>OX578135.1:134597190-135797190 GCA_951213105.1 Amaurobius ferox | reverse complement strand
TCCAGACCGTGCGACTCACCTCGTGGGTTTAGAGCAGCTAGCTGCAAGAGGACTGGTGTGCTGGACCTGCGGAAAAAGAAATCGTATGAGGAGAAACTGCCCATTCTTTAAGTAAGAGAATAAAAAGACGTCCCATTCAGAAAATGAGCATTTAAGACTTTCCAGGTTTCATTGTTGCACGGAGAAGATAATGGAATTTACGTCATGGGTCGTATAAACAACATCGAATGCCAAATGATTCTAGATACGGATGCGAATGTGACCATCATTAAAGATGACGTAGCTCGCCGAATTAAATGTCAAATTTTCTATACGACACCCTCCATCTCTCTGCGCACAGTTACTGGAGAAATGGCGTATGGAAAAATCATCTATCTATATATACTAATTGCCAAGTGTCCGTCTGTCTGTCTGCTACGCTTTTTTTAGGCACTTGACGAATACATAGAGACTTGCAATTTGGTACACGGCTCGGTCGTTCGATAAAACCCCTTAAAAAAATCGAATTTTTCGAAAACGTTCTCTAGAGGGGGTGCTCCACACCAAAACGTTCGAAAAGTGAAATGATAGGAAAGCAAGCTTTGCGATAAGAAAGAGACTTCAAATTTGGTGTATGGGTAAATCGTTCGAAAAGAAGAAAGTGTGCAATTTCAGATTTCCAATATTTTCTACTTTAGGAGGTGCCGCACACCAAAATGTTCGATTTTCGGAATCAAGGAGAAACACCCCTTTTAAAACGTGATAGAGGCTTGATATTTGGTATATGGGCGAATATCTGATAGAAATCACAAAAAGAGGATGAAAGTGTGCAATTTCAGATTTACAATATTTTCTACTTAAGGGGGTGCCGCACACCAAAATGTTCGATTTTCCGAATAAATGAGAAACGGTTCCTTTAAAATTTGATAGAGGCTTGAAATTTGGTATATGGTCTAATCATTTGACGAAAACACCAAAGACGAATATAGTTTTTCAAAAATGTTCGTTTAAGGGGTGCTCCAGAATAAAACGTTCGAAAAGTGAATTGATAAAAAACCATGTTTCGGAATGAGATAGAGGTATCAAATTTGGTGTAAGGGTAGATAGTTTGGAAGGAAGAAAGTGTACAATTTCAGTTTACCAATATTTTCTTCTTTAGGGAGTGCCGCACACCAAAACGTTTGAAAAGTGAAATGATAGGAAAGGATGCTTTGCGGTGAGATAGAGACTTCAAATTTGGTGTATGGGCAAATCGTTTGAAAGGAAGAAAGTGTGCAATTTCAGATTTCTAATATTTTTTACTTAAGGGGTGTCGCACACCAAAACGTTCGAAAAGTGAAATGATAGGAAAGCATGCTTTGCGATGAGATAGGGACTTCAAGTTTGGTGTATGGGCAAATCGTTCAAAAGGAAGAAAGTGAGTGGTTTCAGATTTCCAATATTTTCTACTTAAAGGGTGCTTTACACCAAAATGTTCGATTTACAGAATAAATGAGAAAAGGCTCTTTTAAAATTTGATAGAGGCTTGAAATTTTGTATATGGGCTAATCATTTGACGAAAACACCCAAAATGCATACAGTTTTTCAAAAATGTTCGTTTAAGGGGGTGCTCTAGAGTAAAACGTTCGAAAAGTGAATTGATAAAACACCATGCTTCGGAATGAGATAGAGGTATCAAATTTGGTGCAAGGGTAGATAGTTTTGAAGGAAGAAAGTGTACAATTTCAGTTTACCAATATTTTCTTCTTTAGGGGATGCCGCACACCAAAACGTTCGAAAAGTTAAATGATAGGAAAGGATGCTTTGCGATCAGATCGAGACTTCAAGTTTGGTGTATGGGCAAATCGTTTGAAAGGAAGAAAGTGTGCAATTTCAGTTTACCAATATTTTTTTCTTTAGGGGGTGCCGCACACCAAAATATTCGATTTTTGGAATAAAGGAGAAACTCCCCTTTTAAAACGTGATAGAGGCTTGATATTTGGTACATTGGCGAATCATCTGATAGAAATCACAAAAATAATAGAATTTTCAAAAATGTATATTTAAGGGGGTGGGTACTCCAAACAAAAGCATTCGAAAGGTGAAATGCTATAAAAGCATGCTTCGCGATGAGATACAGACTTCAAATTTGGTGTGCGGGTTAAAAGTTGGAAAGGAGGAAAGTGTGCAATTTCAGTTTTCCAACATTTGCTATTGTAGGGGGTACCGCTCACTAAAATGTTCGATTTGCCGAACAAATGAAAAACGCCTCCTTTACAATGTTGAGGCTTGAAATTTAGTGTATGGGCTAACCATTTGACAAAAAAACCAATGATGAATACGGTTCGACAAAAATGTTCTTTAACGGGGTGCTACACAGAAAAACGTTCGAAAGGTGAAGTGATAGAAAAAATATGCTTCTCTATAGGATAGAGACTTCAAATTTGGTGTAGGGGTAGATAGTTTGAAAGGAAGAAAGTGTGAAATTTCAGAATTCCAATATTTGCTACTTTAAGGGGTGTCGCATACTAATATGTTAGATTTTTCAAATAAACGAGGCACGCTTCCTTTTACATGTGATAGAAGCTTGACATTTGGTATAAGGGTCAATCATCTGATAGAAAACTCAAGACAGAGTTTTTCAAAAATGTGCATTTATTGGTGTGCTTCACAGAAAAAAATTCCAAAAGAGAAATAATAAAATAGGGGTGTGTTGGGATGATGTAGACTTTAATGTGGTGTACGGGTAGATAATTCGAAAGGAAGAAATGCGCAAATTTTGTTTCCCAATATTTTCTTCTTTAGGGGGTTCTGCACACCAAAATATTCGATTTGTCGAATAAATGTGAAACGTGAATTATTAAAAAATTTACATTATTCAGGGGTTGCTTATTTCGAGACCATTGATTTTCAACGGGTATTCGACTAGTATATACTAACTGCTAAGTGTCCGGCTGTCTGTCTGTCTGTCTGTCACGCCTTATTTGGGGACTTCCCGAATAGATAGAGACTTGCAATTTGGTACACGGGTCGATCGTTCGATAAAATCCCCTGGAAAAATCGAATTCTTCGAAAACGTTCTCTAGAGGGGGTGCTCCACACCAAAACGTTCCAAAAGTGAAATGATAGGAAAGCATACTTTGGCATAAGATAGAAACTTCAAATTTAGTGTATGGGTAAATCGTTCTAAAGGAAGAAAGTGTGCAATTTCAGATTTTCAATATTTTCTACTTATGGGGGTGCCGCACACTAAAATGTTGGATTTACCGAATAAATGACAAAATTGCTCCTTTAAAATTTGATAGGCTTGAAATTAGATATATGGACTATTCATTTGATGAAAACACCCAAGACGAATATAGTTTTTCAAAAATGTTCGTTTAAGGGGGTGGGGGTGATGGTGCTCTAGAGGAAAACGTTCGAATGGGGAATTGATCAGAAAACATACTCGGGATGAGATAGATATTTGAAATTTAGTGTAGGGTAGATAGTTTGGAAGGAAGAAAGTGTACAATTTCAGTTTTCCAATATTTTCTACTTTAGTGGGATTTTCCACACAAAAATGTTTGATTTTAGGAATGAAGTAGAAATACATCTTTGAGAACGTGATAGAGGATTGATATTTGATATATGGGCGAATAATTTAATAGAAAACCCAAGAAGAATGGAGTTTTTCAAAAATGTATATTTAAGGTGGGTGGGTACTCCACAGAAAAACATTCGAAGATGTGAAATGATAGAAAAAGCATACTTCGCGATGAGTTGGAGACTTCAATTTGGTATACGTGTAGAGCTTGAAATTTAGTATATGGGCTAATCATTTGATAAAAAAACCCTATGATTATTACGGTTTTTCAAAAATGATCATTTAAGGGGGCGCAACACAGAAAAACTTTCGAAATATGAAGTGATAGAAAAACATGCTTCCCAATAGGATAGAGACATCAAATTTGGTGTACTGGTAGATAGTTTGAAAGGAAGAAAGTGAAAGTGTGCAAATTTCAGATTTCCAATATTTGCTACTTTAGGGTGCCGAATGCCAATATGTTCGATTTTCGGAATAAATGAGGCGCACTTCCTTTTAAATGGGATAGTGGCTTGATATTTGGTATATTTGCCAATCATCTGATAAAAACCCAACACGAACAGAGTTTTTCAAAAATGTTTGTTTATGGGTGTGCTCCAAAGTAAAACGTTCGAAATGGGAGATGATAAAATAGTATGCTTCGGGATGAGATAGAGACTTTAATTTGGTGTACTGGTAAATAGTTCGAAAGGAAGACGTGCGCAATTTTAATTTTTCAATATTTTCTTCTTTAGGAGGTTCTGCACACTAAAATATTCAATTTGCCGAATAAATCTGAAACGCGAATTATTAAAAAAATGACAATATTCAGGGGATGCTTATTGCGAGACCGTTGATTTTCAACGGGTATTCGGCTAGTGGAAGTTGCTATTTCTGCCGCGGCGAGCCTTTATCATTATGTTGCGGACATTTATGACCCATGCATTCTCGGACTAGACTTTTTAAGAAAAGACTGATTTAACCTAAACTTCAAAAATAACGAATTGCGAACAGCCATCTAAGGTATTTCTTTGTTTGCAAGATGTGTCCTCTTTCTATGGGGGCCAGTGATCATCTGCATTGTCCTGCATAGCTGCCAATTTCAGTTTTTTCTTCCCATTCCCCGGTCACCCGATAAATCTCTCAATCTCCCAGTTTTCAATTACCTTTAACCTTCAAGACTGAAATAGCACAAAGTACCGTTTTGCAACCATTTTCATCCAATTATTTCACATTAAAGCAATAAAACTCTTTTATTTTTGTAGTACGAGTGAAAATGAATAAATATTTTACTAAACGTAATTCACATAAATAATTTACATAATTTTTACATAAATAGGGTGATTGTGCAATTCAGTTTGTATACCTGTGCATTTCTGGTAGTCCACAAGTATCCGTTTCCATCCATCTCCATTCTTTAATTATTGTATAAGTAGAATCGACTAGCTTATTTTCATATTTTGGTAACTTTTAAAGAAATATTTTGCTTAATTAACCAAATATTATAATTAACTATTCTGGAAGTAAATGCCCCCCTCCACTGCGAAACAAAAGCGGGACGAATATGTCTGGACGGTAGCAGGGCTCTAGAAGTCTGTTAGAACCCTGGAACGGCAGGAAGTCCAGGGGAACCATTTGGCTTGATAGATCAGAGAGAGTGTTGTTGTTGAGACCCAGACCGTCCGACCACCAGAAAGGTGTAAGGTAACTGTTTGGACAGCCGGGAAGAGGCACCCAATTTAGACCGGAACCCAGTGGGGGAGGCATCCACAGGGACCGTACTCTCCTTCCCTACCATCAGCGTCTCGGAAGGACTTACGGATCCACATGTTTAACGTGATCGTACTCCGCGTGAACACGGCAGCAGTTTTGGCAGCGGGGGAAATTGAACCCGGGCCTACCGAGTGCAATTCCCGCGTACTAACCACTGGGTTACCGCGCCCCAATAGGAGAGAGTGTGAAAAGTGAAATTGGGTTTACCAAATTGGCGTGTTATAGCCCCCAATCGTGAATTTTGATTTGAAAGAATTCGAACCCACAGTGACTTTCATTTCGTTTATCTGTTTGAAAAATGCTGTTTGATGGTGAAATTGCTCTTGCTATTTCTATTCGTATTTAATAGAGCATAAAACTTTTGAACGAGAATAATCGTTTACAATGGAATTCGAATGTGAAAAAAAAATAAAGGAATTTGCAGAAAGTCCAAGTTATAAATGTGTTATAACTGGGTGTACAATATATTATAAATGTGTAATAATCGAGTGTAATAACTACACCCAACCGGGATTCAAACTAATCTTCAACTGGCCAATCAAGCCTCTATCTATTAAGCAACTGGGAAGCAATTCATATCTCTTATAGTGAAAGCAGATCTTCTTCTCTTTAAGATTGAAGTGAAACCTCCGATCTGAACGACCTCCTCAAGGGCGTCATTTAAGGGGGACTGAATAGAACCCCCACTCTGGCAAGCTTTTTTTTAACACTGGCCACAGAAAAGACCGGACCCAGTGACCGGAATAAAGACCGGACCAATATCTATAATAAGCAGTAAATTATTTATTATTCTGATCAGGTCTTACAAGTTTAAATTAATTTTCATGCTAATCTTTTTGTGCAAAATTAAAAAATTTTAATTATGTAAAAAAAGTCTTATTATAGATAAAATATGTTTTAATAAGTTTTTAAAAGCACTTGTGTACTATATAAGGAAAATGTTAAATTGTAGCTGCTAACTGATGTACATACAGGTAGTATAAGAAATTTTCATGCAGATAATTTGTTTTATATATTTTTCTACTCAAAGTACTCAAACCTTTTTTAGCCTTGTTATATAATATATGTTTGACTAACTATTATATAAGAATAAATACTTTTAAAAGTCATTGAACACATTATTCCGGATGTACATGTAATGTTGAAAAACTTTTCAAAGATTTTCGAAAAACACTCATCTCTACACAATATCATCGTTTTCCACCCTGTAAGAGCTATTATTTATGCGCTTTCCGGGTTGTGGAAGTCGGAAGATCTCCGGGGTGTCTGATGATTAGATCTTCAGACCCCCCCCCCCCCCCCAACTCATGTTCTCGTTTGTACTTTTACATTCATGAACGAAATCAATATTCGGGGGTTTTTTTTTGTTTTGTTTTTTTTCTCTCTGAATTTTATCTTTTTGATATTTTATTCAGTTTTACTATTACGCATGCTCGTTAAATCCGGGCCACTAAGAAATTTGTTCGTTAAAAGCGAGCAAATCGAGTGTAAATTGACATTCTACCAACTGAAAGGTCACAATTTCCACATTAAACTCGAAATGTCCCGAAATGCAGACTCGTTGGAAGCTGGTTTGGCTGTATATAGAAAACTCCATTCTTTATACATTTTAAGCTTTTAAATTTTTTTCGTCATTGTTAGTTATTGTTCTTGATAACAAAAAACGAATGCGCCCGGTTCGCGGAGGACGTCTTCGGTCGCTATCACGTGCTCTCCCGGACATCCAACCGGCACGCGAATTCCAGTTACCGCGAAACACGCCCGCGCTCCTCCCCTATCCAGAACGTGTTGTTTTCGCGCTGCTGCTCCTCTTTCCCGAACAACATCCTCCCGACACTCTGGACTGGCAAAGATATGCGGGAAAATATGCCCAACCCCCATCGACTGTATTTAAGATCCTCTGTTTGCGACTCAGGATATTCTCAAATAGCCGCCCGGACTCGGAAGTAACAGTGTGTCTGTCGTCCGGCGTCGGGAACTACTCCCACTTTCTCTCGCCGCACTGCAGCCTCTCTCCGTCTCCCGACTGCGTCAGTTCTGACCTTTATCCGGCAGCCTATCTCTCTCCCTCTCTTTCTATCGTGCTTTCGCTCTCCCTCTATCTTTCTCTCTCGCCTGCTTCTGTGCCATGTGTCCCGGCCGCAACATGGTAAGTAACACTTTTTCAGTTTTTCCCGATTTGTGATAGTGTGTGTGTAGTGGTCTTTTGCATTCGAATCAGTGGGGTTAGCGTAGAGAAGGTTTAAAATCCTCCGAAAAGCGAGTTATAAACTTTGGGCTCGGTGCTTCATCACGTGTTTCAGTTTTCTGTGGATACTATGTACACATTTCAAAGTCGGTTTGGATATTATATGTAAAAAAAAAAAATCTGATAAATAATTAGATAACTTCGCTTAATAATCACTGTTACCGTAATATATATATATATATATATATATATATATATATACAGCGGGCAGGGAGTTTTCTCTGTTGAATGTAACAAATCGATGGGTTTTCATTAGGCGGAGCGCTGCGCCAGAAGTGTATGAAACACTAAAATGGATTGCTGTTATTAACTGCTATCGTGCCAGTTTAGTCTATTTTTAACTCGGCTGCGATACATGTCCATACAGTGTTAAATGCATGGGTGAACGTTTTTCTTCTGCAGCCGTGAATAAATATTTTTGTAATGCCAGTTACATTGTTGAAAGAATTGAGTCAAATAAAAAGCTCATGTCCGTATTAGTTGCAGAGTTTTTTTCTTTACAATTTACTGCTGTTCGATGTTTCTTAAACTCAAAATTATATTTTCTTGTTATTTGTATTTCAAATTCCTGGTGAGTGGGGGCTCCATTTGACTTTTTCATATATTTACATTCTATACTATTCAGGATCACTTGTGCCCCAATGAATCCAAAAATCTTAAAAAACCACTTAATTCCTAATTTCAATTTTTAAAAACTGTAAAACTTAAAGTTCATACAACGTGTTTAATTTTCTTTGAAATATTACTCTAAGCTTATAAAATAATTGATCTTTTGATCGGAAAAGCTTTCCTCTAGTTTTATAATCCAATGGTTTAAAATCCTTAATATGAACTTGGGAAAATCTGCACCTTCCTTACTCGCGATAATTAGCATAAAATATGCCAATAAGTAGTTTTTGAAGGTCAAAATTCTGCTAAATATTTTCACTTGGGGTGATAATATCCCTAATTAGTAAATTTTGCATGAATTTAGAGGGCATTTTTATCGACAATGGGTTTCATGTTCTAAACAGATATTCACCAGCGATTGTATGATTGCAGTAGCATCTTACAAATTCAGAAGCATCCGTTCACATTCCATTCAGTTTCTTTTTAAGGGCTACTTTGCAACTATTGCTTTTTAGAAATTTGAAGGAATTTGTGTTTTTAATCCTTTTAAAATATTTGTTGTATCCCTTAAAAAATTCTGGGGAAATTAAAGGACGTTTCTAGAACATTTCTCATTTTTACATTACTTTTGGCCCGCTAACCTCAACAGTAATAAAAAAATTAGATTTTTAAATAAAACTTTTTCGAAATAAACTATTTGGGTAGGCATTGGCCACCTTATCTTCCCTGACGCCTCGCCACCGTCTGCGTATCAAATTTCATAACCCTTCGCGACCTGATCATTGCTGTAGAGGTGTAAGGAATACACGGACAGACGTTGCCTTTTATTGTTACGAGTATAGACTTAAGATATATTCCTTTATAACATTCTATAGAAAATCGAGGTCTTTCGCGGTTGTTCTTTTAATTATGTTGACACCCACCCACAAACAACCCAACAAGGACCGCTATCTTAAAATCGGCGGGGCCGAAAAACATGCCCAGTCCAACACTGATTCCAATGCCGCCCACCAGTGCAAAAAGGTTACCGACCCCCTGTTTTAGAACACTGCATGTAAATAACTACATAAATTATGTTTTATTAAGCAAAATATGGTAAAACTTTGCATAATAAAATTATTATGTATAAATGTGGCATGAAATGGGCGGCAATGAATGTAGATAATGTATGAATGTAATCTATTTTTTTCTGCGGTTAACTTTTCTCCTGTAGACCTTCAATAGTACTTCATTTTTTAAAAATGAAAAATGGATAAGAACCCTGGTATGTTCTACTAGAGGTCTCCACGATTACAAAATGTTCTCAGAATTTTGTTGCTGTAATCTTATCTATACCGATTCTTTCTAGGAATGTTATTCGTTAGACTTAAATAGGATCCATTTTTGCAGAATCTACTACAGTATCATTGCACGAAAACTATATATCAGAATGAAAAAGGGCGTTTTTAAAAGATTTATTTAATATTTGAAATTTTCTTTTTCGAATTTGGCAACAGGTACATGAAGCCTGTAATTAGACTTCGGTAAAAGCTAACCCGATAGTGCTACTATGACTGTATATTTACTTAGTTTTGTTTTCATACACCTATGATGTGTTATATTAATATAATCTCGAATATCAATTTAGAATACTTTTTGCTTTCCCTGCAATACATGGTAATGTATAAGGAAAGTATTGGAATCATGCCGAAAGTCACAACTGGAGTTTTCGACGGATCTATACGTTTCGAGACCTTTAGAATACGAAAAAACTATTTTTAGAATGACGTCTGTGTCTGTGCAATGTATGTATCCACTCTAACTCAAAAACTTATGGGCCGAATTTCATAAAATTTGGTAGGTAAGTCACTTGGGTATGACCCTGGTGCTGATTAGTTTTTGGTACGATTCGTAGAAACAGAACCCGCCTTTTTTTGCGAAATGGCCCGTAAAAATTTCGTGTATCCACTCTAGCTAAAATACTAATTGACCAAATTTCATAACATTTGGTAGATAAGTTACTTGGAGACAGCAGTGCGGACCTGGCCTACCTCTCGGTTTACAGGTTTAGTTCCGCACACCTGAGGACTTACGGACCCACATGTTTAGAGTGATCGTACTGCGCGTGAACACGGCGGCAGTTTTTTCTTTTTCCAGCGGAGGAAATCGAACCCGGGTCTACCGAGTGCAATTCCTGCGCGCTGACCAGTGAGCTACCGCGCCCACTTGATAAGTTACTTGTACGATACTCTGGTGCTGATTAGATTTTGGTATTATTCGGAAAAGAACAACCTGCCCTTTTTTACGAAATGTCCCTCAAAAATCGCCAAAATCTAAAAAAAAAAAGCTACGTATGTGCAAATATATCAATTAAATGCTTGTTTTATACGTAATTTTTGATGAGGAAAAGAATAAGAACAACTCTATTAGTCTAGGACTAACTGTTGTCGAGATATTTGAGATTTTTCGCATTTAGTTATGCCACTTTTGGAAAAATGTCCAATTACCAAATAGAAACATAAATTGAATTAAAAATGCAAATTTAGTGTTATTTTGTGTAATTAAACTCAATTTAATGAATTATTAAAGAAATAAAGAAAAAATGAATTTGAGTCTACAGGGAAAGTCAGGTGCTGCCCACATCAGATTTTTTGCTATTGAATTCAAATCTAATAATAATAGTGGGAGTTGAATATTTGTTAAAAATCGATTTATTTGAACTCAAACCATCGGTTTTATGTGTACAAATTTTAGTTTTGCATTATAAATATCTTTTAATAATGAATGTAGTTTAGCGGGAACTTGGTTATTCTTATATCGCTCAACTGTAAAGTTAGCTTTGCATAAAGTGTAGATATATTTAAGCGGATTAGGATAAAAGAACATTAGGCCATTTTCGTGCATATTGAATTCAATGTTTATTATCATTATTATTTTTTTTTTCATCAAGTACTACTATTATTATAGAACAGAAATTATCATTTTTTTGCACAGGGACAATGCTATTAAAATCTTAATTTCGAATAATCATGTAAATTGTAAAATTCTCGGTTTAGTTCTAACTTTTGCGTAATATATCGAAATATAAAATTTCACGTTATTCATTTTTGAATTATCATGGACAACACACAGATAGACTTTCATTTCAAAAGGATTCGTAAAGTGTTTGTGCACATATTCTCGACAAAATGTCGAATTCGAAAATTTTTGATGAGACTGGCACTTTACACATTGTTGTATGTTAAAGTAAAAATCGATTCGGGTGGCCTACTTACACGCGTATTTGTTCAGAACTATCTACACTTACAATAATTTGGAAGACACGGTCACTGAAGAATCAGGAATATAAATCTGAAAATCCTATAAGTTTTCTCCTTTACACGCGGTAAACATTTCTGTTCTTTAAATTCTCATAATGAATGTTGTATTATAGAAAAAGTATTGTTTTCTCGAAAATTTTCGAATTCCGAGATTTTGAAGAATAAGCATGTTTTTAAGACCTAAACCCGTTTCAAACATTTTGGAAAAGGTGTCCGTATGGGTGTGTGTGAAGTGTGGGCACGAATGCAGCTGCCGCTATTAAATTTTATGTAGATACGTTATGTGAGGTACTAGATAAAACGTTTAGTAATTCTGATAATTAGAACTCGAATTATAATACTATCTCCATAGAACTATTTCCTGTGGAAGTCAATGATAATCCTCGGATGGTAGTATATGGAGGACATTGATTAATTTGAACAGTTAAGAATGCCAGTGTCATGGGGGTAAAAGTAAAGAGTTAAAACTTCTTATTAAGAAAATGCCAATATCATTTGAGAGACAATTATTCAGGTGGAGCTGGGATAAGATAAGTAGTCCTGCATTGCATGCATTTCTATGGCAAAAGGCATAAAATATCTATTTAAACTGTCAATTTTGTAAAAATAGTTATTAGCGCAATGGCAATTAGAACGGAAACAATAAAGAATATTCCTACGCATTCAAAATTATTTTGCATTCCAATTTATTTGTATCTCCATATATTCTATACTCTGTCCTACAACTAGGAAAACATACTGGTTAATTATACTCATAATTAGGGAACCCTTAATTTTAAAATAATCAAAAATACATATACTAAATACTACGCCTTTCTGTTGTGTCAACTAACAATAGCGACACCTAGATATAATTATCAAAGCATTATGGCATTTTCAAGCGTTTTATCCATAGGAGTTTTATCTCCTTTCTAACTCCATGGTCGGTGGTATTGAAACAGTTTTTATTGACACAGATAAGCCAAAATCACCCACTAAGCTATTGCCAACTTGTTAAAAGATACTTTTAACGAATTTCAACGAAATATTTAAAAATAATAACTTTGTTTTCAAATAAATCGTCCCATGTTGCTCTAAAAATGGTAAAAGTAACATTTTTGTTAAAACACAGCATAAAAACAAAATAGTAACGGTATCAACGGGTTTCGAGCGACAAAAGTGAAAACAAAGACAGAGTAACAAAAGTAAGCTAGCCACTTTTGCCTTTCGATACTAGCTTCGCGAACTCTTAATTCGGGAGTGAACATTGAAGTAAGTGGAAGTCGACTGAAATACCAATATATATTTTCAAACCTGTTAGTAAGATACATTATACATTTTGAATAGAAATCGACTTTTTAATATCTTAAAAAATTCTAAAAGTTATTTTGTGTGGAGTTTATGTGCATTATATGTGTAAATAGTCTATTGAAAAAAATATTTTTATCAATATGAAAATTTTAACAACATTTACGAATTTAAAACGATCAATGCAATGTATACATGAATGCGAGAGAGCCAAGGGCGTATCCAGAGAGGGAGCAGGGGGGGGGGGGGGATTTGAGGGTCTGGTCTCTCGAAATTATAAAAAAAAAGGGATTACTTACTTAGATACGAACTATTGCATATATAAATAGAGTTGTTTGGTCTTAACAGATCGTGTGACCCCCCCCCCCCCCCCCCCACACACACACACAGAAAAAAAGAATCCTGGATAAGCACTTGACAGGAGCACGTATACTATTCCCATCTGATCTGATTTTATAAAATTGTTAATGAAAAAAATTAATGGTATATTTTAACGAAAATGCATGTTTGCCAATTGTCAATGTTATAGGACATCCCATCTCGGGTGAATGCATTTTAGATCCTGATTGAAATAAATGACATATATAAAAGTGAGATTAGAATTCAATTACAGGCAAAATTAATAAGAAAAGTTAGTTGAAATCCAAGAATATATATCTTTTTAAACTAATCATTTGACAGGTTCAATAATAATTAATGTGCAAATTTGTTCGTACTGCTTGCTATAAATTAATAAAAATTGAAATCAGAAAAAAGTAACAGATTTTTTCGAAAAGCACATTTTAACATTATTATGTTTTGTAAAAGTATGTTTTTAACGTATATAAAAACTAACGAAAAAAAAAATGCATTTGCGCATCTCTTTTTCTTCTTCTTCTTCAGTGGCCTGGCAGCCCAGGATAGGCCCTTGCCTTCCGCAGTATAGAACTCCAGGCTCCCCTATCCCTGGCCAAAGACCTCCAGTTCAAAACTTTTAAAATTTTAAAGTCCTTTTCCACACAGTCGAGCCATCTGAGTTTAGGTCTTCCTCTTTTACGGGTGCCGAATGGTCTGGCCGAAAAGATATTTTTTGTTGTACGGCTTTCGGCCATCCTGCACAGGTGACCCACCCATTTAATTCTCTGAATCGTGATGTAATTGACTATATCTGGTTCTTTAAAAGACTTATAAAGTTCAGAGTTAGTTCTTCTTCTCCAGATGGTGTTACAATTTAAGCCACCAAAAATACCTCTCAAGATTTTTCTCTCAAAGACAGAAATGATATCTTTAACTTTTTCTGTCATTGCCCAAGTCTCAGCAGAGTAGGTAAGAATGGGTCTGATTAAACTTTTGTAGATTATAATCTTCGTTTTTCTGCTGATGAAGTCAGACTTTAAGTACCTTTTAAGGCCGAAAAAACATCGGTTAGCAGCTGTAACTCTACCACGAATTTCGGGCATAATGTCATTAAGAGTATTAACTTCAGATCCTAAATATCTGAAGTTGCTTACAGTTTCAAACTTGTAAACCTCAATTTCGAGATAAGGACAGTCATAATTACCACAGGGCATATACTTAGTTTTATTTTGATTAATAGTTAGATGCATTTTACTGACTGCGGCCTCTAAAGATGTGAAGGCTTCCTTAAGTAACTCGGGAGTGCGTGCTACAATGTCAATGTCGTCAGCAAACGCAAAAATCTGGACAGACTTGTTAAAGATTGTTCCACGGGTATTGATGTTAGAGTCTTTCACAATTTTTTGGAGTGCAATATTGAAAAGCAAACAGGCCAGTGCATCGCCTTGTCTGAGCCCATTTGAAACAGTGATAGGCTCGGAGAGATTATTCTGAATTCTTACTTCCAACACTTGCCTAATATTAAAAATCTGTTCAGTAGTAGATCTATCTCTGCGGAAACCACATTGGTAGTCTCCCACAATATCTTCTGCATAAGTTACTAGTCTACTAAAGAGTATATTGGAAAACAATTTATAAAAAAACGCAAAGAAGACTGATTCCCCTGTAGTTGGCACATTCCAAAACGTCTCCCTTTTTGTGGATAGGACAAATGATACTCAATTTCCAATCTTCGGGCAAGACTTCTTGGTTCCAAACTGATTCAATGAGGTGATGGATTTCCTCAATGTTTTGACTTGCTGCACTTTTAATAAGTTCAGAAGGAATCAAATCTGGGCCTGGAGCCTTGCAATTTTTGAGCCTCTTAATTCCTTCTCTGACTTCTGCTAAAGACGGCGGTGGAATATTATCAGCGTCTGCAGAAGTATTCGGGATGGTGGAAACCTCATCCCGAGTATAGTCATTCAGCAAATCACTAAAATGCTCATTCCATCTATGAAGTACCTCTTTTCTATCATTCAAGATGATGTTGTTTTTGTCTCTACAAGCAGTAGTTCTGGGCTTAAAGTCTTTGCGGCCAAGATTAATTTCACGGTAGAAAGCACGACTTTCATTGGATCCTCTGAGATGTTCAACTTCCCTAAACAGATCCTCGTGAAAGAGTCTTTCTTTTAGCCTATGGATCTTCTTCTCCTGTTTTCTAGATATCTCATATTCTTCAACGGAGCTTCTTGAATGTCGCCTCTGGATCATACTTTTATAGGCGGCCCTTTTTGCTTGCGTTACAAGAGCGCATTCTTTATCAAACCAATCCTTTGGTTTCATCTCTTATTAGCCGCTCATTATTTTTACATTATTTATTTCAGTGTACTTTACGTTTTCCCTCAATAGTTGTGTTGTGAAAATAACCATGCAGGAAAGTTGAATTTATTGCAAAGTATAATGGGGAAATATTAATATGTTTGCTATGTGATTTGTAACGGTGAAGACGTTATAATTTTATAGATTTTTCCCGCATATAAAATTTATGCTGTACCAGTGTTTAACTTAAATACAGTTCCTCTTTTTTGTTTTAATATATCTTTAGGCGTTGCAAATTTGTCATCAGAGAATTCGTATAGCAACATAATTTTAAATGAAATTCTTTTGTGGATCCAGTTTCATGGACCTGCATTTAGTAGCATTCTCTCGTTCAGTTTAATGGGCTTTTTATCTTCTTTCCCACAGTCCGTATAACTGTATTCCGTCCGTATAGTTCGTCTTTTACTATGGTGAAATATTTAATTTCATTTACGTTTATTTTTCAGTCGTGTCTTTGTCTTATAATATTAATGACCTGCTAAACAACTGTCAATGTTAAAATAATAGAATAATAGTGCGCCGCTCCGCTCAACTTTCTCATGCATTTAATATTCCATATGTTTTGATACAGTTGTATCAATAAAAGCTTTCATGATTGTAAATTATTTGCATAATGTCGTTGTAATGGTGGTTCTAGCGACACATATATAATAAAATCCCACAGTTTCCAGCCTTCTCCAATCAATTAGAATGAAGCAAACCCTGAGACCTGCACTGATATGCATACAAAGAATAGCGAAGCTGTATATTGGGCTCTTTTTTTAACTCTAAAATTCCGGTTTTACTTTTCGAGGATTCGCCACATTTAAATGAATTAAATTGTTCT
Organism: Amaurobius ferox; assembly: GCA_951213105.1. Classification (NCBI taxonomy): domain Eukaryota; kingdom Metazoa; phylum Arthropoda; class Arachnida; order Araneae; family Amaurobiidae; genus Amaurobius; species Amaurobius ferox. Next base: position 135,780,928 of record OX578135.1, on the reverse strand, counting down.
ACCGGACAAAGCTGTGTACCAAGTTCCAGATCTTTAGGATATAGGACGTATATTAAAAATGCCATCAAAGAAATTGAAACAGACAGACAGACGACCATCGGCCGTGACGAATTCAATAAAAGATTTTAAAAATAAATAGAATGGATATACGCCAACTTTAATAACCTTTTAAAATTAAAAGACAACCAAAATAGGTATAAAAAATCATTTAATAAAAACTCCTTTTCTCGACGTACACAAATTTACAAAGCGACGTACATAAATTTCGGGCATCAGCATGCTCTTCACCAGGCCATTGATGAAGAGCATGGTGATGCCCGAAAGCGCTTTGGCTTTGTAAATTTATGTATGTCGAGAAAAGAAGTTTTTATTAAATGATTTTTTAAACCTATTTTGGTTGTCTTTTAATTTAAAAATAGACTGCAATAGATTCATTCCATTAGTTTCTGTGGATTATAGTAGTGTATGCATTCGTATTACTTTTTCATAATATTGTATGCATTTTTATCACTTTTTCATACTATTGTATGCATTTTTATTATTTTTTCATACTATTGCATAAAGAAAGTATTTTTTCCCCCGTTTATTTTCGATTTTGACGAATAAACACGTTTTAAGATTTCCTGAACCCATTTCAACTGCTTTAAAATCTACATAGGTCATCAGTCAAAGCAACCTGTTTTGCTGGACACGCACTGTCATTGCTGGAGAATACATTTTCCTATAAAAGTGTTTTGAAGTAGTAAAATGATTTCGCTTACTATGATCATGGGGCTCAACCCCATGGTGCCGCGTCCGAAGAGGTTGCCAAGCGACAGTGAGCAGGGGGGGAGTAGCCCCCTAGTTTTTTATAATTATGATTTATTAAGCTTAAATAGCGCGCTTTTAATAGAAAGACAAGATACATTTTATTTTAAGAAAATGTTGTAGCTGGTGACGTTGCATAAAACATGCGACTATAATATGGAACTAACCAGGATACACTTGTATTACACTATAATTAATTTCATTGTTTTATATGCATTTGTCATATTTTAAATTTCTAGGAAAGCTATATTGTATTAAAGCAATCGTCAAAATTTCCGTAATTAAAAAATTAACATGTATTTTTACTTTTAGAGAAACTATTATTTATCCATTAAGTTAATAAGGCCTTCTAAAGACATTTTCGTACAAACATGTGTGACCTGTGTGTATATGCCATAACATTTTCTGTGTGGATACATTATGTAAAAGAACTAGAATTTAGTATTTTTTTTTTTTTTTTAATTATATAATGTATTTAATTTGAACACAGATGATTCGAACTTGCAAAGATTTTCATAACCTTTCTTGCAATTCTTAAACAGTTCTCGAGTATTATATTCTATCCCGTGGTAGATACTATAAGTATGCAAAGCTCCCACTTTTTAGGTCATCCGAGGCTTCTGGAGAGAAAACCTTTTCGATCCTCTTCCCTATTTTGTTCGATTTTTTTCTCCCTAGGAAAGAAATAGAGGATTCCGTTTCGTTAAATTCTACTCGGCGTTTGATTCACCAGGGGGTTTCTGGAGGGTTTGAAAAGGTTTTTCAAAAGAACCCTATTTTCTCCTCCCCTAAGGGGGATCGAAAAAATACTGGTTTTATCTGATGGTCGATATTATAAATGTGCTGTGTACAAAAATGCAGACTTTTATGTCACCAATAGATCTTATGGATTATCGGAAAATACTCTTTGGGATCCCCATTTTCACCTCCCCAGGGAGATAGATACCCATAAACCTTATAAACCTGTATGATCTAGTGAGGTACATCGAAAATTAAGCCCCTTTAGGTTCTGTACCGTAGTCGATGCTATAAATGTGCAACGATTCGGCTTGGTAGGTCAACGGAGAGGTCTCTGAGGTATCTAGAAAGATTTTTTGAAAAAAAGAAAAAAAAAATTCTCCACCTTATGAGGGAGGAGGGGGGGTGGGGGTGGAATAGAAAACCGTCTACGCCAAGTTCTATACCGTAGTCGATGTTGTATGTGTGCAAAATTTAGTCTTTTAAGTCACCGAGGGGAGGGGGGACGGATCTTCTGGAGGGTCTCGAAAGACAAAAACGTTAGACAATTATATATAGTGATAGATAAATTTTTTTTCTAGCTCAAAAGTTACAGGGATGTACGAACATCATTCCATTCCAGTGTTTGAAACACGTATTCACGCAGAGGGTCATTTCGTTCGGAGAAACATAGCTTTGAAGTTTGACCTATACTTATGAGAAACTAAAATTAATAGATCATCCCTAATATTTCTGCAATTTCTTGGTGCTAAACGTGGCATTATCTACTATCTGTGATATCAAATTTTTCAAAAGTCGAGAACAATGTTAACTATTTCCCAATGCACTTCTTGTATACACTCGAATATCATTGCATTACGAATTTTGAACCTACGAGCAATCGGTATTTGTGCACTATGTGTGCTATCTTTTATCTTTGTTCTGATAAGAACGTTACACTTCTATAAGGGACACATTGAAACGTGTTACATTCAGGCAGCCGTTAGTTGGAAGACTGCCCAGCGTTATTCGTTACGTACATCTTGTATTTATTTCATCGTATACAAAATGTATTTAGTGAGCCTGAATTCTAGCGAAAAGTTAAGTATACAACTTTTTATCTCTTTCACCCTTTTCATTTGTACCTTACACCTTTCTGGTTGGTCGGACGGTCTGAGTTTCAACAACAACAACCCTTTTCATTTGTTCATCAACCCTTTGATTTACGTGGTTAATTTGTTTAATGAAATGACGGCGCAGTCGGGGGTAATTATTGTACATTTTTATAACAAAAAATATTTTACTTAAATCCTGATGTAAGTTGGTCAGCTTTGCTATTCTTCCAATGTGCCGTTTTATCGCTGCCTCTTTTTACTTTATCTATAATGTAGTATATGTAGAAAGAAACTATTTTGATAAAGGGTCAGTAATGCGACTTCCTAATTTTAATGGATGGATGAGTATTGGACTACCTGGACTTAATTATGTCTATAGACATATGTATATATGTCTATGCTTTTCTGTGGCCACGATATCTCCCGAGCAAATCGAGCTAGTTAAATGAAATTTCACACAATTATTTCAGTCGGAAAAATAAGAAGCTTATTGGTTTTCAACTATAGATCATACTAAGATAAGAATATCAATTTTTGAACGTTTTTCAAAAAAGTTAAAACTCGCAAGTAATATTAAATAAATAGCCCTTTTATTTTTAAACTAGTATTTAAGCCTGAGTAACTGCCTTTTAAAACTAGTATTTAAGTCTGAGTAACTGCCTTTTAAAACTAGTATTTAAGCCTGAGTAACTGCCTTTTGAAACTAGTATTTAAGACATCAAGGGAGAAATACTCTTAAAAAAATTAAGCTACAATTAAAGTTTATTTTGTTTAACATTGTATGATGCTTAGCGTCGAAATAAGGTTTTCTCTATTGAAAATTGTCCCATTTAGATTCTGCTCTATGGTCGAGTTTCGGCTTTGAAAGGGTTTTGAAGTACTTTACCCCCCCCCCCCCCCCCCCCACACACACACACACCAATTTGTCCTTTCCGAGATATAGCTTAAATTATATGGTAGCCACTAGCTAGTTGGCTAATAACATTCAAATTTGACTAGTAAACTTTTGTATACTAGTAGCCGCTGGCCACTGTGTTTGGTAACATTCTGCCATCAACCTTAGTGGTTGAAGACCCAAGCCTTCCGACTCATCCTAGGACTTGAGCAACCATTTGGACGGCCGATCAACCTTAGTGGTGTCAAAGCACAATCGATAAAATTTTAGAACCTGACCAAACGAGTGGGAAATAAAACAGAAATTATCAAAATCTACTTTCTTGTATATTAGTATTTATGAAATATAACTTGAAGCAAAATAAATTATGAAATTATTTCTATAGTGAATATTTTGATTAATTCTATATTGAATATTTTAATTATTTCTATATTGAATATTTTAATTATTTTATTTAGTGAGTATAAATTTTAAAATTTATATTATTGCATTTATAGGAGTTCATACTTAAAGTCATTGGCTAGTAAAGGGCGGGTAGTAAAAATATGGAGTCTACTAACCAGTGACTACTGAATTCTAGGATCATAATTTAAGCTATAACTCAGAGGGAAAAATCGAAAATCTGGTTGCGGTACGTTTGGTCCAGTGGTCGATACTATGTACGCTAAAGATTCAATTGTGGAAAACAGAGTAGTACTGTTTTTTTTCACAGATAAAAAAAGTATTACACTTAAAATAAAAGATGTTTTTAATTAAGCAACATATAACAAGATTGGCTGTATTAACCGGTTTAGGAAGAATAACGAGTTTTCTTTGTCAGCATAAGAAATACAGCGACCAACATAGCAAACACTTAAAAGCTCATACAACTAACGATTTTTCTTTTTTACTCGAATGCTAAAAGTGTACAAATTCATGGGCATAGCCAAGATATCAGGAAAGGAATCGACACCCATATGGGTGGATTTACAGTGCTGAATTTCATTTTCTAATATGGGCGCTGTGGAATTATTCAACCAATGGGTGGAGGGGAGTTACTAATAGATCTAAACATAGAGTATGAATGCATGAGAAAGTTGAGTGGAGCCTTACACTCAAGATGTGTTTTTAGTTTTGTTTATATTTGTTCAATACCTACAAAGTATATTTTGCAAATTAATTATAATGATGTGCAACTAAATTACGAAAGTAATAAAAATAAGTTCATTTGTAAAATGCTGCACTGTATAATTAATAACTAGTCAAAGTAAAAGATAACAAGAAAGGTCAATTGCGCATAAAGCATTGATTATGAAACACTTTCCAAATGAAATGCAATTTTATTTACGTTTTAAGCTGTTTCAAAAATTGCCATTGACAAAATTTATCTTAAAACGCTATCGAAAACGACGATGACGTTTTAACACAAAAGAAACTTTATTCAAATGACATCATCAAAAGTGTAATTTACGAAGTGTTCACGACTCTTTTACAGCTAATATTACGTTACAATTATAGTATTTCAATATTCTAGAAAGTATATCGTTTGCGTATCTCATGTTAAATTAGTTCTTTGACAGTGTTGTAACCATGAAGTTAGAGAGAAAGAGATAAAACCTCTATGAATGAAATGCTTGAAAATGCCATAATGCTTTGAGAGTTATTTATTTAGGTGTCCGCTAGTGTTAGTAAAGTAGTTACTATTGTTAGTTGACACAACAGAAATCCGTAGTATTTAGTATATGTATTTTTAATTATTTTTAAATTAAGGTTCCCTAATTATGAGTATAATTAATCAGCATTTTTTCACAATTGTATTATAGAGTACAGAATATATGGAGATAAAAATAAATTGAAAGATAATGTAATTTTGAATATGCAGGAATATTCTTTATTGTTTCAATTCTAATTTGCATTACTTTCATAATTTATTTTCACAAAACTGGCAGTTTAAATAAATGTTTTAAGCTCTTTGCCATAGAAATATATACAATGCAGGACTTCTTATCTTACCCCAGTGCCACCAGAATTATTGTCTCAAATGATATTGGTGTTTTCTTAATATGAAGTTTTAGCGCCTTACATTTACCTCCATGGTTTTCTATGATAAGTCATTCCATTTTATAAATTGCCTGCCTCTCTATGTAAATCAATGAATATTTCATTCAGTGGTTGGAAAAACTACTTTTTATTTTGTAGTGAACTACAACTACTTTATGACAAATGTAGTTAACTACAACTACTTTTTTTTAAAAGTAGTGACTACTTTAAAAATGTAGTAAACTACTTTTATAAGATAAATTTTCCACAGCTTCAATTTACACAAAAAGTTGAGGATATGGATATAGTGTAGTAAATTAACATACTTATTCCGAATAAGTAAAATTTACCGATCAACTTGCCAATCTTTACACTTTTACATACTTCCGAAAACAGTAAAATTAAACAAAAGTATAAAATAAAATAAAATTAAAAACTATTTATTTAAAAACATATTTGTTCATTTTTAGTAGAATTTGCATCTCAAAATTGCAATCAGATAAGCAGGATCTTTTGAGGCATAACACATCTGAATATATCAATATAAAAAATCAACTTCATGAGGCAATGGCATTTCTAAACTTGTAGCATCGAAAACCTTGTATAGTTTCTCCTCGTTCTCTCTCAGGAACCAGTATAGGCGTTCGACGGCAGAATGCATTGAGTTCCATTTCGTCTTGTTTGATATTATGAGGGGAGCGTTTAGATCCGAAGATATCTTGTCGGCTAAAGCAACCGACATTTTTTATTCGTTCCAAAACGCTTGGCACTTTGCAAATTGTACATCGTTGTGCAGAACTCTAAATTTAGTACAAAGGGAGAAGGGATTTTCACATGATATGTAGAATAGCATCTTATTTATTTACTGAAGTAACGTTAAAAGTAGCGTCAAAACTCGATACAAAGTAGTGATTTATTGTATCGCGCTACTCGCTACAATACTTATTTTTAAAAGTAGCGCGTTATACTATAAATTACGATAAAAAGTAGCGACTACTGTAGTTTCGCTACTTGTAGCGTGCTACTTACGACCACTGATTTCATTCATAGTCCAGACTCCAGAGCTAAATAATTTTGCATGAAAAAAATTTAACAATTCTTATACTACTCACTTTACAACTCGCCCTTACTTACTCGCCAACTCGCCTTACAATCACTTGATTTCCTTGCTTTCTGTATGCTATAGTTTAGCGTTCAAATTAGGCTACGTTGTAGGAATAGAGAAAATTTCGAATAAAAAAATATTGTAATTGCGTTGGCACAGAATTTTAACTCCACTTAAAAAAATTAAGTCCCATAGGGTTCAATGTAATTTCATTTTTTCAACCCGGGTTAAATCCGAAACTAAATGCTTGGTATTATTCATTTTCATTCCCAAACACCCCACAGACTGTCTCAACGGCACTAAAATGCCATTTTTATAAAGTCATTTTTACGGAAGTTATGCAGCGAGCGGACAGACAGAATGACCAAAGTCATAGACTCTTTTCAAAACGGGTTCGAGTGAAGGGGTGAAGTATCAAAATTATCAAGCACTTCCATTCTATCTAGAATCGTGGTTTGAATCTCATTCGATCTGCTTCAGCTTCCAGGTCAATGAAAAATATTTTTCGAAAATTTGAATTACGGGTGACGATGCAAAGGAATAATAAAAAATTCATAAAAACCACTTTTCGAAATGATCGAGCATTTCCACTCGATCCAGAATCTCGGTTTTGGTCTCATTCGATCCGTCTCAGCTTCCAGATCAACGAAAATAACTGAAAATTCCAATTAGGGGTGACGATACAAAGGAATTTTCAAAAAACTTACACCACTTTGTATGAGGGCCAACGGCCGAACCGTGCTGAAAACACCGGTTCTCGTTAGATCACCGAGGTCAGGCAGCATCGGGCGCGGTTAGTACTTGGGTGGGTGACCACCTGGGAATACCGCGTGCTGTTGGCACATTTCGGGCGCGGTAGCCCGGTGGTTTGCGCGCTGGATTTGCACGCTGCTACAACTGCCGCCGTGTTCATGCGAAATACGATCACGTTAAACATGTGGGTCCGTAAGTCCTTCTGAGTGGTTGGTGGTAGGGGAAGGAGGGTACGGTCCCTGTGGTTGCCTCCTTCACTGGGTTCCGGTCTAAATTGGGTGGCACTTCTCGGCTGTCCAAACAGTTACCTTACACCTTTCTGGTAGGTCGGACGGTCTGGGTCTCAACAACAACCACTTTGTATGAAAAATAGGTTTATTTTTATGCCTAAATTTGAAACGGTTTTTGATATTCAGAATTTTTAAGTGTGTGAATATCATATTTAGTGGCCACTAGCCATTGAGAACCATTTTGTTCTTTTCGCTTCAGGTAACTTATCTATAAAGGGAAAAGTGGGATTGATTAGTCAACTATAGAAGAAGGATACACTAGTAATAAACACATTAATATAAAAAACACAGATCAAAGCATAAGTAGGAATCGACACCAGGAGCGAACGAAACGCGTATACGAAAGGCAATACATGCACCAACCATACTTAATAGGTTGCTGGATGCGCAGCCTTGCCACAATACTGCTAAACATTGCCGAACGATTCACGGACGTGTACAAATAATGCCAGTGACGTAGTACCCATCTGTGAGATAAAAAGGCAGGCTCTACACCAAATTCATGCTCATGTAAGTGTTATTTATTTTAGCAATTCGCTGAAATAAACAACTAAAATATTGTGTCAAATATATGCCTCTTGTAATAATTTTAGGGTCGATAAGTCTTCGCCAAACACTTTTATTCGATCAGGCATGGTCACTCTACTATAGGTTAACTTACGCGTATAGTCATGGACCTTACTGGGATGCTTATGGATATTCCTAGGAACGTTGTATATCTAATACGGAAATCTGCAATGGTGAAAACATCAGTTTTTTTTTTCTTAATACCTGTTGATAAAAATCTGATGTGAGCAGCAGTATATACATAACTTTTTTGTACAGACTCAAATTTTATACATTGCACGCACAGCCGGCACTCTGAAACTAGTTTATTGATCATTCAGGGTGCCCAAACCGTCTCAATCCATCTAAAACTCGAATTCGAATTATTACAGTACTTTCGCTACATATCATATAAGTATCGAGGGGAAAATAAAAAATAAGCGCGAATGTCTATAAAGGTACCTTTTGCAATAACCCTACAATAATAATACGAAACCCTAAGTTATATATATGTTTGCCGAAATCGAGACGAAATGCAACATATATCTCTATCATTTCCTGATTTTGCATACCGCGCTATCTTTCGATTTGTGATTTCAAGTGTCGATTTTGCAGTTGGGTTTCCGTTTCCCGTCTCTAAATTAGCAACCAATGTGCTGCGGGATCTGCCTGTTGTTGGCTATATTGGGTGGACAATTTTAGAAACAACTCGACTGGTTCTTTTCATTTATCGGAACATTCCGGTTATTGGGTATTGTACTCCTGGAATGCTAGAACAGTCACTAAAGTCGCTTGAAAATGGCCGATTTTGCTTCTTCCTTCCGGTGCTGAAGTGAGTGTTGTACGTTTTACTGTTGCAGACAAATTAAATATCTAACTACTGAACGGGATTGAAAAATCAGAAATTCAATGTATTAAAAGAAATCTTAGCATTATACTCGGAGCTCGCGCGTATTCGCAATTGTCGCGTTAATCAGTACTTTTTAAACTAAATTAACTGACTATTTAAAAACTTCGAATCAAATATGACTCGTAAAATTCACCCATGTTAATTTGAAGAGCAAACTTCTCTCTCGCACGAGTTTTCTATGTCTGATTATTTTATACCCGTGTTTAAAAAGAACAATGGTTATAGTACCATAACTTTAATAGAAGTTAAAATTGTTCATTAATTTAAATGTATTACACTCTTGTTTTCGGTATAAATGTGTGTGGTATATATGAGGGAGACAACGGCTTTTTTCTTTTTACTATTTTTTAAATTTAAATTACAAATGGCTAAAAAGTAGCAAAAAATGACTCGCAAATTTATTTGACTCATGCTTTTGAGTTTCAGGTGTCAGTTTGACTCGCAATTTTATAAGCTTAAGAGCAAGCTCTGATACTAAAATTCGTTTTTGAATCTTTTTCTTGATAGCATTTTTTGTGATTTGTTAAACGTGGAGAGATTAATTTCAGCTTCGAACTTTTTGTTGGCTTAAATGTAATAATTTTCCTAGAAAATTCTGTACACTGTTAAAAATGGGTATTAAAAAAAAGTAGAATGTACTCATTTTCGAGCACTTTGCATGCTTATAATAGTTCCGAGTAAGCATGTTTCAATTTTGAAAAACGCATGTACTCATTTTTGAGTATATCAAAGAATTCAATTTTAAACATATTTAGGTTCAAATTGTAAATACTATGTACTCATTTATGAGTATATGAGAATCAAATTTAAGCATAATTGTAAATACTATGTACTCATTTATGAGTACATAGTATTTACATGGGAGAATCAATGATTTATATGGGAGAATCAATTTTAAGCATAATTGTAAATACTATATACTCATTTTTGAGTATATGAGAGATTCAATTTGAAGCATATCAATTTTAAGCATATTGAAGTACTCATTTTCAAGCAAGTGCGGTTACTTATATTTCAGTATGTCACTTACTCGATTATGGTGCCATTGTACTCAAATGAAAACGAGTACATCGAAGTTTTCGTTTAAATGTAAATGTAAATATGTATAAATGTAAAAGTCTAACTTCTGCACTTCGTATAAATATTGATTTAAACAAATTATGTTTATCTCTAAATTAATTCTGAGGACTTTCAATCTCTGAACGCTTACGAGTCCTTCAAATCACACGTCGAAACTGAATGTTTTTGTTTCCTTTTGAAAATTTCAACTTTAATTTCAATATTAATCAATTGTACTTGTAACGGAAATACAAGTTACTAAATAAATATAACTACAGCCTTTCTATCAATTATAATGTATGTTTATGGTTTGAAAGTATTTTCCATGAGCTTTGTCATTTCTTTAGACTTCGCTTGAGATTCTAAATTTTTTTGTAAGATAGGGATATATTCTGGAAAATAAGATTTAGTTTTCAAGATTTTTATTTTATTTCATGCATGGCTTTCACGGATTGAAAAGAATTTTATTTGTGACATTAACATTTTGGCGAAATTTTAAATTTTATTATATTTGATTACAGTAGTGCAATCATTTTTATGTAAAACTGTGTGAATATCTTCTGTTGCCATTTTTATGCATTTGGCTATTTTTTTTTAATTCTTAATATCGTTCACAATTGAGATTGAGGGGCATGGAAAGATAATTGGCAATTATAGCTATCAGATTTGTCAATAAACGAAAATTGGAAACCGTGATCTCCGCAATTTTGATTAGAAGCTAATAATTGGAAGTTCTGTACAGAATGAATATTTTTAAAATCATATTTCATTCTCAAACTATGTTTTTCCCTGTACAAAATTGGGAAAATTTGTGTAAAATGTACCGTGAATGAAAGTTTGATAAAAATATCGTACTGTTTACATACTATACTTAAAAATTTTGGGAAATCCGATTTCTCTTTATAAAGACGAGACCATGGACCAAGGTTCCTTAATTAAACATGACATCAGAAATAATTTCAACTGTTCATTGAAGTGAATTGTTAGTATTATTTATTTATTCTTTCTTTTTATTGGACGTCCAAAGACAGGAATTGGAACATTAATTCTCTGCACTACAGCCGCAGCGCAGCATGAGGTTCTTCAATGCGTAATTTAAAAGCTGGAGCTTTTGTGAACATTTTTATATAATACGTGTTTATTATTTACCCCAAATTAAAATGATTGAAATTAAATAAATGGATCCATTTGCCTGGATTTCCATAAAGTTACCGCTGGCCCTTTTTGAAATCATGGATTGGCTATATAAGGTAGGATTAAAAAGTTCGGAGTCTGTGCTGATATCTCCAACCCTGATTGGAGGAGAAGGGAATTATTTTACCATGGCGTAGAGACACATGTGACGCGAGATGTGAAAAGGAAAAAGCAGGTCCACAGTGCAGGGTTTTTCCAGACAATGCGTGCCAGTGAACTGTAGTCGTTCGCGTTCGTCGAACCTGCTGCAGCAGGTGCAATGTTTCTGTTGGCGATTTTCTCAAACGCTGGCAGAATTTGATATTCGTACGTTGTTCTTCAAATGTCATTTCCGTTTTTGACGCACGCGAACGACTACAGTTCACTGACACGAGAAGCAATGTTTCTGTCTGCGATTTTCCCAAACGCTGGCAGAATTTGATATTCGTACGTTGTTCTTTAAACGCCATTTCCATTTTCGACGAACACGAACAATGACAGTTCACTAACACGCATTGTCTGGAAAAACCCTGCACTGCGGGCCTGCTTCTTCCTTTGTACATCTCGCGTCACATGTGCCTCTACGTCACGGTAAAATAGTTTCCCTCTCCTCCAATCAGGGTTGGAGATAACAGCACAGTCTCCAAACTTGATCCTACCTTGTATAAAGTTTATTATGGCTATGTATTGTGTCAAATTAAAAATAAAAGAGAACATTTTGTGTTACACACGAGAGGAAGGAGGGTTTATTCAATTTAATATCACTAAATTGTGTTTTTAAAATTGGCTTCTTTTAATTGGGTGTCACTATAATTTCTATATTGTCTAGCGTCTACTCTTTACGTTCTCTATATACATAATATAATGTATAGAGAAAGTATTGTGACAGGGGTCGAAAATTCGAATTCGAGTCTTCGACGGAAGAGCACGTTTCAAGCATTCTGAACTCGAATCGAACGTTTTTGTGGTAATATCTGTGTGTATGTAGTGTGTGTGTGTGTCACTGAGTCTGTGGATATGATATCTCGCGAACGAATAGAGCGTTTTGAACGAAATTTGATACAGTCAATGAACAGAAACTGTATTGATTTTAAACATAATTGAATGTTCGGAAGACCCCAAAATTTTCGAATGAACGTTAGCATGAACCGTTCACGAGATATTGCGCACTTTTCAAATAAATTTATCAAAAATTACATATAATTAAAAAGTATAAAAGTATTAACTATTGTGAAAGATGTTCACTTTTCCTATGTAATAGTATGCGATAAATTTGTTAGCATCATTCTCGTGTGCCTAGTTCGTTCCATTCAGGAGAGAAGATCCTTTGAGTATTAGTTTTGTATTTGACGCCTAACGATTCGTGAGTAATTATTTATATAAAAGAGAAGCTTTTCTCTCTGTAACGCGTGGTGATAAATTTGGCGACTCATTTAGCAAAATATCGCAAACTTCGGCCCCAGATTAACGAAAATATGGCCAAAATTGCAAAACTGATGCTCAATTGATGTATTAATTATTAAACTATTTTAATATATGGACTATTGCTTATATCGGATGTTATCAATATAATTGTCAATTTAGAGCTGAGTTAAATATAAGTTAACTTCGAAATAATTTTGCATGTTGTCATCCGAAAAAAGGCCAAATACACAATTCAAAGTTAAAACATTTTGCCGTGGAGCTTATACATCATTTTTTCACTGAAAAAGCATTGCATTATATTGGTTAAGTTATGTGCTGCCCACATTAGATTTTTTTCCCTACGCTTTTTCACCAAACACGGAATGTTAACAGTAATTTCTTCACAGGACACTGTAGCATTTCATTGTTTTTATGAATATTATACAATTTTTGGTTCCGATAAATCATCTAAAACAACAAATAAACCATTATTAACGGTAAATTAAAAATGTAAAGAAACAAAACAAATTAAAAAATAACTTCAGCTGGTTCTTAATCAGCTTTGAAACTGGTAAATATCAATGCAACTAAACATATTCAAAGTAGCCCCATTTTCATAAAAAATTGTAACAACATTTACAGATTTTCATTTTTTTAAACATCGTGGGGTTTATTAATTTTTTTTTTTAAATATAATGTATTTCCTTAAAATAAGTTTAAAAAGACACATTGACAGTGAAAACTTTAAATTTTCCACAAAATTTATGCATGACGTATACAATTTTGGAATGTGCACTTCTTACCGTAAACCTGTATCCACTTGCATTATTAAACTTAATACATAATACTTTATTAAACTTCATAAGTTAAAGTTATTTTTTTTTAATCTGCTGTGTATACTTGTTTTTCTAAAATAACTGTCTAACATACAAAAAAAAATTTTTTTTTCGTAGCTTTTGTTTTATTTCAGAATGAAGAAAATTTTCCCGAGTTTTGTTCCAAGTAGTCCCATGTTCAATGTTCCCCCATTTTATAGTGTGTGATGTTTTTAACATTTTGCTTTAAAATATAGCCCTCAAATCATCTTCAGATGAAATTTAAAATGTCTAGTTTTTTTTTTTTTTTTTTTATACTCACTTTGCTAATCTGCAATTCCTACAGATTTCCCTCACTGGTTTTAATATGAAACGGATATTTAAAAAGGTATTGCGTTTCGCTACCAAGTAATTAACCATTTAGTAATTTCAGATAATTTAATTTTCCTCATAGTTTCTATTCGTTCTTTATGCAAAATTCTAAATTTTTTATCTCCCCCTCCTTGATTATATACATTATCCCTATAGAATTTTTAATGGTTTTCAGTTTAAAAAGAAAATAGTCTCTCTCTCTCTCTCTATCTACCTATCTATCTCTCCTCTCTCTCTTCCACTTCTCTTTCCTCTCCCCCCCTTCTCTCTACATGAGAATACAATGATAAGAGACGTTATTTAAAATATATGAAGTATGCGGTTGGTTCAACCCGAATTTCTCATATATTTATATATTCTGTTCTATTCCATTTGTTGTGCTTAGGTTCACTTGTATCATAATGAGTGTTAGAATTAAAAAATATATATACACACATAACGAAAATTTGAAAACATATATGTACAGCACGTATTGTACGCGTTAGGAAAATCCATATACCATTTTTATTAATTTCAAAGAGATTTTTTTGCATAAGATGATAATAAACAAGAAAGATCAATCATGCATAAAGCATTGATTATGAAACACTTTCCAACTATAATGCATTTTATTTAAACATCTCTAAAATGCGATACATTCAGCGGTAATATTTTTAAAATTATCACAATACTACAATAATTTATTATATTTGAAAACTTTATCGAAAAAAATGAACTTTATTCAAATAACGTCATTGAAATATAAATTGCCTGGCTCTATGAAAAAGCAGTAAAATTTTCACATTCATAAACATGTATTCTGTTCCTTTCATTCATTACAATACTACAATAATTTATTTTACTTAGAAACTTAAAGCCATGGAGGTAAAAGTAATTTAACCCTGTGTTTAAAACTTCACCGAAAAAGTATGCTATAAAATCGTTTGTTCTCTATATAAAATCATTGTTTCATTCATATCAACTATTTTGCAAACTCCAGCGCTAAATAATTTTGCGTTAAAGAAATTCAGGAATTCTTATACAACTCATCTTACAGCATCATGTGTTTACAATCTCCATAGGTGAAAATTAGGCTTCGTTGTAGAAATAATCAAAGTTTGATGATCATTTAAACTCAAATATATTGCAATTGCGTTGTTTCAGAATGTAGATGCACAGAATTTAAGCAAAAATAAAGTGGTTTTAGGACGGATGCAACACTAAATTTAAATTAAAAAGAATTTTAAAAATCACGATTTTGACACAAGATGGATGCCATATTTTATTTTGAAATGGGTTACGTGACCTCTTCATATAATGGTTGTAATTATTATTTTTATTTTTATATGAAAAACTACTGAATATATTTTTCTGAAATTTTTTTTTTTATATATTTTATGTGATAATTTGAATATTTCCTAAAACTTTCGAAGCTAGTTGTGAATTTTAAACTCGCTTAAAAAATGTTTGAAAAATTAAGTCCCATTCGGTTCAATGTATTTTATTTTTTCAACCCGGGTTTAATCCAAAACTAATTGGGTGATATTATTCATTTATATTCCAATAGATCCCACAGACCGTTTGAACAACATACTAAAATTTCATTTTGATAAGGTCATTTTTACGGCAGTTAGCGTGCTAACGCACAGACAGACAGACAAAATGAACAAAGTCATAAACACTTTTCAACTATGTTGTAAAGTATTAAAAAGTGTTAAAACTTGTGGGTAGCAAAATTTTCGCCATACTATTGTTTCTGCTTAAAATATTTTTGAGGTATCTATTTCTCAGAATCTGTTACAGACAGAGCTTAGATAATTGATGACTGATATCAGGACCAAATTTCGAAAGGGATAGGGATTTCGCTAAGGATTTTCCCTTTCGGTTCAAAAATTTTCATTTTTATTGAAACGTCTATTTCTCAAGATTAGCTATAGATAAAGCTTAGATAGATGATAACTGATATGGATTCCACATCAAATTCTGGAGGGGGTTGGATAGTTCGCTAAGGATTTCCATCCGGTGCAAATAATTCATTTGAAATATTTTTTTTGCCAGGATCGGCTATAGATAAAGCTTATAGATCAGTGATGCCCAATCTTGGGCATCAAGATCCACTTTTGATATGCAAAAGCTAAAGATTGACTTCTATCTATACTGTAGCTAACGTAACAGATCATCAGAGGTGTATTTATGGGGGAGTGAGGGTTTCAACCTTCTTCAAATTGAAAAGTTTAAAAAAAAATCTAAAAAAAAAAAAAAAATGTATGTAAATTTTCGTTTTTAGTTATTTTAAACGAAAATGTCCGCTAAACTCCTACTAAATGTCTACTGAAAATACGATACTAATATCTCATAATTTTAAAAGAGAAAAAGAGTACTGCATCTTTAACGTGCGATGTTGCTCTGACATAGGGTGTGGATAGAATTTTAAAAATTCTGCTTTAAATATTCACCACTTTCTTAACGTAATAAATTTATTTAATTTCATACATTCTTAAATTTCTGAACCATCCACTAATTCTTTCTGTGAACTACCACGCTTAAAATAAACAAGAAAGATCAATCATGCAACATTGGTTATGAAACGCTTTCCAACTTCAATGCAATTTTATTTAAACATCTCTAAAATGCAATACATTCCTAAGTAATATTTTAAAACTTATCACAATACTACATTAATTTATTATATTTGCAAACTTAAACCTTCATCGAAAAAAATGAACTTCATTCAAATGACGGCATTGAAATATAAATTGTCTGGTTTAAACATCTCTGAAATGCGATACATTCCTCGGTAATATTTTTAAAATCATCATAATACTACAATAATTTATTATATATGAAAACTTCATCGAAAACAACTGGCATTCATTCAAATGACGTCGTAGAAAAAATAATACGCCTGGCTCTCTCTATAAAAGCAGCATTTCATTCGTAACATTTTCCCAATCATTTCATTCATCACAGTACTAGAATAATTTATTTTATTTAAAAACTTAAGACCATGGAGCTACAAGTAATTAAAATCTATGCTTTAAACTTCATCGAAAAAAATCGTCCTTCTCTCTGTAAGATCAATGAATATTCCATTCATATTAGCTATGCAGACTCCATGATCTAAATACTTTTGCGTTAAAAAATACAGCAATTCTTATACAACTCATCCTACATATTTTGCTGTTTACATTTTACATAAGTGACAAATAGGCTTCGTTGTAGAAATAATCAAATTTGGATGATCATTTAAACTCAAATATATTGTCATTGCGTTGTTTCAGTATGTTGTTGTTGAAACCCAGACCGTCCGACCTACCAGAAAGGTGTAAGGGTTGTTTCAGTATGTAGATGCACAGAATTTAAGCAAAAATAAAGCGGTTTTAGGACGAATACAACACTCAATATGAATTAAAAAGAACTTTAAAAATCACGATTTTGAGACCAGATGGATGCCATGTTATATTTTGAAGTGGGTCACATGATCTTTTCATATCATGGTCACGTGATCGCTTCATATTAGAGGTGTAATTATTATTTTAATTTTTATTTAAAAACTACTGAATATATTTTGCTGAAATTTTTTTTATATCTTTTATGGAATAATTTGAATATTACCTAAAATTTTCGAAGCAATTTGTGAATTTTAAATCCGCTTAAAAAATGTTTGAAAAATTAGGTCCCATAGGGTTCAATGTATTTCATTTTTTCAACCCGGGTTCAATCCAAAACTAATTGAGTGATATTATTCATTTATATTCCCATAGGTCCTACAGACCGTCTGAACAACATACTAAAATTTCATTTTGATTAAGTCATTTTTACGGCAGTTATCGTGCTAACTGACAGACAGACAGAATGAACAAAGTCATAAACACTTTTCAACTTTGTTGTAAAGTGTTAAAAATCAATCAAAATGTAAACATATTTAACCGTACCCTTTCACTTAATGATAGTTTAAGAAAAAATTTCCGTAAAGTACAATGAAAAAACTCCTCATTTTCCTCACAATCATCCAAAGATCGGCCTGACAAGCCTTGGTGATCGACTGGTAGATCTTGAACAATGGATTGAGCAACACTGACTTAGATGATAACCGATATGGATGCAGTATCAAATTCTGGAGTGGGTAGAGGACTGACACACTAAGGATTTCCGGGCCAACGGCCGTACCGTGCTGAAAACACCGGTTCTCGTTAGATCACCGAAGTGAAGCAGCATCGGGCGCGGTTAGTACTTGGTGGGTGACCACCTCGGAACGCCGCGTGCTGTTGGCCATCTCGGGTGCGGTATCCCCGTGGTTTGCGCGCTAGATTTGCACGCTGCCACAAATGCCGCCGTGTTCATGCGGAGTACGATCACGTTAAACATGTGGGTCCGTAAGTCCTTCCGAGAGGTTGGTGGTAGGGGAAGGAGGGTACGGTCCCTGTGGATGCCTCCCCCACTGGGTTCCGGTCTAAATTGGGTGGCACTTCCCGGCCGTCCATACAGTTACCTTACACCTTTCTGGTAGGTCGGACGGTCTGGGTCTCAACAACAACAACACTAAGGATTTCCGGGCGCGGTAGCCCATTGGTTAGAGCGCTGGAGTTGCACTCGGTAGGCCCGGGTTCGATTCCAGGCTCTGCCAAAACTGCCGCCGTGTTCATGCGGAGTACGATCACGTTAAACATGTGGGTCCGAAAGTCCTTCCGAGAGGTGGGTGGTAGGGGAAGGAGGGTACGGTCCCTGTGGATGCCTCCCCCACTGGGTTCCGGTCTAAATTGGGTGGCACTTCCCGACCGTCCAAACAGTTACCTTACACCTTTCTGGTAGGTCGGACGGTCTGGGTTTCAACAACAACAACACTAAGGATTTCCACTGTCGGCTCTAGAGATGTGACTTCCGATAAAAATATCTGTACAACATATATTTCTCAGGATTGGTTACAGATATAGCTTAGATGATGAATTCAACATTGAATTTCGGAAGAGGTGAGGGTCCACTAAGGATTTCCGGTTCTGGTAATGCAAATGGTTTCGTCGAAAATTAAATGTGCACATCGCTTGCCACCATATGAAGGCTTCTTCATAAATTTCTCGTTTAAAATTCGCTACACTATAAGTTCAAGTTTACCGACAGCTTAATTTTTGCATCGTGTATAATCAGTTACATATCTAACATTTTATTTACATCAGATAGCTTTATATATCCACAAAATAATTGTTTTTAAATGTCCATTTAGCCAAAACAATTATATTTTCTCATTTGTTGAGAAAATGTTTGCTGTAAACATGAGCGTTGTACATCGTGAATTGAACTTTATTTTTAGATAAAGAGAAAAATAAATTATTTCATTTCTGCAAAATTTCACAACTAACTTTTATGTAAACTTAATTTATTTTCTAACTCAACCTTCAACTATACTAGTAGCAAGAATATATATTAGTTGTAAATAATTTCTCAGATTTTTTGATTTTTTTTCTGTGAAATTTCTGGTTTTAATATTTTCAGAAATGTGTCCAATGCGTATCGATTGCAGAAACCTAAAAGAAAATGCGAGTTTACAAAAGGATAATTAGCGGAAACGCCAACATTTATTTTTTAACAGAAATAAAACAACATGAAGTGTGCTCGTATTATGAACAATACAAAGTAAAAACACTGCCGTTTAAAAATATGAGATCGTCATGTTTTCTGTGGAAAAGACGTCAAACATTTTATTTAAAAGGAGCAATTGATTTCAAAATGTCGATCATGTGCGTAATGCAGTCGATTTTGTGCTTAAACAATTTAAGCCTACATATTTAAAACACTAACTTGTAAAACTTCCTTGAATAAAACAGGCATATGTCAGCAAGGTGTCGACAATCGTTTTGAGGGCGTTATAAACCCTCTTCTGGTGATGAGGCAAATGAAAAGGTAGAACAGTATACGCCCTTAGCCACTGCCAAGAAGGAATTGCTTCCTTTTTAACGAACGTAGAGCAAGCAGTTCATTCTTGGCAGTGGCTAAGGTCGCATATCCCTGTTCGTTTGACCTGCAGAAGGGGGTTTATAACTCCCTCAAAACAATTGTCGTTTCCTTACTGACATATGCCTGCTTTAGAAGTTTTGCAAGCTTTTATATTACAAACAGTAGTTTGACTTATTGTAATTGAAATACGTATACAATTCACGCGCTAATTATTGCTCTATACGATACCAGAGTTCGAATAAAATTGAAAATTACAATATGTAGCAGAACCGACGTCAGCGAGATTCCGGATTTAAAGAGGAAATAAGGTAGTGAGTGCAATATTAAATCGAGACTGAATCACTTTTCTAATGGGCAAAATTTATAGTTCTTCTGATATAACGACCATCCGAAAGTATAAAACTGAATAATACATCGGAAAAGAAGATATAGAGAATCGGGGGGGGGGGGGGGGGGGGGCAAACCTTTTCAATATTCACATTTACACACTGTAATGCAGTGTAATATTCAAATTGGGTTTAAATCGCTTCAACGGTTTTGAGATTGCAAAAAGTCGCTGATTTTAACAAAATCTTTTTTTTTTTTTGCATTTCGGCAATATAATGCGCAGTATATTGTCTAGTCTTTGGGTAGTTATACTACCCAAATTTAATCCAAATCACTTCAGCGAGTTTCAAGATTACGAAGGGACAAAAAAATCCCGTTTTACAGCTGAACTATATAGTCCCCCTCCCCCCTTTTCAGATTTTTTTTTTTTACCTCTACATAATATATAAAACTTGCTACTAAAATTTAGTGCAAATCATTTCTATGGTTTTTCAGATTACGAAGGACCAGCGATTTGACACACACGCAAACCCACAAGAGTCTTTTCAAGTATTTAGGGACCGACCTATGTATTTACGTTGAAAACTCGACTTTGATTTCAATCGCGATCCCATACTTTCTTAGGCTAAATGGGTCAATAAAGAAAGTACTTAATCTACTATTAAAAGCATATCTATCAAGAAAAGTGGTACAAGTCGCAATCATTATAACTAGAGTAGTAATATTATCTCTGAAATAAGGCAAAATTCACGGCTGAAGATTTACATGACATTTCTAAAAAAGTCTACCAGTTACAAAGCAGTAATACAAATAACTACCTCGCATATCAATAGTCATTATAGCATAATATCTTTTTTTAACTAACGTACGTTTATAAACCATTCAAATTATGCCAATGCTATCAAGGGCGTCACATGAAGTCAATATTTTTATTCAAGTGGGCGGGGTTTTGATACATTATATTGTATATACACGGATTTTCTTAGCTGTAATGCAGTGTCTGTTGTCCTATAACACGCTTTTAAATTTAGAAAAGGATCGTTCGACATCGACACTGTTTGTGGGTACTCACAGACAACGGATAACGACTCTGTGTAACGATTGTGTAGCTAGAAAAACGATTTATTTTTTCGTATTCCATAAATCAATCAAACCTTTGCTAACACGAAATTCTTTTACGCTCGCTTTATGTGAACGAAAAAAAGCAGAAGACTCATTCATTTTGTCAAACATACCCAAATTCATTTTCTCTTTCTTACTTTCATAATTCATTAAATTGAGTTTAATTAATTATACACAAAATGATACGGAAATACGTTTAAATGTAAATCCATATCCAATTTTCAATTTTTATACATTTCTTTTCATTTGGCAACTTAACGCATTTTACAACATTACCAGCTCCTGAAAATTAAAAGAAGCTTGCATATCTCGAGAACGGTTCATACTAGAGTAAAAGGATTGGCCTTATTCGCTTCGTCGTCAAACATTACGTATTAAATAATCATTTAATTGCTGCATTAAAGAATGTTTAGTCCTTGATTTCAGATTTTAACGAGTTTTGCGCGCTTCGCAAAAAAGGGCGAATTCTGTTTTTCTGAATTATACCAAAATTTAATCGGTACCGTATAGGGTAATCCCGAAGTGACTTACTAAATTTTGCAAAATATCGTCGAATAATTTTTGTGCTAGAGTAGATACATACATTGCACAGACAGACACGAAAACGTCACGATAAAGTTTTTTTCATGTTCCAGGGTGCTTGAAACGTGTCGATCCGTCCCAAACTCGAGTTACGATTCCAATGCTTTCCCTATACAATTACTATGTATATTGTAGAGAAAGTAAAATCTTGACTTCCATTTATGAATAGATGTTGAAGTGGGAAAGAAGGCATGCGGTAGGGCCGCATCGGGAGATCTGAGTATCGGATACTCCGAGGAAATGTCGGCAGATAACGTGTGCTCTACGAGTACCTAGTAAATAAAAATTTTACTATACCATCACATCATTAAAAAATCTGATGTGGCCAACACATGACTTTCCTTATATAATGTAATGAATTTACTACTTTTACAGTAAAAAAATAGCTTTTTCTCCTAGTAGATACTGATATTCTTTCCAAGACATTGAATTTTCGACAATTAGTCGTCATTTTCATTGAATTAGCATCATTTTTATTCATTTGGCGAGATTTTCGTTATTTGGCAACATTTCAAAAAGTCGCCAGGTTGGCGACATTCCGCCAAATTCGTCGCCAAAATCTCGCCAAGCGTTATGCACTAAGAAATAAGTTATTCTTACAGCAGATAAATGACTATTTGCGTTCAAATACAAGAGTATTACTCAGAGTATCTTTTTTCATGAATGGAACGAGCTAGATCCACGAGAAGATGTTACCCAATTTATCGCATGGTATTACATATGAAAAGTGAACATGTTTCTCAATAGGAAATATTTTTATTTTATATGGCTTTTTAATATTTTTTTTGAAAATTGCACAATATCTCGAGAACGGTTAGTGTTCTAAAATTTATGTCAATCGTTTTCTAATGAAAAATTACATAAGAAATGTCTATTTGCGTAACTTTATTAGTGGTTTTGATTTTTTGACGATTTTTTCAAAATTTCATTCGAAAATTTAGGGGGGTTCTGAACATTCGATTGCATATAAAAACAATAGGCTTCCAGTGTTTACGGATTGCGATTTTTGTGCCAAATTTGGTTCAAATCGGTCCATTCGTTCGTCAGTTATCGTCTCCACAGATCCACTGACACACACACACACACACACACACACACACACACACACATCACTTCAAAAATGTTGGATTCGTGATCAGGGATGCTTGAAACGTGCTCTCCTGTCGAAAACTCGAATTCGAATTTTCGACCCCGTCACAATACTTTCTTTATACATTATGTATATAAGGAAAGTAATAAGGAGTTACTTAGTTGGAATAAAAATTCTTAATTATTAGAAGAGTATTGTAAAAATCTCAGGGAGAAAATACCCAACAGCGTGAAAAATGCAAAAATTGCACAAGTATCTGGCATAGTAGCTGCAGGGTTGAAAATAAATACGTGGGATATAGTTCTAGTGAATAGGCTTGATGAAGGGGAATGGAGACCATACCTCTAAGGAAAGGAAAAAGATGGAGATGAGAGTTCCTAGAATGTTGCAATTGAACCATTTACGTCAGCAAATTTTTTTGGGGCTGGATCTGTATGCTGTAAATGTATCTCTAGATGCTGTTTTTTATTGCGCTTTGGGGAAGTGTTCCTGGGCACTCAATTATTGACCGTTACTCACATCATATACAGTTTTGGCTGCAGAATGGATTTAGCGAGTATGATTGAGTTGGTCCCGGGCTGTTGGTTATAACAGGGCTTTACTATATTTACCAAGTTCTGCAATTACGCCAAAGTAAGTGTTTCATATGACGTTCAGAGTATCACCAGTTTTATTTGAAATACTTTTCTGCATTCTTAAGTATCTTACGAAGCTAATTGTATAGAATTTTGAGTATACTGTGACTGATTAAAGTTGATTGGGCCGTTGTACGCGGAAGCATTACTGCCTAACCACAAAGTCACTTAAACTATCGATGTAACCAGTAAAGGTTTCGCTATTGACTTGCGAAACTAAGGCTTCTATATAGGTGGTATATATGTATATTTAGGAGCCTTATGTGGAACGTCCCACCGTAGTGTAATCATTGCACCATGACACTCTTCGTAGCATTTTGGGGATCATTTGTTTTTTGTTTAATGGTAATTCTTAAGTCCGCTCTGCTTGTGTTTTCTTAATGCAAAAGTGGTTTGTATACTTCTTGACTACAGTCTTGGCAAGTAACGTGCGAGTAAACTAGCTGTAGGCAATAAAAGCGCTACTAGGGTTTCACCTGCAAATCCTGTAAGAAGCCATTGGCGTGTGGAAAGAAATAGATAGCGGGCACCCCATGCATTTGCGGGATGATGTTTTATTTTAGTGCTTTTACTTAAAACCTGAGTTATGAGAGAATCTTATTAGATTTACTAGCAGCGCAGCTGTTCTTCGTACAATGTATGGAATTTATTTAGAAGTTGTTGGGTCAAAGGGGGTCACTGCTGAAGCAAAACTTCAAATTCAATGCAAATGAGGTTTCATTAGTAGTGTTTAGTTAACCGTCATTATATCTAACGAATGTTGTTGGTTACTTCATGATTTAGTTCACGTGACTTATCGGAATTTGAAAGAGAAATAATAAATTATTTTTCTTTGACACTAAATTGTAATATGAAAACAGACATTTGCTGAAACTTGAAAGGTACTAATAGCAGCACTCTGATGCGAATCTCTACTTATAATAAAACAGAATGTGTGTTTGACGGGGAACGGTTCCGGGGCGATCCGCTCGGGAACGGTTCCGGGAAAAGCCACTCCTCAAAGAGATAGATAAACCATGAATGTTTGAAACATGAATTTAAATGGAAAATTTATCACCATGGTTTATTTTTCACAAATTTTTAATCGACAATGAAAAGTATTAAGAAATCAAAATGATTATTTAATTTAAATGCTTTTGTTAATGTTTATTATTATTTTTTCGATTTAAATAATAAATAAATGGATATAAAAATATATCTTATAAATGAACGGTTTGATTTTTCTTTTAATTATATTAATTGCGGACTGCGTACATCACTTTCATTTATTTTGGCAAAGACTTTTCAAGCTTATATATTGTGTTTAGCTAATAAAATCATATATTGTGTTTAGCCAATAAATTCATTTAGCCGATTGTTGAAATAGAAAAAGCGTAGAACGGGTATACTTTCTAATACAATTTTAGTGTTTTCATTTAGTAATATACAAACGGAATCAGGATATTTTATTCTAATCTGCAAATTCAGAGCTACGAATTTGGCGGGATATCGTTAGCTTAGCAACTTTTCTTAAACGTTGCCAAATTGACGGAAATGTCTCCAATTATTTTAAAAACGACGTAAATCAATGAAATTTATTTTATTTTGTTAGAAGAGAGTACTGAAATGATGTTTCGTTTGCATTTTTCTGTTAGGACAACCGCCCTGCTTAGTAACACATTTAGCAAATTTTTAAAATGTCACCAAATTGATCTAAATGTTTGTAAATCCATAAATATATCTGAAATTGATACTTTCTCTAAATAAATAAAATGAATTGTGTTTTGTTAGGAGATAGTATTGTGATGATGTTTCGTCAATTCGTCGCCAAGTAGAACTGACAATTATACTGTCCCACTTGGAGATAAATTTGGCGATTTTTATAATGTCGCTAAACTTTCCATAGATAGCATTATTTAGATGATATTTCTTCCACCAATTTATTTGAAGCAAATGATATCGTGTCGCTTAGCAATGGATTTAAATCCAATGCGTTTATGCGGCAGACGATTTTTATTAAATATTTTCCGATTTGAATAAGGAGGATATATATATATAAAATAAATGTCATTGCCATTGTATTTTTGACTAGATAATATCAATTACGGTCTTCAGGTTTAAACATTATTATTATTGATATTTTCAGGGATTATTAATTCAGAGATTATTGATATTTTCAAGTTATTATGCTATTATTTTATTGGGACAAAAATTGTTGAAACTTATATATTGTACGTTGTACGAGTAGTCTTCTACAAGTGCACGGGTATACCTTCTAATCTACGAGAATCTAAGTAGTACAGGTATATTAGCATTTATTTTGACATATATTCGAATCAATTACGGCCTTCTGGTGAAGATTACGGGGATTATTGATATTTTCAATTTATTACGTCATCTGTTTTATTTTGGCAGATTTTTGAGACTCATTGTAATACGGGTAATCTACTAACACCCGGAGATATCTTGTAGTACGGGTATATCTTCCCATAAAATTTTAGCACTTTCATTTTGTCATATATCGGAATCAATTATTGCCTTCAGGTTTAAAGATTACGGGTTTGTTGATATTTTTATTTTATACATGTAATCTACTAATATAGGTTATATCTTCTAATATTCGCGTATATAAGTAGTACGGGTCCCATACAATTTTAACCCTTTTATTTTGTATATATTGATTCAATTCCATATATTTTGTAAATTTGCTTACGAAAGGGACCAGGATGTTTTATTCTTCAGATCTGTCAGTGAAGATAATTTTGTATGTCGAGAACAGAGATTCTTAAACTTATTTTTAGGAGTATTAAATTAAATATTTTGACAGAATATTATGATTAAAAATGTCATTTAGTATGCTATAGGAATTTGCACATGATTGCTAATTTTAAGTTTCTTTATATTATATACTCCGTGCGAAGAACGGGTATTCTGCTAGTAAATAATAAAATTTTGCAATAATTCGCCAAAAATTTCTGTGGATAAAATTTTTAGTTAATAAAACTGGGTGGAACAAAAATATAAGCGTACTAACTTGTTTCGGTGGCAAAACGAGTCTCCATCAGAATAATAGACTGAGCAAACACTAAAGTAAAATAGGGGAGGGGGGGGGGAGATAATCAAGTAAGCACTTTCTTGCTTGCCTATTAAACAGATGTACTTTCGGTAATTTTCCAGCAACTAAGTCTTTATTAGAGGGACCTATTATGTAATCGGATAAAAGCACTAAAATAAAAATAAAAAATATTTCGATAATTTAGGACGTAAAAACAAACAATATAAAATGCCTTTCGGAAGGCAGCAGAAAAGCACCATTACATAGGAAATTTATACAAAGCCAAATACGAACTAAAATTTAAATATTATAGTTAGCCACAAGAAGCAAAAATCAGATCCAGTAAGAATTGTATAAAAGTTATATTGAAAACATAGATCACGGTAAAAAACGAAAATAAATAATTCAAAAGAAAATATACAGAAAAAAAAAGGAGGGGGCATCTTTTTAATGATTAGGTACGTGGACAGTGATTGGACCTTTATGGAATTAAGTATTAAACACCAAGCAAAACTAAGATTTTGAACCTGGTCGTTCATAATTCCAGAACTATACGAAACATATTTAGAGGAAAAGTATAGGTATTAGAGTTTTTAACTTCTGATCAAAATATCCCCCCCCCCCCCCTCACATTAAATTTTAGTTTCAATATGAACAATTGAATATCAAATCAAAACCATTCTTGTTCTTTTTCGTACAGAAGGTCGTTCACACTATAATCGTCTTGGGTAGTTAGTACTTGGATGGTTAGTACTTGGGTGGGTGACCACCTGGGAACACCGCGTGCTGTTGGTACATTTCGGGCGCGGTAGCTCGGTGGTTTGCGCGCTTGATTTGCACACTGCCACAACTGCCGCCGTGTTCATCCGGAGTACGATCACGTTAAACATGTGGGTCCGTAAGTCCCTCCGAGAGGTTGGTGGTAGGGGAAGGAGGGTACGGTCCCTGTGGATGCTTCCCCCACTGGGTTCCGGTCTAAATTGGGTGGCACTTCCCGGCCGTCCAAACAGTTATCTTACACCTTTCTGGTAGGTCGGACGGTCTGGGTCTCAACAACAACAACACTATAATCGTCTGCTACTGTTTTGTTTTGATTGGAATGTAGAATAAAAGATTTATTTTGAAAATGTCTCCTGAAATTAATAGGAATACGTAAATGCGCTTTCCGAGGAAAAATATTCGTACCAATAAATTGTAAAGCGGTGTAAAAATCGAGGTCATTGCATTTCAAAGAAAGGTTTTTGTAATAAAATTTGAAAGGGAAAAAGCGTCTAGCTGAAAGTAAAAATGAAAAATGGCCGCAAAATCGAATCTTAAGACTGTTCGAACGTGGGTAAATATCAAGAAAGTGAAGTCTCTGATCCTAAAAAAAAAAAATCCACCGACTCAAAGATCCATTGCATCGAAACTGGGAATGACTTCTGGCACTGTAAGTAAAATCATTCATAAAGATTTGAAGGCAAGAAAAAATGTTTCAATCTAAAGTTCATCTGCTTTTGCCAAAGCATATTGCGGAAAGAAAAACAAATTGTTGAAAATTATACGAAAAACAGCTAGCTGCTGATAAATGGAAATTTGTAGTAACACTCGATGAGGCATGGGTGTATTTAAGTGACTGAAAAGAGCAATTTTCTATTGCTCAACTGACGGAAATGACCGTACGAAATGGCTTCGTCTAATGTACAGAAAAGTTCCCAAAGGGATTCATGATAGTTGCAGGATTTTGTTACAACGGTAAATTAAAACTCGTCTCAAGTAAAGCTAAAATTAATTCACTCTACTATCAGCAGAATATTTTAGGACCAATTTTTGAAGAAGAAATTCCAACCTTATACGGAAAGGACATCAGTAAAGTTGAGCTTCATATGGACAAAGCCTCTAGTCACACGTCTAAGTCAACTGCCGCATATTTAGCGAAGAAAGAATCAGAAACAGGAATAAAATGTATCCCATTTAATGATATACTTGTAACAGCACCTGACTCTTCTCCTATGGACTTTTGCGCTTTCGGTTTGTCAAAACGAGCCTCAGGAAACGGCATCCAAGAACACTGAACGGACTTTGGAAAACGACCCAAGAGGAGTGGGATAAAATTGACATGACGGTGCTAAGAAAAAGTTTACTTTCATGGAAAATTATTTGTCATAGAGCTCTAGTCAAGAATCAGAGCTATCAGATAGAAGCAAATTGGCGCAAGAAATACGCCCTTTGTGCATAATAATTAATTATCAAAATCGTTTCCATAAAGTGCAAACGACCGTTTGTAGATATCGCTTGTGAGGGACGTTTCCAAAATTAGGATCACGCTCCCATTGCAAATAACAGCATCCATGGAACTGTTGTGCACTAGTAGTCAGCATGGAATAGCCAATACCTTCAGTGGCAGCAAGTGCCACAATCTTTCAAAGCTCTATGGTGGTATGGTATAGTTGGATCTCTTTTCCTTATGGAAGTAATGTTAGTGTAAACTTGGGATTCGAAGTATTTGGTCGATTTATTCGTAAATTTTATTTATTTTATGTTTTATTTATTTATTTATTTAATTTTATATTATTATTATTTGTCATAAAATGACTAAAATTATTTTCGATGAACCTGTTTTGAAATCAGGAGTTGGTTTAATTTCAACATTTTGATACATTTAATGTGTTATGTTAAAGCTCATAAAAGTAAAATTTATTGTACGTTTTAATTCTGTGTTAATTTATTGTACTTTAATTTATTGTATCTGTAATTTATTGTACGTAAAATTTATTGTAAGTTTTCTCTTGCAGTTAGTCGATTGCATTGTGAGAGTGAGTCGTTCAAAATGGACTTGATTTTGGATGTTAACACACAAGCCTATCCCATGGATCTTGGTAAGTACATTTTAGAATCTCCAACTTTCTTTAAAACCTTCAATATTTTAAGATTAATAATTATAAGGAAGCTATATTAAACTAGGAATTAAATCGTATAAAAAAAAATAATTTTCTAAAACTATAGACTAAAATTTTCTAATATGCTGCCTGTTCCTAAAGATTAAAGTTAGTCTTCAATTAAAAAGGTATATTGATTTTTCTGTGTCCGTAGATAGTAGGAGAGCAGTGCTGCCAGTGAGCGATGGCAGGTGATTTTGGAATTCCGTCATATTAGGGACAAAAATTAGGTCTTTATATTCCTATTCAGAAACCAGCAAGTTCGGGACCGTCGCCTACCTTTGTTCCTGTTGGCTTACAGAAGTGCTGTTCACGAATCGACCGGACATTCTCGTCGAAAATGCTATTTGGCCGGGGTCTATGACTACCATGTGAACTAATGTTTGGAAGACCATGTGATGCTCCTTCATCGATCACCTGATGAATAAGTTCAAGACTGACAGGCACTGTTGGAGGAAGTTTCGCTCATGAACAGATCAACATTGCTACCGGTAGAATGACGACTTGGTACGATGTCAAAGCTAATAAAGGACGATTTTAGGAAGACGACAAAATGTCGCTATTCAGTTCTCAGCGACGACCAAAATTTTCGCCGAAACTGCAGAACAACAGGGAAGGGCCTAACGTCATAATTAAGAGAATAAACACTGCTATTTATCGAATTTAAAAGTCGTCTTCAACCAAGCCCAAAATCGTCCATATCGACAGATTAGTCCCATATTATGCACAGACTAATATTCTGTGATATTATGGACCCACAGTAAGTTGGTACTGCCCGAATCGTGCAGTCTAAAGGAGGGGGCAGTGTTATCTTCTATATAATAAAAGGCAATGTCTGTGTGTCTGTCTTATACACTATACGTTCAGCGACCGCGCGTCGGAGAGCTACGAAATTTAGCAATCGGAGACCCGAGGGGGGCGGGAAGAGGACACGTGAAAACCAATTTTTAAAATTTTAATTTTTTTTTTGTTATTCAATGTTCTATGCGATTTCAACCTTTTTTTTGCCCTTTTTTCTGCACGATCCAGACGTCGTAGAAAAAAACAAATCACATCACCGGAAAGAACAGACAATTGCGAGTAAAAATATATCAATTTTAAATCTCAATTTCGATTTAAGATTTTAAAACAAAAGTCAGTTTTGAATCAAAAAAACGATTTTTGGTTTTAAAATTCTCGCATAGTAAAACGTACTCATAATTTCGACTAATAATTTACATTTTTAGAAAGCTCAAACATCTGGCTTTCTTACAAGGCCAATCTGGTCAAGAAATAATTAAAATTGGCCGCTGGATCGGAATTTAAAAAAGTCATGATTTTAAAATTCATCGGCGGCCGAAAGAAGTTCCCATTTCCCATCGTCCGTTTCCCCCAAGCACGCGTTTCAATGGCGCCGGTTTGTGTCTAGGTGGAAGTGACGTCACTGTTCTGAATATGCATAGCGATGGGTGGTGGGACAATAAAAAACGAATTAGTGTTTGCTTTCCGTTTCCCGCGCTTCCGGTTTTAAATGAATTAAGAGCTTATCATATGTATTGTAGAAATTATTATATTTATATTTTAAATGATGGAACGATATGGATTTTTTAAATGGATATTTTAATTCTTGGATATTTTAAATGGGTATTTCAATTTGTGGATGTTTTAAATGGATATTTTAATTTTATGGATATTTTAAATGATGGGACGATGGATATTTTAATTTTATGGATATTTTAAATGATGGAACGATGGAATGAGGATGATGAAATTAAGAGCTTAGCATATGGTCATTTTAAATTGTAAATTAGCGCGCTGGAAGTTAGCGTTAGGCCCGGGTGGGTCCGTGAGTTCTTCCGAGAGGTTGGTGGTAGGGGAAGGAGGGTACGGTCCCTGTGAATGCCTCTCCCACTGGGTTCCGGTCTAAATTGGGTGATTAAAAAGAAAGTTATGGAGATTGTCGCGGAGGGCGCGGTAGCCCAGTGGTTAGCGAGCGGGAATTGCACTCGGTAGACCCGGGTTCGATTCCCGCCACTGCCAAAACTGCCGCCGTGTTCAGGCGGAGTGCGATCACGTTAAACATGTGGGTCCGTAAGTCCTTCCGAGGGGTTGGTGGTAGGGGAATGAGGGTACGATTCCTGTGGATGCCTCTCCCACTGGGTTCCGGTCTAAATTTGGTGAATAAAAAGAAAGTTATGGAGATTGTCGCGGAGGGCGGAGTAGCCCAGTGGTTAGCGTGCGGGAGTTGCACTCTGTAGGCCCGGGTTGATTGCCGCCAAGTTCACACAAAGTACGATGACGCTGCACATATAAAAAACGCTGCAAACATGTGCGTCCGTAAGTCCTTCCGAGAGGTTGGTGGTAGGGAAAGGAGGGTACGGTCCCTGTGGATGCCTCCTCCACTGGGTTCCGGTCTAAATTGGGTGGTACTTCCTGGCCGTTCAAGTAGTTACCTTACACCTTTCTGGTAGGTCGCGCCAGCGAGTTTGCCACGGTCAAAATTTTCAAGGCGAACAGGCTGGTCGCCAAAGGCGGCTAGTGGTCCCCAAAAGCTGCATAGCTGGTCGCTAAAGGCGGCATAAAATGCTTTGCGTAATAACGTAAATTTTTTAATAACCCGAATAACTTAAATTTTTTAATGAATCGCGTTTCACATTTATTTGGAAAATCGAAAATTTTGGTGTGCTGAACCCCTAAAGAAGAAAATATTGGAAAACTGAAATTGCTCATTTTCTTCTTTTCGAGCTATCTACCCGTATACATCAAATTTGAAGTATCTATCTCACACTAAAGCATGCAATTTGATCATTTCACGTTTTGAACGTTTTTATGTGGAGTACTCTCTTAAATAGACATTTATAAAAACTATTCGTCTTGCGTTTGTTATTAAATGATTATCCAATGTACCAAATTTCAAGCCTCTATCAAATTTTAAAGTAGGCGTTTTTCATTTATTAGACAAATCGAACATTTTGGTGTGTGACACCCCCTAATGTAGCAATTATTGGAAACTAGCCGCCTTCGGTGACCAGCCTGTTCGCTACCCTTGAAAATTCTGACCGTGGCAAACTTACTGGCAACATAATCCCGTGGAGTTAACACAAAGTTTGTTTTAGTTTAATGACGTTAAAACTAATAATGAAATTTTAAGATGAAAAATAATGTTCTAGAGGGGGTTCCTGAAAATTGATTTGTAAAGTGAATTTATTCTAATGTTTGTGAACTGTGAGATTCTGAGGATTTCTGTACCTGTAACCCTAGAAAAGGGATCTCTTTGATGTGTACTCGCAACCGGGATCAGCTACTCCTATGTTTTTTATAGAGGTATGCTCCTCTATTTTTTGTTTTACATAAATGAAATTGTATCCGCCATTGCATCGCAAATGACATGAAAGTATTTTTGAGACTGATGATGGTGAATGTGAATTTAGTATTTAAGAAATAACAATGCTGCTCAGCCAAAAAAAATTTTTTTTTAAAGATTGTCCCCACCACCACCCGATGCATAAATGCACCGCGACAATATCCATAACTTTCTTTTTATTTATTTTTTTATTTCGTCAGTGTTTAAGTTTTTTCATTGTGGTTCCAACCACCACCCGATGTAAACAATACATCGCCACAATTCAATCCAGCATAATGAGCCAAAAACCTTATAAAAGGCAAACACTAATTCGATTTTTAATTGTCCCTAGGCCAAAAACCATACAAAAAGCAATCACTGATGACATTTGCAAATATAATTTTATACCCATGCGAATATCCTCATCAGGATATTCGCATGAGTATCAAGAGCATGGCCCAAATATATCAGCCAGATACCACCAAACACTAATTCGGTTTTTAATTGTACGTGGGCCAAAAAACGTATAAAGAGCAATCAGTTATGACATTTGCAAATATAATTTTATACCCATGCGAATATTCTCATCAGGATATTCGCATGGGTATCAAGAGCATGGCCCAAATATATCAGCCAGATACCACCAAACACTAATTCGGTTTTTAATTGTCCTTAGACCCAAAACCCTCACCATAGCAACACCGTCGTCTGCGTGCGAAATATCGAACGTCTTTCGCCGTTTCACGAAGAAATTGAAAATCATGACTTCCTTAAAATCCGTATCGTGCGGTTATTTATTATTATTTCTTGACCAGATTGGGCTTGTAAAAATGCCTGATCTTTGAGCTTTCTAAGAATGTATTAGTCAAAATTGTCGGTACTTTTCCCGATGCGAGGATTTAAAAACTAAAGTTCGTTTTTTTTAACCGAAAGTGACTTTTGTTTAAAATCTTTAAAAAATATTAGAATTTGTCTCTGAGATTTGAAATTGATATATTTTTATTCGCAATTGTCTGCTCTTTCCGGTCGTGTGTTTTGTTTTTTTCTACGATGTCTGGATGGTGGATAAAAAAGGGGAAGAAACGGTCGAAATCGCATAAAACATTAAATAACAACAACAAAAAATAATTCATATTTTAAAAATCGGTTTTCACGTGTCACCCCCCCCCCCCCCCCCCCCCCCCCCCGGTCTCCGATTGCCAAATTTCGCCTATAGTGTATAAGACAGACACACAGACATTGCCTTTTATTATATAGATTTCGAACGTTTTTCTCCGGAGCACCCCCTTAATCAAAGTTTTCTGAGAAACTCTATTCATTTTTGGTGTTTTCATTAAATGATTAGCCTATGTATCAAATTTCAAGCCTCTATCAAATTTTAATGCAGGCGTTTCTCATTTATTCGGCAATTCAAACATTTCGGCGCTCGGCACCCCCTAGAGTATCAGCCTAGAGTATCAAATATTGAAAATTTGAAATTGCATACTTTCTTCGTTTCGAACGGTTTACCCATACACTAAATTTGAAGTCTCTGTCTCAACGCTAAGTATACTTTCGTATCATTTCTCTTTTCGAACGTTTTGGTGTGGAGCATCTCCTCTATAGAACATTTTTAAAAAATTTGATTTTTCGAGGGGTTTTTATCGAACGATCGACCCGTGTCCCAAATTGCAAGTCTCTATCTATTCGGGAAGTGCCTAAAAAAGGCGGGACAGACAGACGGACACTTGGCAATTAGTATAATAGAGTAGCCGAATGCCCGTTGAAAATCAACGGTCGCGCGATAAGCAACCCCTGGATATTATCATTTTTAACACTTTACAACAAAGTTGAAAAGTGTTTATGACTTTGTTCATTCTGTCTGTCTGTCTGTCTGTCCGTTAGCACGATAACTGCCGTAAAAATGACTTAATCAAAATGAAATTTTAGTATGTTGTTCAGGCGATCTGTAGGACCTATGGGAATATAAATGAATAGTATCACCCAATTAGTTTGGGATTGAACCCGGGTTGAAAAAATGAAATACATTGAGCCCTATGGGACCTAATTTTTCAGACATTTTTTAAGCGAATTTAAAATCCACAAATTGCTTCGAAAATTTTAAGTAACATTCAAATGAGAATGAGTTGTATTAGAATGAGTTGTATTAGAATTCTTGTATTTTTTTAACACAAAATAATTTAGTCCATGGAGTCTGCATGGCTGATATGAATGAAATATTAATTGATTTCATAAAGAGAAGGACGATTTTTTTCGATGAAGTTTCAAGCATAGAGTTTAATTTTTTGTAGCTCCATGGTCTTAAACAAAATGTTTAAATAAAATAAATTATTATAGTATTGTGATGAATGAAATGAATGGGAGAAAGTTATGAATGAAATCCTGTTTTTATAGAGAGATCCAGGCGTGTTATTTTTTCTATGACGTCATTTGAATTAATTTCAGTTGTTTTCGATGAAGTTTTCAAATATAATAAATTACCGTAGTATTATGATAATTCTGAAACTATTACCGAGGAATGTATAACATTTTAGAGATGTTTAAACCAGGCAATTTATATTTCAATGCCGTCATTTGAATGCAGTTCATTTTTTTTCAATGAAGGTTTAAGTTTTCAAATATAATAAATTAATGTAGTATTGTGATAAGTTTTAAAATATTACCGAGGAATGTATTGCATTTTAGACTTTTTAAAATAAAATTGCATTGAAGTTGGAAAGTGTTTCATAATCAATGCTTTAAGCATGATTGATCTTTCTTGTTTAATAATTCGCGTTTCATATTTATTCGGCATATCGAATATTTTAGTGTGCGGAACCCCCTAAAGAAGAAAATATTGTAAATTTTAAATTGCGCACGTCTTCCTTTCGAATTATCTACCAGTACACCAAATTAAAGTCTCTATCTCAGTGTTTCCCAAACTGTGCGCCGCGAAAGAATTAAAATTATATTAAAAATGACTAAAATATGAAATAAAACTCTTAATATAAAACATTAATATTAAAATAATATAACTCTTGCATATTTGTTGTGTAGTGCTTGGTTCAGTACGAATGTGTTTCCTTTAAAAAAAATTATATACCGTATATATATATATATATATATATATATATATATATATATATATATAATTGAAGATTTTTATGATTACTTGTAATATATATACCCGAGAAATAACAATGAAAATTGCTTGTAAACTGAAGGTTTTTGCAAATCAGAAACCTAGTGTAGCACGATGAGCTATGCAAGAAGTTTGGAAATTGAATAAATGGAATCTAGTGAATGTAAAAGGAATAAAATGAATATGAAAAGCATTTCTGAAACCATGTACGTTATCAAGGGCCATACATGTTTCATTAATGCTGATTCTACGTTTCTGTTTACACAACTGTAAAATGTATTACAGAAATAATGTAAATGGCCCGACGTAGAAGAAAAGACAAAGTGGATCAAATACACAAAAAAATCAAACATGAATATAAAATATTCTGTTACACCAGCTTGTGGCTAATTATTGAAATGAGGACGCAAAGTATTATAAAGTAATATCAAAAGAATATAATGAAAATAAAATGAAAATATATCTACCCCTAGTACTGTGGTACTTCTGGAAAAGCATATGTATTACCAATCATCTCAGAACAGGTTACAGTGAATTTTTTGTTACTGACTAAACAGTTTTCTCAAAGTAGGTTAAAGTGAAATTATACGAATAGTTTAACTGTTAGAAGAAGACATGGAGT
This sequence comes from Amaurobius ferox, assembly GCA_951213105.1. Lineage (NCBI taxonomy): Eukaryota > Metazoa > Arthropoda > Arachnida > Araneae > Amaurobiidae > Amaurobius > Amaurobius ferox. Next base: position 135,744,244 of record OX578135.1, on the reverse strand, counting down.
TTATGAATTATTTAGAAATGCTAGAGTATGATCTGTCAATATGTTGCTGTAATTGTTGCAAGTTTTTGAATTTAAATTTAAAATGTGTTTTAATAAAAGAAAAAATAAGATTGGGCGGGTAGTTATTTTTGATGACGGTGTTGATGAATTTATGAAGATGTTCTTTGTAGTAACAAGGTGTGCTTAACATTTTGATTCTTAATAACTGATTATTCTATATACAGATACAGATTTGGAAAGATTGGAAGAGAAATGTTGAAGTTTATTTACTTTGAAGTTATAAGTTTCTGTTTTGTCATAGATTTTAAATTGTATTGTATTTGCATTTTTAATTGTTAAACTAACGTCTAGAAAATTGATCCAGTTGGATGTATATACATTTTCAATATATATAAAAAAGATTCTTACAACTTCACTATCATAAAGCTGCTATCATATCATTCTTGTAATTCTATTCAATTGTTTAGAAACATCATTTTAAACCAGCTATTTCGAATACATCGACTTTCTGATCCTCAGTTTCACTTTCTCCACATCAATAAACTTAAACGCATTTGACAAAATTACCAATACCCGGAAGTATTTGTAAATAATATTATTAATAATTTCAAATATACCACGTAATGGTTTTACACATGCATTTGTCTTTGACTGGTTTACTCATTTTTGAAAATTCACCCATTCTTATCACCTCACTTTCCACTAGGCCTGAGTCTGATACTGTTTGCTATTTTCGAATGACTATTTTCCACTTGTCCTGAGTCCTATACTGTTTGCTATTTTTGAGGGTCTCCATGCATATTATGTGTCGTTCAAGTGTATTCATTCCGGTGCCCACTCGCATTGACGAAGTGAGGTGAAATGCTCAGTCACTAGTTTATCTTACACGTGGTGCTATGCTTTTGATTTCGTGTTTCAGTTCGAGGAGGTATTGTATTTCAGATTTGTATAATTCATTTGATTTATTTTTCTCCTTCCAGTAGCCAGTAGACAGTTCCAATGGTGTCTATAGTTAAATACTATCGCCATTGTCAGAAACTGGCTATTCTATCGGTTTTAATTCCAATTGTATGGCTGTCCTGATGAGAATGCAATTTCGAACTAACCGCCATTTTTTGTGGGGTTTCAATTGATTGTTATCTATTCTTAATCTCTTATCTTAAGCTGATTGTTATTGCCTATTCTCATTTTTGCCGAGTTTTATTTTTATTTATTTTTATATACTTTTAATTGTTATTTTTTAATCCTAATATTCTTCTCATCCCCCTTTCCATTGTAGTGATATGTTACCTTCTCTCTTTATCCTTAGTCTTGGCCTATAGTTACTCATTTGTAACAGATATGCTAGAGATGGGTTTTTTTGTACATACAGTAGTTTATGCATTATTTTTGATTAAAATCCTTTCATTTTTATTTATATATATATATATATATATATATGATATATATATATATATATATATATATAATGTTGAATTATATATAATTATTATTAATATATACCCTTATGCTTGTTAATTCTTCCAACATATTATATAATTAATTTACGCTTATTCGGTATTTTGGGTACAAGAGTGTTTTTAATGATCACAATTGGTACGTCTGTCTGTGTCGCTGGCAATTGTTATCATACGTTTTAATATTTATTAATTTTGATTAAAAATTCATGTAGAATTTCCTGGTACATTTATTTTATTTATGTAAAGTTGCTATAAGTTAATTAAAAAATCTACTTACTCATTAAAAATAAAATTCATGGAAAAAGCAAATACGAATGCAAAATTGTAAATTGAATTATTAACAGTTGTTGGTATGCGAGTGGCTTCTGCCCTTTTAGGGTCGAGTCCTCATTGTCTGTTACGGCATTCTGTGGTCCACTCATTTACCTTAGTTTTATAATTGATTTCGATCAGATTGGAAGTGTTTTGTTTTTGTGCAAATAATGCTCATTTAGTGTGAATGTTTTATAGCAGTATTTCATTTTTCTGTAGTTAATTTTTGGGTAAAATATATTTCCCATAAAAATGGATAGGTTTATTAAGAGGAAAAATAACAGTGACGATTGTGAACCTGAACATGAACGTTTGTCAAAAGTAACTAAGCCTTGTACTAGTAATATGGTAAAAGCAAGGCCTAGTCGTCAGTACTGCAATACTTATTTAAAGTTTGGTTTTACTTTGACTGGAAACGATGATCATCCATTCCCTCTTTGCCTTGTCTGTGGTGAGAAAATGTCTAACGAAGTCATGTTACCTACCAAGTTAAAAAGACATTTTACAATTAAACACCAATATCTTCAAGGAAAAGATTTGAATTATTTCAAAAGACTGTCAGAACAACAATCAAAGCAGGGTAAAAAATTTTAAAAAAAGTTTACAATTTCAGAAAAGGCTCAAATCACTTCTATTGAGATAAGCGAAATGATTGCATTAAAAATGAAGTCTCATACTTACCAGAGTCTATTATCTTGCCCGCATGTAGAAAGATGGTTATTAAAACTATGTTCAGATGAGGCAGAGCAAGAAATTAACAAAATTCCTCTCTCAAATAATACAATTCCTAGGTGAATTATGGATTTGTCTGCTGATATAGAAGAAAATGTGCGGAATAAACTTCAGAACTCCGAATTTGCTTTGCAAATTGATGAATCAACTGACATTACCAATAAGGCTCAATTACTTACATTTATTCGATTTATTGATGGAGATCAAATCATAAATCAATTTTTTGCTGCAAAGAAATGTCAGGCACTACCAGAGGTCAAGATATATTTGATATTTCATCTGGCTATCTTAATAAATAGAATTTTTCTTGGAAATCATGTGTTGGAATATGCACTGATGGTGCTCCATCCATAGGCTCGATGAAAGGTTTTGCATCATTAGTAAAACAAGAAAATCCAAATGTTATCTGAACTCATTGCTTTCTACATAGAGAGGTACTAGTTTCAGAAACATTACCAGGTGAATTAAAAGACGTATTAGATCAAGTTGTTGAAATGGTGAATTATATAAAAAGCAGACCGTTGAAGACTCGCTTATTTGAACAAATTTGTGTAGATATGGATTCCCAGCATAAATGCTTAATTTTACACACGGAAGTCAGGTGGTGCCAACGGCCCTACCGTGCTGAAAACACCGGTTCTCGTTAGAAAACCGAAGTCAAGCCGCATCGGGCGCGGTTAGTACTTGGGTGGGGGACCACCCGGGAACCTTCGACCAGAGATATAGGTAGACTGCACATTGCTATTCAGAAGAGATTGAAAACATGACCCACAGACTACTATACAGACCTGTCACTCTCGATAGTTTCGTTTTCGCGGCGGCCATTAGAGATAGACCAAACATTGGGTTGGCGCGCTCTTGGCGATGGTCTGGTTTGTTCCGAGCGCTTGGCGATAGTCTGGTTTGGTTCCAAGACGATTTTCAATGTTATAACCCTATTTCGCTCGGCGAAAACTTAGAACAGACTAGCGTGGTTTGAGTAACGTGAAAAAGGATTATTTGTTAAGTGTTTAGATCATTTCATAGAAATGGATTGATAAAAGAAAACTGGTTGCGTTACAGGGTATGTAATTTATGTTTATTAAAATTGAAATAATTTTAGTTATCACCATCCTACATACGTGTTCATTATAAGTATACACGTGTTCATAAGTATACACGTGTTCATATAAGTATATTAGTGCTGTGTTATTACTGCCGGATTAGACTAAATTTTAAGAGGTAGTGGTATAGTTAGTTAAAAAATATTTTCCGTATTTTTATAAAATGTGAAATAATCGATATTTGGATAGCTTTTTCTTAGTTGAATGTGATATAGTATGTGTATATATTTATGTAAAATTTTTATTAAGTGCCTTATGGTGGAAAATTCCCCCCCCCCTCGGGTAATTAATGATTGAGTTCCACAACTTCGATAGTGCATTTATGTAAATTTGATATTTACTTTATGAATATTTTTATATTTAAAAAAAAAAGTCTATTATCAGTATCCCAGAATAAATTAAGGATCAAGTAATTAACGATCAACACGCTAGTATACTTTTTAGACTGAAAATATTATATAATATTTCAGTCTTTTGAGTTAGCTTGTAATTTTTTGTGCATTATGTTTTATAGTGAGACAATGCAATGTGTGTATTTTTTAATCTATTTTATGATTATTTGAATTAAATATATAACTATGTTTATTTAAATATTCTTAAACTAATGAATATATTTATGTTGCAGATTAATGTATTTTTAAATCCTGATCCTTTCTATAGTTTCAAAAATTATAAAATTACAGTCCTCAACATTTTGTTCCCCTCCCGTTTAAAAAAAATCGCCAAGCGAGCGATAACGCGCCAAATCTGGCAGACGCATCGCACTTCAGTTGGTCCATCTGACTAGCGCTAGTGTCTATGCGACATCCCATGTTAGAAATGTTGCCATAGGATCCTATGGGAGTGAGCCTTCTGAATATAGTATTCTGTGACATGACCACTGCATGTATCACGTGACTTATGGTCGAACACTCCCAGACTTGGCGACTTATTGCCGCGTTTAGCGCTATAGAATTTTTTTTTTTCACTGGAGTAAAACAGTGCTGAATACCTCTTACGTTTCTGATGTATTTCAAAATACATATTGGTTAGATCCTAACTGATCAAGTTCTATTAATCACAGTAACATGAAATTTGGCATGTCGTTTTCTTTTGTGATATATTTTAATTTTCTAGCTAGAATGTCCAAATTTAGTATTTCGTTGTCTTTTACGGTGCATATTGATTTCTTAGATTTTGAACCTTATCGGGCTAGCCCGTTCTGAGCCCGCCATATAAATATACTCATAATTCGGGAATAACTCGAGATCCTTTGTATCTAGAAGGATTATATCATATTTAACATATGATTATATTTCGTGGTATATTTTAATTCATTGGATTTTGAATTATCGGAGCAATTAAATTCATTGCTACTATCCCAACCCGTCCAGGAACCGTTAGAGAAATGCATTGAGGAACAACTTAATGTTAGTCTGAGGAATAACTCGGGAACCGGAGCAAACATTTTGTATGCTGTTGTATCCATATATTTAAGTCACATATAACTAATAAAATGGTGTACTTGAAAAGCAAATACATTTTTACTTGTTTTCAATTCAATTAATAAAATCATTAGCTAAATTGTCCTTAATTTCGAAAAAAGCATCAATTATATTATTTAAGGTTGTTGATGTTAAATATGAAAAAAAATACCCCCCCCCCCCCCCAAAAAAAAAAATGCTTTTGAAAATATTTGGACACAATGTTATTATAATAAATCAAAATGCTGCTTACAAGGCATTAACTTGCAAAAGTTAATGACTTAACTTTCTAATAAAATGGCTTTATTAGTTCATATTTATCAATAGAACAACACCCTGTTAAATGCATGGAAGGAGTGGGGAATGAATAGACATTTTAAACACAATTTTGAAACATTTTCACACTCAGTTCCTCACGGATCAAAAATATTATTACTTTGATATCATTAAAAGGATCAAAAAACGAAGTTTCAAAGAGCTAAATAGAATCTATAGGACAATAATTTCTTCATATTTACAATTATTTTTAATTTTTTAAATATGTGTTATGAAATTTCTTATATTTATTTATTGCATCCCAAAATTTAATATTTTCACAATTCCAATTTTTAACATAATGGAATGATATCTTCGCATTCTAATTTAAAAAAAAAAAGGTATTACTTTGAATCTTTTATGAATTTACCCGGCGACTCATTATATATGTTTTTTTTAATTATTTCAAATCTCATTCTTTGCTTTACATATTCATCAGACAGTGAGACACTTTAGATTACTTCATTTTTAAGATATGAAAAAAAGCCAAAGTTGAAAACATAAATCAGTTTTGTTCCCAAGTTTCTGTAAAAAACATCCTCATCCCTCCACCGACTGTTTAAAAGATTCCAGTCTTTATAGAACACTAGGCATAACAAATAACTGTTTAAAATGACTAAACGTTAATTTTTTTTCATTTAGCATATTTTGATGCAATTTAGCATATTTTGCACATATAGCACAATTTAGCATATTTTAATGCTTAAAACTTTTCTCTTTTTAGTTGTGTTTCCCAGATCTTTCTTCATCTTTGGGAAAACTAATAAAAAGTAATAGAAATTAGCTAACATTTTAATAAAAGTTTTTAATACACAAAAACTGAAGTGAAAAATATTTTAGTATATTTTATTGCACTTATCATAGATAAATATTAGGAATTTTATATGGTTACTTTATACATTTCATAATCACAAAAAAATTTTCAAATCACATTTTAATTGCTCAATTTCATTTGATACATTACATATACAGTTAAGGACTTTTCTGAAATTTTAACGAGTATTTTTTAATGTACATACAAAGACAGTTAATATAAGTGTGGAAAAATATAGCTCAGCAAAAAAAAAATCAATTTTAAATGTGTACTTACTGATATTTATATAAATTTCTTGAGAGAGTTATTAATCATTTCATAGCACTATATGGCATGAAAACATTGTCAGGAGAAAAGAGTATGAAAATGTAAACAATCCAAGTTGGCGTAAAAAAATGTCGCCAAGAGAGAAAACTAGGCATATTAAAAGTTTCACCTTTATTTTATTTTTTTTCTTCTAATTTTAAGCATTTATATAGGTACAGTTTGTGAAAGTACACAAACATATATAAAATATTTTATTTTAAAAATAATTACAAGGCTATACATTATTTACAAAGCCAGAAAATCTACTTTTATTATAGGACGGCATGGTCGTACATGCCAATTAACTCTTTGTTTTATGTAAAATACGTTTTAAAATGAATGGAAACGACTTACCTGCGAAACGTAGTGTCTCCACCTTTGATAAACTTTGACGTACATCCATATGCAGTGCAGGGCATTACCATATTTTGCTTGCGACGTGACTTCTCGCTTTCGGAAACGTAATGCAATTGCAATGGAAGGAGAGATGCGCAAGAAAATATGCGCGTAGGGGAGTGCCTAAGTCATGTGACTTAGTTCAGTGGTCACGGAAAGGTTGCCATAAGTCTCTCTACCTATATTTCACCTCGATGCTGGGAAGACGGCGTGCTGTTGGCACATTTCGGACGCGGTAGCCCGGTGGTTTGCGCGCTGGATTTGCACGCTGCCACAACTGCCGCCGTGTTCATGCGGAGTACGATCACGTTAAACATGTGGGTCCGTAAGTCCTTCCGAGAGGTTGGTGGTAGGCGAAGGAGGGTACGGTTTCTGTGGATGCCTCCCCCACTGGGTTCCGGTCTAAATTGGGTGGCACTTCCCGGCCGTCCAAACAGTTACCTTACACCTTTCTGGTAGGTCGGACAGTCTGGGTCTCAACAACAACAACACGGAAGTCAGGTGGCTATCAGGAGGAAAGGTTTTAAGTCGCATACATGAACTCCAGAAAGAATTACTTGCTTTTTTTGAAGGAGAAAGACACCAACGTTTCTGTGACTATTTAAAATGGAAATTTTGGATTTCTAGACTGGAATATTTAACAGAGATATTTACACATCTTAACACAAGCATGCAAGGTAAAAATGAAAATATTCTTACTTCAACAGATAAACGGATTGCATTTCAGAAAAAAATAACAGTTTGGAAAACTAGAGCTAAAAATGGTAACTTTGAAATGTTTTCAGTACTTGGTAAAACCAACATGAAAGAAATGACTCCTATTGTAGTTGAGCATTTGATAATTCTAGAAGAAAAATTAAACTATTGTTTTCCATCACTGAATACAGAAGATTATGACTGGGTCCGAAATCCATTCATAAAAATTTTACCTGATATTGGTTTGAACTTAAAAGAAGAAGAAGAATTTGCTTCTATTTCCATTGATCGGGGACTTAAAATCAAGCATGCAGAATTACCTATTGATGCATTTCGGATATTCTATTAGAGAAGAATATCCCTCGGTAGCTAAAAAAGCATTATACATTTTGATGCATTTTCCACATCATATTTATGTGAATTGGGATTTTCTTCACTCATTAACATTAAATGTAAAAAAACATCAAGCCCATGTTTCACATTCATAATTTTTTTTATTTACCGAAAGAAAAGTAAGTACTGTACTTAATAATTTTTTTTAGTTTAATTTTTTATGTTCATATGTATAAATACTCATTATATATATATATATATATATATATATATATATATATATATATATATAATGCGTATTTATACATATGAACATAAGTGCGCCGCAAAATTTTCATTTGTTGTAAAGTGCACCGCGAGTTAAAAAAAGTTTGGGAAACACTGCTCTATCTCATCCCGAAGCATACTATTTTATCATCTCCCCTTTCGAACGTTTTTCTGTGGAGCACACCCATAAATGAACATTTTTGAAAAACTCTGTTCGCCTTGGGTTTCTTATCAGATGATTGGCCCATATACCAAATATCAAGCCTCTATCACATTTAAAAGTAAGCGTGTCTCATTTATTCCGAAAATCGAACATATTGGTGTTCGGCACCCCCTAATGTTGCAAATATTGGAAATCTGAAATTGCACACCTTCTTCCTTTCAAATTATCTACCAGTACACCAAATTTGATGTCTCTATCCTATCGTGAAGCATGTTTTTCTATAACTTCATATTTTGAACGTTTTTCTGTGTTGCACCCCCTTAAATGATCATTTTTGAAAACCCGTAATAATTTTAGGGTTTTTTTATCAAATGATTACCCCATATACTGAATTTCAAGCTTCTATCATATTGTAAAGGAGGCGTTTTTTCATTTGTTCGTCAAATCGAACATTTTAGTGTGCGGCACCCCCTACAATAGCAAATGTTGGAAAAAAGAAATTGCCTACAATAGCAAATGTTGGAAAACTGAAATTGCACACTTTCTTCCTTTTTAACTATCTACACGTATACCAAATTTGAAGTCTCTATCTCATCGCGAAGCATGCTTTTTCTATCATTTCACCTTTCGAATGTTTTTCTGTGAATTACCCCCCCCCCCCTTCCCCTTAAATATACATTTTTGAAAAACTCCATTCTTCTTGGGTTTTCTATTAAATGATTCGCCCATATACCAAATACCAAGCCTCTATCATGTTCTAAAAGGAGTGTTTCTATTTCATTCCGAAAATCGAACATTTTTGTGTGCGACACCCCCTAAAGTAGAAAATATTGGAAAACTGAAATTGTACACTTTCTTCCTTCCGAACTATCTACCCGTACACCAAATTTGAAATCTCTATCTCATCCCGAAGTATGTTTGCTTATCAATTCACCTTTCGAACGTTTTCCTCCAGAGTACCCCCTTAAACGAACATTTTTGAAAAACTGTATGCATTTTGGGTGTTTTCGTCAAATGATTAGCCCATAAAAATTTAAAAAATGGTAAGGCCCCAGACCTTGACAATTTAGATTTCACAATTTGGAAGCAACTTTATAAATTTTTCCCTTCTTTCCTATCAAAAACTATAAATCTATGTTTTAAATTCTGTCTCAAAAATGCTAACATTCTCTTCTTTAATAAGCCTGGAAAAGACCCGTCTCAATGTTCTTCGTATAGACCCATTTGCCTCCTCCCGACCCTTGGTAAAATATTGGAAAAAATTTTCATACATAAACTCAATTTTTGGCTTTCTTCTGAGGATGCTCTCCATCCCCTCCAATATGGCTTTAAGGAATTAACGAGTTGTGAGGACGCTGCTCTTGGGCTAATTCAAACCATTTCCTCCCACAAGTCAATACATTTTGTTTCTTTGACCACCGTGGACATCTGCGGAGCATTTGACAGTCTCAACTGGAACGTCTTGCCTCTTTCATTTTCAAAAATCAACCTCCCTCAGCCTTTTCAAAATTTCATTTTTTCATATCTTTTTAACAGAGAAATTTCACTCAACATAGGTAAATCACATATTACAAAACACATTTCTATGGGTGCTCCACAGGGATCGGTTATATCCCCTTGCCTGTGGAGTATCTACTTTAATGACATTCTAAAACTCAACAACGATCTTTTTCACCTTCAGGTCTTCGCGGATGATCTCGCGGTGGTCACCTATTCATCCAACTTAAAAACACTGCAACTTAATACCAATAACCTTTTAAACCTTATCTCATCCACTCTCACTGTTTTAAAACTTTCCATAGCTCCAGAAAAATGTAAATCAATTATCTTCAATAAAAACCGCTCAAAAATCAGACAACGCCCTTCCTTCAAAATTCAAAACCATAAAATACCTACAACTAGACAACTCACCTTTCTTGGAATCACTATCGACGATAATTTAAAATGGAGCTCCCACATTTTCAATCTTAGAGAGAAATGTTTTAAGTTCGCCAGCACCTTTGGGAGGGTGTCTGGCAATAACTGGGGTATAGATAAATCCTTTTTAAAAATCTGGTATCTTTCGGTCATCGAAAAGATAATCATTTTCGGCGCAGGAATTTGGGGATAAGCTTTGACAGGGGCTCAGGTCAAAAAACTTTTGTCTTTGCAAAGGATTTTTCTTCTCAAAATCTCTTCTGGTTTTCGGACTACTTCCAACATTTCTCTTTACTCTATAACTGGTATTCCCCCCATTCATTTTGTCATTAATACACAATTTAAAAAATATGCCTTCTGGAAACTCAGAACAAACCATTTTACCAACCCGTCTCTTCCCTCTCCCCCTAACTTTGACTTCAATCGCCCTTCCTCTTCTATCCCCCCTTCCCTTCGTATCGCCTATCTGGCTCCCTTCGACCCCTCACTTTTTTCAGACATAAATATTTACACTGATGGCTCTGCCATTGACGACAAAGTGGGTTACGCCATTTGCATATACAGGGGGGATAAACTTCAAAACATATATACTTTCAAACTCAACCTTGGGAACACAGTTTTTCAAGCTGAAATAGCAGCAATACACTTTGCTATCAACTGGGCTTCTACAAATAATTTAAAAATAAATATTTTTTCAGATAGTCAATCCTCCATTTCGGCCCTTAACTCCATTAGAAACAAATCTGACTATCTTTCCAAAATTAAGCTAGATGCAAATTTAAACAAACATTTAATAAACCTCTGTTGGGTTAAAGCCCATTCTGACATCTCGGGCAACGAGGCCGCCGATGAAAATGCAAAACTTGCTACCTCTTCAGGTACCCCATCTCCTTTACCTTTTCCCTTCTCTCTGTTAAAAAAGCATTGTAAACTAGATATCTTAAACGCCTGGCAATCTTATCTAAACAACTACATTTCCCCTCGCACCCATGACCCAGCCAGAATTTTAAACTTTCTTCCCCACGTAAACTTTAATTTCCTTTTAATGAACAAATATCTTATTTATTTTATCACGGGCCACGGCCCATTTTTGGATTACCTTTACTTTTTTAAATTTAAATCAACCTCTTGCTGTTCCTGCGGTTCCTTTGGAGATACAGACCACTACGTCTTTGCTTGCCCCCACTCTAAACCTTTTCATCTTTCTAAACCTTCCCCCGCTAATTCCGCGGCCTGGTTCTCGAGTGTGTGCTCGAATTAAACTTCAATCAACAAAATTAAAAACTGTGTTCTCATAGCAAGAGAAATATCCAACAAAATCACTTGAATAGCCTGAGAGCCATTGCTGCTTTTAACTTTTTCTCTGGTTGTTGATCCCCTTGGTTTTTGCTTGCTCCTCCCCTGTGGTGCCGCCTTCCCTTTTATTTTGGTTTGCTGTGTTGTTTTGGTGTTGTGTTTTGTTTTTGATTACTGCTTTGTTTGTTTGCTGTTTTGTTTAGTTGTGTTTTTTCTGGTGTTGTCGCCGGATCTCTTCCCGGCCGTCCAATTAGATACTCAAGTCCTCTGGATGAGTCGGACGGTCTGGGTCTTCACACTCACACACTACAGGTAACGTGGTTTTGACGATAACAATTCTAAGCCATTTGCATGACGCAGGACTCTGAAGTAGACGACTTTTTCGACACCTACCGTTTCAACGTCTTCACCGATTACGTCGCCTCCAGTGGTGTCAAATGAGACGCAATTGGTCGACAGAATATCGAAACATTCTGTTCACTGATGAATCACGATTCTGTTTTGTCATGCCAGATGGCCGTACTCGCGTATGGCGGCGCTTTCAACAACGTCACCAGGGAGCTTTTTCTATCAGTCGCCACACAGCCTCCCTAAGTGGTACCATGGTTTGGGGTGGTATAACATTTGATAGACGAACGCCTTTGGTTCACGTTTCTGGCAGTATCACGGCACAACGACATTGTGGGCCTTGTAGTACAGCCATATCTGCCAACCAGGCCTGGACTGCTTTTCCAGCTGGATAACGTCAGGCCACATACTTCACGGGTAACTATGAATAGTCTACAAGATTTTGATATCCTACTTTGGCCAGCATATTCTCCGGATTTGTCGCCAATTGAGCATATCTGGGACATCATGGGCCGAACTCTCAATTCCAGCAAACCATGTTCAGTTACAAGCCCATTTGCATGCTGTGTGGAATGCCATCCCTTAGCACACCATTGACCATCTCGTTGACAGGATGCCTCGTATTCAATCTTGCATAGCCGCTCGCGTTGGGCCTATTCCATTTTGATCTAATGTCAATAAAGTTTCATGCTTTCATTTTCCAGGTATGATTTTTTGATCATTTGCACATCTCCATGTTACAATTATATTCTGTAAATTTCATAATTATACATCAATTTTTTCATGGTGTTGCGATTTCAGTTGTGAACAGTGTAGATAGATAGATGGTTTAAGAACTTCTTGTTTAATCAAAATTGTCAAAGAAAAATTTAAATGAATTGATTGTAATCATTCATTTATATGACATTTCTATGTTATCACTTCTATTGTTCTAAAAATTCTGTTAATGTCCAAATACTGTTTATTCTTTTATGGGCGCCCCAAGGTTTTATTTATTGTCGCGTATAACCAAGAATATTGCGATAGCAAAAAAATATTTTACTTTTTAATGCAATTTACTAAAACAGGGTAACTTAAAAATATTTTTTATAATATTTTTGTAACCTGAAATTAATTTGATTTAAATAAGTATATGGTTTATGTTTGATTAGAGGGTCGTACGATAATGAATTAATTATCACAGAACTACAATAATTTATTTTAATTGAAAGTTTAAAACTTCATCGAAAAAAAAATGAACTTTTCAAATGACGTCATCGAAATATAAATCGTCTGGCTCTCTATGTAAAATCTGTGAATATTTTTCATTCATACACTTTTATCCAAAGTTAAATAATTTTGCGTAAAAAAAATTCAGCTGTTCTTATACAACTCATCTTACAGTCACTTGTTTACATTCTGCATCCATTAAAATTAGACTTCGTTGTAGAAATAATCAAAGTTTGATGATCATTTAAACTTTAAAATATTCTAATTGCATTGGCGCAGAATATAGATGTACAGAAAACACGCAGAAATAAAGCGATTTTAGGACGGATGCAACACTAAATATAAATTTAAAAGAACTTTAAAAATCACGATTTTTACTCTGGGAAGAAAAGTGGATGCCATATTTTATTTTGAAGTGGGTCATGTGATCTCTTAATATTATGTGGGTGTAATAATTATATTAATTTTTATTTAAAAAACTACCTAACCTATTTTGCTGAAATTTCTTTTATATATTTTATGGGATAATTTGAATATTTCATAAAATTTTCAAAGCAATTTGTGAATTTGAACTTTGTTTAAAAAATGTTTGAAAAATTAGGTCCTATAGGGTTCAATATATTCATGGGTGCAAGTTTTCCGTCCACAGGACGGATTTCCGTTTTTGAAAATTTTCTTAAAACGGAGGTGGACGATGTCAGTTACTACGTATTCTCCGTAGTTTTCGCGGAAAACATCCTCACACAACGGATTACGGAATTTGCATAGTTTTCTATGGAAATTTGCCTTTTATCCAGGCCGATGTATATTTACGGCCGCGTGCACGGTAATGCCAATCCGTGTAATAACGGAGATTTACGGCCGCGCTCTGCGTGTAATGTAAATTAAGATCGCTTTTTTCATGAAAGTAAAATTGTCAAATTCGGCATACATCGCTAAACGGTTAATTATTGCACAATGCTGTTTATGCTCTCGTGGATCGCCGAGAGTCCATTAGTATCTTTTTACCATTCATCCCCATATTTTAAATATTTCATATTAGATTGACTAAAATAGCTTATTTTCATATTCTGGTTAAAGTTAAGGATTTTTCAATAAAAATTTTTTGTTACAGGGAATTTCGATCGAACTTGCGGCTGCCATTTTGTTTCTTTCATGCATGAACCTAGTACCAGTACTAAGTTGCATAATTTTCACTTTATTGATGGATACTGTTTCAAATAAATAAGTGTGAATCCGCATATATAGATTACATTGTCATGTAATGTTGAAACATCCTTTTCCATCCATGTTTAGTTTCAAATTAAATATGAATTAAAAAACGCACAACATTCATTTCTTTGCAGTATGTTTCATTATTAATTAATATTTCTGTAAAATATTTATTATTTAAGTGTGATTCCGCATGTATTGAATTGATTTAATGCTGTGTAATGTTTAAACATCCTTTCCATCTATCTTATTTTTGATAGAATGTCAAACTAGTTATAGCACTTTTATATCTTTGCAGTTTACATAAAAATGAATACACAATTAAATTCCTCTCCCCCCCCCCCCCCCCCCCATATTTTCTAGGTAGAGTTCCAAAAGCCTTTTTCTATTCACATTCATCTAATTAACTAAATTACAATTTGAGAATTGAGCGTATTTTGTTTCAGTGAGCCAGTCCCATCTAAAATTTTTCTATTTATGCTACTGATATGCTTTTAATATGCTTTTGATATGCTACTGATATGCTTTTATACTCTATGTAAAAACATTTTTCTTTAGCAATAGGCATTTTCAATGTTATAGTGAGTTATCATCTTTTGAAGGGGGGAAAAAACATACATTTTTTGTGTGATGTAAAAATGTTTTTTCCCAGTTTTTCCCGCGTAAGTGATATTAATTGAACAGATTATATGCTGACTTGTAAAGCGCCGTAAAGAATGCTCATTGCGCTATATCTACTGGATTTTTATTCTCTAATGTTGGCGGGTATGCCATCTTCTAAATATTGTATTAAATTGACTAAACTAACTTCTTTTTTTCATATTCTGATTAATTATTAAGGTTAATTTCTTTAATTATTTTCGCATACACAATATAATTGCGAAATTCAATTTATGTCTTAGTGAATTGCCGAGAGTCCATTAATTCTTTTCCATTTATCTCCATCTTCTAAATATTTTGTATTAGATTGACTAAACTAGCTTATTTTCATATTCTGGCTAATTTTTTAATTATTTTCATATATGCAGTATAATTGCGCAAAAATGGATATAAGCCCTGTGAAGGAATATCTTCCAAAAATTGGTATTTAAACAATGATTTAGGCAAATAAAAAGCAACCATTTTGGCATTGATATATTGAAATTGGATATATTCATATCTTTCAATAATATTTCACTTATTAACCTGACTGCTCAAAAAGCCTTAAAACTACTGATACTACTTTCCTTCTTCACTATTAAAATCTTCAACTGGTTGGTGTCTCTGCGTGACATCATACATACACACTTTTTGTTGTGCTCCGTATGGTATTTCGTGACATATATAAGTATCTAGTGCAGGTTGATTTGTATTAGAGACCCCCATCCATTGACAAAGTTTGAAAATGAAACTCAATATATAACTCATATACAAAACTTGAAAATGGAACTCAACTTATAATTTAATGGAATAAAGTTGTAATATTTTCAGTCTTGGCCAGGTGTCCTAACTTACACCCATGAATGTATTTCATTTTTTCAACCCGGGCTTAACCCAAAACTAATTGTGTGATATTATTCATTTACATTCCCATATGTCCCACAGACGGCAGACCGTTTCAACAACATGCTAAAATTTCATTTCGATAAAGTCATTTTTACGGCAGTTATCGTGCAAACAGATAAGACAGAAACAGAATGACCAAAGTCATAAACACTTTTCAACTTTGTTGTAAAGTGTTAAAAAGTATCGTCCAGGTTTTATTGCTTCAAATCTATAATTATGCCACTAGATAATTTAGGTCTCGAATGTGAGCACACCCCCAACATTTCTGTTACTTATGTTTCCCTAAATTTTAAAATATGTGTGTACTCTTTCAGGTGACAAATTCCGACTGGTCATTGCGTCGACCTTAAAAGAAAGTGGGCTGCCAGATGATGGAGAATGGAACATGGCTTCCGAGCACATCCCATCGCGGGCTGACGCCTTCGAGTACGTCACTTATGGGAAGATATACCGCATCGAAGGGGACGATGCGGCTGCTGAAGCTTCTAGATTGTGAGTGTATATACAGTGTTATGACATGTGTAATTCTGGATGTTTCGTAAGTGGCTTCTTACAAAATTCACGAGCACAGAATTGTTCAGATTCCGTGTCACTTGAGAAAATTTCGACGTTCAAAACATTATAGAAAATAATATTAATAATTTATTTGCAAGAAATTTTCTAGAAAGGACGATACATGTTCTTTCGAAATAAGTTTTTCATTTGGAATTTTTCTCGAGTGTATACTTCTTGACGGAAGGTAACGTCCGCTTTCGAGGTGTGAAGAAGTACAGACACGCTAACCTCAAAACAAAGGAACCAGGTGTGGAAAATAAGAGTGAAGACCAACAATTTATCGAGTTAATTAAAATTTCACCTATTGGAGTGAACACAGCAACATTTTTAATAAACAGGAACGCTCTGTACTAAATAGTTTGAAAATTAGCTGTTTCCAAACTATTTCGTACACAGAATACTTTGATTAATGGATGGATATCTACATACAGAAAACGTACTTAAAACATTTTGAGCTGATGTGAATTTGAAATCGTGCGGTATATTAATTCTGATAAATGTCATCTTACAAAGTAAACTATAAATACACTTATTGACACATAAGTTAATAATTGAAAAATATGAAAATCAAGTGAAAATATAATACAATTTTTAGTGGGGGTGCTAGTTTTTCATTTTAAAAGAATTTGCTTGAATCACAAATTTGCTGGCAACGGCTCACAAATTTGCTGGCAGGTTGAATAACGGTACCAAAAGTTTGGTACCTTTATCCTACTTTTATATGCTGTGTCTAATTGAAGTTTTTTTACAGATTTTTTTCAAATCGTAGTCAGAAAAATAGTTACAGTACTAAAAAGTTAATAATCTTATGTTAGCTTATCAAGCCTATTATAATTTTCTCTCTAGCTACGTATACATAACTAGTGTCCTCCTATAAATAGTTATAGGCCAAAGAAGGAACACTATGTTTAGTAGAAATTTCATAATTACTAAAACAGCAAGAAACAAACCGCCGTCATTTTTAACTACAACTGAATAGAAGGCCGAGAAATTGTCTTATTAAGCATAATTGTTATTGATACATTCACTACTAATCAGGCGTCGATTAGCAGTGTGCCCATTCAAAGTTCATAATTTTCTGGCTAAATGCGCGCTCGTTATAAGCTGGCTGCTGTAGGGGTAACCGGGGTAATACCGCCAAACACAATTTCCTCCTCACCTGGCACATTAGCAAAACGTGGATAATGGTAACATATAGCGTATTAAAAGAAACATACTACAATGGTGTTAATCCGTGCAGCACGCGGTTTTATTATCATTATTGTTACTATTATTATGTGAACAACATCTGTGGTTGTGGTTTCTCTGGTGGAAAAACGGATCGTTACGAAAAATATAAATATTTTTTCGTGTTTTGTTGGAAATGGGGTTCAGATTATGGATATATAAAAATATTTTAATATTTTTAACTTTTTTTTTTTTTTCAAGAAACTTAAAAAAAATAACCCTCTGAGCGAGTGTTATATATATATATTTCTAACTTTCATTCGAAATATATAGCAAACTGTAAAAGATAGATATGATAAAATATGTACTAAAAAATTTAGTATATAAAATTTGTATTTATTATTAAAATAAGCTCTTATAGTTTTCGAGTAAGTCTTGCCAAGTTGAAGAAGATTGAAACTTTTCCGTTTTTCAAGTTTATGATGCTATGCTTATATTTCAAAAACTAAAAGAGCAATAAGCATAATTTGTAGCTCTTTGAAAGCCCTACAAGTTATTGGATTTTAGATCAAGCTTTATTATATATATATATATATATACAGGGTGTCCAGTGCTATCGGTGCCCAATGGCTATTTCCTCAACCGTTAGTCACAGAGATATACTTCCAATTGCAAAAATGTTTTAAATTGTAAAATCTATTATTTTAGAAACAGTTTAAATCAATATATGCATTACTGAAAGGAATACGAATTATAAATTTTTATACGGACCCCCGGTCCTACCAATTATATTTAGGAAAATCATCCTCATATAATTTCATGCAAAATAAAAAAAAAATCTTCCTTTTACGACCAAAATTCCCCGAGTTATAAAGCATTAAACTTTATGACTTCAGCCGCTTTTCCACGCATAAAAATGTCCCGTTTCAGGCAACCAATCAGGGACCGTATTGACCATTTCTCAGCACAAAAAGTACTCCAACTTTAAACAGCTTAAGTCGGTTAATTTTGATCGTAAAAGGATGATTTTTTTTTTTTTTTTTTTTTTTTTTTTTTTTTTTTTTTGCATGAAATTGTATGAGGATGAGTTTCCTAAATATAGGAAACCTAAATATAGGTAGGACCGGGGTACTGTATAAAAATTTATATTTCGTATTTCTTTCAGAAATGCATTTATTGATTTAAACTGTTTCTAAGATAATAGATTTTAAAATGTAAAATATTTTTGCAATTGAAAATGTATCTCTGTGACTAACGGTTGAGGAAATAGCCATTGAACACAGATTTATGACTTTGTTCATTCTGTCTGTCTGTCCGTTTGCCCGATAGCTGCCTTAAACTGACTTTATCAAAATGAAATTTTAGTATGTTGTTGAGACGGTCTATGGGACATATGGGAATGTAAATGAATAATATCAGCCAATTAGTTTTGGATTGAACCCGGGTTGAAAAAATGAAATACATTGAACCCTATGGGACCTAATTTTTCAAACATTTTTTAAACGAAATTAAAAGTCACAAATTGTTTCGAAAATTTTCAGAAATATTCAAATTATCCCATAAAATATATAAAAAAAATCTGATGTGGGCAGCACATGACTTTCCTTATATAATACAATGAATTTACTACTTTTACAGTAAAAAAAAAATAGATTATTTTTATAGTAGTTATTTATATTCTTTTTAAGATATTGAATTTTCGTCAATGAGTCGTCATTGATTTAGCGTCATTTTTATCCATTTGGCGAGTTTTTCGTTAATTTAGCAACATTTGAAAAGTCGCCAAGTTGGCGACATTCCACCAAATTCGTCGCCAAAATCTCGCCAAGCGTTATGGACGAAGAAATAAGTTATTCTTACATCAGATAAATGACTATTGGCTTTCAAATACAAAAGTATTACTAAGTACCTTTTTTTATGAATGGAACGGGCTAGATCCACGAGAGTGATGTCACCAAATTTATCGTATTGTATAACATATGAAAAGTGAATATGTTTCTCAATAGGAATTTTTTTTTTTATTTCATATGACTTTTTAATATTTTTTTTTTTTTTAAATGTGCAATATCTCGAGAACGGTTCATGTTAGCGTTCTAAAATTTATGTCAATCGTTTTCTAATGAAAAATTACATAAGAAATGTCTATTTGCGTAAGTTTATTAGCGGTTTTGATTTTTTGACGATTTTTTGAAAATTTCATTCGAAAATTTAGGGGAGTTCTGAACATTCGTTTGCGTATAAAAACAATAGGCTTCCAGTGTTTACGGATTGTAATTTTTGTACCAAATTTCGTTCGAATCGGTCCATTCGTTTGTCAGTTATCGTCTCCACAGGCTCACTGACACACACACACACACAGACATCACTTCAAAAATGTTTGATTCGTGATCAGGGATGCTTGAAACGTGCTCTCCCGTCGAAAACTCGAATTCGAATTTTCGATTCCGTCACCATACTTTCCTTTATACATTATGTATATAAGGAAAGTAAAAATTTCAGCAAAATATATTCGGTAATTTTTAAAATAAAAATTAAAATAATAATGAGACCCATATAATATGAAGACGTTGCGTAATCCACTTCAAAATGAAATATGGCATCCATCTTGTGTCAAAATCGTCATTTTTAAAGTTCTTTTTAATTTATATTTAGTGTTGCATCCTTCCTAAAACCCTTTATTTTTCTGTGCATCCATATTCTGCGCCAACGCGGTTACAATATTTTTGAGTTTAAATGATCATCAAACTTTGATTATTTCTACAACGAAGCCTAACTTTAATGAATGTAAGCAAGTAATTGTAAGATGAGTTGTATAAGAATTGCTGAATTTTTTTCACGCAAAATTATTTAACTCTGGAGTCTGGAATAAAAGTGTATGAATGAAATACTCATTGCTTTTACATAGAGCCAGACGATTGATATTTCGATGACGCCATTTGAATAAAGTTTGAATGAGGTTTTAAGCATGGAGTTAAAACGTACTTTTACCGCCATGGTTTTAATTTTCCAAGTAAAATAAATTATTGCAGTTCTGCGATACCTAAAATAATATCGCCGCTGAATGTATCGTATTTTAGAGATGTTTAAATAAAATTACAGTTGGATAGTGTTTTATAATCAATGCTTTATGCTTCCTTGATCTTCCTTGTATTTATATTTAGCGTTGCATCTGTCCTAAAACCGCTTTATTTTTGCATATTATATGTGCTTACGCAATTACAATATTTTTTATTTTAAATGATCACTAAATTTTATTTCTACAACGAAACCTAATTTTAACGTATGTAAAATGTAAATAAAACAAGAAAGATCAATCATGCATAAAGCATTGATTATGAAACACTTTCCAACTTCAATGCAATTTTATTTAAACATCTCTAAAATGCAATACATTCCTCGGTAATATTTTTAAAATTATCACAATACTTCATTAATTTATTATATTTGAAAACTTAAAACTTCATCCGAAAAAAATGAACTTTATTGAAATAACGGCATTGAAATATAAATTGCCTGGTGTAACCATCTCTAAAATGCGATACATTGCTCGGTAATATTTTTAAAATAATCATATTACTACAATAACTTATTTATTATATTTGAAAACTTCGTCGAAAACGAATGAACTTTATTTTAATGACGTCATCGAAATATAAATCGCCTGGCTCTCTCTATAAAAGCAGCATTTCATTCATAAACTTTTTTCTGTTTCTTTCATTCATCACAATACTACAATAATTTATTTTATTTAAAAACTTCAAACCATGGAGGTACAAGTAATTTAACTCTATGCTTAAAACTTCATCGAAAAAATCGTCCTTCTATGTGTAAAATCAATGAATGTTTCATTCATATCAACTATATTGCAGACTCCATGAGCTAAATAATTTTTCGTTTAAGAAATGCAGCAATTCTTATACAACTCATTCTACATTGTTTGGTATTTACATTCTCCATAAGTGAAAATTGGCTTCGTTGTAGAAATAATCAAAGTTTGATGATCATTTAAACTCAGATATATTGTAATTGCGTTATTTCAGTATGTAGATGCACAGAATTTAAACAAAAATAAAGCGGTTTTAGGACGGATACAACACTAAATATGAATTGAAAAGAACTTTAAAAATCACGATTTTGACACAAGATGGATGCCATATATTATTTTGAAGTGGGTCACGTGATCTCTTCATATAATGATCACGTGATCTCTTCATATAATGATCACGTGATCTCTTCATATAAAGGGTGTAATTAATATTTTAATTTTTATTTTAAAAACTACTGAATATATTCTGCTGAAATTTTTTTTATATATTTTATGGGATAATTTGAATATTTCCTAAAACTTTCAAAGCAATTTGCGAATTTGAAATTCGCTTAAAAAATGTTTGAAAAATTGGGTCCCATAAGGTTCAATGTATTGCATTTTTTCAACCCGGGTTCAATTCAAAACTAATTGGGTAATATTATTCATTTATATTCTCATAGGTCCCATAGACCGAACAATATACTAAAATTTCATTTTTTGATAAAGTCATTTTTACGGCAGTTATCGTGCTAACGGACAGACAGACAGAATGAACAAAGTCATAAACACTTTTCAACTATGTTGCAACGTGTTAACAAACGATTGTAAGATGAGTTGTATAAGAATTGCTGACTTTTTTAACGCATAATTATTTAGCTCGAGTCTGGAATATAAGTGATATGAATGGAATATTCATTGATTTTACTTAGATAGAGAAGCAAGCGATTTTATAGCATTGCCTTTTTTGACGAAGTTTTAAGTTTCCAATTATTGTACTATGGTAATTTTAAAAATATTAGCGCTGAATGTATCGCATTTTAGAGATGTTTAAATAAAATTGCAGTTCAGTTGGAAAGTGTTTCATAATCAATGCTTTATGCATAATGAATCTTTTTTGGTTTTGATACATTTACTCGAAATATCCTCGAAACTATAAAAGATAAATATAAATAGTAAGTGACAGAAAAATGTATGAGGAGATTTAGTTTCTAATTCTATATTTGATTTTAAAACAGCTCTTATAGTTTTTGAGTAATCGTCTTGGTAAGTCGAAAAAGATTGAAAATTTTCCGTTTTTCAAATTTGTAATGAAACGAAAAATGATAGCTATAAAAAATTAGCAAGAATTTGTAACTCTTTTAGAGCCCCCTATAAGTGTATATAATTAGATTTTGGATAGAGTTCGTTTTTTTCCTTCCGATATTACAAAAGTTGAATTTTATAAAATGTTAATCACGTAAAACCGTTTTAGCTCCATCAGACTGGATCCATAGCTGATCCCCCCCCCCCCCCCCCAAGCTACAAAATTTAATGATTTTGTCATTTTAATCAAATTTTGGAGCTCGGTTATTTTGAGGCAAATTTACTTGAATCATTTGTTGCATGAAGCTAAATTTATAGTTATGAAGTATGCACATTACGTTCGTTTACAGTGTTTAGGTGTGAAGTAAAAACAACATATCCGCTATTTGGTCCTCCAGACTAATATCGCCTAATAAAGTTACGCAAATAGACATTTCTTATGTAATTTTTCCTTAGAAAACGATTGACAAACTTTAAAACGCTAGCATGAACCTTTCTCGAGATATTGTACATATTTCAAATAAATTTATCAAAAAATCCCATAAATTAAAAAAAAAATAGTAACTGTTGAGAAACATTTTCACTTTTCATATGTAATATGCGATAAATTGGGTGACATCATTCTCGTGGATCCAGATCGTTCCATTTATGAAAAAATATACTTTGAGTAATACTTTTGTATTTGAACGCCAATAGTCATTTATCTGCTATAAGAATAAATTATTTCTCCGTCCATAACGCTTGGCGAGATTTTGGCGGAATGTCGCCAACTTGGCGACTTTTTTTAAGTGTTACCAAATCAAAGAAAATCTCGCTAAATGGATAAAAATGACGCTAAATCAATGAAAATAATGACTATTTGATGAAAATTCAATATCTTGGAAAAATATAAGAATCTACTGTAAGAATAACCAATTTTGTTTTTACTGTAAAAGTAGTAAATACATTGCATTATATAAGGAAAGTCATGTGCTGTCCACATCAGATTTTTTTTTTTTTTTAAATGATGCGACCTTGGTAAAGAACAGCCGACAGGACTAAGTGGACCCTTAAAATCTACGGGGGGCTGTAGAAATCACCAAAAATAGTAAGTCAGCATAATCTATTTCAAAGAATTTTAATATTCCTCGAGCAACATAATTAATTCGAGCAACAGCATTAATATCTCGAGCAACAGCATTAATATCTTGTACTTATGGGAAAACCTTTATTAGGAAGAAAAGCAATAATTATTCCAGAGCAGGAAATCAAGTCGCACGTATTAATGTTATCAAAATATTTTTATGGTATTACCATGCTTAAGTTAAAGCGGATAGCTTTCAATTAGCTCAAAAGAATGGAATCATGCACAATTTTAATAAAGTGAACAAAATGGCTGCAGGAAATTGGACGTCCTGCTAGAAGCCAAAAAGAAGATAAGCAAGAAACAGATAAGAGAATAGTGAAAAAATATTGATGAAGGGAACCTCTTCAATATCAAAGACATTTGGGGGAAATTAAAAATAATAATAATAGAAAGAAGATGCATCGACGATTAATTAGTCTTGTCATGTCATCATCAAAATCCAATATCAATGAAAACCTTTCTGGTGATAACAGTTAGGACGATGTTAACACTTTTAATCTTCAGTCAATAGATGAAGAAATGTGCATAATTTTGAGCCTAATTCGGGTTCATGCGAAATATGGTATAGATGCGTGATTTGCTCAAAATGGACTCATTCAGAATGCAGTGGTTATGACTCACCCGAAAACTAATTTCGCGACTTTTGTTCATATTAAATCCGGTTATATATATTTAAATATCATTAAAAAATGTTTATTTTGTTTTGTTATTTTATGGTTAACTTCCAAATTTAGTATAAAAGACTAATTAGACGCATCCAAGTAAGAAGTTTCAGCAATATGTCTTTTATTACATAGGAACATTCCGCGGCTGTATTACCCCGGGTTAATGTCAGAATTACCCCCGGGAACAGGAGTAACTGTACCAACTTTAATATTTCTTCTTGGGAAATTAAAAATATATCGCTGTTTCTTTATCGCTATACGCCTAGCTTAATACTGTATTAATTCATCATTAATAATCGCATTATATTCGGTTCTAAACGCGACTTCCCGGTCTCCCCTGTTAGAAAAATATTTGAGATTCCGTCCGAATCCAAGTGCAGCTTAAAAGTGGTGTACGTGTCTCGAGACACGTTCAATTTCTGTGGGTGGCAAAACTTTACAAATTTCTCCTGCTTTTGATAGACTGAAGATTGTGAAGAAAATAGAGAATGGAAAAAGGCGTGGTTTAGTTGAGGGCAAGTGCAAGTCCCGGCCTCTAATTAGGACGAGAATGTTAAGAGTCTAAGCGTCGTCACTGGAGCTTAGGTAGAGTACTTATCTCTACACAGGGGATCGAAGTTCTGTTCCTTCCATTGGCACAGTTTCAGAAATGGAAAGAAAAAAACGGCGCTGTTCAATTTAAGTATACATTCTCCCACACACTGGAATATAAATTTTTAATGGAAAATAATTTGCGCATTTTTTATTTTGAGTGACTCGAGCGACAGTAAATAATTGTTAAACAGCCCCCATTTCTACGTCTTTATCTAGTCTGACTTGTCTCCAAAAAGGAGGCAGATCTTTTTAGTGTATGAGCCATATTGAAACGGTAAAAAGAAATCTTCGATGTCGCGATTGTTTTCGTCTTTCCCCCTCCGCGCATAGTTCTGGTGCAGTGGCGTGCCAACTGCTTTGCTATTTCTATTCTGGTGTCTTCGCGAGGGAACGAGCACCGAGTCTTTGTTTCGAAGACATTCGGATTCTGTTTGCCCCGACGATTTGAGTCATAGTAGAGTTTCTGCCATCACACCTCAGAAAAGCCCCGGGAACTAATAACTGGAAAAAAGCCGTCCGACTAGCGGGAGTCCATTCACCCCGTACAAGGTTTGTACATAGTTTCTCTTCCTCCGATCCTGCCAAACAAAGTTTGATTTTTTTTTTTCTTCCTAAACAAAATGCTCGACTAAACTACATATTCGGAGATGGGCAATAAACATGCCGCGACTTCTCTTAATTTGGCCCTCAAGAATATCCAGTGTATGCGTAATTTCACATTAGAAAACGAATGGAATCTCAATGCTGGGGTACTAGGGAATAGGATATGAACCTTTTTCGATATACTGCACGTTTTCTAAAAATATTTTTAACATTTTTATACATACACACTTTTCATGTTTCGTTTTATGCCAATTTTGCAATTGAGAAAATAAATTGAGCAATGATATTACAAATTTTATAACATTTGTGTTTTAAGGCGACACCAAAAGTGTTGATTCATAATCCAAACTGCGACAATATTATTTATTTATAAATTTTTGCCGCAGTTGAAAATAAGTATTTTTAGGTTATTTATTAAATTACATAAAGAATATTGATCAGAGTACTTAGTGAGAGTACAGAGTTCTGCCACAGAGATTTTTTTTAATAAAGTGTAAGGGGGAAATAAACGATTACGAAACTTGATGTAATTGAACTAGATATATATAATAAATTTCAGTTTGGCCTATTTGTTCTCGGGTGATTTATTAATATAGATGTAATTTAACATTTCAACCAGCTTTGAAATATCAAATTACATCGAAAATAAATATTGATTTGTTTTATTTTTTCTTCCTGGGTTTTGGTCCCTTGACTTTTTTTCTCTGTGTGTGTATGCACCATGTGTATAAAAAACAAACATATGGCTATCCTTGTAAATGAAATGTGCTCAATGAATCAGTGATTTGAATCGTGATGGACCTGATTTTACCGATTGAAATAACATGCCAAGTTATATGGCAATCGCTTTTATTTTCCGAAAAAGTATGGTGTTCGCATTAGACATTGGATCCGTTTTCTGGGATGTTCAAAACATGTAACTGCATCAAAATCAGAGTAGAATTTTTGACCCCAAATCACAACACTTTCTCTTTACATAGAATATGCAAGAAAAGTAAAAATTATTATCAACACCATTACATACGTGTTGAAGACCCAAGCCGTCCGACTCATCCGAGGACTCGAGCAACCAGGACAGCCGGGAAGCAAAATGTTTTTTAACTCATGCATTTCGTATAAAAGACTATTCTTTAATCTTTAGCTGTTTTTAACGTTCTATAACTCATGACCCCCCTCCCCCCCCCACACACACTAGACACCCTAAGTACCGCTTTTAATAGCAGAATTTTAACACGTTGCACGAGGTTTTAGACCATATGTGATTTCAGCTGCAATTTTTGAATGTTTAATAATGAATGTAATGTAGACCCTACTAACACTTCCTGGTATGTTCAAATTGATTTTTAACTATGATGGTGCTTTTTAATTTTATTATTTCTAAAATTAAAGGCACGGTATCCATTCTCATCATTTAGTAAAAATTTCAAATTGAAGGAAGTATTAAAAAAATTCGGGGAACTGAGCAGTCGGCTTGTTGGTAAAAATCGGTTTATCAGTATTTGCCAAAGCTCTTTTAGCGGAAAGAGAGAGAGCCATCGGATGCGCCTCCATGAAATTAGTGGATCCTAACTCTCGGCTGCTTAATTCGTTAAGCAGCATTAATTTTGGTAAATATCTTGCCGGGAAATCCACTTTACACCAAAAAGATTAGTCGGAGCAGAAATCGCTGGCATAAAGTAGGTTTTCCGTTCAGAAATTTATCAAAATTAACATCGCCGGTATTAGAGCTTGGAAATTGATCGAATCATTCTCTAGACTCAATCTTAGTGTACCTATATTCTGCGATTTCAGAAGATAGTTTCTTTTTTTTTGTATCTTTGTCCTACTTTTCTGACTTTACCCCATTCTTGTCAGTCCGGGCAATTGCTTAGGTGTTGCAAAAGAGCGAATCTCTTACGATCGGTGATCGGTCAAAATTCACATGGACTCGAATTGCATAGTGTAGAATATCTTTGAAATAGCGGGAATTGCAATTTTTTCTGATTAGACGTTTTTCACTAGAGTGCCCATATACAGCTTTATTTATTTTTTAATGTATAATTACGTCACCAAATTGAAACTTCTACGACTCAATTCTACTGATTTTTAACACTTTACACCAAAGTTGAAAAGTGTTTATGACTTTGTTCATTCTGTCTGTCCGTCAGCACGATAACTGCCGTTAAAATCACTTTATCAAAATGAAATTTTAGTATGTTGTTCAGACGGTCTGTAGGACCTATGGGAATATAAATGAATAATATCACCCAATTAGTTTTGGATTGAACCCGGGTTGAAAAAATGAAATACATTGAACCCTATGGGACCTAATTTTTCAAACATTTTTATGCGGATTTAGAATTTACAATTGCTCAAAAGTTTTAGGAAATATTCAAATTTTCCCATAAAATATGAAAAAAAAATTTCAGCAAAATATATTCAGTAGTTTTTTAAGTAAAAATTAAAATAATAATTACATCTTTTATATGAAGCGATCACGTGACCCACTTCAAAATGATTGATTTTTTAAGTTCTTTTTAATTCATATTGAGTATTGTACCCATCCTAAAACCACTTTATTTTTGCTTAAATTCTGTGCATCTACATACTGAAACAAAGCAATTACAATATATTTGAGTTTAAATGATCATCCAACTTTGATTATTTCTACAACGAAGCCTAATTTTCACTTATGAAAAATGTAAACAGCAAAATATGTGGAATTAGTTGTATAAGAATTGCTGCATTTCTTTAACACAAAATTATTTAGCTCATGGAGTCTGCAGTGTAGCTGATATGAATGAAATATTCATCGATTTTACAGAGAGAAGGACGATTTTTTTTGATGAAGTTTTAAGAATAGAGTTTAATTACTTGTACCTCCATGGTCTTAAGTTTTTAAATAAAATAAATTATTATAGTATTGTGATGAATGAAACGAATGGAAAAATGTTTATGAATGAAATGCTGCTTTTATAGAGAGAGCCAGGCGTGTTATATTTCGATGACGTCATTTTAATAAAGTTCATTTGTTTTCGACGAAATTTTTAAATATAATAAGTTATTGTAGTATTATGATAATTTTAAAAATATTACCGAGGAATGTATCGCATTGTAGAGATGTTTAAACCAGGCAATTTATATTTCAATGCCATCATTTGAATGAAGTTCATTTTTATAATTCGCATTTTAGAGATGTTTAAATTAAATTGCATTGAAGTTGGAAAGTGTTTCATAATCAATGCTTTATGCATGATTGATCGTTCTTGTTTATTTTCTCAATTTGTTCTTATGCATCTCAGACCGGAGATTGAAAATGTAAACCTCTCATTCAATTTTTGGATCGCTCTATGTACTAAGAAGTTTATACATTTGGTGGCAACTCTCCATTTCGGTTGAAATAGAAGTTATAAATTTAAAGTGTTGGCTGTTCGTATTGGCGATTAGTTCAAAATATTTCTGATCTATTGTCAATTTGATGCATATCAATTGTGCAACCAATATATTAATAAATAAGGATTTTAGCGGAGATACTACAGTTCAGAATTCTTATACAAGTTAAAGGCTTTAAATAAACATCAAAAATATGTATGTGTTGTTCAATCACGCTGAAAATCGATAGGCTTTGCTTGCCAAATGAGATAATTGTGTTAAATTGCATTTAAGTTGCATTTTTTCTTTTCCCCAAGGGACATTCAAAAAGTTGATTCATGTTAAGAGATGCCCCAAACCTGTACACTTTCATACTACCCATAGTAAAAATGTTACCTCATTGTTAATATATTAATAGTACTTATATGTCGTCATTCTTGTATAGTATAAAATTTTCCAAAGGAAAAATTGTAAAATGTGTATCTATTTTATGTATAACTTCGGGCAATAAAATTTATCCCAAAAAATATAAATAACCTAGAGATTGTTGATTTGTAGGAAAAGAGTTGGTAATATCAGATGTTTATAAAGTTGATTTAACTTTCCTCCATTTTAATAGCAGCATGCCAACCAGGAACTCGTAAAAAATAAAAGAATACAGTTAACAAAAGTAAAACACAATTGAATATGCGATACGCACTAGCCAAGTATATTAAAACATTTGCTTTTAATTAGTGTTAAAAATTGAGAAAGATTAGTGGTCCCCCTTAAAATGAGAAATCTTTGTTTCACATTAAATGGTGAGCAGGCATGATTTCACTCAACATGTTAACAGTGTTTTATTATACACTTTATAACATACCTCTTAATATACAATTTATTAGTAAGCTAGTGTATTTGTGAAATTGTGTGTAAAACAGTAATGAATTATCATGATGTAACATCTGTTCATTATTCTCAACAGAACTTTTTAGATATTTCCATGTTATAGTGATTTGCAAATAGAAAGTTACAAGAATTTTCCTCTACTTTTATTTTTTACTGTCAAATTTTTTTTCAAATAAAATATTAGATTCTTGACAGCATTATGGCATTGGACAAAGTGCTATTATAGTCGAGCAAGAAACTGCACAACACCCTACAAGAATAGTGATGGATAACACATTGAAGAGGCTGATGATGAGGTCCCCACATCATACAATTGTTTTATTTGATACTTGCTAGTAAAAAACTTTGATGAGGATGATCCAGAAGAATATATAATACATACATTGAACTTCAACACCCAACAATGTTCTGTTTTGAAATAAAAAAAGAATTGTATGAAGAATTAGATGTTACCTAAATTATTCAAGGAAGAAAATGTTGGAGCTGCCGTACCTCCGTTCCAGATGTGCGTTTACATTAGTGTCTTTAGATATCTGTAAATGCATTTTCTGGAATGTATGGTGCGACAGCAGCATCAACCTGGATTGAGCAAAAGAGAGATGATGGAAAAGCTGTTGGGCGTTGACTATGGTTGCTGGCAGTGTGGTTAGCTGGTTGTGTGACCTTGTATAGATGGTACAACCACTATCCTCATTGCTCTAAACCATGGCCTCAGACCCGACGGTGGACTCTTCAAGCAAAAGAAGTTGGACTTAAAGAAGAAAAAATGGGACTTAAGCTTATTTTTCAAAGCATTCGCCATTTTTACCCTACAGAGAAGAAAGTGAATGACATTATTTCTGAAGAATCGAATGTGACTACCTATTTTTCTAAAGCATGTGAATCAAGTTCATTTGCCTTATTTAAATTTTTTTTTAAGTTTCTAGCATAACAAGCAGCATTATCAGGACTTAGTAATTCTTAATAAGTATTTTTCTTTGATATTTTATTTAATAGATTCCTTTTGCTTTTTATGGTTTTGTACTCTGTTGAGATTTCTTTTTTTTTCCCCATTTTATGTATAAGATTGTTGATTTTCTCCCTTCATATTTTTTTTCTTAATTTTAATATATGTATGTTAACTGTAATGCAATTCTTTTCTACAGTAAAATATTAAAGAAAAAATAAATATGTTTCCATTGCCATTTTAATCATAATTCAGATTTATTTTTCTGGCTCTAAGTGTAAATGTTGATTTTTTTTATAAATATATTATTTAGTGACCAAAACTTCAATAATTAAAGCAGTAACATTTAAAATGTAAAAATATCAAGGCATGTCGTAAATTTTTCATACATCAACATTCTTGTATAAATAGCTTAGATTTTATGGAAAATTTCTATCATTCTAAAAACATTGCTATGAGGAACTATCATAATAGCTACAAAAGCTTAAAATAACAATGTATGATTTCAATTTTTATTTAACATCTTCGAAACATTTAATTAAAAAAGACTCAACCCAGCATAACTCAGTTATGTTGGTTGATTAATTAGCAATTTAAGCAATTGGGTTTAACAATTTTTGTCTACTGCATATTAATTTGTAAATACATTTGTGTTAACTGAATTATTTAACACCCTTTAAAGTGCTTAATATGTTATTTCTAAACATTTTTTTTTTAACTTGATAGTCACTCATGAGGAAGAGGCTCTTTTAGATTAAAGGAATGTAAAAATTATATACCCTGCTTCATTTTTCTCAAAGCAGCATTTTATTAAGTTTATTTGAGGTATTGTGGGTACAAAGGGCAAACTCAACATTGTGTCTTTTTTTTTTTTTTTTTTTACCAAACTAGCCTATGACCCTCAGAGAATAATACTTTTGATATATTTCATTGAGTTCAACCTTTTTATCCTTATTAAGCAAGGCTGGAAGAAAACTAGGCTATAATTTAGAGTGTTCAGAGTCCAGGTAGTAAATAAAAATTCAAAAGTTCTCTTGCAATAAAATTACGTAATTACTTTGAAGCTTGTCTTCTAGAGATGTATTTAACGGGATTTGATGTGTTGAATTTGCCCTAATCATGAAAATTAAAACTCCTTTTTTTCAAAATAAGTGTACTGACTTTGCTTTTTATACTCGCAATGCCTTATTTATAAAAAAGACTTTTAACAGTCTATGATTCGAATAGGTATTCTCACTGTGTATTCAACTATTAATGAAATTTTTGGTCTTTCGCTTAAGAATAACAACATGGAAATATACTTCTACAATTTGCAACTACAGTATTTTAAAAATTATACATAAATGTACAAACACACAAATTTAGCACATTTTTTTCATTTTCATTGTGTCTGTGTTCGATCATTAATTTAAAAGCAGAATTTCTTAGATTAAGTAACACTATAGTGAATAAAGTATTGTAAAATTTTCTCCGATATACACTTGTCAAAAGTGAAATTGACACCATGAAGGAATGCACATAGTCATATGCAAATCACAGTATTGGTAGAAGACAGAGTCACATGCAAATTATTAAAAGAACAAAGATATGCAAAAAGAAACCTGTTTATTCAGTAAAGAATGTGGCCCCTATAGACTGCTAAAAGGCGAGGCATACTATCGATGAGGCTGTTAATGGTTGTCTGAGATAATTCTTGCCAAGCAGTGTCTACTGCAGCACACAGTTTGTTTACGGTATGTACCAGTGCACCTGATGTCGGATGAGAGCCCACACGTGTTCAATAGAAGCAAAATTCGGTGAGGCTACAGGAAAGGATGTGAATTCCATTCAGGCTGTTGAGAGTTTGCTGTGTGATATGGCATTGTCTTGTTGGAACACTGTGTCGGGGGCAGCCTGTACCAGTGGCCGAACTACAAGAATCACAATTTGTATGATATTACCTGTTTGCTGATTGAACATACCACCCCAAACCATAATGCCCAGTGTGATGCTCGGTGATATGGGCTGGCAAGCAGTGTTTCCTAAGAAGCCACCACACCCATTTATAGCTATCATTCCTCCACATGCAGAAGTGAGATTTACCCGTAAACAATACTCGATGCCATTCATTGGTCCAGCTGCGATGACACAACACCAGATATGCATCCCTGTGTCGAGTGTCTAATGACATCCCAGTGACTGGCCGCCATGCGTGCAGCTGTACTTCATGCAACCGTTGATGATGGCAGGCTGTTTCGGATGTTCCTTTTTGTTATGACCTCTGATGTTCTTGCGTCCATCGTGTTGCACATAGCTGGATAGTATTCATCTCGTACCCAACACGCGTGGCAATTGCATGTATCGACAAACCCACGTCATGCAGCTCCAGAATACGGTTTTGTTTGCCAGTCGTTAACTGCTGGTATACAGCTCGCTGATATTTTCGAGGCATCGCTTCTTTGAAAGTTCGGTTGCTGCAAATCATCACTGATAGCATTTATGGTACAAGCCATCTGCTGGTCTTTATTACTCGAAACTGGATGTCATGTGACCCAATGAATGAAAACTTAATCATTTGCATATAACTCTCTCTTCTACCTGTACTGTGATTTGCATATGGCTATGTTCATCCTTTCATGGTGTTGCAATTTCACTTTTCACGAGTGTATATTATGCAATTAAAAATATAATCCAAATATATTTTTCACTGAAATTGTTATTTAATAAAATTGACAACTTTAGATGTGCTGCTTAAAACATATATTAAATTTAAATATGTAAAAAACTTTATTACATTTTTATTAGACCTTTTTAATCAGTTCAATACAGTTTTAATTTAAATCCAACATTCATTTTAAGCTCAAAAATCATTATTTTGCTAGAACAAATTATAGTGTCTATAATAATATTTTAATACACATTTCTTTTTGCAGGGCTGCTTATGTATCCTTTGGAGGGTTGTTAATGAGGTTGCAAGGCGATCCTAATAACTTGCATGGATTTGAAGTTGATAATCATGTGTATCTCCTACTAAAGAAGCTGGCCTTTTAACTTTTGTATGAACTGTAAATAAATGTTATTTTTTTGTACTTACTTGAATATATATTTTAGTAATGATGATTAATGACTTGATTTTTGCAATTTTTGCTTAAAAAAGAAAAAGTTCTTAAATCATTGAAGGCATCATAAAATTGTTCCAAATTTTCTTTTTGTTAATTGTTGCTGCTTTATTTATCAATTTGTGTTTAGTTATGTTACTCAAGTTTTCATTATATAAATGTGTTACATACAAAACTAAGCCTTTGTTAAGGCATTTTATGCCCACTAGAGCATTTTTGTTTTAGTCATTTAAGCATTTGCTCGAAATAACATTTTAATTTTAGTTTGTACGTTTTTCTTCCCAATGTTGTTTAATAATTTTCTAGCCCACTGGAAACAAATACTTAATACCAGCACATTTATCAATAAGAATGGAAACACACCAACTTAGCAAACATTTTAAAAAGATATAGCAAAGACAAGCAAGTTGTTTAGTAAAAAGGATCCTTATTATCAACACCATCAATGACATACATTTAAATTATAAAAGATCCAGAGCACTTTTGGACATAACTACATTCTTCATCAGTAGCTGTTGATGATGCTGATATTAAAGACTTTATTTATTAAACAACTTGGTTGTCTTTGCTATATCTTTTCTAAAAAATTGTCAAGGCATTTATGTTATGGAATTCTTGAAACCATGGGTACACACCTCCATATCAGCATAGTAAAAGAAAGGTTGAAAAACTATGCTGCTATCTTACTGCTAGTCTTTTTATAAGATCCTATACATATTTTGAAAATTTCCTTTGTTTAAGCCATTTCCATTTTCCAAAACCTATCAAAAGTGGGTGATATTTTGCATAGTTTATCGCTAATCACCAAATCCTCTGTCACAGTCATATTCCTACTTTATAATGTTGCTACTTTAGCCTGTAAAAGTAGATTTACAGACCGGAGATTATAAACTGGCTGAAAAACCAGTTTCTGGAAAACAAAACACTGCAAATATGCTATATTTTATATACATTTGGTAATACAATTACTATATATTAATTACTTGTATAACAAGTAATTAATATATAGTAACTTTTTCCAAATTATCAAATTTCCATGTTTATCTGTGTCGTAAATTTCATCATTTCAAAAGGATCATACAAAAAAATAAATTCAAAAGTGCTATATTTGCTTTCCACTTGAGGTATAAAATGTTAACCTTTTGCTTACGGGTGGGACAGCGTCAATCTCAAACGAAGAACCTCTGAAGACATGACATACCCTATTCCAAACAATTCGATACCCCTTTGCAGACAATGGAGTCCATGGATACTAATGCCTGCAAAGGGGGATTGAACTGTTTGGGATGATTTACTTAATATCAGAGCTATTCATTTAAACTCATATCTTAAAAAATCATTCTTCTAATTTTTATTGGGTTATGTCTTTTAAACATGTTATTTATAATTATTTAATTGTAATGATTTATTCAATAATTATAATTGTTTATTGCTGCAAATTATGTAAAGTACATTAATCCTATGCTAGGACATATTGTAACTGGTGACTTAAACCTTGTTAATGATGACTCTTTACACAATTTGATACTAATCTGTACAGCTTGGGACCAGAGGTTGCGTGAATTCAAAAATTTTGCAGATTATAGGTCATTGCTGCATAAACTGTTGTTGTTGAAACCCAGACCGTCCGACCTACCAGAAAGGTGTAAGGTAACTGTTTGGACGGTCGGGAAGTGCCACCCAATTTAGACCGGAACCCAGTGGGGGAGGCATCCACAGGGACCGTACCCTCCTTCCCCTACCACCAACCTCTCGGAAGGACTTTCGGACCCGCATGTTTAACGTGATCGTACTCTGCATGAACACGGCGGCAGTTTTGGCAGTGGCTGGAATCGAACCCGAGCCTACCGAGTGCAACTCCAGCGCGCTAACCAATGGGCTACCGCGCCCATGCTGCATAAACTGTGTAAAAATGAGACATTTGTACAGAGTTATTTAATTAAAAATCCCGCTTCAATACATTTAACCCTTTGAGCCAACGGCCGTACCGTGCTGAAAACACCGGTTCTCGTTAGATCACTGAAGTCAGGCAGCATTAGGCACGGTTAGTACTTGGATGTGTGACTACCTGGAAACACCGCATGCTGTTGGCACATTTTGGGCACGGTAGCCCGGTGGTTGGCGTGCTGGATTTGCACGCTGCCACAACTGCCGCCTGCGGAGTATGATCACGTTAAACATGTGGGTCCGTAAGTCCTTCCAAGAGGTTGATGGTAGGGGAAGGAGGGTACGGTCCCTGTGGATGCCTCCCCCACTGGGTTCCGGTCTAAATTGGGTGGCACTTCCCGGCCGTCCAAACAATTACCTTACACCTTTCAGGTAGGTCGGACGGTCTGGATCTCAACAACAACATTTAACCCTTTACTGATGGTGGCATTTCAGAACTGCAATGGCCGAAAGGATGGAGCATTTCACTTCTAAACTGTTCCCAAAAAATGGCGCATTTTTTGCACTAAGCCAAACTCCCGAGAAAAATCACCCATTCAACACAGCATTCTACGTTTTTCAAGAACAAAGGAAATACTTATTTTTCATTTATTGTATATGTTTCACACAAATTATCTTATCGGAATATTGAAAAATTAAAGGATTAAAAATTATTATTAACTTGATTAAAATATTTATCAGGATATCAATAGTTAAGCAGGAAAAATATCAGAATGATTGTACTCAATTTTATATAGCTAATCAAGATTATGCACAATTTTTTACAAGAAAATAGCATTGCTTCACTAATGAATACACCTTTTATGTATGATATATTTCAAAACATGGATACACAAATAGACCAACATTGCAATCTTTCCATTCATAAAAACTGTCTGTGCACTCATCAGAAATACCACAGTTCAACGAATCTTCACTACTTTCATTGCTGCCCTGTTAGATTGCCATGCAAGTATATTCTTCTGTAGAAAGAAAACGCCTTGACCTAGACATTTTTTTAACAAAAAAAACTTAATAAATTCACTACAGCTGCATTCCCCTAAAACCCAAACTTGAAAGAAAATACTCTCTTACATTCCTATAATTCACCCATGCAATCATTAAGCTAATATCAAAACAAGAATCCATACTCAATTATAACATAATATAGCAGAGTCTGCAAGTGATGATTCATTGGAATCCCCCCCTCCCCCTGTACCGAGGTCAAGTATTGGCAAAATACTGTGGACATGTTAGAATGGGCATTTAACACCCTCTGGTGTTCAATTAAAAACGTTCCGTATGAAAACATACATTTGTGTTTATCCTCCTTTAGGGTAAACATCTAGTGAATGCAGGAGTGTCATCTTTGAATGCAGTTTCACAGTCGATATACAGGTATGTTTGTCGTCTATAAAGGGTTAAAGCAAAACTAGCTTATTTTTAAATTTTGCTGCTTGTTTTTAAAATTTTCAAACATAGATTTAATTGTTATTGAAGGATTTTTTATTTTTGTTAAAACAGTCTATGAACAGTCATTATTTCTTGCTCTGTAATAAAACTGTTTCTGTGAGGTATTTACAGTCAAGGTATTTATATCCCAGAGTTTCTCCTTGAAAGTAACTTTTTTTTCTTTATCATCAGAATTAACTTTTGCAAAATTTAATACATTATTTATAATTTCTTTATCAGTCATATTTTCTGTGACTTTGGCTTCATCCTGAGAAGGCATCCAGTCAACTATATTCTCATACTCAGTTGCAATAGTTAAGACATTTTTTATGAAAGTTAAGAGTTCTGCAGTTTTTGCTCTAGCATGAGTCAAGTGAAAGCCACAAAGTCTGCATTGCACTTTCAGTGTATAAATAATGATTTTGGTCATAAATTATACCATGCATGCACGAAGGTTTCATTAGACAAAGTTTCAGGCTTCAGCCAAAAGAAAAATTACAATCTTTAATGTTAAAGGCTTTCCCATGTTCATTTACTATATCAGTTGATGGATTTAAAGTTATCAGTATTTATAAAACTTCCTTTCTATATTGACATTTTATGCTATGAATGACCTCTTGAACCATGGACTGAATAAGTGATGTGGTGTTGGGTGATAAAAATCAGTGTCTCGAGATGTTGCACAATTATCTATTTAATAATAGTACTTTGCAGTTTTCTAGCAAACCTACCGTAGTACAATGCATGAGAGCTCCTTTCGCGAAATGGTTTTCATACCAGTCAGTCATTAATTCTCCTGTAATCTATACTTTCTTATTACTAACATAAATGACTGGGAGGATCTTAACTCTTTTTAATACTTAGGGATGTGTGGCTTTAGATATACACATAAGTCTGCACTTATGTATTACTGCAGATTAGAACATTTATATATATACCTTTTCGTCTTTAAATCCTGATGAGCAATCTCATAGCTGCCAACCGTTCCGGATTCGTTCCGAATTTTTACGTCTGTTCCGAAAATCCGAATTTTTGAAAATATTCCTGTTTTATCCCATTTTTCTCCCTCTGCGACCATAAAAGTTACACATGTGCCAACTCTACTGAATTTGGTGGGAGACTCCCGATTTCCCGCTGTTGAAGACACATCTCCCGATTTTTTGAAAAAATCCCTACGTTTAGGGATAATATCCCAAAAAGTTTTCCTATAAAAGGGATTTTTTAGCTAAGTGAAAAATTTTTCTCTATTTGATCCAATTCAGTTACATCGCATGAATTGCCGAGAGTACGTTGGCATCTTTCCTCATCCATCTCCATCATTTAAATGTTGCATATTAGATTGACTAAATTAGCTTATTTTCATATTCTGATTAATTATTACTGTTAATTTTTTAATTATTTTCGCATAAACAGTGCGATTGCACAATTCAGTTACATTGCGCAAATTGCCGAGAGTAAGTTAGTATCTTTTTCCATCCATCTCCATCATTTAAATGTTGCATATTAGATTGACTAAACTAGTTTATTCTCATATTATGGCTAATTATTAAGGTTAATTTTTTAATAATATTTGCATAATACAAATTTTTCTATTTTGAAAAATCTGTACCATGCCCAGATCTGTACCATGTCCTTGCATTTTTTCTGGAAAATGTAATTAGTGTTTTCGAAAAATTTAATGTGAGTCTGCAATCAGAGACCCTCAGAGTCCATAAGCTAAAGTCCCAAATTCAAGTTTTTTTACAGATTTATTAGTCAGATTCATAAAGCTTGAAGTCGTGAAAGCTTCGACATGTGTCTTCAATATCTTTTATAGTGATTCAAGAAATTATAAGGATAATGAAGACATATCTGTGGGATCAGAGACATCAGAGTGTCTGAAAAAGTTAAACTCTGCAGAAACTCTGATGAAACAAAGCAGTTTTTTGAGTATGTCAAGAACTACTATTGTATGACATGTAATTATATTATCAGAAACTTTCCAATAAACTCTGATGTTTTACATCATGCTGAAGTCGCAGATGTGTCTCAGAGGGAAAAAGTTAAATTTCCTCGATAAAATTTTTTAGACAGATTTCCCTCTATACTGCAAAAAGACTCAACAGAATCAACGTTTGATATAATTGATAGTGTAGAGACTGAGTTTTTGCATTATCAAATGGCAGCTCTGCCAGAAGAAATAATTGCTGAAGATAGACCAGATGTTCAGTGGGCAAAGTTAGCAAAGCAAAAAGATCCTGTGTGTAAACTTTTGTATGGTAAATTGAGTAGTATGCTGGGGATACTAAGCCTCCCCCATAGTAATGCTGCATGTGAACGAATTTTTAGTCTTGTAAAAAGAAACAAAACTGATTTTAGAAGTTCCATGAGTATTTCGACTTTACAGTCTACTTTAATTGCCAAATCTCGGATAAATGGTGCTTGCTATGAACAAACATATGATGCCACTTTCTTGAAAAAGGCCAAATCTGCTACCTATGTATCAATAAACCAAAAAGATTCTTAATTTGTTTTTGTTTTACTTATTTTGTAAATAGTGTATTTAATTTGTGTAATGAATTTTTTTTTTTTCAAATATGAAAATAGTTTAATTTTACTTTTAGTTGAATATTGATGTATTTAAGGAGAACAATTATAGTTATAATTTTATGGGTATAAAAAAATTATGCATTTC
This sequence comes from Amaurobius ferox, assembly GCA_951213105.1. Lineage (NCBI taxonomy): Eukaryota > Metazoa > Arthropoda > Arachnida > Araneae > Amaurobiidae > Amaurobius > Amaurobius ferox. The sequence continues at coordinate 135,704,202 of OX578135.1, read as the reverse complement.
ATGTATGTTTAAAAATTCTTATCTCATGAGGTCTTAATTTTTTTTATTAAGATTAATTATATAGTATATCTATATGGGTTTTACCAACTTTCCTTCCAGGGTGGGGGGGGGGGGGGGGGGGGGGGTTGTTGTTGTTGAAACCCAGACCGTCCGACCTACCAGAAAGGTGTAAGGTAACAGTTTGGACGGTCGGGAAGTGCCACCCAATTTAGACCGGAACCCAGTGGGTGCAAAATCACTGTCAATACATAATACATTGGCTAAGAAATACTGACATGCTAATTTCAATTGTGTGTGTGTGGGGGGGGAAGCAAGTACTCCCATGCTGGAGACACCCATGTATATATATTTTGTGTGCAACTATTGCGTGTTATTTTCCTTGCATACAGTGTTCCTAATTTTTTATTCTCTGCGTTGGCAGCTATGCAATCTTCATCAGCAGTCATCAGGGTTTTCCTTAGAAGGGAATGCGTTCAGTTTTATTATCAACATTATAAATTTGTTCAGGACTCCTCCTTCACCAGCAATAAAAACTCTTTAATGAATTCCTCTGCAGCTATGTTATCAGCTGATAACTTTTCTCCATCAGTTTTTTAAATAATGGATGCCATGATGCTATCTCAGATATATGTATAATATAATGTACACTCATGCACAAAAGTTAAGCATAGTTGCTGTTTATATGGAAATCTACATCGGAATGGAAAGAAATGCGGTATGCAAGTGTAATAGGGTTATAGAAGAAGAAAACAATGCAAAACAAGGATAATAACGACTTTTATTATCCAAAGAAAAGGGTTGAAAGAAAAAGGGTCAGAATACAAGTGTCAACCTCAGTGAAACAGAATGATTAAAACAATGTGTGCTGCAGTTTAACATGGTGTGTGGGAATCTTGGGTAGTCACGCATGCTGCACAATGATTTCCCATACTTTCGATGAGGGTTTGGATGAGTTGTGTGCTCAAAGAGTTCCAAGCCTCACGAAGAGCAATTTTCAATCCCGGAACGAAGCTTGGTGGGGTAGCAGAGGATACAAGCATATCTCACACATGCTTTATTAGATTCAGATCAGGAGAGTTGGCAGGCCGCACGGTGAGGAGGCACATTATATAATCCATAAATATGAAATTAGGATCAGCAACACCTCGAAACAATCGAACGGTAGGCTCAAAAACTTTGTCTGTATATCTTTGACTGCAACTGACCCCGAGTCGAGATGCGGAGGTCTGTGCTGGCCATCCATCATGAAGCCTGCCCAGACCATGACTCTCTCAAATGGGAAAATATGTCTTTCCGTGATGTTTCCTGGATGAAAACACATGCCACGTTCTCTCCAGATTGTGGTACAATGATAATCAGTGTGCAGGCTAAACCTGGACTTGTTTTTGTGCAGATGTCAGGGGGATACAAACTGCTGGTCGTCTGGCATAGAGACCAACGTGTCAGAGTCTCCTGTAAACAGCTTGTCTCGGAAACAGTGACTCCTGTGGTGCCTGTCAGGGCAGAACAGTTCCTCTGACTTCTTGCAATTATCACCAAATATCGGTCTTGCCGAGTGGTTGTTACCCTTAGCGACCTGGTACTGGTTGTCAGGTAACATCTCCAGTGATTTGGAACCTCTGCCACAGCCTGGAGATCACACACTGAGGTACATTCAGAATTCAAGATGCTTCAGTTTGAGATCGACCGGATTCCAGCATTCCAATAATTCGTCCCTTCAAAAACATGTTCAGTTGGCATCTTTGTGACATCTTTCGCTTTTTTTTATTGTTAACAACTATCTGTACCACAGAAATTGTGAAATTCTGCCTCAACTGGCCATGTTGCTCGAGCCATTTTATACTCATTCCGACGTTTGCCAGTGCTTTGCACATGTCGACATAGACTGAACTGTTTTGCATATGCACAATGATTTACCTTCGTCCCGCAATTCTCCACAACTGATTGTGAACCATTGTATCCATATTAACTTTGAATTTTTCACATTTTACGAATTATGCTTAACTTTTGGACATGAGTGTATATAGATACAATATATGTAAAACATTTTATCTAATGCAAACATTTTCATTTGGGTGGGCTCTAGCTTTTGCATCTGCTAATGTACATGTACAACAATGCATAGGTTCCGACTACAGGAGGGGAAAGGGGTCACAGGGGTGGCAGCCCCAGCAACTTCATATTTTACTAAAAACCAGAAAATGCAATTATCAAAACAGAAAACAAAATTGAAAGAAAATCGTGTAAATGTCACATTTCAATTCAGTCTTGTTCCCATCTTCCTTACCAAAGGGCCTCACACACAAACAAAGCTCCTCTTTACCCCAGGAAACATGTTTACACTGAGAAAAACACCTGGCTACCAGAACTTTTTCGATTGACTGTTTGGTTCAAAAACAAAGGAATATTTACAGCCATAAAATCGTAAATTTCCAAAAAGTAGCTACCTTCAGTAATAACTATAAAGGATAACCATGAAGTTTACATGACTTATTTGGTCTACTGTATACTAAAGTGCTCTCATTTGTAATTGCTCCTCGATATTATATACCAGGCCAGTGCCATCTTTCCATGTGGTATTGTGTCGCTTGATGCTGTTAACCCTGCAGGCAGTGGCGGCTCTTGAACGATATGTCGAGGGGGGCGCTCATCTATGTATTTATGCCTATATATGTGTTAGTGATTTTATATATATATATATATATATATATATATATATAAAGTATGTGTATATACATATATGTATTTTGGGCATAGAGATTGATGTATTAAGTAAAATAACATACTTTTCACTTGTTCGCTCATTCATGAAATTCCTAGACACATGTGGACGCATCCCTCCTGGTAAAACATTACATAATCCTAATTTACATTAAAGTAAAATTGTGGGGGCTAGTTAAACTAAACATTAAGCCCAGGGGGGTTGACTAAAAAATAGGTATATTCTGGTGATAAGTACAAATAGTTCGGAGACTATAACTACCAGTAAAATCAACATTGGTGGATTAGGAGGAAAATTGGGGGGGGGGGGGGGTAACTGAAGTAAAAGTTATGCTCAGGGATTTGCCATGTTAAAGATGCATATTCAGGTGACATGTACAAATGCTACTGAGACTATAGCCACCATCAGAACAAAAATTGCTTAATTAGGAACAGATATGTAAAATCGTAGAGGATAGTTAAACTGAAATTTACACTCTGGGGCACAAAAATATGTATATCTAGGTGACATGTACAAATGTTGCTGAAACTATAGTCACCAGCAGAATCAAAATCGCTCAATTAGGAACTGATATGTAAAATTGTGGGAGCTAATTAAACTAAAAGTTACACCCGGGGAGTTGACACTAAAAACGTATGTATATTATATCCATCAAATATGTATATCAAAGTGAGACTACCACCATCAGCAGAATCAAAATCGCTTAATTGGGAGGTGAGATGGGAAATTTGGGGGAGGGAGGCTAACTGAATTAAAGTTACACTCGGAGCGTTGTCACAACAAAGATGCATATCTAGGTGATATGTACAAATGGTGCAGAGACTATAGCCAATAGCAGAACTACAATCGCTCAATTATTAAACTACACTGCTGGCCATTCGAAATGCAACACCATGAAAGACAATAGATATCAAAGCCAAATTTATTGGACAAAGAACATAAAGTACAAGGATGAATTGATTGAAATACAGCACTGTTCGACTTGCAGAACACGAAGAAATCAGTATTTTGTGCAGCCGCCATGGCTGACAATAACTGCTGCTACACGCCTCGGTATTGAAAGAAAGAGACTTTGGATGTGTTCTTGGGGTATGTCAATCTATACTGCTTCCAGAAAATGAAAGTATATTATGGTTGAAATCAATACTGAGATCTCAGTATTGATTTCAACCATAATATACTTTCATTCTATATATATGATAAAAGAATAACTTATAATATTGCTACAGCAGGTATCATACATTGGATCTCTAATTTACACTTAAATATATTTAGAAATGTATTCATTGGTGGTCTAGCTAGAACAAAAAGAATAGTAAGCAGTGACGTCACCAGACTGGAAAGTGACAAAAAATTCTTACTACAGGCATTCATGCAAAATTATCCAAAACGTTTTATGATACATTACATCAAAAATTACTACAGAAAACACGAAATTTATGGGTTGAATTTGTGTAGATATTTGAAGACTTTGTGAATTTGAATCGAACATCTTTATGCTTGTGACATCACAGATATCAAAACTGCTGAATTGAATATTTTGATGTTATAAATATGTAGCATGTGCAGGAATTTGGCTGCCTCTATAACTTGGTCCTTACTTTTTCATATCCAATTCCTTTATCAAGGGTCTTGTGATGATTTTGATTATCACTCCGGAGGTTGGCTAATGTCAGTGCTGGCGTCCAGGAGTGCATGCCGCGGCATTAAAGACATGCATGTTGTTAACTGGGGAGTAAGGTCACTACCCCTTACCGCCTTTGTGTAAGCACTTTACGTTACCTCCCTTCTTTTATATTTCTATTATGTCTTTATATATTTTTGGTGTTTTATGCTGCTGTGCGCATGTACACTAAAAACTTATTTCAATAATTTTCTTTAGAAATCTTTCTATTTTTACATATATATATATATATAATATATATATATATATAATATATATATATGTATAATATATATATATGTATATAATATATATATATATATATACATATATATATATATTATATATATATAATATATATATTATATACATATAATATATATATATATATATATATATATATATATATATATATATACACCTGTCCCCCGATTTACACGGAAGATAGGTTCTGCACAAAACCGTGTAAATTGAAATCTTGGATTTTGCTAAGTAAAATCGTGTAAAACGAAAATAACCCCAAAATGTGCATGATTCAGTCATTTATTTAAGTAAAACAAAAGTAAGATATCTTAGAAAACTTAAAATTATACTCAGTTTATAAAACAACAAACATATGAATGTAGTAATATAACATATTTAATTTATTTTACATTAGGAACAAAGAACAAAAAACAAAAAGACCCTTAAAAATTAATTATAAGTTTAATCACTGTCATCACTTTCATGTACTATCAGTCTTTTCTTTCTGATAGGTATGATGTCACTTTCATCACTTGAGCTTTCTTGATGTGATTCTGGCTCAATGTTTAACGAATTAGGCAAGATCTCGGGTTGACAAGACTTTGTCATGAAATCGGTAATTAACAATTGCGTAGGTTTTTTTGCTAAATCTTTATAGCCCTCTTCATATTGATTTAAGCATTTACGAAGGTCTTCCTAGAATTGGAAAGCTCAATCAACATTTGTGTCATATTGTAAAAAATGGTTGCCCAATTTTCTTCCCAAATCAAGTCCTATGCTTACGATTCTTGCTGTGAACGCAACTGGTTCAGATTGCTCTTCATCAGAATCATTGTCTTCATCATGTTTGTTTGTTTCACAAATCATGTTAATTAAATCATCTTCATTCAATTCTTCATCAGCCATTATTTCTTCAATATCTGCCTGAGCTAAATCTTCAAAACCTTCTTCTCCTATAGTATGGGCCAACTCAGTGATCTGAGAATATTCCTGCTCTATTGGTGATTTATCATTTCCACTGTCAACAACATCTGGCCATATTGCTTTCCAGCAGGTGTTGATCGTTGATTGTTTGATCTGAGTGTATGACAGTCCAACATGCTTAACACAATCTAAAATTGTAAATTTCTTCCAAGCATCCATCTTCTTCCAAGCATCATACTCTTTCTCTATTACGTAGGCGGTCTAATATTTGAATTTTAGTTTCTAAAGAAATAACTTTTCTTTTCATTTGATTTTTCTTCAAATCCTTTGACATTATAGAGCTTTAACAAATTTACGCAAACTAAAGATGCAAGAAAAACTATAAATGTTAAAAACTTACCAGTTCAAAAGATAAACGCACAATAATATAAGCTTTGCTGCTAAAATGTTTCTGCACTATGTACTTGCATGAACCAGATAGCTTTACTGTTGTGAAATACATACAGGGATTCCCCTATTACAGGGATTCCCCTATTACGGGGATTCCCCTAAATGTATATATTTTACAACACCGGGAATCCCCTGTTGTTTTCATCAGTATTACCAAAGGAATAAAATTCAAAAATGTCATCAAATCTTTATAGGCATATATGGAGCGGAATATACATTTGTATCAATTTTTTGAAATCTGTTAATTTATAAACTGTGTAAAAGCGAAATCGTGTAAAACAAGTGCCGTGTAAATCAGGGGATAAGTGTATGTATGTATGTATGTATGTATGTATGTATGTATGTATGTATGTATGTATGTATATATATATATATATATATATATATATATATATAAATAAAAATTGAAGGATTTTAATCGAAAATTATGCATAAACTACTGTATGTACAAAAAAACCCATCTCTAGCATATCTGTTACAAATGAGTAACTATAAGCCAAGACTAAGGATAAAGATAGAAGGTAACATATCACTACAATGGAAAGGGGGATGAGAAGAATATTAGGATTCAAAAATCACAATTAAAAGTATATAAAAGTAAATAAAAATAAAACTCGGCAAAAATGAGAATAGGCAATAATAATCAGCTCAAGATAAGAGATTAAGAATAGAGAACAATCAATTGAAACTACACAAAAAATGGCGGTTAGTTCGAAATTGCATTCTCATCAGGACAGCCATACAATTCGAATTAAAACCGATAGAATAGCCAGTTTCTGACAATGGCGATAGTATTTAACTATAGACACCATTGGAACTGTCTACTGGCTAGTGGAAGGAGAAAAATAAATCAATTGAATTATACAAAGCTGAAAAACAATACCTCCTCGAACTGCAACATGAAATCACAAGAACAGCACCACGTGCAAGACAAACCAGTGACTGTGCATTTCACCTCACCTCGTCAAAGCGAGTGGGCGAGCATTTCACCTCACTTCGTCAATGCGAGTGGGAATGAATACAATTGAACGATACATAATATGTATGGAGACTTTCGAAAATAGTAAACAGTATAGGACTCAGGACAAGCGGAAAATAGTCATTCGAAAATAGTAAACAGTATTAGACTCAGGCCAAGTGGTAAGTGAGGTGATAAGAATGGGTGAATTTTTAAAAATGAGTTAACCAATCAAAGATAAATAATGCATGTGTTAAATTATTACGTGGTATATTTGAAAATATTAATAATATTATTTACAAATACTTCCGGATATAGGTAGTTGTGACAAATGCGTTTAAGATTATTGATGTGGAGAAAGTGAAACTGAGGATCAGAAAGTCGATGTATTCGAAATAGCTGGTTTAAAATGATGTTTCTAAACAATTGAATAGAATTACAAGAATGATAGGATAGCAGCTTTATGATAGTGAAGTTGTAAGAATCTTTTTTATCATATAGATTGGTGATTACATGATTATTGAGGGTATTTAAATTTAGGTCTAAAAAATTAACAGTTTAACTAACGCAAGGCTCATTAGGAATTAATTCTAGGTTAGACGGGTAAAAATCAATATTAATGGGATAGGAATCATCAATGATAATACAAATTAAGTCGTCAACATATCTATATATAATATATGAATTAGAGTTAAAATGACATTCATAATAATAAAGATATAAGTTAGCGAGTATACTACTACTACAGCCACCTTGTGGTAAACCAGATGTTTGTAAATAAATGTTATCACCTTGGATAATATAATTGTTGTATAACACAAAGTGCTAGAGCATAGGAAAATTTTTGACATTAAAAGCATCATGATTGGAAGATATATAGTCATGATAAAGAGAGATAATAACTTTATGTAGATCTTTAATGACAATATTATTAAAAAGGTCTTTAAAATCAAAGGTTTGGAAACCAAGAATTTGTGGTAACTTGCTAAGGTGATTAACTAAATCAAAACTATTGTTCAAAATGAAATATCCTGAATTCCTGAATTTAAGAGATTCATTAATTCGATTTAAACAGTTAAGCAAGTACTTACTAGCTGTAGTGGTAAAGGTATTATGTCCACAAGTGACTGTTCTAAAACTGAGAGGTGATTTGTGGAATTTAGGAACCAAAGTAACATAAGGAAATTTAAAAAACTTACAATTAATATTTAATTGTGTATATAATTTTAGCATTTTAGTTTTGATTTGGATAGACTGATTATGAATGGGTTTAAAAATTTGATTATCTTTTAAGTAATTCTGTAACAGAGAAACATAATATTTTTTACAAATGATGGCATAATTATTAGAAGCTTTATCTACATAAGTTATTACAAAATGTTGTTGTAGTTCTTTGATAGCAGATAGGAGTTGTTTATAAGGATACCTAGGCTTCGTTATTTTAGTGTTTATAATAACATTTTTAAGTAGATGTAAGGTCGTATACTTCCATAGATTGAATGCTTCAATAGGAATAGAATGTGAACAAGCAAGTTGATATATGAATTTATCAAAATCAAATGATAGAGACTGAAGAAGTTGTTTAGGGTGATGGCAGAATGGAATGCGAAATTTAGACCCTTTATTCATAATATCCCTAAGTATATCATCCTGAACTATACTGAGATCCCCAGTAATAATGTGACCATGAGTGGAGTTGACAAAAGGGGCAAGATTTTGATTGCTGCATACACATGATGTAAGATCATCGGAGTTTAATGTCCTAGAAACTTCATTGTAATTGTAAATAGTTCTACCAATTGGTAAATTATATTTGAATGATTTTTGTATTTTGATATCATTTACTGGTAACAAGTGCTGATGTTTTGCAAATAAATTATTGAAGTTAAGAGAATTAAGAATAGGGTGTTTAAAAGAAATTACACAGTAAGCTATTTTAGTATGTGGATTTGGTGAATGGAGTAGGTGGTAATTTAAGAAATTTGTACGTGAAAGAAGCAAATCAAAAAATAAATGTTTAAAATGCTCATGAGTTAATTTTAATTTTAAAAAATTAGTATAAACAATACTTAATTTGCTTTTTCTGACTTTATATAACCATGTTCTAACAGGTAGAAAATTGAAAGTTTGAGAATAATTATATTGTAATTTTAAAATGTCTGCTTTGTAATCAATAGTTTTACTTAAGTTACTTTTTCCTTTGCCACGCTTATATCGCTTTTTACTAGGAGATGATGACTTTGAATAATGAAAAAGATGTTTATATACTGAAGATTTATGAGAATTGTATTCAAAACTATTGTTAACAACATTATTATTATTATAAATTTGATTTAAGCCATAGGGGAAGAGAGTTTTATATTTTTTAATGTAATAATTTTCAAATACTAATCTATCCGTGAGTGAAATTTTAATATCTAAAATATGAAGGGATACATTTTTAAATCCGTGTGTAGCAAAGTGCTGATATTCAAATTGATTTTTGGTAGGGAGGTCATTAAAGACTTTATGGTCAAATTTTTTAATATGATCCCTGTGGACATTCATTCTCAGATGTAAAGGGTTGCTGGTTTGGCCAATATAGGATAAGTTACAAATAGTACAATTAATTTTGTATATGCAATTAAAAACTTTGCAGAATTTCTGTGAAGTGGAATTATTATTAATTTGTAATGGGTCAGCATACGGACAAGTTTTGCACCTAAGATTGTTGCATCTATTGAAGGAATATGATTTAGATTGAGAGAAGGTATGGTATTCTTCCAAATCGTCTATAACGCTTAATTGGTCAATGTTTGTCGATCTATAATTATCCCAATTCATAATAATAATAGACCGGACACTAGGTAATGAAGAAAATTTACATCACGAATTCTAATTAAAATTCCCAATATAAACCCCTTCAAAAACTATTTTGTCAGGTACGAATTTCAAATTTTAACTAATACCATAAGAATTGAATCGAAATTTTGGAGAGTAACAAAACAAGCATAGTAGAAAAGAGATTTTCTTACGAAATATTCATAAATAAGCGAAGTGTGGACAAATAATTATATTCATCCGGAATGGAAGATATACAAAACCGTTAATACGTATGTGTCTGACTGAATCCCTACAACTGCTGGCAAAAGAGGGCCACATATAGTGGAAATACTTGTCTAGATTAAAATGTAAAAATAAGCAATAAAAGATATTGACGTCTGGGTTAACTAAAAGATACAGAAAAAATAACACAAAAATCACAATAAACTCTAATGCCTGCCGAGAGATGTCAGCACTATACACACGCATATATAACGATTGAAGAATCGAGTGTGAAATCTACCAAAAAGAGCAATAACCCGCAGAAAAAATCATAAAAGCGATGAGAGAACTCAAACCAAAATACTCCATAATGCGAAATGTGAAGACATACCATAATCAATCAATAGAAGGAATGAAAGGGTTAGATAAATAAAAAAATATCCAAAGAGGGCCATATTAAGACATAGATGGGCTCGTAGTTAAACAATAGAAATGCGTTAGCGATAATAATAATAAACAAAATAAAATTAAAATTAAAAAGAGAATAAACTCTGTAATAAGCGCAAATGCAGCTTTACAACAGGTTTTACCTTTTTAAAAAGTTTTTTGCAAGTATGAAAATCAAAAGATAGATGGTTGAATTCAGAAGTAAATAATAAATATAAATGTACAATTAAAAGATGTAATAGAAGTATAAAACACAAAATAATACAGAATATATATATATATATATATATATATATATATATATTCATTCGATCCCAGTACATATATGTTGCAAAATAAGTAATAGTTATTTCTCTACAATTGTTTAATAGGTGATTAGATGTGTTGGTTACCTTCAGTTAAATAAGAGAATATGTTTAATTGTTTGGTTATAAGTAAAACCGAATGGTTAAGTTATAAATAAAGCCTGGAAGTTCAGGTCATAAAAAATACTAAAATAGACAGACAAATAAGCAACAAAAAAAGGCATTTATAATGTGCATAGTGTTTGAAAAAATGTTCAAATTATATACAGGTATTTAGCCAATTTTAAAAAATTATTCATCAGGCCACTTACCTATTTCAAGGTTTTACATAATTTACAAGATGCTTTTTTGTTTAAATTGTCAAAAATTAAACTTTGCCTACCATTACTTAGAATGTATGTATATTTTAGAATCAAAAGTAATCTTTTGACTTCTATGGAGAAATTTAAGATATTTCAATAAAAGCTGAATTATCAGCATCACCTTCAAGTAATTTAGCTATTTTTTTTAAAGCCATTATTTGCTATAAGAACACGCTTGCATTTTTTGCTCCCAATGTGACCCTTTTATCAAGGAACAGATTTAACTTCACTAACTACATCATATAATAATTTCACGGCATTCACTAATGTTTCGTTTTTTTTTTTTAGAGAAGTAATAATATCAAGCAACTTTGAAAGATGTGCCTGAATAAAATTTAAATTGTAACAAATGTAATCATGGGTGCCCACAAGGAGGACAATGGGCACTTGCCCCCTCGTAGATATTAAGGAAGACGAACACCAAACTTGTCGATGTTGTACGTCTTATTCTGGAGTTTTCCCCCTCCCTACCCACACACACACCTGGGAAAAATTTTATGGATGCCCTTGAAGGGAATCTTTAGATAGTACTTATTTAGCAATTTATATTGAGCTGTATTCTTCTACATTTAAACTGTTAACAATGATAGAAAGCAATTCATTAAAAAAAGTTCCATTTTCATTGCGAATGTTTATGTCACACAGTTCAACTGCACTTCATTTGAAAAATGAATGTCAATATAAAACATAAATTGATGCCAATATAAGCAAATGAAGACACTTTCTTCAAATATGAGACAAAAAAAAGCATATTAAAGCATTTTGTCGCAACTTCCGGGCTTTAGTTATAAGTAAACTATTAAAATTGTGTAAAACACATACATGAAACAGAATTATTAACAGCTACTACTTTAATATAAATACTTACAAAAAACATTTAGATGAAAAGAAATATATATATATATATAGTGTATATAAACTATATTGGAAAAATAGGAATAAAACCATCCATGGTATATATATATAACACCACAGTTATACTTTCTCGTCTATTCCATCACTTTCACTAACAAGGGCTCGTTCAAGAATAACACGGCCCTCTTTATATCGCTGATTTTCTTCAGTTGCAAACTCATAAACCCAACCAAGTTTTGTATCGCAGCATTTGCAAGAGACATCACGTACCATGTGTCGACCAGTCAACATCACACGATCTTGAACATCACTGAATAGGAGTAGAATCATGTTTTTATTAAATATACAACATAATAATCCTATAAATAGTAAGTAAAAACAGCTACTGAAATATATACTATGGAAAATGGTTTTAACAAACCCTCAAGGAATTATAAAAATCATTTGTTATATGCAAAACAATAAATCCCTGAAAACATACTCCTAAACTTTTATTTTACAATGCATTTACAAATGTGATAGCAATATCACTATAGGTGTTACACATGCTTAAACTATTTCCTGGCCATCCAAATGGTTGCTCACATCCTAGGATGAGTCGGACGGTCTGGGTCTTCAACATGCTTAAATTAATAACTAACTGTAGTAATTTATTATTTTCTGCTGTTTACTACCACAAAAAATATCTTTGAATTAGTTTTTTAAAAGAAAAAGCTCCTGTTGCATATGAGTACACGACTATTTTTTTTTCTTGCTCTTTGTTTGGCTTTCTTGTTTTTTAAATGCACAATAAAGAAATTGCATAAAAAATCCTTTAAAAGTTGCCTGGGAATTCAATTCAAAACATTTTTGTTAAAATTTAGTTCATTATAGCTGAAGGTTCCTTATGCATGAATTCACTACAGAGTTTACACTATGTATACAGGAATCTGCCAGAACTTTGCATTTAGTGTGTTATAACACATTAATTATAACCAGTTTCCACTTTATATGTATATATTGAGTAAATAAAAAAAATTCATTAATAAATTAATTAGAATTGAAAAGGGGATTAAAAGGAATCATTATTCCTCCTGGCTTTGCATTTTCTTAATATGGGATCATAAAATATTAATGTCATACACTTATTTAAAATACTAGGGGCTGCACCCCTACTCGCCAACCCCTGTAACTCGCTGAGCAAGTACTTTCATGCCACCTGCTACGCAGATGTAATATGTCCATTGAGGACCGTCCCTTGCTAACTGACTTTCACCAGCCATGGAGCTCACTTCGCGAGCTCTTTGAATCCAGCTGGCTTACATGACCGTCTATATACCCCTATGCTCGCTGATGCTCACAAAATCCCGCTGCTCTGTCCTCCATTCACTATCTTCTATTGAAGTTTTCTGCAAGCGTTATGCACACGTTGGGGCTTCGCCCCTCCCCCTATTAGTTGATGTTCACCAACTCTCTTAATTCACCTTGCAAACAATTTCACCATGCTCAGTTCCCAGCTCGCCAACTCGAAAAACTTCATGAGTTGGGAGGCTTCGTCTCCTTCCTGGCTGCATTGCTTACTAAATTACGAACAAACGGCAAAATTTCATAACTGTATGTTTTGCCATTTATTCGTAATACAGTAGCAAAATATTGTGTTACATTTTGTAGTATAGAGATATTTACAACAATAAAACATATAATTGTTGTGCAATATAGCAATTAAATTATAATGATCATGACAACAATAGCTGTGAAATGCAGTTTGTTTGTAAAATGATAAGGATTGTCAGACTTTCACATTGTCCCAAGTGCACTAAATATTATAGTCATGTTTAGAAATAAATATCTATACTTTTGATGTTTTTAATGCTTCAATAACTCAGTCCTCAGCTATTGTGTAACATTTCTACCAGAAACCAATCAGAGAGAAGCTGGCAATTAAATCTTTGCCCGTAAAGAAGAAAAATTTTCATTTCAGAAGTGCATAAAAAATTGAATAACTCATTAGCTAAATTGAAATTTAAAAAAAGGGCTCCATCCTGCAAAAATCTGACTATGTAGGAACATGCCAACAAAAATTCTAGGTCTTTCAATTTCTAGTCTACCTAGGACACGAACTCACGGCTCAAATACTCTTTGATTCCAACATTAAATTTTAATTCGAAAAACAGTTTATGTCAGTGTGTTTGTTCTTCTAATATTTCTTTACAAATGTACCAAATTTCATATTTTTGTATGTTATAGATTTTGCGGTATGTGACAGAGAAACTTGAGGAACGGAAAATTTGTCAAACAGCTGTGGCATCAGCTACATTTTTTTAATATAGAGATATATTTATTTAATGAAATATAATTTTCGGCACCAATGTAGACAAATAAATATTTTCAATACAAATTAAAATACAATTAAAGCAGCATTTCAATACAATATTGTCACTTTGCACATTTTTTGAATTTTTTTTTTAACCTTTTGTTTTTTCATCTCAAAAGGTTGGCAGGTATGAACAATTAATTTCAAATATAACACTGTAATGACAGATGGATGGATATTTCATGTGCTTCTGTTAATGCCAATTATTGTGTATTTGACTGTATTGACATTTTTATTTGTATATGTTAGAATAATATTCATTATTTCATCAGTAAAAAAAAAAAAAACAGTTCAGAGATTTCTATTTTATGCCTTTTACATCACTCTAGGAAATATGAGTAACAATGTAATGTTATGAGTTTTTGTTTTTATTGTTTTCAATAGAACAGCCCCCCCCCCCCCCCCCCATGTAGTTATTTTATTTCTCCTAGCGAAACAGTTTTTAAATTTAGTGCCTTATGGCAGTGGATCCCATCAGGATTTTCTTCACTGCTTTCCTTACTTTGTGCTATATCTGTGTTATCACCTTTCTATCTGACTTGTATGTTATCTTTCTCACTGCTTTTTAAATCTCCATCTATATCATCAATTACATCATCATTTCTAGCAATTAAAATATCCTGAACTTCCTCAAGGTCGTTAGAACTGCAGTTTAATCATAAATGCTCCACAGAACAAAAATAAGAGCAGACAGAAGTAAATCAAGGGAATGTTACATAGTCCCTCACAAAGCACTTCAGAGGTATCTTACTCAAAACACAGCTGCTATGAGCCTACTAAAAAGAAAAATGCACTGAGAAATGAAGCAGAGGATGAGCTGGAAATATTCCTGAATTTTGAACCCTCTCTGAAACCTATTATGAAGCAGTAAACAAAAGTAAGCAGAGAAAACACCTCTTAGATACATTGCGAGTGAGAGAGGGTTAACTATATTAAATCTGTTTTTTTTTTAAATAATAAATCATATTTTATTAAATAAAATAACATTTTAAACATAATAGAAATATATACATATCTTAATATTATCAACATGACACTGAACAGGAAACCTAAATGACTTTGGAGAATAAAAATGAAGAGTTCTTGTAAAATTTGTCTTTTAAGAGATAGGAAATAACTTTTTCATGTTAAGGATGAAAAATATTTTAGACTCTAATTGAGAATATAGTTATTTAATAATACATAGTACAGTTTATATAAAGTTGTATCAGTTAATCTACATATACAAATTTCAGATATAGTCTTTATAAGTTAGAATTTTTAAAATTTCGCCAATATTTTGTATTCAGTCATAATAATGGTAATAAAGCATACCTGTCAACTTTTAAGCATTATGTGTAAAATTTATGCATTTTAACTGCTCTTTACGCTTTTATGTATATATTGCTATATTTTACGTATTTCCGCATTTATTTAAATTTTTTAACATTACTAGGAAATCAATCTCTGGCAAAATTCTCTGGCATTTTTTGTTTGAAATTTATCAATTAACCAGACATGGTATAATTCCTCGAAAACACCGATTTCCCGCTTTTTTAGCACTTATTTCTACCATAAATTCCCAGGATCATAGCAAATCCATAATAAAATGCAGGGTAATACCAATCAAATTAATGGAAATTTACGGCCGAGTGTAATGTAAATGAAGATCTCGATCGCTTATTTTATTAAAATAATAAATATACTTCTTCAAAGGTTGTCTAATTCAGCATAAATCGACAAAATGTTATTTTGTTCATTAATTTGCATAAACACTGCGATTGCGCAATCCAGTTTGTTCTTATGAATTGCCAAGAGTACAAAAGTATCTTTTTCCATCCATCTCAATCTTCTAAAAATTGCATTTTTGATTTACTAAACTAGCTTATTTTCATATTCTAATTAATTATTATGGTTAATTTCTTAATTATTTTCGCATAAACAATGCAATTACGCAATTCAATTACTTCGCGTAAATTGCCGAGAGTACGTTAGTATCTTTTCCCATTCATCTCCACCATTTAAATGTTGCATATTAGATCAACTAAACTAGTTTATTTTCATATTCTGATTAATTATCACGGTTAATTTCTCAATTATTTTCGCATAAACAGTACGATTGCGCGATTCAGTTACTTCGCGTGAATTGCCGAGAGTACGTTAGTATCTTTTTCCATCCATCTCCATCATTTAAATGTTGCATATTAGATAGACTAAACTAGCTTATTTTCATATTATGGCTAATTATTAAGGTTAATTTTTTAATTATATTTGCATAATACAAATTTTTCTATTGAAAAATGGGTATGAACTTTGTGAAGAGATATTTTCCAAAAAGTGGTATTAGAGCAATGATTTAGGCAAATAAAAAGGAAACCATTTTGGCAGGAATATAATTCAGTGCTATATTTTGTTTTGTA
This sequence comes from Amaurobius ferox, assembly GCA_951213105.1. Taxonomy (NCBI): domain Eukaryota; kingdom Metazoa; phylum Arthropoda; class Arachnida; order Araneae; family Amaurobiidae; genus Amaurobius; species Amaurobius ferox. The sequence goes on along the minus strand of OX578135.1, from coordinate 135,687,497 downwards.
TTAAAGATCAATATTTGTTACTCTCTCTAGTGAAAACCTGTGTTTTACCAAACATAAATATTTGTTTTCATTATAAGGTAATTTTCACCAGATAAAACCTTTATATATTTTTTGTTTTATAATTTATTGTCCTGAAATTTTAATAAAATTGGTGTCCTGAATTTTTATATTCTACCAGTACTTTTTATATTCTGCCTGATACTTAATGCAGTATTTTTTTAATGCAGGTATTTGTACATAGTTAAATTCATTAGAAATGTCGTTTGCGCGTGTAGTTTAAAAAAATCATAAATGTCATTCACGCAAAATTTTGCACATTCCAATTTTCCCAGGTTGGTAGGTATGGATAAGTATATTATCATATTTATACTAGCTTACCTATCTAATTGTACATCCCAGAACACATGAAATGGATTCTTCTATACATTTTAGTGCAGTATTTGCTCTGTAATGTCTCTTCTAATTATGATATTTTCACATATTTTTGTTGTAATGCTGGAATTGACTGTTATGAGGAACCCCATTGCTGCTGAGTATCATAATCAGACACTACCGAATGTAGGTTTTCTCATGTAGGTTAAGCTGCAAGACTCACTATCCTAACATTTGAATGTTGGGAGACCTTTAAGAATGAATGGTGGTTCATTTTTAAATGCAGATTTTGATGACTAAATTGTGTGTAGGACCTTGTGAAAGCAGTGTTCCCTAGTGTTTATAGCATGACAGTAAAGAACAAAAAAAAATTTAATGCATTGACCAATGTATAAATTTTCTGAAAAAACTTTCAGCATCTAAGAAGGCAGTTAGAATTTTTTGTTGTAGAAAACTATACAAATGTTTTTACATTGTAATTAATAAAAAGCAATCTAGAATTTATGGAATCAAGGGTATGTAGAAATAAAAAGTCCCTTTCAAAATGTGGAAACAAGTTATACAGATGCAGATTGAGTAAAGACGGTTGCTAAATAGATAACTAAAGTATTTTCCACTTTGCATTAAAAAATTGTAGTGAATAGTACTTTCAACCACTGATTGGTACTGGATATCCACCCACAAAGTTTTTTTTAATGAGATATTTCCAGTTTTTAAATTGTTAACTTAAAAATGCTCTTTACAATAATTAATTTCTTTATATATATTGCTAATTAAAGCAAAAAAGCATTTGGCGGGATTTTAAACACAAAATCGCTATTTGGCGCAATACTTAGCAAATAATATGGGTCGTCCTTGTTAGGATTCATAATTATATCTCTAATGATTGTAGCAGCTTCTGGAGGCAAATGTGACACAAGATAATTAAATTTAGTTTTACTTTCAGTCACAGCTTTCGGTGTACCCAATTCGAAAGTGCTTTCACACATTATGAACCACAATGCAGGATCACTGAAATTGTACGGTGGAATTTTAATCGCATTTGAAAACGCCATGACAAATTGATGAGAATCTTAGAATTATTCGGCTATCTTTAATCCGAACTTATACGTAAGAGATTTTTCACTCCAAGTTACCAGAGTTTTGGTAAAGTGAAATTTATCAAACTTCGACACAAAGTAAAATTTTAAAGTCTATCAGTGGATTTGATACGAAACATTTTAGAATGAAAAACATCTACACGAACAAATACCTTACTGGGTCACCACTGTAGTGTTTCGCATCAATGATTAGTAGACTGCCCAATCATCAACTCCTTCTTTATTATAAAACTCGTTCAAGTTACAACCTTCAACTTATCAGCCACTGACACAGCGAAGAACTGATGTTCTTTTATCCGCCAGAACAAGAATGCGTATCTGTTGCGGCGCTGTACTTGATTCTTGGCAGATGGCTAAGAATTGAATATGCGTTGAATGCCATACGGGCAAGGAGATAAAAATGTAAGAGGGAAAAACCAATGAAAATCTTAGAGTAGAGTTCTATAAAATAGAGATGATGCAGACTAAAAGAGACACCAAATGTTTTATTTTTTGATGTGAATGATATCATGGTCGAGGATCTCTGGCTGAAATCGGAGCACTACAAAAAATGAAAACTTATTGAACACTTATATCTCCTCCATAGATAAAAATTTGAACAATTTTTATTTATTTTATCGGAAATATGGTTTTATTTATGAATACATAAAAATTATTTGATTATTTTAATATTTTGAAATTTTTTTTGAAAAACAGAAATGTTTTTGTCTGAGCAAGTCTTTGCCTCATTTTGCTTGCTTTCACTCAAAATATGTTTTAATCTGTAAATGACAGATATAAACAGTAAGAGACAAAATTATTCAATCAGAAATCCAGTTTCTATACCAATTACTTGTTTTTACAAAGTTCTTATTGTTTATAATTAATAATTAATAAATTGTTTTAAAAATTTGCTTTTAATGTTATTACAGTATTCTGATAACATTGCAAAAAATGTTTAAGATAGGGTTCTAATTAAATAAATTTCCAGGGAGGGGGCTTCCTTAAGATGCCCTCTAAATACGCCCATGTATGCAAGGTGGATCCTTTCATCATAAAAATATATATCTTCAAATTTCACAAAAGCATACAAAAAAAAAAAATTAATGATAAATAAAATTTGAAAATACCCAATATTTACTGTGAAATTAATTACTTTACCTACAGTTTTAATTTTAGTGTATTTTTGTTATTTAACTGACTATGCCCGTCATAATACCTTCAACGAATCAAAATACCCACAGAGTTATTGTGATGAATATTTTCCACAAATTAAAAGATGAATATCCACTAAAGTTTTATTCTGAGCTTGTTTCAGATTCAACTGGTGTTGCAATCGGCAGTATCCATTAGATGCTGCATGAATTTCATATAATTTAATGCTAATGCATACAATTTCAGGTTTATAATGTGTGTAATGCATGTACACTCCAAGCTAAAAAACATTCGTAGCACATAATATGTGTGCTTATGCAAAAGCCTTACATACTTTAAAAAACATACAAATTATATTCAAAATAAATTACCATTTTTGCACTTGTATTTCATTTTTTGAAAATTTATTTGTTATATAATTTTTACATTATTTTGTCTAAACCAGAAATACTCATAATCGTGCCAAACATGGAATCTCCTCTCACACTTACCCATAATGCACAGCTGTGGATGAATTCAACCACAGCAAATAAGAGCAGTACATTTATGGAATTAAGACTTTTTACCAACTAAGTATGATCAAGTTAAGATTTCCCGGAGTATAGTCACTTTATTCCCTCAGTTATATCAAAATAATATCCACAATATAAATCAAGCATTAAAAACTTAACTGGGGCTTTAAAAATACTCATATACACTGGAATAAAAAAACAGGATTGACTGAAATCACTAAATAACTCAATAGAATGCATAATGGAAACTATTTTTAATACATACCTGTACACAAGGTTGACAACTCTATTAAATAGAAATGCTCGACCAGTGGCCCCTGTGAATCTTGTACTAATCAGTTCATTACGATTAGTGAGAACAGTATCGCAGCTGGCACATAAAAATAGACGAGAGCCTCCAATATGTCTCAAGAAAAGCCTTCCCATAGCAGAATTATTTTAAAATACTAAAAAAAAAAACAGACAAATAAATAATATTTAAAATCAAACATATAATTTTATGTGTAATTCTTAATAATTTGTAGTTTACTCATAGCAAAAAAATCACGGTTTCTAAAAATTAAATATAAAAGATGATTGATTTCCTTGACTAATTTGCATTTAATAATAATTTTTAATTCATCATTTACGATAGAAAAAGCTCATTTCTCCCTCTGTCCATCTATGTAATGCTTGGCGAAAATTTTGGAGGTGAATTTGGTGGGATATTGCCAACTTAGTAAGTTTTTATTAATGTTATGAAATTGATAAAAAATAATTTTCTAAAATGATGAAAATGTCTCCAAATTGATAAAATAACACCACATCTATGAAATTAATTGGGTTTTGAAAGGAGATAGTATTGTAATTAAATTTCGGTAGCATTTGTCTGTCAGTCCAACCGTCCCACTTGGCGACTTTTTAAAATGTAACTAAATTGATCAAAATATCACTAAATTGATAAAAATGACAACAAATCAATTAAATTAATTGTGTTTTGAAAGAGGGATAAAATTGTAATAATTAGGTAGGTGCTTGTCTGTCACTCCAACTGTCTCACTTGACAACTTTTTTTTAAATGTTATCAAATTAATCAAAATATCACCACATTAATGAAAATGTCAACAAATTGATAAAAAAGCCTCCAAATTGATAAAAATAAAACCAAATCAATGAAATTAATTGTGTTTTGGAAAGGGATAGTGTTGTAATGATGTTTCGGTAGCATTTTTCTGTCAGTTCAACTGTCCCACTTTGCGACAAATTTAACGACTTCTTAAATTTAACCAAATTGATCAAAATATCACCAAATTAACAAAAATGATAACAAATGAATGACATTGTGTTTTGAAAGAAGATAATATTGTATTGTTTCAGTGTCTGTCACTCCAATTGTCCCACTTTGTGACAAATTTAGCGACTTTTTTAAATGTCATTAAATTAATGAAAATGTTACCAAATAGATAAAAATATCTCTACATTAATAAAAATATCCGTTCTTGAGATATTGTTTTCAAATGAATTTTGAAAAAATTAGGACCTTCAATATTATTAAACAATATTCTAAATAATAACTGCATATGTAGTATTTTATTAGAAAATGAATGACATTATTTTGTTGTGAAAAAAGTAAAGTCATTGTCACTGCCCACATATTTTTTTCTATTGTGGTTGCCATTTCCCAATAGATTAAATTTTAGTAGCCAATTGCCGTTCATTTCTAACTACTTTTAAACATTCCATTTTGTTAACAACCGATTTCTGTCAAAATTTTCATCAATTAGCAAAAGCAAGTACGCACAGCTTAACATCCCGGCCGTCCTTCTGGTTGCTCGAGTCCTCGGATGAGTCGGACGGCTTGGGCCTTCAACACATCTTAACATTACCTTAAACATTTTCAACAGGTTTATAATGTTGATAATCATAGAAAATTTATGGAAAAAAAATGTTAAAAAGATTATGAGCAAAATATGAATTCTAGCCAATGGTTTCCAATTCAATTATAGTTTAACAACCATTTTCAAGAAACTGGCTCAACAACACCCGAATAACTATATTATTGATTCCTTCTAAATCAATAACATAAATTAGATTATATATGCCCCAAAACTGGGTAATTGAATTAACATTTGACCCAAAAAAATGGATATCTTGTTCCAATTTCTATCACCATACTTTATTAACTTTTTGCTCCCTTTTACGCATCTATTTTGTACTGAAACAAAATCAAATTATGTAAATTTGTGACTAATATGAGGTGTGTCTGAAAAGTAAAGATACAACAGCTAGTATTCAGTCAAAACACTTTTTTTTGACAAAACGTCCACTACAAATTATTTACTGGTACATGCGTTATTTTTCGACATAATTGAGTCCACTGTCCAACTTGTTAAGTCTGAGTACTAGCTTCTTTATCCCAGAGTCATAGAATTCTACAGCCTGCTGCCAAAACTACATTTCAACTTCAATTTTAATCTTGTCTTCACTGTGTGATGCTGTGAGATGCTGTCCTGTAAGATGCTTCTTCAGGTAAAGAAATAAGTGAAAGTGACTGGGCGCAAGGTCTAGGCTGTATGGCAGATGGTTGAAAACTTCTCACTTGAATCGATAAGCGCTTTGGTGACATTCACTGTGTGAACCCAAGCATTATTATGAAGCAGGCAGACACCACTTATCAACATTCATCTCCATTTGTCTTGAATGGCCCGTTGAAGGCATTGCAAGGTTTGGCAATATTAGCAGCATTAATTGTGGTGGTGGTAGGCATGAAGTCAATAAGAAGAAGTTTTGAATTTTGTTGCTTTTGGGGAATGCGTATGGCACCATTGCAGTGATTGTTGCTTGGATTCAGGCATATGGTGATAAATCAAAGTTTCATCACCTGTCATAATGTGGTCAAGAAACTCATTTCCTGCATGTGCATAGCATGTCAGGAAGTCGAGTGTGAAACCCATCCATTTTGTTTTATGTTCATCTGTTAACATTTTAAATACCCAGCATGCACACAATTTCCTGTACCCCAATGTTACAGTCCCAGCTTTACGAAGTGTTGTCTTAAGACAGTTCAGAAACGATTTCATGCAATTTTCTTATTGTGAGATGCCAATTTGCATGAATTGCTTCCTTGGTTCTTTGAAGAAGTTCATCAGCAATCACAGACGGCCTACCGCTCCTGTGTTCATTATGAACATCGGTCCTGGCTCCAGAGAAATCATAGCATCACTACGTTACATTTTGTTGATTCATAATGTTCCTATAAATGGAAACAATTTCTTTGTGAATATTCATTGGTCACTCACCTTTTGCATTGAGAAAATGTATAATAGAGCATACTTTATATTTGGTGGGATTCTGAATCGGTACAGCCATTATAAATACATGCTACTCGAACCAGACTCAGCGTAGCAATGATGAATATGACTGTGAGGGGAAAGCAAAAGGATCAAGGTCAAAGCTAGTGTTGCCAATGTACATACTAAAATATTCCCTTTCTGTGTATAAGCGATATATCTTTACTTTTTGGACACACCTCATACAAGACCATCACACACAAATAATATTTGAAAAAAAAAAAAAATGTCATTAACTTTTATGCAAAATATTAAAAACAAAATTAAACAATTGGAAATAAGATGACTTATAACATGAAAATACTTTGTCCAATTTCTCAAACTCCAAATTAGGATATCATAGTGAGTGGCACAGTCACGGAGGGGATTTTTGAGTTAAAATTCCTGCCAGAAGAGATTTAACACAAAAAAAGCATCCATAAAAATATATTACATAATCTATTTAAATTATTAGAAATAAACCACCAATCTATAACTTGAAGTTCCAGATCAAGAGGCCATATCCATTAAACCTAGTTTAGTTGATGATCAGCAAAATAGATGATATGAAAGATAAATTTCAGAAACATTACAAAATTTTATGAGTTACCATAAAATATTTCAGGTAATTAATATTAGAGCACCAATTCTCATTTTTATCAGAGAAAAAGCCTCAGTGTGCCATTGCTTAACTTTCTGCATGTAACAAAATCTGTTTCCAGTCATACGTCATGTGCTGATTGAAAAAAAAAGTTGATATTAAGAATGCCCGCTATGCAGGCAGATCATGACTAGCAATAAGCAAGAGTGCTCAAATCGGACCAATAGAGCTGTTGTGTTGCTCCATTTTTTCCAAAGTGTTTATGACTTTGATCATTCTGGTCTGTCTGTTATCCGTTCTCGTGATAACTACCGTAAAAATGACTTTATCAATATGAAATTTCAGCATGTTGTTGAGATGGTCTGTGAGACATATGGGAATGAAAATGAATATCACCCAACTAGTTTTGGATTTAACACTGGTTGAAAAAATGAAATACATTGAACCGTATGGGACATAATATTCAAACATTCTTTAAGCGGAGTTAAAATTCACAAATTGTTTCGAATATTTTAGGAAATATTCAAATTATCATGTAATATGTGTAAAACAAATTTCAGCAAAATATATTAGATAGTTTTTTAAATAAAAATTGAAATAATAATTATACCCATGTTATATGAAGAGATCACGTTCGACTCATTGCAAAATTAAATATGGCATCCATTTTTTCCCCAGTGTAAAAATCGCGATGCTTAAAGTTCATTTAAATTTATATTTAGTGTTGCATCCATCATAAAACCGAGTTATTTTTGCATATTATCTGTGTATCTAAATTTTGTGACACCACAATTACAATATTTTTGTAATTTAAATATTCATCATACCCTGATTATTTTTACAACAAAGCCTAATTTTAATGGATGCAGAATGTAAACAAGTGATTGTAAAATGAGTTGTATAAGAATTGCTGAATTTTTTTTAACACAAAATTATTTAGCTCTGGAGTCTGGAATAAAAACGATATGAATAAAATATGTATTGCTTTTACATAGAGAAACAGATGATTTACAGCACTGTCTTTTTTGATAAAGTTTTGAGTTTCCAAGTATAATAAATTATTGTAGTACTGTGATAATTTAAAAAATATCAGTGCTGAATATATCGCATTTTAGAGATCTTTAAGTAAAAGTGTATTTCAGTTGGAAAGCGTTTCATAATCATGTTTTATGCATGATTGATCTTTCTTGTTTTGTTTTTTTATTATTATTTTCTATAGAACATGCAGCAAGTAGAAAAGAGTTCCTGCCAATGTTTAAAAATCAGACACATACACTTTCTAATGATAAATTGTGGATAAAATGATTGTGACTGAATTTAATGCATCATATGAATAAAAAACAAAATAATATTTTTCACCTAATAATAAGTTCCACCTCTGTCTACACTTGCATCTTTGTCACACTCAATTTTATTTTGATATTTTGAAAAAATAAAACTTATTTTGGCATGATTTTCAAGAGTTTTCTGCAAATAAATAAATAAATATATATATATATATATAGGGTTATGGGAAAATGTCTGGCCAAATTTTAAAGGGGATTAGAGGGGACGAATATAAAAGGCCCAGTACAATGCACACCCCTAAACGCCGCGTGAAGGTTGTAGAGGGGGCTGTGTAGGGCAGTCGAAACAAGTCAGCAATGATGGAAGCTCTCATTCCACGCTGTGATTTCATGCAGCATGCAGCGCTTCACGAATGCTGAACTAGCAGATATCCATCTGACGTATGGAGCTGCGCAAAGGTTGTACAGAGAACGATTTCCCAACAGAGAAATACCGTCAAACTTTCGAGAGAGTGAACAGACAACTTTGCGAAAGTGGGTCCTTCAATGCCAGCAGACATGATGTGGGCAGGCCTCGCTCGGTGAAAACAGTGTGTGTGGAAGATGTCTTACATGAGGTTGAGTACAATCCTTCCACAAGCACGAGAGCTGTTGCCCGTAGACTGGGTGTGAGACAGTCACTTGTATGGGAGATATTGCATGGCAAACGTATGCACCCATACCGTTTACAAAGGATGCAGGCATTGATAGAGACAGATTTTCTTCTCCGTGTAAACTTTTCACGATGGTACTTGCAACAGGCTGCCGTACAGGCTGCTGTCCCTTCATACGTGTTATTCACGGATGAGGCAACGTTCACTGGAGAGGGTTTGTTTAACAGTCACAATGCTCATGTTTGGGAATATGACAATCCGCATGCTACAAGACCGTCTGCTTACCAGCAGAGATTTAGTGTCAATGTGTGGGTGGGTATGGTGCATGAATACGTGATTGGGCCGTACATCCTAACTCATCACTTGGACGGCCCGAAGTACCTCATCTTCTTGCAACAGGTCTTACCTGAACTGCTGGCCGTTGTGCATCTGGAGACGTATCTGGTTCCAGCACGATGGAGCGCCGTCACACATTAGCCGTGATGTCAGGAATTACCTGGACGCTACTTATCGACATCAGTGGATTGGTCGAGGTGGACCTGTTCCCTGGCCGCCACAATCACCAGACCTGTCCTGCTTGGATTTCTTTTTGTGGTGCCACTTGAAAAGCATCATCTACGATACCTCTGTGGACTCCGCCAATGATCTCATCGCCAGATTGGCTGTTGCTGCTGGAGATGTGCAGGACATGACTGGTGTTTTTGCTAAGGTACGCAGTTTTATGCGGCGGCGATGTGAAGCTTGTATTATGGTTGGTGGTCACTCTTTCGAGCATTTGCTGTGACACGATTTAATAAAGGGCTTGTTACATTTGTTTGTGTCTCTTTCCTTTACCTTTCCACTTTCTTTACTCTCCAGGGCTTTTACACGTAGTTTCCAGACACGCATTGTACTGCGAATCTTTTTATATTCGTCCCCTCTAACCTCCTTTAAAATTTGGTCAGACATTTTCCGATCACCCTGGATGTATATATATATATATATATATATATATATCTTTTTTAAATAGTTTGAAGCTCTATAAAAATAGTGCTTTTATTATTAGCTGAGTAAAAGAAAATTATAAACTTAAAAATTTTTATTTTTTAACTTCAAAATTAAATCTAAAAATTTAGAACTTAATTTTAAATTTAAACATTTTAATTTAGACATTTTCATTTTTATGGGCAAAACTTTTGAAAAATTAACTCCCCCTCCCCCCCAGAAAAGTCTTCTGGCTGTGCCACCGATATTTGCTACCATGCATTCACTGCTACTATACATTCATTAATCATTACTAGAAGTAGCCAATTGTCCAGGAAATTTTTCAGTTTTACCTCTCCTGAATTTGAATTCACATCTGCTGCTGATCCTTGTACACCACAATCATTGCATTCTAGTAGCTTGTGTTCGAAGCCTCTTCTTCAGGTTGAAACAAAATCCACATTATGTTTAAAATAATAAAGAAAACACCATAGGAAAAGGTGAAAAATAAATGTTTGCATTTGAAGAGAAGACCTTTGAAAGAGAAAAAAATGGGATGAAAAATTATTGAAGAAAAAATAGAAAATGACTTGATAGATTCATTGTTGTACTCTCGCTTGGATAGAAAAATAAAAGCAGTTTGTTTTGTCCTACCCTGCTTTGTACTGTACCACTTGCTCTTTGTCATATATGTAATACTATCATTGTTATGGAAGTCAACCCTTTTGAGGACACTGGAATATCGAATAGAAAGTAAGAATTAATAGTGAGTACTGATATCTCTATTGTAGATGGAATGTTTTTCTTGTTTACATTCCAAGATCTGCTTCCAATTTTCAATGTATTCGTCAAGGAGATTTAAATAAGTTTGCAAGATGAATAGAAAATATTTCTATAGTTTTTGACAACAAAGTGACACTGTGAATAAAAGATGCTGCTAGACATGAAAGAGCTAAGTATAATTGTAATCATGATAAGAAATATTCCATTTCAAAACCTAAAATGCAAAGACCTGACTTCAGGCAAGCTCTTAGACATAGCTTCAAAGAAGCTCTGCTGCAGTTTCTAGTAAAATCTTAGGCATCAGACAAATTTCATCATATTGTCAATATCAAAATTTTATATAACAGCTTTAGTGATAGGGGGAACTCTCGTACCTAGGGCCAGCAATTTTCAAACTGTAATATTATCACTTAAAATTAGCTTTCAGTAACAAAACAGTTTTTTACTGGTTATAAGTCTTTTATTCTCTTTGCACTGAAATCAGTTTAAATGTTATTTTTTTCTTCCAGAAGATGTTAAATTTTTAAAAAAAAATTTACACATGGCCCTAGATACAATGACAGTGCTGTACCTAGTGCCACATGTTTAATACTGTTAATACTGTTATCTACATATAATATAAAATAAATAAAATACGAAAAAGAATGCTATTAAAAAAAAACCCAGCATTAATTGAATTCTGCAGAAAATTTTACCACTTGAATTGAACTTTTATGAAATTTTTACACAGAATAATGATAAAATATAAACAATACAAATTAAACTAAATTTGGTTACTCAAATCCCAATTAATAATTATAATAATAAAAGAAAATATTTGTATTATTCCACATTGTAATTTGCAAAACTGATGCCAAAAGTAAGTAGTAAACATAGCCAGTCTGATCCTCCAATAGTTTTGGGTTCAGGTAACTTAAATGCAATAACATCTCTGCTAATCACATGAATTGTATCATTGCGATGTAGAAACTTTTTTGACTCTTTAGTGATTCGTATTAGATATTTTACTGTATACTGATCTTTCGCAATATAAAAATGCTTTGTTTTTTTCCCATCTAATGTTGTCAAGCAATAATTTTCGATTTCAATTTTATCCTTCCCATCAGCTACTACAGAATCCATATCATTTGCAGAATCTGAAGATTCAATCATATCATATTTAGTGATTTTTTAAATGTTTCATAACTATAATCATTTTCCAATGCATATTCCTTTAGAACGGTCCCTTTCTTTTTAGTCAATTCACACAAATTTCCTTTTTCTGCTTGAAATGTAGGTTTCTTAACAATTTTCTTTTTGGCCATCATTTTTACCACTTTACAACATAGTTGAAAAGTGTTTATAACTTTGTTCATTCTGTCTGTCTATCTGTCTATTCGCACGATAACTACCGTAAAAATGACTTTATCAAAATGAAATTTTAGTATGTTGTTCAGACGGTCTGTGGGACATATGGGAATATAAAGGAATAATATCACCCAATTAGTTTTGGACTGAACCCGGGTTGAAAAAATGAAATACATTGAACCCTATGGGACCTATTTTTCAAACATTTTTTAAGTGAATTTAAAACTCACAAATTACTCTGAAAGTTTTAAATATTCAAATTATTCCATAAAAAATATGAAAAAAATTTCAGCAAAATATATTCGGTAGTTTTTTAAATGAAAATTAAAATAATAATTGCACCCATATTATATGAAGAGATCACATGATTCACTTTAAAATAAAATATGGCATCCATCTTGTTTTTTTTAATTTATATTTAGTGTTGTATCCATCCTAAAACCACTTTAGTTTTGCTTAATTTCTGTGCATCTATATTCTGAAACAATGCAATTACAATATATTTGAGTTTAAATGATCATCAAACTTTGATTATTTCTACAATGAAGCCTAATTTTCACTTATGGAGAATTTAAACACATTAAAATGTAGGATGAGTTGTATAAAATTTGCTGAATTTCTGTAACGCAAAATTATTTAGCTTTGGAGTCTACAATACAGTTGATATGAATGAAACATTCTTCAATTTTTCAGACGATTTTATAGCAAACTTTTTTGATGAAGTTTTATGCATAGAGTTAAATTCACTAACAAATCCTCACAGTTAGAATAATTTTCAGTTGGATTGGCTCTCTGTTACATGAAAACTCAAATATTCATCATCTCTGAATATATTTTCATTTACTGACCATAAGCCTGATACCCAGGGCCCCCACAAAGGGAGGGTCAGTTGGGACCATGGTACTGGGGTCCGGCGAACAATAGGGGCCCGTAAAAGTACAAGGAGAAAAAAATTTGTAATGTTTGTGCATATGAATTTATAATAAAAATTATTTTATGACACAATATCACATATTTTGTGCAATTATAAAATTACAAGTATAGAATAGATAGAAAGCAAACTCAAGTTTTTAAAACAATAAAAAAAACACAAATTGCAGAAATTAAACATGTGATACGTTAGGGAACTTATTCTATTTTTTTTATTCCACATTTGTTGCAAAAATGTGAAAAGAAAAAAAAAAGACAGGGGCCCTTACAAAGAAGATGCCTCTTGTACTCTATCTCATCAACAAGGGATTCAAAAACTGGGTGAGAAAACAATAAATACTTCCCATAAATTGTCTGACTTTGAAGGGAGGGGAAGATCCTTTATAAGACACAAGTTCCCAACAAAGAGCCCTCTTTGGTTCCCAAGGCAATAAAAATAATTGTTTGTTATTTAGCTTCGGAAATTTACAAATACTAAACTGATGACAAGAAAAAAAGATTTATCCACAGAGAGTGAGCACTGTGCCTTGGTCATCTCTTTGTCTAGAGGGGGCTTTTCCACTCCCATACAGATAAGATCTTGTCCCAAAGCAATTCACACATCAGGGTGTCCAGTCTATGGACTCTCTTTTGCGGTTTTGGAGGACATTCTGGGTATATGTCTGAAGGCAGAGTGCTGTATATCATCCTGAAAGCTAAGGGGTCACTCTTGAAAGACAATTTATCTAGCAGAATGTTCCTAAGCAAGGCTCATGTGAGTAGATCCTATGTTAACAAAGTTGCTCAGTTTGTGTTTATGAGTTCTCAGCATAAGGCGGTGAACATATTTTTATCAGTAATATTTTATCACTCATATAAATGATTCAATTAATTATTTGTAATTAAAAAAGTGTTTAGCATAGCGGGTTGATATTAAAGTATGTTTAAATTAATTCTTATATTTATTCAACATTATTTTTAATTGCTTCAAAATCTTGATCTTAGAATGAACGTTATTTATTTTATATAGTTTTGTAAAATTATTCTTGTAAAATATTTGTGTATTTGAAATTTGTATAAAACTTTTAGATGGATTTACTCATTCAAAACATCTAAAAAACGTATAAATTTAACAATATCTGGGAGTAATTAAATAATATCTTCGAGTATAATATCTCTCGAACAAATGGAAATAATCAAACAAAATGTTGTACGATTCTTTTATTGCCTAAACATAACAATCCTATTGATTTTCAAGGAGGCCAGACCAAGGTCAGGATTTTTCAAATATTTATTCCTAAAACTGAAAATACATAAAATAATAATGTTACCCATATATGTATAGAAATGGCTATTTAATATTGAATTTTTTTAATTTAAAAAACAAATGACATCATTTACAGGATGTACCGTCGTCCAGATATTGAATTTCTTTTATCTGTATTAAAAAATTATAAAATGTTAAATATGATATTTATTATCAATTGGGTGGATACTTTCAAGTACTTTTAATCGGAAATAAATTGAAAATGTATTTAGGATTTATCACAAATCACTTTTGAGATATTAGAAATTTTACTTTTCTCACAATGAGCGTAATATCTCTCAAGAGAGTTAAACAATTTCCATTTGATTAGGTACACTTATTTTAATCGGTGTCATGGTATACTCATTTTAATCGGTGTTAGGTATACTTATTTTAATCGGTGGCCATTTATTTTCAGTGAATTCGCATCATAAGGAAGTTCTAATTTTTTATTGTTTATGGATATCAAAATATATTCATTTGCTGGTAAAGTTTTATGTTAGATACATCAGATGTTTTAGTTATTGGATCTATGGATAATTTTATCGTTCTCTGAGAAGTACATAAAATAATTAAAATTTACAGAAAAGTTGTAGATTCTTCCCAATTATCAAATAACTCATAAAAGTTGAAGAAATTTTTACAACAGATGTATTGTTGAACATACAATTAAAAATAGTTAAGGGAGATCAGAAGATCGTAGGATGAAAACAAGACATTTTTCTTCTCTGGTTGGATATTTATATACTACTAGAATAAATTACCTGCTATTACGTTGCCCGGTTCCTAAATAAGCTTCCGATATTTAAATAATACATTTACAGATAAAATCACTCAATTTCCATATCGCCTTCAAACCGCCTCATTTTGCAACTCATTTCCTTCTTTCGTTTCGCAACCGTGGAAAGCAGGAAAATAGAATAAATAAATAAAAGAAACAAAATGGAATCCTTTCTCTAGGAGAGAAGACGTGGCTTAAACCACACCGTGAGTTCCAAGGCTTTGACGGGCATGTAAACGTCTACCGGAGAGAAAAATAGATATGCACTTTATTAACGATACCTACAATTTAATTTTTCTGCATTTGTTTGAAAATTCACAAAAATTAAAATAATGTATTTAAAAAAATGTTTCATTAGAATACGAAGATATACACACATAAGTATCAAATAATTTAAAATATACACATTTCGATATATTTAAAATAAATAAATAAAAATAGGGAATTGTCCTACTGGTTCAATTCTGTTCAAATATCATTGGAAAGAACATTATTCGATCTTTCCAATGGTGTTAAAATAGAAACTCTGTGACAAAATTTTAGATCGCTAAAGAACCGATTTGATATAAAATAACTAAAATACTTAAAATAAAAACTTCAATATAAAATAACTAAAAAACTAATACGAATAAAAAAAATTTGCTAAGTCGTGTTTGTCCGGGTCCTGAAGTAGCTATCAAATTTCTTCCCTGTCCGCAGCTTAGATTTCCCGCTACAGAATACACACCTACTTATATTAAGTATAATTAACTGTTTGGTATCTCTATGGTGTGCTGAAATAGAGACCAGCTCATATGGAATATCCAAACTGCTATTGCCTATTTAAAAAAAATTTGATGTGGGCAACACATGACTCTCCTTATATAATTCAATGAATTTACTACTTTAACTGTAAAAGAAAATAAGTTATTCTTATAGTAGATACTTATATTCTTTCCAAGATATTGAATTTTCGTCAATTAGTCGTTATTTTTACTGATTTAGAGTCATTTTTATCCATTTGACGAAATTTTCGTTAATTTGGCAACATTAAAAAAGTTGCCAAAATCTCTCCAAGCATTATGGACTGAGAAATAGGCTATTTTTATAGCAGACACATGACTATAGGCGTTCAAATACAAAAGTATTACTCAAAGTATCGGTTCTCATGAATGGAACAAGCTAGATCCATGAAAATGTCACCCAATTTATCGCATGATATATTGCGAAATGTCTTTATATAAGAAATGTCTATCTGCGTAACTTTATTAAAGGTTTTGATTTTTTAATGATTTTTTCAAATTTTCACTCGAAAATTTAGGAAGGTTCTGAACATTTGATTGTGTTTAAAACCAATAGACTTCCAGTATTCACGGATTGTAATTTTTGTACCAAATTTCATTCGAATAGTTCCATTCGTTCGTGAGATTTCATCTTCACAGACTCACTGACACACACACACAGACATCACCTCAAAAATGTTCGATTCGTGATCAGGGATGCTTGAATGATCAGGGATGCATGCTCTCCTGTCGAAAACGTGAATTCAAATTTTCGACCCCGTCACAATTCTTTCCTTATACATTATACTATGTATATAAGAAAAGTAAAAATCGTTTATCGCAAAAACCAGAAACTTTGCATGAGATTTTGATACGAAAAATCGATTGATACACAAAATCAAAATATCTTATCCTGCTTTTATTAAAAGGGTGGTAATAGGAATAAAAGTTGATCAAATAATGATATTGGAAGATATTTTGGATAAATTTTTTTTTTTACTTTATTGATGAATATATATTTACTTTTTTGTTTCTTAAGTAATTGTTATTACCTCTGTGTTTTACTATTTTGTAACTAGAGAATGCAATTTTACATTATTTAAAAAGATTAAGCCAAAAGTATTTTATTATAGTCAAGTTTGTCGAAAATGCGTTGGATACAGGAGGGGGGGGGGGGGTAATTACTACATTAATTTACATGGGGTCCACGGCTTTACCCGGTATCCTGTCCCACAATTTAATGTGGGGGGGCCTGCTAATACCTGAAAACCAGTCTGAACAAATAAAAGCACCAACTCTAATATGCTTCAGTAAGCTAAATGGTGCCATACAAAAGTTCTATACTTGCATTATAAATCTATTTAAATCTATAAAAAATCTTTCCAGCCCTTTATATATATTTTTTAAATTAACTACACAAATAATAATATTGTACCTAGGGTCATGGTCCTAAATACAAGGCATAGTCACTTTTTAGGAAATGACCTCCACAGCCCAAACCCTATTCAGATGTGTTAATATTCATTCTTTTCCCTTAGCTAAGGACCAAAACTAACTGTCACACATAAAAACAAAGCTTTGCACTTAACTTCAAAAATTCAATATCAAAATGATATGAAGAATTTTACTTTTGACCATCAAATCAAAACTTTTCCTTCTACTTAACTGCTATGTTTTCCTTCTTTCATTCAAAATGATTGCTACGATTCCAAACCATGTTGCCACTTACCTCAAAGAGTAATAATGCTGTAAAATAATTATCATTAAAATAAAGCTGGGTGCCCCTAGGAACAAGAGTTTCCCCTACATGTTATATTTTTCATGTAGTGGGAAATTATTTGAAACACGGAGAAGTCAGTATAATGGTGTGTGCCCATGAAGAAGCCAATTAATTCTAAGCTAATTAATCACTTAATAAAATAAAGTAATACATCTCCAATTATTCCTTTTATTTGCACAAATAACACTAATGAGCCATTTCACACATTAAATCATAATACATTAGTATTTAGAAGAAAATTGGTCTCGAATCAAAAAATAATTTGCAACACATTGATGAGAAAACTAGAAGCTATTCTAGGACATTGGTATTTTTGTGCTATATTTGTTCTTAAAATTATTATTGAGTTATATACTATCCTACCAGTATTATTTTACTATATATACTCTTTCAGCTATTAATATCCCATAAGTTTGCAAATATTATTGTGTTACATTTACTATACTTATAAAACTTAATTATTACTGAAGCTATTTAAAACATGAATAAAATCTCAATTTTCTATATTAATGAATAATGAACAGAAGTAATGCTTTGATTTGTGGGCCCTAAGTTCATGAACAAAGCAAAGTAATAAATCGCTTATATTTAGTCTACCGGCTTTAAAGTCGATCTTGTCTGTTAAAATATCACTTTTGTGAAAAAATCAGCTTATTTAATATCAGAATCTTAATGATGGCTGGTATGCGTAGGGTAAATAACTTTTGTGATACCCATCTGTTGAGGTAAATATGAAACCTATCATAGAGAGACATGAAGGTAAAAATGATTTTATCTAAGAGAATAAGAATAAATCATAAAAATACATAATTAGAAATTAATCAATAATTATAAATTAAATGAAATAAGCTCTCTTCAACAAAATCATATTCATCTAAATCCCAACACTTATCTCTTAGGAACAGATTCTCAATCCTAACATTTAAAATGCAAAATTTTGACTTTAATACAAAATTAAATTAAAGGTTATTAATTAAAGGTCGTAGTGGTAAGAAATTACAAATATTCAGACATAATTAAATCAAATAAATAAGAAATCACTAATAGCTTTTTAGATTTAATTAAATATTTTATGTTTAATAAAATTCTTTAAAATGGAATTAAATAACATTAAAAGTCAATAATGCATTTATTAGGTATATGTAACAATAAGCATAAACTTCAATGCACTCTGGACAA
This sequence comes from Amaurobius ferox, assembly GCA_951213105.1. Classification (NCBI taxonomy): domain Eukaryota; kingdom Metazoa; phylum Arthropoda; class Arachnida; order Araneae; family Amaurobiidae; genus Amaurobius; species Amaurobius ferox. The sequence goes on along the minus strand of OX578135.1, from coordinate 135,668,722 downwards.
GTTTTATTAAATTTTAACATCTTTCACCGAATATTATTATACTTCAGAATTACTAACAATATCTTTAAATTTCTAACTGTTAATTAATATAGTATATTTTGCTGGTTATATTATACACTAATAATAAATCTTAAAATGTTTAAAAATCATATTTATAAAATTCTAACAATAAATTTTTAATTGTATCTAGGTTTCATTATAAAAGATTAGTTATTACTTTGTTCAAAAAATTAATTATTACCTTTTTCAAAAGATCAATTATAACCTTGTTATTATCTTAAATGACTGTAGAACCTTAACCGATTTATTGAATGTCATAAGCAGTTTATAAATTACAATATAAGATTTCCATTCATGATGGACTTTGGCAAGATCATCTGTCCGCATAGTTGTGCTTCTGGATTGCATAACATTTGCTGCTAACCACTGGCGTTGGAACCCATGGGTGTAATTTGCACCCACAGAAATTTAAAGAAAATTTAAAATATTTTTTTATGAATTTTCTCGGAACAATATTAGAGTGATATTTTTCCGAGAAAAATATTTAAGTAAAACTGGTGTGAATGAACAATTCAAGCTTCCAGTTCAGAAAACAAGTGCAAATTCTTTAGATTCAAGTAATTGCCTACGTACCCCCCTCCCTCCCCTTCCTTGACCTCAAACCTTGGTGAGTTTTGACTTTAAAAGGTTGGTGAAATTATTTGGACAATGGTAATATTGCTAGCTTTGATTGCCCGACTATGGGTGCATTATCACATCCAGAATAATCCTGCTGAAAATATGCTATAACAAATTTTAGGGTATTGGTGCAAAAAAGGAGTTAAAATTACCAAATAAATCTGCTATGGGTGCGTTGCACCCACTTCAAAATTCTTTGAAAATATCTTTTATTGTTGAGGAAAATTATACTTGATATTCCTTTTGAGTGGGTTGTAAAAACCATATTTATAGAAACGAAGTTTAACATGCGTGTGCTAAATGTTTGAATAATATATAAATAACAAAGGCTTAGCTTAAAATATCAAAATTTAACATGGATTAAAACTTTTATTTTTGTTTAATTAGTGGAAGCGGTATCCTCTCCCCCCACGTAAAAAAACATTGTACAGTTAAGCCTTGTAATTTACATAATGCATTAAAAGGTATAAGGTATAAATGTATTTTTTTACATAAAATATTTAAAACAAGAGTTTTGAGGCTTTTAACATGGGCAAGAATAAGCAAATAATGTTAAGTACAAACATGATTCTCTAAACTGAAGTTAACTTTGTAAAAAATGCAATTTTTTTAAGCCCAATAGATCGGTATGTGGATTGATGTTTTGCACATTCTATGTAAAATAAATTATTCATAAAACATAGTCACTAATATATCATAATAATTATTATATTTATTTATCTTAATTTAATTATTTATAAATATGGGATTTTGGATGTGATATCTGTGGAGGGGAGGGGGGGGGGGAGAACACACAGGCATGCACCTGCTTACTGTAACATTCAAATATTGAGTCTCTAAAGCTTTTATAATGGAAGATTAATCTGCAAAAAAAAGTACTTCGTTAATGGCAACATAAAAAGATGATTAAAAGCATCATTAGGCTTTAGAAGCAAAAAGTCGCATCTTTCTTCAGGCTAGAAGGACAGAGCAGCCGTGGCAGTAAAAGTGAGAAAGAACACTTCTGTTCAACATTTAAAGAGATGCCAACGGCCGTACCGTGCTGAAAACACCGGTTCTCGTTAGATCACCGAAATCAGGCAGCATCGGGCATGGTTAGTACTTGGGTGGGTGACCACCTGGGAACACCGCGTGCTGTTGGCACTTTTCGGGCGCAGTAGCCCGGTGCTTTGAGCGCTGGATTTGCACGCTGCCACAACTGCCGCCGTGTTCATGCGGAGTATGATCACGTTAAACATGTGGGTCCATTAGTGTTAGTCCTTCCGAGAGGTTGGTGGTAGGGAAAGGAGGGTACGGTCCCTGTGGATGCCTCCTCCACTGGGTTCCGGTCTAAATTGGGTGGTGGCACTTCCCTGCCGTCCAAACAGTTACCTTACACCTTTCTGGTAGGTCGGACGGTCTGGGTCTCAACAACAACATTTAAAGAGATGCAGCCTTGCATTTGCTGGTGTGATTACTATCTGTCTATCTTAACGAAGGATAGCACAGAAGGATAAAATATTTTTTAAAATGTTACTCTCTCGTCAATTTATTTTTACTTTTCCTACCATGTGTAAGGGAAAGTATTGTGATGTGGTAAAAAATCTGACCCTCAAATTTTGGTGGATGTACATGCTTTGAGCATCCCTGGATACGAGTTGACCATTTCTTCGTGAATATCTGTCTGCAGGCAAAATATCTTTTGAACGTTGAATAAAATTTGGTATGATTAATTCAACCGGCAAACCTTAGGAGCCTATAGATATTCTAAATGAACTGACCAAGGGAAGGCCCTTAATTTTAAAAATCTCTTATCTTCGAAAATTGTGAAAAACTTTATCTAAAATGGAAAAATTTATAAAAAAGTAAAATAAACTCACTGTGTAGTTGACCTGCATATCATGTAGTTAACCCACGGTTATGATAAACAAGAAAGATCAATCATGCTTAAAGCATTGATTATGAAACACTTTCCAACTTCAATGCAATTTTATTTAAAAAAGTCGAAAATGCAATACATTCCTCGGTAATATTTTAAAACTTATCATGATACTACATTGATTTATTATATTTGAAAACTTAAAACTTCATTGAAAAAAATGAACTTCATTCAAAAGACGGCATTGAAATATAAATTGCGTGGTTTAAATATCTCTAAAATGCAATACATTCCACGGTAATATTTTTAAATCTATCATAATACTACGATAATTTATTATATTTGAAAACTTCATCGAAAACAACTGAAATTAATTCAAATGACGTCATAGAAAAAATAACACGCCTGGATCTCTCTATAACAGCAGGATTTCATTCATAACTTTCTCCATTTCATTCATCACAATACTATAATAATTTATTTTAATTAAAAATTAAGACCATGGAGCTACAATTCATAAACTTTATGCTTAAAACTTCATCGAAAAATATCGTCCTTCTGTTTATAAAATCAATTAATATTTCATTCATATCAGCCATGCAGACTCCATGGACTGAATTATTTTGTGTTAAAGAAATACAGTAATTCTAATACAACTCATTCTACATATTTTGCTGTTTACATTTTACATAGGTGAAAAATAGGCTTAATTGTAGAAATAATCAAATTTGAATGAGAATTTAAACTCAAATATATTGTCATTGTGTTGTTTTAGTATGTAGATGCACAGAATTTAAGCAGAAATAAAGTAGTTTTAGGATGGATACAACACTCAATATGAATTAAAAAGAACTTTAAAAAATCACGAATTTGAAACAAGATGGATGCCATATCTCATTTTGAAGTGGGTCATGTGATCGTTTCATATCATGGTCACGTGATCGTTTCATATAAGATGTGTAATTATTATTTTAATTTTTATTTAAAAAACGACTGAATATATTTAGCTGAATTTTTTTTTATATATTTTATGGAACAATTTGACTATTTCCTAAAATTTTCGAAGCAATTTGTGAATTTTAAATCCGCTTAAAAAATGTTAGAAAAATTAGGTCCCATAGGGCTCAATGTATTTCATTTTTTCAACCCGGGTTCAATCCAAAACTAATTGTGTGATATTATTCATTTATATTCCCATAGGTCCTACAGACCGTCTGAACAACATACTAAAATTTCATTTTGATTAAGTCATTTTTACGGCAGTTATCGTGCTAACGGACAGACAGACAGACAGACAGACAGACAGACAGAATGAACAAAGTCATAAACACTTTTCAACTTTGTTGTAAAGTGTTAAAAAAGAATGAAGCAGATTCAAAATATGGTTGTATTGTAACAGAGGGAAAACTTAGGTTTGTAAGACCAATAAGTCTTGGTCTTAAATTAGAAGGAGGATATAATGGGTTGTTTTCTTCTCAAGTTTGGTGGTGGCTCAGTCGGTAGAGAACTGGTATCTGCAAGTATCTGCAGCTCAATTCTCTTAAATAATCTGCCAAGAATACTTGAAAGATCCACACTTGCTTCTAAGGGCGTGGTAGCCCATTGGTTAGCGCGCTGGAGTTGCACTCGGTAGGCCCGGGTTCGATTCCAGCCACTGCCAAAACTGCCGCCGTGTTCATGCGGAGTACAATCACGTTAAACATGTGGGTCCGAAAGTCCTTCCGAGAGGTTGGTGGTAGGGGAAGGAGGGTACGGTCCCTGTGGATGCCTCCCCCACTGGGTTCCGGTCTGAATTGGGTGGCACTTCCCGACCATCCAAACAGTTACCTTACACCTTTCTGGTAGGTCGGACGGTCTGGGTTTCAACAACAACACCTGCTTCTAATATTTTTCTACACGTTGCATAAAAATATGCAAGGACAATTCTATATAGAATATATTTATCATATGCATTTCATAGAAATTTTCATTTTTAACACTTAACAACAAAGTTGAAAAGTGCTTATGACTTTGTTCATTCTGTCTGTCTATCCGTTAGCACGATAACTGCCGTAAAAATGATTTAATCAAAATGAAATTTTAGTATGTTGTTCAGACGGTCTGTAGGACCTATGGGAATATAAATGAATAATATCACCCAATTAGTTTTGGATTGAACCCGGGTTGAATAAATGAAATACATTGAGCACTATGGGACCTAATTTTTCAAACATTTTTTAAGCGGATTTAAAATTCACAAATTGCTTCGAAAATTTTAGGTAATATTCAAATTGTTCCATAAAATATATAAAAAAAAATTCAGCGAAATATATTCAGTAGTTTTTTAAATAAAAATTAAAATAATAATTACACCTCTTATATGAAACGATCACGTGACCATGAAATGAAAAGATCACATGACCCACTTCAAAATGATATATGGCATCCATCTTGTTTCAAAATCGTGATTTTTTAAGTTCTTTTTAATTCATATTGAGTTTTGTATTCGTCCTAAAACTACTTTATTTTTGCTTAAATTCTGTGCATCTACATACTGAAACAACGCAAATACAATATATTTGAGTTTAAATGATTATCCAAATTTGATTATTTCTACAATGAAGCCTATTTTTCACTTATGTAAAATGTAAACAGCAAAATATGTAGAATGAGTTGTATTAGAATTGCTGTATTTCTTTAACACAAACTAATTTAGCCCATGGAGTCTGCATGGCTGATATGAATGAAATATTAATTGATTTTATAAAGAGAAGGATGATTTTTTTCGATGAAGTTTTAAGCATAGAGTTTAATTACTTGTAGCTCCATGGTCTTAATTTTTAAATAAAATAAATTATTATAGTATTGTGATGAATGGGAGAAAGATATGAATGAAATGTTGTTTTTATAGAGAGATCCAGGCGTGTTATTTTTTCTATGACGTCATTTGAATTAATTTCAGTTGTTTTAGATGAAGTTTTCAAATATAATAAATTATCGTAGTATTATGATAGTTTTAAAAATATTACCATGGAATGTATCGCATTTTAGAGATATTTAAACCAGGCAATTTATATTTCAATGCCGTCATTTGAATGAAGTTCATTTTTTTCAATGAAGGTTTAAGTTTTCAAATATAATAAATTAATGTAGTATTGTGATAAGTTTTAAAATACTACCGAAGAATGTATTGCATTTTAGACTTTTTTAAATAAAATTGCATTGAAGTTGGAAAGTGTTTCATAATCAATGCTTTAAGCATGATTGATCTTTCTTGTTAAACTTTTATTTGATTTTTACGGGACTTCATTCAAACATATTTTTACAAACTGCAGTTAGAAAAGAGACTTCCTGTTCTTCTACATGTGATAAAGATGTTAATAATCACAATGATTAATTAATTACTCACAATAAGGGATACCAACGGATTATTTTTTATGGAACTTTGGAGAGCCACCCTGAACTATGTGCCTCACTATTATATTTGTTCCTACAGGCGGCACTGCTTACATGTAATACATAATAGTGCAGTTACCTGAGACTCCTTGGTTATCTGGGTAGGTAATTAAGGATGTTTGTGGATAAAATATAGTGTTTCAAGTTTAAAGTCACAAACTAATAGGAATCTGGCTACAGAATTCAAGCAAGTTATGATCTTTTGTGAAATTCTACTGTATAGAAGCCATGCAGCTAAATTTTGCAAAAAATATTATACTCAATAATCACCATGAACAAAGTGACTGTCTTAACCCTTTCGGGACGGTGGCATTCCGGAACTGCCGCGGCCCAAAAGACGGAGCGCTACGCTTCCGAACTATTCCCAAAGGATGGCAAATTTTTTGCGCTAAGTCTAACTCTCGAAAAAAATTCACTAAAAATCACCTATTCAACACAGAAATCTACTTTTTTCAGGAATAAAAGAAATATTTATTTTCTATTTGATGTATATTTTTCATACAAATCTGAATACAAAATACTCATTAGTTGCTCCCATTCTTTTATCCGAAGTAAACGAATAATTTCACTGCCTCTAACCCCCCCCCCCCCCCCTCCGAAAAAAAATACTCTCTTATATTCCTATGATTCACCAATGAAATCATAACACTGAAATAAAAACAAAACCCGAAACTCAATTATAAAATTGTTGATGCTGCGAGAATTGCTCTGTCTGTTTATATTACAAAATCATGTTTCACCGCTACAAATGGATAAATAATTCATTAGATTCTCCTTATGCCAAGGTCATGTATCTGCAAAATACATTGAAGTTAGTTCCACGGACATTTAACGCCATCTAGTAGACGAATTAAAACGTTCCACATGAAGGCACGCATGCGTGCCACTCGCCGTTTACGGTAAAGTTTGCTCCGTCACGAGTGCGTGGCGTCCGTCCTTGAATGCAAGTTCGCAGCCGACACGCGGGCGTGCCAATTGTCCCGAAAGGGTTAAAGAAGACACTGCAGTGGTGTGAAATTCGTTGGCACTGATCTTGTTTGAACTGGTTATGAAATAAAGTAGTTTTAAAAACATTTTTATTCTTAAAAATGAAAAAAATTACGGAATCAAAAATTACAAATCCAAAGAAACCAAAGTTAAATAAAGATGAGGACCATACGTCAGATACTATTTTTTTTTATTGTAACCAGTGAATTTATACTGTTCAGCAGCTTCCATTTTACAAGAAAAATGTGCGAGTCCAGTGCAAGAAATAACTAGGAGCTAGTGTTTAAGAAAGTGATGTTTGGTGTTTGTTCTTTTTTAAAGAATTTTTGCACATAATTAAAAATCTATTTAATTGTTTGAATTTTCGAAAGTGTTCTGCAAATACTCAGATCATTAGTTCACCTAAACAATCCAGAGTTCTTGGCAAATTATTAGCTTTGTAATAAGCGAGATATAGATTTTCAATATTTTTTCTATTTTAAAAAAATCTGTATAAAATTCATTGATATTTTTTTATTTTCGATTATAATCTGTTAGTTGACACATATATAGCTTTCATTTAAAAACAGTGGTGGGGGAGATTGTTTGAGAAATGTTTGTGTGTGTGGGGGGGGGGGGATTAGAGATACTTTTGTAAATAATAAAAAACAATTATTTTTTCAAATCTTCCAATTTCTGCAGGTACTAGTTCACAATAAAAAAGGAAGGTTTGTAGAATCCATTTCAACAATAAAAGCTTAAAATTCTGTCCCAGTAGCTCAACAGTAGAGAGTCGTTTGACCAGTACGAGAATCAGTGGTTTGAATTCCGGTTGGGGTAGCAAGGTTTAATGATACCCGAACAATCAACCCCAGGTTAGTGCAATGATGTCGGGGGGTCTGAAAGTGACACTAGTATGACTAGCGATAGATATCCTAAAGAATATAAGATAAATATATCTAGGCGACAAGCACAGATTTGGTGGACTCTGTATTAGCATCGAACTCAAACTGAGAGGTTAACGACAAACGCAGGAAGCCAACCTGGAGGATTAAAATAGCAGCAGGGTATAAGGCTGAGATAAAAATAGCAGAAGGTGGTCAGTTATATTATCAAGTTGTCCGTCAACCTGATATTAGCAGGAGGAGAATGCCACATCCCTCTGCTATAAGAACATATATTTTACATAATAAAGGAAGTGCGTGTGTGTAGCATGTGGTGGGAAATCTAAGCGTCGTATGGCCATGGAATTAGGTGGTACACAGGATATGAATAGGTGCACTTTGGCGTTAAGTTTTAAATTTCGCATTAGTTTAGTTATTTTATAGGCTTGAATTTCCTTTGAGATCCTTAAAACGCCATGAAACTCAAGGAGAAAAATGCGGCTCAAATTTCTTTCGAGACACAATGGCATGATCATAGACTGGCATCTTCCTCACGAAACTGAGAATTCCTGAGAATTCCAACCTTCCTGGCATTTTGGTGGTAGGATTTAAATTTCAGAAATTTAAACTCCTGAGTTTTACAGATAGAGATTTGAATTTTTAAATATAAGATTGTAACAGTATTTATAAGCATTCCCTAAAAAAAAAATCACATTTCTATGATATTAACTTCTAAAGTTAGCAATTTTTAAACAGCCGTAAAACAAAAACTTGCGAAGAAGGAGTTTTTTTTTTTGCTTAGCAGATAGCGTGCTTGGTGATTTGAGTATATATATATATATATATATATACATTCTGAGACAAAAAAAATTGACGCACCCCGCAAAATAATCCGATAGTAATGAAACTATACATGAGAACCCCTGTCGACCGAATATGCAAATGATAAACAATTCACAGCCAATGAAATAGTCGGAACTACAGCGTATTGAAACTGAGAATATATAAGAAGTGAACCTCGCTTTCAGGATTAAAACGTACAGTGGATTTCGATTGCATTTACATACCTTGATTGTAACAATGCCTCGTCGGTGAATTCATGGCCACTACAAGTGTATGAAGGAGTATAAAAGAGGGCATGTTCACCCCGGTCAGCATGCTTTACGCCATGGCCATACTCCCGGATGCTGGTACCATTCTGTACTTAGGCCATTATGCCTAAGAAAATCTTTACAGGAGGTGAAAAGACCATGATCGTTGAAACTAAACACAAGAATTCATATAAATAGAGCCTCAAATTATCCCCAAAAAAAACATATGCTGTATCCGACACAAATCCTTTATATATAGTACCATGTCATTAACTTAATATGTCCGTGATAGAGAATAGCCAGCGGTTGCAGTTATACCATAAAAAGATGACTCAATTACGTTCATAAAGCCAACTGGATAACCGTCTTTCCGTGCCTCGTTCAAATACCTTTTATCCTGTTCAATTCTATCGCAACTTCGAGTTTAACCTTTTGTTTCTTAATAGTTGATTTACAATTATATTACAGAAGACAGCCTTACTTAAACAAGTTTCCACAAAGTGATAAAGTTTACATCAAAATCGAAAGCCGTACACTTATCATAGATACAATAAGTAGTTTTATCTTCATTTGACTTAATACATATGTCTAAAAAATTCAGGCTCCCGTCTTCATTCATCGGTGTTTCAACCAATTTAAGTGAACTTGGATAGAAACCAAAATCCATTACGTCGTTATGATCTTTTGTGCCAACGATAATGTCATCTACAAGTACAACATCTCATTCAACAAATGAGTTTCATTCTCGTAACAGTTCAAATATAAATTTGCCAATGCCAATAAGCAATTACCACCCATCGGTATTCCTCTAATTTGTTTATAAAATTCCCTTCCGTTGTACAGCACTGTTTCATTTAGAACCAGTCCAACAAGTGCCCTATATTTGTTCATTTCAATAAATTTCTGCAAACTGTACTTTTGATAAAGATCCATTGTGATCTGATATAGGTCAGTTATCGTAATGTTATTGACTAAATCGCAGAAGTCGTAACTTCTGTAATGTAACTTTTCTGGTATTTTTTCTATGGTATTCACCGTTTCCATACTATTATGTGTAAAGTGCACTCCTTTTTCCTTTATGATTGAAAGGACATATTTTAAAATATTTAATAAACTTTTAGTAGCCTTTGTCAAGTATGTTTTATTTCCGATGGTACAGGGTCTGAATTTAATGGGCATTTTATGTAGTTTGGGAATTAAAACCAGGTAAGGAAATTTAATAGCATCAACATTATAACCAATCTTTTTGTACAGAGAAACAATTCTACTAATAATTTCTACTCTTAGCTGATTCAAATGTTTATACATAGTGTCACTGAGATAACATTCACATAGTTTGTTCGTATATAGTTTTCTGCATGTAAAAGCATAGTTAGATACCACCTTATCAACATATGATATTACGAAGTGCTCATGAAACTTTTTATCGATTTCATAAAATTCTGTACTTTCTTTTACACAACTTTGTTATTTATTATATATATCCAAGATCAATATTTAAGGAATAAAAGCAGAGGTCAATGTTTTTGGGACACCCTGTATATGTATATATGAAGATATATATATATATATATATATATATATATATATATATATATATATGTGTGTGTGTGTATATATATATATATATGGTAATGATGAGGGTATTGAAAAATTAGAACCACACAACATGGCTCACAAAAGGCTTTCTGCCACATTGTTTTGAAGCATAACTAAAATTATAAGAGAATACACACTATTTACTCATCCACAAGAGAGGGAAAGCAGGCTTGCTAACACACTATATGCAGTTAAATTCAGAAGTAGACTGAAGCATAACTAAAATTATAAGAGAATACACACTATCTACTGCTCTGCAAAACAGGGAAAGCAGGCTTGCTAATACATTACCTGCAGTTAAATTCAGAATTGCCCTGAAGCTTAAAAAAATAATTAAAACATGTCAAAAAGCTCAATTGCAAGGTCATTTTCAATGCAGAAAAAAAAAACCTTGCAATTGATAAAAGATTGGCATGAGGGTGATACCTATAAAATGCCACAAGTTTCATATATCAAAAGAATTTTAATCTTCCAGTCTGTGCACGTCTTACTTTTTGATGCGAATAACATCTATTTTGGGGTTTCTAAGACGGAAATCAGAGCATTAAGAAAAATGTAAACACTTTGGATGCTTATACCTCTGAAGCTAACAGATATAAATGTAATTATAATGTTTTGTGGTTTATCAAAAATATGATCCATATTATAAATATATTCAATATTTTGAACATTTTATTTTTTTAAGTTTCACCTTGTTGCTCAAATATCGAAAATTAAGAAAAAAAACTTGATAGTTTCTTTGTTATAGAGATTTTAATTCCAGAAAGCTGAAAACAAGTCTTAAAAAGAGCCAAGTAGATACACATCTAGTAATTTTCGCAATAGGATCCCCATTTTTGTCAAACTACAGCTATTTCGAAGGGCCTATTGTACCAAAATTTTGAAAACGGCCTTAGTTTACTTTGTATGAATTTTCTAAATTTTTTTTTATACAATTGTGAAATTAAAATTTTATTTTTTTTCACCATTTATTTTCAAAATCTAACATTTCATTGCTGCAAACACTATTGCCATTTCAAACGAAATAAAGATCAAACTATCGTTGATACTTTCATTATTGTTGACTTGACGTGTGATATCAGTACTGTATTTCAGTAAAAAAAATCAGATGTGGGCCGAGCATGATTTTCTATGCAGAATCAAATTCATTTTCTCATTCTTTCATGATTGATTAAATTCAGTTAATTGCACAACATAACATGTATTACTAATTTAAAATTACACTAAATTTGCAGCTTTAATTCAAATTTTAGTTTCATTGAGTGACTGAACATACTTTCAAAGGTGGCAATACAAAATTGCAAAAAACTAAAATATCTCGAAAATGGTTAGTTTGCAGGGTAATTTTGGTTGGTCTTATTTTTTTGTTATCAAAAAATACATATATAGCAAGCATTTAATTTATACATTTAACCATAGGTAGTGTTTTGATGTAAATAGCAGCAATGCTCGAGTTTCTGCAGCCCAAACCAGAACATTACAAAAAATGTAGACATTTTGGGCACTTGTACCCCCCAACCTAATTAATAAAAATGTGAATATTTTTTCTTGATTTGTCAAAAATATGATCGAGATTATGAATATCTTCTATATAATAAAAGGCAATGTCTGTGTGTCTGTCTGTCTGTCTGTCTTATACACTATACGTTTCGCGACCGCGCGTCGGAGAGCTACGAAATTTGGCAATCGGAGACCTGGGGGGGAGGGAAGGGGACACGTGAAAACCGATTTTCAAAATTCTAATTATTTTTTTATTTATTTAATGTTTTATGCGATTTCGACCTTTTTTTGCCCTTTTTTCTCCATGATCCAGACGTCGTAGAAAAAAACAACTCACACCATCGGAAAGAGCAGACAATTGCGAGTAAAAATATATCAATTTCAAATCTCCATTTCGATTTCTAATATTTTTTAAAGATTTTAAAACAAAAGTCACTTTTGGCTCAAAAAAACGATTTTTGGTTTTTAAATTCTCGCATAGTAAAAAGTACTCATAATTTCGACTAATAATTTACATTTTTAGAAAGCTGAAATATCTGGCATTCTTACAAGTCTAATCTGGTCCAGAAATAATGAAAATTGCCTTCAGGATCGCAATTTTAAAGACGTCATGATTTTAAATTTCTCGGCGTTCCGCTCGGCGTGCCGCTTCGTTTCTCCTCTGCTGAAGCAGGGAAGGTGGTGGGTGGGGACGTCAAGGTGGAGGTGACGTCACGGTTCTGTATATGCATAGCGATGGGTGGGACAATAAGAAACCGAATTAGTTTTTACTTTCCGTTTCCCGCGCTTCCGATTTTAAATGAAATAAGAGCTTAACATATGCACTGTAGAAATTATTATATTTATATTTTAAATGATGGAACGATATGGATTTTTTAAATGGATATTTTAATTTTATGGATATTTTAAATGATGGAACGATGGATATTTTAATTTTATGGATATTTTAAATGATGGAACGATGGATATTTAAATTTTATGGATATTTTAAATGATGGAACAATGGAATGAGGATGATGGAATTAAGACCTTAGAGAGATTATGGTCATTTTAAATTGTAAATTAGCGCGCGGGAAGTTAACGGTAGGCCCGGGTACGATTCCCGCCACTGCCAAAACTGCCGAAGTGTTCACGCGGAATACGATCACGTTAAACATGTGGGCCCGTAAGTCTTTCCGAGAGGTTGGTGGTAGGGGAAGGAGGGTACGGTCCCTGTGGATGCCTCCTTCACAGGGCTCCCGTCTAAATTGGGTGAATATAAAGAAAGTTGCGGAGGGCGAGGCAGCCCAGTGGTTAGCGCTCAGGAATTGCACTCGGTAGGCCCGGGTTCGATTCCCGCCACTTCCAAAACTGCCGCCGTGTTCACGCGGAGTACGATCACGATAAACATGTGGGTCCGGAAGTCCTTCCGAGAGGTTGGTGGTAGGGGAAGGAGGGTACGGTCCCTGTGGATGCCTCCCTCACAGGGTTCCCGTCTAAATTGGGTGAATATAAAGAAAGTTGCGGAGGGCGAGGCAGCCCAGTGGTTAGCACTCAGGAATTGCACTCGGTAGGCCCGGGTTCGATTCCCGCCACTTCCAAAACTGCCGCCGTGTTCACGCGGAGTACGATCACGATAAACATGTGGGTCCGGAAGTCCTTCCGAGAGGTTGGTGGTAGGGGAAGGAGGGTACGGTCCCTGTGGATGCCTCCCTCACAGGGTTCCCGTCTAAATTGGGTGAATATAAAGAAAGTTGCGGAGGGCGAGGCAGCCCAGTGGTTAGCGCTCAGGAATTGCACTCGGTAGGCCCGGGTTCGATTCCCGCCACTTCCAAAACTGCCGCCGTGTTCACGCGGAGTACGATCACAATAAACATGTGGGTCCGGAAGTCCTTCCGAGAGGTTGTGACGGAAATATGTATCATATCCGTAAGTTATATATTGAAAATTAACGTATAGTTAAATTTCTGATGAAGCTGGTGATAGAATAACTATGAGCCACGAAATTCTGGTTCCACAACTTCGTTGAAAATTTAAAACAGAGTGTTGCAGCTATAACAAACGTTAGATAGTAGTTGTAGGAATACAAGTAGCAGTAGAAGTGTTAAATGAGAACAGTTCCAGTTTAAATCAAAATCACTTTTATTGAAGAGTGAATCCATTGTATTTGCTTACAGTATATATCATGAAAACAGGTAAGCCAAATAACCAAAGCATACTATTTACAAAACATGAGCACTACAGCTCATATGAAGGTTTTTCAGTGTAAGTTCCATGCCTAGACACGTTTCTGGTTAACGTATTATTTACACAAGTAAGTGGAATAAAAGCATTTCACACTTACGTGACCACGTGCACTTTCCGACGCCACCACTAGCTGGGCACACGCTATGGCAAAAACTTTAAACTTTCCGGATCAGCACTATAAAGTCCACAACACGGGAAACATGGTCTCCTTAACTGAGAACCATCAAAACTACTAAGTTTAGTTTAAATATCCGCGTTCACCGATAAACACTTTATCGTTACTTTCGACAACATCGAAACATGACTTTACGAAGATCCGTCTGCCCGATCTAGATCCTTCTAGATCCTTCCATCGATCAGTATAAGCAAGCTATCCAACGAGCTTTCCAAGCGATCGATCCGTCGATCAAAACGATCTACATTAAAACCAGAGCGATCTACTGACAAAGCGATCTGACATAAAACCAATCTGACATAAAACCAGAAAAGTGTCTAGCCTTTATATCCGAAGATGGGTGCGTTCCGGAACATAACCGTTGTCGGCAATGCCCTCTGGATATGCAAAACAGGATGCGTGAGCGGCGAGAAAGGTGATTTGCATGATCAGCCAAGTTTTGTCCACATCGCGATTCGTTCACGAGAACGGAATAATCATTTTAAAAATGACGTCACGCTCCCGCGAAACGAGAATCGCGATGTAAACAAAACCAAGTTTCTAACAATCGGCCCCCTCATGCAAAAACACCAACTCTCGGCGCCCATGCTTTCATCCAACAAAAAGGTTATTCTAAGAATCAAAGTTCTTAGTATCCTAAAAACATAATGTATGCATACACAAAATTTTATACATTAAAGAAATTTATAACATTTAGAAAGTGAATAGCCTTTTCTCAAAATGGCAACAATCAAATGAGTACACTTATCTTTTATGCAGATCATAAGCATTCTTTAAATTACATGTTTAAGGATAACATAGTCAAAGAAAACAGTATAACCATACTATTGCCCTTTCTTAAGTACTAGCTCATACTGAAGAAAGCTATTTCTTTACTATTTTGAAAATTAAAACAAACATTAAGTTTAAAATTTAAAAGTCTAAAGATATCAAAAATTTTAAGCTCTAGAAAAATTTTAGGTATAGTTATCAATTTTAACATTTAAGATTAAAAATTTAAATCTAAACATCAAATTCAAGTTTGTAGAAAAATTTAATGTATAACTATGAAATTTAACATTTAAGATTAAAAATTTAAGTCTAAACATCAAATTCAAGTTTGTAGAAAATTTAATGTATAACTATGAAATTTAACATTTAAGATTAAAAATTTAAGTCCAAACATCAAATTCAAGTTTTGTAGAAAATTTAATGCATAACTATGAAATTTAACATTTAAGATTAAAAATTTAAGTCTAAACATCAAATTCAAGTTTGTAGAAAATTTAATGTATAACTATGAAATTTAACATTTAAGATTAAAAATTTAAGTCTAAACATCAAATTCAAGTTTGTAGAAAATTTAATGTATAATTATGAAATTTAACATTTAGATTAAAAATTTAAGTTTTATTATCTTAGCCCATGACTAGTATACACACTAAATATCCAATACAATGGCAATGATAATAAAAGATACAGAAGGTAAATATACATATGAGATAAACACAGATTAAAAAATTTTATGTTTCAATAATGTACATTCAGATAACATTTTATTCACATAAGCGAAAATGCATTATGCGTGTAGTAAAAATGGATATATATATTTTTTTTTTTCAAGTGTAATGTGAGAAAAGTAACAGTTCATTGTCACATAACAATATATACTCTAGATACATTTCATTTGTATCAATGAGAGAGGAATAAATTATAAAATACCCTAACCATTTATACTTTGAAAATATGAAAAAAAATTTAAAGTAAAATTTTTATTTGAACAGTTAAATTTTATATTTTAAAGATATCATTACTAAATTTTAAAACTCTATCTTTAGTCATTGGCTTCGTGAAGTAATCTGCTACGTTATCTTTAGTATTAACAAAGTTAATTTTAAAAGACTCGTTTACAACTAAGTTCCTTAAATTCCACACCCAAAAGTCTTTTGACTTTTCCCAATTCTTTGATATCAAATTCTTTACTCAAAAGTGAAACTGTATGGTCTATATCATTTTGTTGTTTAGCAAACAAAATTATGTCGTCTACGTAAATCAGCATTAATACTTTATTCTGATATGTATAAGCACAGTTGCACCATTTAAATTTTAAAAAGTTTAATTTTTTCAAAGTGGTGTCAAGCTCTGTATACCATTCCCTTCCGCTTTGGTGAAGGCCATATATTGCTTTCTTAAGCAAACAAACATATTGAGGCTGATTTGGATCGACATATCCATGTGGTTGTTTCAAGAAAATTTTATCATTCAACTTTGCATAAAGATATGCGGACTTAATGTTCAGTTGAAAATGTTTCCATTTAAGCATGCAAACGAATATGGAGAAGAAAGCTCTGATTAAACTAAAATTAATCACAGGGCTAAACACTTCATCATATGAGTCCCCTTTTATCTGGGTATATCCTTGAGCTACTAGGCGAGCTTTGAATCGTTTCACATTTCCCCTTTCATCCTTCTTAATGGTATAAACCCATCTACTTCCTATAATTTTTTGTTGTAAGATGGGTGCAGGCACTAAGTCCCAGACACCCCTCTCTTGCATTGTAGCTATTTCATCATCCATGGCTTCTTGCCATTTATCGGACTGGGGAGATTCTATTGCCGATTTATAGCTCTTGGGTATCAAGATCTCAACATTGCTTGCTTCTGGTTTCCTTTTGATATCACTTACCCCCTTTTTCTCTCTAAAATTAAACATTTGCTGATCATAATGAATGTTAGCTTTTCCACAAAACTTTCTGACATCATTATGAGATCTCAGCCTTTTATTGTCACCTTTTACTGAGTAGTAAATATCCGTCCTACTCCCATCAGGCCTAGGTACTGCTTTCCGTATCCAGTCAATATCTGAGCAGGGTGTCAGACCAGAATCAGCAGGAGAGTCCTCATCCCCACTAGATTTACTAGTGTCACGGCTCTCACCTGCTTCTTCCTCTGACACTCCTCCTAAGCATTCTGATTCCGAGTCAATCGACTGAGTAACGTTCGATTTCCTCAAGGTGATTCCTTTAGGGTAATTAGGGCCCAGGACGCCTTCCGCTGCCACTTCTTCCTCAAACCTTACATTAGAAGTTTCCTCAACTTTCTTTTTACCCGCTATATAAATCCTATAGCCTTTGGTGCTTTCGGCATATCCGACCAT
Organism: Amaurobius ferox; assembly: GCA_951213105.1. Taxonomy (NCBI): domain Eukaryota; kingdom Metazoa; phylum Arthropoda; class Arachnida; order Araneae; family Amaurobiidae; genus Amaurobius; species Amaurobius ferox. The sequence continues at coordinate 135,651,174 of OX578135.1, read as the reverse complement.
TATTCCTATTTGGGCTCTCATATCCAACTTATTTCTAATTTGTTTGGCTGTGCCCACATAGGCTTTGCACCCGAAAACTTTGAGGTGAGCAACGGCTGGCTTCCTTCCATAATATAACTCGTGTGGAGTTTTGGTTTTGAACTTATGACATATTCTGTTCTTGGTGTGTGTAAAACACAAAATCGCTTCTGCCCACATTCTGTTATCAACCTTGCTTTGATCAAGCATAGCTTTCACACAATCTAGTGCAGTCAGATTAAATCTTTCAGAAACCCCGTTCTGTTCGGGTGTATATGCATTTGACCTTTCTGATTTAATCCCCAATTTATTTAAGTATGCCTTGAACTGGTTGTGACAGAACTCCATACCATTGTCCGTACGGATACACAAAATCTTTTTGCCTAGCTGCCTTTCTTCCTTAGCTTGGAATTCTTTAAATATCTTAAACACCTCTGATTTTTGTTTCATTATATAAACAAACACTTTCCGGCTGAAGTCGTCAGTTATTGTCAAAAAGTATCTGTTTCCGCCCATTGAAGCTGTAGGTAAGGGACCACACACATCCATATGGAGTAATTGTAAAGGTTTAGTGGACCTTATCCTACCAATTGGCTTAAAAGAAATTCTCTTAGACTTTGCTAACTTACAGTGTGTACAGTTAATTTTTGCATATTTTAGTCTAGGGAGTCCATTAGCCGCGGAAACTTTACTTGTCTGATATAAATAATCAGAGTTAATGTGGCAATATCTCCTATGCCAGAGTTCCGTTTTATTCAAAACCTCAGAAACCGCACAACTTGGTTTCTCATTAACCTTTTCTTTTGACCTCGACTTCACCTCAGAGTTACGTTTACTTTTATTTATTCTAGGCAAATTTTTCATTTTGTCAATACTGTTTTTCTTATTTAGGGGTTTTCTATCCTTTTTAGAATTTTTATCCCTACCCTGATCCTTTCCTTTAGTTTTACGGTCTTCAATATTGTTATTTGCAGTCTGAACTTCGTATTGAGGTTTTAAAAAATATAACCCTTCTTTTCGCTTAGCATAGAAGAATTTTTCTCCCTTTGGAGTGTAAAACCACAATACCCCATTAGCCCCTTTAAAAGTATACCCCTGTTCCTCAAGAACAGATGCGGCTAATAAGTTTCGTCTTAACTTAGGCGAAAACATTACATCAGACAAAACAATATTACTTCTTATGTTCTGAAACTGAACATACATTTTGACCGTACCGATAGCCTCAACTGGGCTCTCAATATCACCCACTGCTAGCGACATAGATGCACCTTTGCTTTCCTTAAATTTTGAGAATAAATTAATATCATTGCAAAAGTGCCGCGTAGCAGCGGTGTCAATTACCCAGCTGAGTCTATCGCTAGGATCCTGCACAGTATTAGCTTCAACTCTAGCAGATGAATACAATTCAATTATATTTGAGCTAGACTTAAGAATAGGGCAATTAGTCCTTAAATGACCGGCCTTCTTACAAAAATAACATGGTCCTATGACCCTTTTAACTGGTTTAACACTTTTAAACACTTTGTTATTTTTACACTTTACATTTACATTACTCTGAGACAAGAATACAGATGAATTTTGACTTACATTGTTTCTATCACTACGGAGTTGCCGGATACGTCCTTCTTCCGCAGACAATTCATGTTGGATTTTCTCCAAAGTGAAATCTTTGTCCTCCCATCTGTAGATTAGCTGAACTATTCCCTGGAAGTCATCAGAGAGGTATCTTATGGCCTGGAATGCCACATAGACGCTTTCCACCGGGTGCTTGACGTCCTTCAATTTGGCGACCGCCTTCTTCAAACGCGTACAGAAGATATCCACCGGTTCATCTGGCTCCGGACGTAGGCTGAAGAACTCATCCAGTAAACGCACCAGGTTGGCGTGAGTCGGCGCGTCGAAGTGCGTTTTTAACTTATCCCACGCATCTGCCGGATCGTCGTTAATGTCAATTAACTCTTGGTAATCAGATGAAACATTCTGGAACAGGATTGCTAACGTGCGGTCCTTTCTTCGCATGTGATCTTCATAATCACGGCGTGACGTTTTTTCATCCACCGGTAACGCTGTTCGGTCTACAAATCCAAAACAGCCCTCTCCTTTAAGAGCGAATGAAACTTCATTCCTCCAAGTGACGTAATTGTCTCTAGTTAATGCAGTAATTTTATTTGCCTCCATGGCAAGGTGGCCTTTTGGAACTGAGCTGAACAGACCTTTTGTTTACGCTTTCGTCGACATGCAAATGGCGCCGTCCGAGGCCCCCGTCGACAGGATTCGTTGGAACTCTAACACTTCTAAATTTTTAACGTTGTTATGGGGAGCACGGGCCCGTAACCTTTGACGGAAATATGTATCATATCCGTAAGTTATATATTGAAAATTAACGTATAATTAAATTTCTGATGAAGCTGGTGATAGAATAACTATGAGCCACGAAATTCTGGTTCCACAACTTCGTTGAAAATTTAAAACAGAGTGTTGCAGCTATAACAAACGTTAGATAGTAGTTGTAGGAATACAAGTAGCAGTAGAAGTGTTAAATGAGAACAGTTCCAGTTTAAATCAAAATCACTTTTATTGAAGAGTGAATCCATTGTATTTGCTTACAGTATATATCATGAAAACAGGTAAGCCAAATAACCAAAGCATACTATTTACAAAACATGAGCACTACAGCTCATATAAAGGTTTTTCAGTGTAAGTTCCATGCCTAGACACGTTTCTGGTTAACGTATTATTTACACAAGTAAGTGGAATAAAAGCATTTCACACTTACGTGACCACGTGCACTTTCCGACGCCACCACTAGCTGGGCACACGCTATGGCAAAAACTTTAAACTTTCCGGATCAGCACTATAAAGTCCACAACACGGGAAACATGGTCTCCTTAACTGAGAACCATCAAAACTACTAAGTTTAGTTTAAATATCCGCGTTCACCGATAAACACTTTATCGTTACTTTCGACAACATCGAAACATGACTTTACGAAGATCCGTCTGCCCGATCTAGATCCTTCTAGATCCTTCCATCGATCAGTATAAGCAAGCTATCCAACGAGCTTTCCAAGCGATCGATCCGTCGATCAAAACGATCTACATTAAAACCAGAGCGATCTACTGACAAAGCGATCTGACATAAAACCAATCTGACATAAAACCAGAAAAGTGTCTAGCCTTTATATCCGAAGATGGGTGCGTTCCGGAACATAACCGTTGCCGGCAACGCCCTCTGGATATGCAAAACAGGATGCGTGAGCGGCGAGAAAGGTGATTTGCATGATCAGCCAAGTTTTGTCCACATCGCGATTCGTTCACGAGAACGGAATAATCATTTTAAAAATGACGTCACGCTCCCGCGAAACGAGAATTGCGATGTAAACAAAACCAAGTTTCTAACAGGTTGGTGGTAGGGGAAGGAGGGTACGGTCCCTGTGGATGCCTCTCCCACTGGGTTCCGTTCTAAATTGGGTAAATAAAAAGAATGTTATGGAGATAGTCGCTGGGGGCGAAGAAGCCCAGTGGTTAGCGCGCGGGAATTGCACTCAGTAGGCCCGGGTTCGATTCCCAAAATTGCCGCCGTGTTTACGCGGAGTACGATCACGTTAAACATGTGGGTCCGTGAGTCCTTCCGAGAAGTTGGTGGTAGGGGAAGGAGGGTACGGTCTAAATTGGATGAATAAAAAGAAAGTTATGGAGATTGTCGCGTAGGGCAAAGTAGCCCAATGGTTAGCGCGCGGAAATTGCACTCGGTAGGCCCGGGTTCGATTCCCAAAATTGCCGCCGTGTTTACGCGGAGTACGATCACGTTAAACATGTGGGTCTGTAAGTCCTTCCGAGAGGTTGGTGGTAGGGGAAGAAGGGTACGGTCCCTGTGGATGCTTCTCCCACTTGGTTCCGGTCTAAATTGGGTGAATAAAAAGAAAGTTATGAAGAATATCGCGGAGGGTGAAGTACCCCAGTGGTTAGTGCACGGGATTTGCACTTGGTAGGCCCGGGTTCGATTCCCAAAATTGCCGAATAAAAATAAAGTTATGGAGATTGTCGCGGATGGCACGGTAGCCCAGTGGTTAGCGCGCGGGAATTTCACTCGGTAGGCCCGGGTTCGATTCCCGCCATTGCCAAAACTGCAGCCGTGTTCACGCGGAGTACGATCACGTTAAACGTGTGGGACTGCAAGTCCTTCCGAGAGGTTTGTGGTAGGGGAAGGAGGGTACGGTCTCTTTGGATGCCTCCCCCATTGGGTTCCGGTCTAAATTGTGTGGCACTTCCTGGCCTTCCAAGCAGTTACCTTACACCTTTCTGGTAGGTCGCGCCAACGAGTTTGCCACGGTCAGAATTTTCAAGGGTAGCGAACAGGCTGGTCGCCAAAGGCGGCTAGTATAAAAATAATTTCCATATTTTGAACTTTTTTTTTTCTAAAATTTTTTAAAAGTATCTGTCTGAGCAAGTGCTTCAGTAAATAGCTATAAAAGATAGATATAAATAGTAAATGACAAAAATATGCATTAAGAAATTTAGTTTCTACAACTATATTTTAAAAAAAGCACTTATAGTTTGAGTAATTGTCTTGTCAAGTTGAAGAAGATTGGAAATTTTCCATTTATAATGTATGTAATGCTTATGTATATATGTAATGCTTATATCTCAAAACTAAACATGCTAGCTATGAACAATAAGCAAGAATTTTGTAGCTCTTTGAAAGTCCAACAAGTGTATATAATTGGATTTTGAATTAAAAACTTAGTTTTTGAAGTATAGTGGCTATAATTTCAATATTTTAACCTGGGTATTCTAATGGGTGGTAAAACTACAACCTTTAAAATGTTACGATTGTTGCAGCTCAATCTGTTTACTTACTCCTTAGTGAAATATTGGTGTGTAAGCAGTATGAAATATTTTATTATGTTTAAAAAAATTAGGAGGCTACATGAACTTGGGGACTCTAAAGACATTTAATAATTGGTGAGGTTTGAACAGAATAGATGAAAGTATATGTATTCAAGTACGTATTTATGTGTCTACAGACAAGTCTATAAATAAACTAGATGTTAAATCTTGTCAGCTAAGTTTTATTTATATACCGAAAAACAAGTTAGCAAAATAATTTGATATTTTGTCATGAAATCTACAGTCAGAGTATCCACATGAAATTTGGATGAAAACTCAAAGAGCTAGTTGGCTATAAACAGTTATAGAGTCAATTTGTAGCACTTTGAAAATCTCTGAACAAAATAAGTTAGTCTGGAAAAATTGAATAAATTTACTGAACTTTACTGAAGTTTTATTTTACAAAATGTTATTCATGTAAAACCATTTTAGCTCCATCAGACTGGAGCCATCGCTAATGTTTTTAAATGAAAACGATTACTTAAATTATATAGTACGTTGCTTAAATTCAGTATATTAGTAATCAGCATGGTCATGACTTTAGTTTTTGCTAGTGAATTTTAAATTGTACTAGGTAATGGTTCAGAGCAGGAGTTGGCAATTGGCGACCCACAACTTTGTATTTGGTGGCCCATGACTTCTCTCTATTTTTACATTACTTGTGGCCCGCAGTCCTCAATAATAATAAAAATTCGATTTTAAAATAAAATTATTATAAAATTTTATAATTATTATTGTACAGAATGTTTAAAAAATAGACATAACAAACCATGAATTTTTGTGCTTTTATCGCCAATAACAATATTGCACAAATCTTTATTGGGGGGAGGCCTGCATCATAATATTTTCCATGCATAAAATGAGTGCCAATTTAATTTTAACATTCGCTTAATTTATATTAGCACTTAAAAATTTAGATATATATATTGCATAGTCAAGCCAATGGCTCTACCGTGCTGAAAACACCTGTTCTCGTTAGATCACCGAAGTTAAGCAGCATCGGGCGCAGTTAGTACTTGGGTGGGTGACCACCTGGGAACACCGTGTACTGTTGGCTCATTTCAGTCGACCTGGTGGCCAAACGGTCAAGACGAGCATTTCCAGCGATTGATCGGCAGCCACGTTGTGGGTTCGAGTCCCACATAAGACATGGATGTTTGTGTTGTTGGGCGCAATGTGTTCCCACCCCCACTAGTGCACTGAGGCAACGTCTTTGACAGCTAAGAGGTTCACTGTTCTGGCCGATGTATAGGCGAAGATGAAAGAGTCAATGCCGGGCCATTGGAAAAAACGAAATATATATTGCATAGTCATTTCTAAATTTTGTAAATTAATTTCTGCATGTAAGTACAATTTGGGAATGTCAAGGAAACATGAAATTGAAGATGAGGGCAAATTATTTAATAATGAGTGGAGCGCAAAATATTTTTTTTTCAAAGTATAGGTAAGCCCATTTGTCTTATCTGTCAGAAATCAATAGTAGTTAAGAAAGAATACTATATTACAAGATCTCATGACCATGAACATAAATTCAAATATAAAGATTTAAAAGGTGAAAGCAGGACAAATAAATTAAAGGAGTCGAAAACTAATTTAATTGCTCTACAAAGTATATTTAAAAAGCAAAATATACGACAGGAATTAATCATTCATACTAGGTTTATAGTTGCAGAATCAATTGCAAAAGACTATAGGCCCTTTACAGATGCCAAATTTGCTAAACATTGTATATTAGCTGTGTTTGGAACAGTATGCCCAAGAAAAAAAATCAATATTTGAAGAAACTAACACAAGGCTTGTAGAATTTGGGAGAACCTATTTAAGTAACTCAAATCAGGGTCCGCGCTAGCCATTCGCCTACGCACCAAATGCGAAAAGATCGCAAAATTGGCGATAAAAAAAATACTTTGGCGAAAAAAATGGCGAAGGATTTTTTGGAAACTGTGAAAATTTCGTAAATATTGTTTTGGGAAGTAATATGGAATAAAAGTCCTATTTAATTTGGAATAAAAGTCCGATTTAATTTAGAATAAAAGTCCGATTCCAGACAAGTAGGCCTATGACATACGAGCGTTGTCTCCCGTCTGTTTTGGGGACGCTCGTTCTCGTGTGACAAGCTCCAGGTATTCTTTAATTCCCAGCATGCTGCTCCTCAAAACGGACGGCAGACAGCGCATTCCTGTCTCTCGAGCATCCCTGACCCACCGCGGAAATCAAAACATTATCTGGATTCCGTCCGTTATGTGAGCCGATTTTCTTTTGTTAACCCTGAATCCAGGCCCGGTTTAAGGCGTGGGCGGCGTGGGCAATTGCCCACATCGGCCGAATTAGGGGCGGCCATTTGGAAGTGAAATTAGGTGTAGTAAGAATGACTTTTGCTGGCGCATCCAAAAAATTTTTTGAAATTAAACCAACTCTGTGCCATTTTAATATAAATGAAATTGATGTAACTTTTTAGAATCGTTTTCTCTCCTGTAATTAGGTCTTTTTTGCAGCAATGTATAGTTTACCTGGAAAATACGTGCACTCAAACACTTAGGAGATTATTAGATTTTATACAACTTGCAGCTGGGTGAAGCCTGTAATCCCTGACGGAGAATTTGCTTACCCCCAATACCGGCTAAGAAAAATCCCGAGAGCTATTCTCACGATTTGCTGCTAGTTTCAAATTCAAATTGTAAACACCTGGATTCGGTCTCTATCGCACTTCTAAAAGATTGCAAATTTGGAAGGGGCAGAAAGAAAGAGTATTTGTATGTCATAAAATATCAGGAGCATCCCATAAGAATAGTTGTCCTTTTGGTCTTTTATCGAAGCTCATTTAGCTTGGCTGGAGGACAGCTGAAGCATTTTCCCACAGAGTATATTCTGCAAAGAATTTCTATATTCTGTGCATTTTCCATTCAGATAGCCCAGTGGCTAAACGTGTTCAGAATATTGCGTTATATCACTGCCGTGCTGTTTATATGTCTGTCTTATAGGTCTTCATCTTTTGTTGAGAGTCTTCGAACTATTTAGGTAATATTTTTTCAATTTCTTAAAGTATTTTCCTAAAATTTTAGTTGACTCTCTTTTGCTGAATATAGATTTATTATTAGATTAAATATTTTGGTGAGTTTAAATTATGCAATTGACCACAGAATAATATGATAAACAAAGCAATGTTCGCATGTTTTCATTTTAAGTACCAAAATAATACCTATATAATACTTTTGCGGACGCAATCAATTTTTTTTTAATTAAATCAATTCTGTGCCATTTTAATATAAATGAAATTAATGTAACTTTTTGAATTTTAGTAACACATTAAAGGATTAAAGGATACATGGTCCTTCTATAATGATTTCAAAGACAATTTATTGTACGAGGGAGTAAAATGGTCTTCATTTAATAATTTTTCCCAGTTTCATTTACATAAAAAAAAAACTGATGTGAGCAGCACATGACTTTCCCTGCAGACTTATATTCATGTTAATAATTCATTATATCGAGCTTAATTGCACGAAATAATGTCCATAATTATTTAAAAGGACACTCAATTGACACTTTTAATTCAATTTTAGTTCTCAGTTGGTAACTGAACTTTTTTTCAACCGTGGAGCAGCGTAAATTCAAAAACACTAAAATATCTCGAGAACGGCTAGTCCTAGTGTAATGGGGTTGGTCTTATTCTTTTAAAACAAGCATTTAATGGATATATTTGAACATACGTAGTTTTACTTTAGATTTTGACGATTTTTGCGAGCCATTTTGCAAAAAAAGCAGGTTATTTTTTTCCGAATCGTGTCAAAATCTAATCAGCACCAGGGTAACCCACAAGCGACTTATCTACCGAATTTTGTGAAATTCAGTCCATTAGTTTTTCAGGCAATTTTTGCGGGCCACTTTGCAAAAAAAGACGGATTCTTCTTTGCCGAATCGTACCAAATTCTAATCAGCACCAGAGTATCCAACAAGTAACTTATCTACCAAATTATGGGAAATTCGGTCCATTAGTTTTTGAATTAAAGTGGATACATACATTACACAGATAGACATACATACAGACAGACACACACACACACACAGACGTCACGCTAAAAATAGTTTTTTCGTGTTCTAAAGGTCTCGAAACGTGTAGATCCGTCGAAAACTCGAGTTGCGATTTTCGGCATGATTCCAATACTTTCCCTATACATTACTATGTATATTGCAGGGAAAGTAAAAAGATAAAAAAGGTTTTTGGGAAGTAAAATATTTCCTTATGAATATTTGCTTAAAAGTGAAAAAATTGTTAGAGCTATTTTGTAAATTAATAAATTTATTCTATAGGCAAAATAACTACGAATTTGACAAATTCTTTTACTCATGCATATAAATTTCTGCCTAGATATGCATTTAATAATCTGTATATAGCATTTTATTTTGTATAATTGCAATTATAGTTATAATTATAACGTAATACACTTTTAGGTAAAGTATCAAGTAAACAGTCTTAGAATTTGTAAAATGCACATTTGATATTGTGATTTTTTTTTCTACCGACACAATTTATTATCCTTATCCCTCTGTACACCTTTAGGCGTAGCCAAGAACTCGACGATCGAATGGATGGAGCTAGTAGAGAGGGTTATCTTCTATAGAAAAGTAACGCCAATGGGGGAGAGATACAGAAAATGGAAGTCTATGAACTTGTGTACATGACCATTTTGTGATAAATCGTTTATGATAGCATTTTTAGTTTAAGGCAACTTAATCATATAACTGCCTTCAGTACATTCCCTCCTTCATTGACTAATCAATTACATTTTTCATATAGGGACCCTATTGGGAAAATCAATTCCTCTCACTTCCACCCAGTGGCGTAGCGTTCATTGAAGCTAAAAAGCTGAGCTTCCCCTGCTTAAAATCTAGTTTAAAGAATTATTTAAACATACTTTTATTTGTAACAATTTTTTTAAATAACTTTCGAATATATATGTACTATTTAGAAAATTTTTGACACGTTTCAAAGTATTTTTCCCATTAAAAAGCATATTTTAACGCATTTTTTTATTACCCCACTCGAAAGTCACATCTTTCATTTCTAACTCCGCCTCCCCCCCCCCTCCTTTTTTTAAATGAATTAGGAAGCATTCCTTGTATTTCTGTTGGATCCACGTATCTTTAAATCTTTTCAGATGATTCGGTTTATTATTTTTTCCAATATTAAAAAAATATTGCGTTTTTTACCGCCTTGTCCTCCAATGATTGCAAATATGATTTTTTTCCTCTCTTAATTTTGTGATACGCTTTATCTTTTGACACAAAATACGAATATTTTTATTTTTTACCCCCCCCCCCCCCCCCCCCCCATTTTCTTCCTAATTGTTGTCCCATACTTTTCCTGCATTTGGATAAGGTTTTGTATCTTCTAACATTTTTTATATATTTTCATTCACTTGTCACAAACTCAGGGACATTTTAAACATTACGTTTCTATCGTCTTTAGTCCACAATGCCTCTCGATATTCACCGCACTGAATTTTTTCACACAGTCGCATCTATACCTGAACTAATGCATCTCAATAGCCTTTTTTCAAAATTTTAATTAGATTTTTTAACGAATTTTTAAATTCCAAAATCAGATAATCTCCAGCTACCGATATGGCCTAGCAGCTTTATTCGTGATTTAACAGTTACAGAACATCCAGCCATCGATATGATTTAACAGCTACTCATACGATAAGCTACCGTAATGATCTAATGCCACGTTCATCATCTCTTAGAGGTTATTAATATTTTATTCATTTATTTGTTGCATTACGGAGAAGGTGTATTTTCTTTTTGCTTTGCGGATAGAGTATGTGGTAATTTGGCGCATGTTTAGTATTTGAAACAAATTGAGTAGTGTTATCTGTAAATTTATTATTTACGTAGCGGGGGTTTATTTAAGTCCCGGTCAATAGAGTAATTCGTTCCAGTGATACAATAAAACAAATTTTAAATTTCTCAAGGTGTAAAATTCTCTTGTAATTTGGCTAGTATTCCATTATTTTGCATCTATGTCCCTGCAGTATTTGAATCAGATTTTAGAGGGGCTACAATGGACAGCTACAAACAGCTTCGAAATAGGATTCCAGGTTTTTATCTGCGAAATCAAAAACGCAATAAATTTAAATATTTTTGAGTTTTTAATTTAATATTTAAAGATTAGCTATTTAAATATATTGCTAATAATAACCTGCAAAATTCTGATTTGTCCCGTTATATTATATTTTAGCTTTTCAGAGATTGAAATGCTTTTTCTTCATCTCTCTCCTTTTCTAATTTATTCATGAGATCATTCGTTTGATTTGTTTATAATGTTTTACTGCTAAGATGTACAAATAATTCATAAAATTTATCCAATTACAAATTAAAATTTTATTAAAAAAAATGATGAGGGAACTTTCATGACACTACATAATGCAGTAAGTTACTTCTGACTCCTGATAAATTCAGAAAAATTATAATCGGCAGTGATTCCAGTCCGATGGAGCCGAAATTGTTTTTTAGCGTGAATGATATTTTGTAAGATAAAAATCCAATAAAGTTCAATGAGTTTATTCGATTTTTTCAAACTCATTTGTTTCGTTTACAGGCTTTCAAAGCACGCAAATTACTCGGGAACTATTTTTAGCTAGCTTGCGATTTTAGTTTTCGTCCCGATTTCATCTGGAAACTCCAACCATAGACTCCACTTTAATATATTCAATTATTTTACCAACATGATTTGCGGTATAAAAATGAAACTCACTGACGAGATTTTACATTATAGTTAATCTATAAACTTGCCTGACGGCACATAAATAAGTACTTGAATACGCATATTTCAACCTATTCTGTTCAAACCTCGCCAATCATTAAATATCTTTAGAATTTCCAAGTTCATTTAAATTCCTATTTTTTTTTAAACAAGACAAAATATCTCGTGCTTGTGCACCAATATTTCACAAAAGGGTAAGTAAATAGAATGAGCTGCAACAATCATGGTATTTCAAATATTACAGCCTTCCCACCCATTGGAAATCCCAGATAAAAATACTAAAATATCGAATTATAACCACTGTACTTCAAAAACCAAGAAAGTGACCCAAAATCCAATTATATACACTTGTAGGATATTTTTTTAAAAACAATAAATTCTTGCTTATTGTTTATAGCTATCACTTTTAGCTTTTACAATATAAGCATTGCAAGCTTTTCTTCCACTTGACAAGACGATTACTTGAAAACTTTTTTAAATATACATATAGATTTAGAAACTGAATTTTTTCATAATTTCTGTTGCTTACTCATTATATCTATCTTTTGTCCTTTCGAGGATATTTTGGGTGAAAGTATGAAACATGGAAAAAAAAAACTTTTTTTAATAGGGTTCTATCTAAAATCTAATTATATACACTTGTAGGGCTTCAAAAAGCTACAAATTCTTGCTTATTGTTCACAGCTAGATCTTTTAGTTTTTGAGATGAAATTATCACAAACTTGAAAAATGGAAAATTTTTAATCTTCTACAATTTGGCAAGACGTAATCGTCTAGCCAAATTGAAGAACTATAAATGCTTTTTTTAATAATAAATATTTATTTTGATATCAAATTCCCTAATACATATTTTTGTCGTTTACAACTTATATCTATATTTTATAGTTTAAAATGAAAATAAGAATAAAAACACTCACCAGAACAAATACTTTTTATGTTTTGTAGAAAAAAAATTATAAATATTGAAATTATTTTTATAAGCGCCCAAAGGGTTTATATTTTTCGTAACGCTCCGTTTTCCCTCCACAGAAACCCCAAACGTAGATGCTATTCACAAAAAATAAAAACTTTGTATCCACGTTCTAGAATTTATTTCACAATAATATCAGCAGTGTATTAACTAACTTAAACAGAAATTTATAGCATTATTGAACAAAACAAAATTAACATGTCTTTTCTCGTGAATAGAAAGCGCTATATATACGTGAATGTCGTTAAAAAATTTATCATATAAATGCTCTTTTATTAACTTTATGCATAGTTTTTGATCCATTTATTCGAGAACAGTTCATGCTATTGTTCAAAAGTAAGTTCAATTTCATTTCCAATGAAAACATGTTTGTTTATTTAACATTTTTGGATGCCGTTTTTTTTTTTTTTTTAATAATTTAAAAGAAGTTTTTGAAATTTGTGACTTTCCAAATGTTCATTTTCGTTTCAAATTATAAGTTTCATTCGCTTCACTCCATTCGTTCTAGAAATGTCTCTCTAGACTACTACGCACACTCATACATACATTACACTCACATACGTACAGACATTCCTTTAAAAGTAATCTATTCAGATTAAAGGACATCCAAAACGTATATTAATCCGTCAAAAATTTAAATTAAGAGTTTTCGAACCCATCATAATATTTTCCCTATACATTATTTGTATGCAGGGAAATTACAAATAAAGTTCAAAATAATTTAGTTACGTATTATGAATTAATGCTACATTATGTATGTATGTATGTAGAAAAAAATGAAAGCATTCCATTTTCTAAACCGCTAATTAGAGCTCTAAATTTAGATGAGAATAACATTTGATAGGTCATTGAAATAAAATAATTTTCGTAAGGTGATGCTGTTTTAAGGGAATTAGTCCCCTCCTGCTCTTGCCCCTCTAAGATGCTTTGCTCTCAGTATCTTTCTGGTGTGTAATCATGAAAAAAAAGTCCAGTCCTTTTCCCCACGCCTATGTGGCATTCATCAGCAATGAGAGAGAAACGGTATTCGTCGCTAAAGACAACATGCCTGCCTGCACTCGGCCACTGTCCATGTTAACCGAGCTCAACACCAATCTAGACAGCTCTGTTTATGTTGATGGGTCAGTGGTAGGCGCGTTAATGGTTGTCGACAACTAATCCCACCTTCTGCCAGTCGTCTCCGAATAATATACAGGATGCACGGTGGTGCTGATAGCGCCGCCATTGGTGTAGACGTGGCTCCTTTCCTGACTGCACGATCTTCTCGAGCAGTTGTCTGTTTCGGGAGGGGGGGGGAGGGGAGGGGGGGCCTCTGCGACGGTTACATGGGGCTTCACTGATCTACTGTTTCTATCACCGAAGAACTACCATATCGCTCCGTCCAAGATGGCGATTGATAGTCTGTTGGACCAAACAGTTTCCCTTGGGCCTATGATGCGACTTCTCTCTAAATCCGACAATTGTTCGTAGTGCTGTCGAGTACTTCTCAAAGGCATCTATGTACACAACTTTCAGTATCAAAGCAGAAAATCCAGTTCCAATGATCCATAAGAACATCGGCCGTTTTAAATGCTGCATGATGTGTCGTTCTCATGCCGTTCTCATGCGCGTTGCAAGATCCCTATAACGTCATTGGCGTTGACAGTTTGATTATTTGCATATCTCTTAAAACGAAATTTGCATGCCGAGTTTCGTGAATGTAGCTCAATTTTTTTTTATGGGTGCATATATTTTTTGCAAGAGTGTATATATGTATAATATATATATATATATATATATATATATTTTCAAAAAGAAAAGAGGTATGGATGGAAATAAGTGTGATTTCTGATGATTTAGTAATATTATATTTCACGGTATTTTCATATTATATATATATATATATATATATATAAGGGCGCCCCCAAACTGTTTTGCCCACACACGGAAATATCCTTGAGCCGGCCCTGCCTGAATCGCACAACCGTTAACCCCCAACACAGTTATTAGATACTCTCCAATAAACAAAACAAAAAAACACTTTCAACTTAAAATCTTGCATTAGAGTTTTAAACAATCCGTCTTACAGAATTATTTCTGAAAAGAGCCATTTTTTGTCGAAAACGATCAGCCGTAAACAGAGAAATAAGTGATAAACATCGAACGAAAATGTATGTATATTTTTTGATGACGCGTATACAATGGTAGTTCGGAGCATCTGGAGGGCAGAGAAATTAGAAGTGTGAGATTGTGTAATTACTACTGCATTGTTTTAGGATCGATTGTCTTAGGGGAAAAAATAACTTTTAGACTTACGATGTTTTTTTTTTTTAGACTCCGCATATAAATCGACATATATAAATGGCATATAAATGACATATTTGTTGAAACTTTCCATAATTTTCAAAATGAATTTTCGAAGAGGTTTATAGATTTTCACAAAAAAATTGTAACTTGGAATAATTTTTAACCCTTTTGATGCGGATATAGGATGCCTACATAATATACTTTCATTTCACATGGAAGTTTTGAAATTTCAGAATATAATGATATTCTGGAAAATGCTTTTCAGGTAGAAAATCCCATTTCTACAAATGCTTGCCAACCAACTTTCCTGCAATCAAAACTTTTGCAAAAAGATGCATAACTGGATTTAGCAGTACTTAAATGTGTGAACAAGCCTTTTTTGTAATGAATCACTGAAAATACAATTTTT
Organism: Amaurobius ferox; assembly: GCA_951213105.1. Lineage (NCBI taxonomy): Eukaryota > Metazoa > Arthropoda > Arachnida > Araneae > Amaurobiidae > Amaurobius > Amaurobius ferox. The sequence goes on along the minus strand of OX578135.1, from coordinate 135,635,836 downwards.
GTTTACAAACTAATAAGCATTTTTACAGTACCATACAAATTTGCACTTCACAAATCAAATCAAACATAGAAGAATTAGCGAAGACTGTGCATCAACAAAAATATCACTACTTTAAAGAAATGACATATTTATGTGTTTTATATTAAGTTTAATTTGTTACATGCTTATTACTTTATCAAAATAATTTTTCATTTAGCACAACTTTTTAAAAGAAAGATTTGTGTGTTTTATGTATGTTTTATATTGTAGTTTTTGTTATCTTAATGTTACTAAAGAGTTATGTTTGTAATAGAATGTTTTTAATAATAGTATTTAAAATACAGATTCTCCCCATTTTTCTTATTTGATCAATATTAAACTCTTGTTCAATTTCTTTGATTCATTTTTCTGCATCCAGAAATCATGTTAAATTGCACAATAAAATATTTTCATAAATTTTTGCAAAAGAATTACTAGTTTTTGAAAATAAATATTTGACTCTAGTTTCCATGATATTTAAAAAATTTTCCCTGTATTATACATTCATCTTTTTACATTTTCTATATATTGGTAATGGAATATCTAAAATCTAAAGATTTATATTCATTTCTCATTTTGTAGCTCATAATACAATTTTTGGTTAAAACTATATGTATGGTCATTGTACAATCATAGGTGGCGCCATCCTTTCACAATTGGGGGTGCTAATCTCAGATATATAAATCCGTGAAAGAAATAAATAAAATTACTACTTAGCGAGAGACTGAAAATTGTTGAAATAAGGGGCAATTGTTAAGTAAAAATGTGTGTTTGCGAAATGTGTAATGGGAGTGCTGATCCTCCCCATTGTCATACTGTCTGACACATGGGGTCCTTTCATTCAACTCAAAATTCAAATGTGGTCCACAAGTACAAAAAGTTTGTCAACCCCTGGTTTAGAGCATTGTTTAAATGAGGAACACTTTTTAAAATTGAATTTGATGGCAGAACATCAAAATAAGAAAAAGTCCATTATAGTCCAAATTATTCATTTAAATTTTATGTGTTTTCGTTAAGAAAATTTACACGAAACGATCACTTTAAAAAACACTAATTTAAAGCTTAAATCATGATTCTGCAGTTTGCAGTGCATTGTCGCTAGCTGCTGTACTACAAATTTTGCTAATATCAATAAGAAAGTTTGATACTTTATTTTACATATAAAGAAAGTTTGATACTTTATTTTACATATAAAGAACGTTTTTAATGTGTAATCTAACTGTGTTAACAAAAAGAAATAACTATAGGGGCTTCGAGACGTTCTAGTTTATTTAAATTGAGAAGTTTACTAGTTTATAACCACACATGAATTTTTTAATTTTACAATATATCACAAAAATGTATTTCAATTCAATATAAAGTATTCAAACATAAAAATGGAAAAAATATACCTCATGAGCATATTCCACTCAGCTATATAAAAGAACAGGTTATAGAATTATGAATAGCAGTAACTGAGAAATAGATTTATATTTTTATAAAGTAAACATTAGAGTCTACTTTGGAATAACAACTTTTTAAATTTTGAAATAAGCATGAATTTGTTTTTAGATTTTCATTGAAATGTCTGAGCTAATTTGCATATATTTTTACATTAAAAATGTTATAAATATTTCAAAATTCCACAAATGCATGGAAATTTTTTTTAACAGGACTTTACCATAGACGTTAAAATAAATGCATTAGTTAGTGAAATTACTAAACAAATGTCATAAAACTAGGAGTTTAACACTACTTACAGTATTTTTAACAATTCATGAAAAATTAACACGGCTTATCCAAACAAAAACCAATGAAACAACAAAAGTAAAGAAAGTGTTGCCATATTCCGGTAGGTAAATCAATTACAGCTGTACCCCAGTTTCGACACCCAGTTATGTTGGCGAACCATTGCGACGTTGAAGCGTATTTCCATAATGCGGTTCGGAGTGATAAGCTTGGCGATTTGGCCAAATTTGCGGTAAAGAAATTTTCTCGCCAAGAGTGCCGTAAACATCTCTGTTGTGATCTGCGACTGCGCGAAATGGATTCGTATTTACACGTTGTATATCAATATGAATTATTAAAATTCTTTAAAAAGGGTTGTCAACATTCCAATATTCACTTCAAGTCATTATTTAGATTCTGCAATCCCGTGTATCACAATGTCATGTGCTTGTAATTATAGAATTTCACAATATTCTAAGTGGTTTAAAACGTCACATTTAGAATAAATGATGACATTTATAATAGTATGCATTTGGTTATTTTAGAAAATCAAACGAGCAATTTTATTTATTGCAGTGAAATAAAAATTTTGGTTGATTCTTAAAATAGATCCACACACATTTTTCAAATTACGATCCAGCGCCAAGTTGGCGCGATTCTACGAGTTACAATTTCATTCTGAATACTTCGCCAATCTGGTAGCCCTCGACTTCTGGTGACCAACGGACATCCAATCAGCGCGAATCTGCGCGCAACTTTTTGAGAATCCAGACCTGACGACGTCACCTTCGAGATCTAAAGAGGCCTCCCAACTCCCTCGTGACGTCACTGGAAAGGGTGCTAGAAAATTGTTATCGCTAATGTAAAGGTTATGGATAGATATGGAGTTCTTGTGAAAAGAGGTTATTTATGAATAATTGGACACCCATAACAGGTATGTAAACTTTTCTATATGTATATTAATGTTTCTGCCAGTCGCCGCCAGTAAAAGAAATTAATTTTTTTGATAATTTTTGCAATAAATGATGCATTTTCCTTGCATCGTCTGTTAAGCCTTAACGCCAATGCTTATAGTACGTAAAGAGATGTAGGGTATTTTGCAATTTTTCGTTTATTGTATATTTGCATTGTATAACGTTTTAAAGGTTTATATGTCTTTCTATGCATTTGTTATTGTTTTATGTAATTTCTATCAGTAAACTGTATATTTTTGTATCGGATTTAACTTGATATTTATAGCACATGTTAACATCGAATTGCTACTTCAAAATATTGTTTGTCTAAATTATTTACCTTCAATTTTATTTATGCCGAGCTTCCGTGTATTTATTGTTCAGAGGTTTTGCAGGGTCACAGACATTCTTTTTGTTTGTATGAGATTTTAGAAGTTTGTGACAGCCAATATGAATTTGGAGTGTATTATGTTTTTACTTTGTTTGCCATGGTATTTGAAGCACTAATAGCGGTAGTCACATATATTTAAGCTAAATCCTAGTGATCTAACTCTATTGTTTAGCGTATATTAGAAACCTGAACATAGTAGTTGGATTTCTTGGTGGGCTTTTTGATGACTAGAGATCATGCTCTAAAATTGTGTATTCAAATATAAAGCTTTTTCAGCAATATAGTATACTTTAAAAAAAATTTAATGTTATATTGTTCATAGTAGATTTGTATACCTTTTTATGAGTATCTTGAAAGTATCATGCAGTCTGTGTTCATGAATTTTTTGTAGTAATATTTTACTGATTTTCTGTATCACGCATTAAACTTTTAAATGTGCTATTCCATCGAACACTCAAATTCAAAACATTTGACCCCCATTACAGAACTATCCCTATATATAATACTATGCATGTAGGAACATAATCATGACATCTGTTCTAAACAGGTTATTAAGATAAGGTTATTCCATTAGAAATAATTTCACTGCTGCCGACAAAATTTTTTAGGACCCTTTGCAGCAAATGCACAAGCATTCTACTACACCCTATTTTTCCGTATTTATTATGTATTTCTAATTTTAATATGTAAGCAGGGTAAGAAATTTCAGCTCACTAAAAAATTTTTTTCACTTGCCAATACAGTGTACATTGCATAAAGCATCCATTTCTCATTGTAAAAAAATAATTTCATTTAAATTTATCTGCAATTCAGTAGCACAGCATGAGATTTTTGACTAGGGAAACTGAGCAACTGATAAAAAATTTGGAATTAAAGCAAAATTTATGAACTGTTGTTATTATATTGAAACTGTTGCTAAATTATTATGCATATGCTAAATAGAGAAATAACTTTATCATAAATCTTATTTATGTAATACATTTTATGTAAGTATTTTGTACGATTTACTCAGTTAGGTATCTGTATAAGTATATGTTATATGTGTAATATTTTTTACTGTAAATCTAAGATATTGTCTAATATTCGATGCAAAAATATAAACCAAATATCACGGTCATCACTATAGATGTGTTTGATACTTTTATTTTAATTTGATCCTGACTTATTTACGTATAAAGCTTTTGTAACTTTTTGCAGTATTTTGTCTCAATTGGCATCATTTAAAGCGATATCAAGAAAACAATCATTTCTGAAAGTGTTGCAATATGCTATAGTGTTGTTTATATTTGTATCACTTTTACGAAAGTCACATGATACTTTTCATTTTTACAAAAGTTATGATACTTATCATTTTTACAAAAGTCATATGATTATCAATTAAAATGAAGAACTTTCATTTTGAAATTTAGAGTTTAGAAAACATGCATAAATTATTTAAACTACAGCTCATAATTTGAGTAACACAAAAATTTCTTATATGACCAAATATAAACATAGCATACATTCATTCTAATAACACAGATAGATACCATATACACATGCAAAACAGTCGTAGCACTGAAAATGATGAAGTTTGATCAAAATATGTGCATGTAAATACATCCAAAATTTTATTTTGATTTATAGCTTATTACAATACTTTTAATATATGTGTACTATGTCTTATAGGGAATGTAAAAATAATCTTTAATCTTATGTAATTATATTTTATGAAAATACTGTGTACACTTTACTCAATTATGTTGTTGCATATCTATATATTATATCTAAAACCTTTCTTACTGGGAATCCAAGATCTTGTCGAAGACTCGATGTAAAACTACAAATCAAATATCACATGGTAGGTCAATGACTATAGATGTGCTTGATACTTTTTTTAAATTCAACATGACTTGTTTATAAAGTTTTTGTAATTTTTTGCAGCATTTTGTCACTAACTGCCATCATTTATCTAGATTTTAAAAAAATAACCATTTCAGAAAGTTCGCCATATGCAAAATATAACATTTATATTATTTTAAAAATAATTGTGGGTGAATGAAGTATTGTTTCAATATATCAGTTCATTGCCAAATCAATAGTATTGATGCATCAATATAAAGATAAAATATGTTGAAAGTGTTGAAGAACTGTGCATTGATCGCTATAGAAAAATAAAATTGATCTCTCATAATGGTGGTCTTTGATGTTTGACAATTTTAAAAGTGTGTTTACTTTTAAAATGTAAATAGGTTTCTTTACTTTTCTACTTACTATATTTAATTAAAAATTAAGTTATATTGATAATGATTTGCTCAGGAAACAAGGAAATTTCAAAATAAAATATGAATAATTATGCTTTATAAAAAGGTAAGAGAAAATTTTATTACTGTATAAATAAGTGTGTATGGGAGGAAAGCTCAATAAAGACTTAAATTTACTTCTTTTCTGAGAATTTGGTTGTATTTAAATTGTAAATAGTAAACATTAACATTACTGGAAGATATGGATTCTTATTTTCTTAGTTCACACTTTCTAGTTTTGAACATCAAATTTAAGCATGATTTTGAGGTATGATTATTCCAAATATTCAAACAATAAATGGTGAAGGCATTTTTTTTTTATATAAACAGAATAAATATTAAATTTCTTCCTCCAAAATTTGTCACTTCACGTTATAGTTATATCTTTGTTGCTCTGTGGCTATCGATTTTATACATGTATATGAGGTAAATAAAACAATTTGAATTATTCTATGATTTTTTTTTTCAATATTCATACATAAGTTTTAGTACAAATTTAAATGTTATGAATAAATGTTTATGGTGAATAAGTTTTCGACCACATAGTCTTGCAAAGCAGGATTTTCTATGGTGACCAATATTAAAACAGTAAAATGTGGCAGCTTAAAAATGCTGAATGAAAAAATACGTGTGAACTTATTCCACATTTGTCCCAACATAAAAGAAATTTATAAGACTCACCAGGCACATGCGAGCGAGCCACAAATATTAAGGATAAAAATATATATACTTGTTTTTATTTTCTTCTCATAGTATGCAAATATGTTTCTTTTATCTCATATAAAATGTAAACAACACTATATACAATGTATGGTTGTTTTTAGTCATCTTACGAAGGGTACATATGTTAGGAAGAGATTTTTATTCACGATGGTGACGTTTTTCGATCGCTTTTGCAAAGATTTGTTCCTACAAACTTTTTGGAATAAATATTCAGGTATGGTAGGAGCACATACTAATATTCTGTGGGTAGGTGGAACACGGGAATATACGTCACTTCAGTTGGAAGGACTCAATTTCAAAACACGGAGAAACGCGCCAACTTGGCGCAATTTTGTACTTAGCATGATGAGATAAAATACATTTTGCAAAATTTTCTCCATGTAACTTTGATATGCAACTACATTAGCATGTAGCTAAGAGGTTATAATCTAGTAATTTTATTCCATTTACCAGCAGTTTGAACCGAAGTTCAGTACACTAAGCGAGTCTGGGCGCGGTAGCCCATTGCTGGAGTTGCACTCGGTAGGCCCGGGTTCGATTCCAGCCACTGCCAAAACTGCCGCCGTGTTCATGCGGAGTACGATCACGTTAAACATGTGGGTCCGAGAGGTTGGTGGTAGGGGAAGGAGGGTACGGTCCCTGTGGATGCCTCCCTCACTGGGTTCCGGTCTAAATTGGGTGGCACTTCCCGACCGTCCAAACAGTTACCTTACACCTTTCTGGTAGGTCGGACGGTCTGGGTTTCAACAACACTAAGCGAGTCTCATCAACAAAATTTATAAATACTAAAACAATAACATCATGAAACTGTCTTAATTTTTAAAGAAACATTTTTATTACTTAAAACCGTGTTCAATAAGTATTTCTGTGCGAACGCAATGGAAAGGACACAGTAAAATGTGAAAACAAACGAGTTTGTTTTTGTTTTCGTGGTGGTGAAGGTTACCGTACTTTTCTTCTCAGAAGGTTACCAGTGTCTTCATCCGACTCACAGTGCGATTTTCACCAAATCGCCAAACTTGTTACTCCGAAACGCATTATGGAAATACGCGACGTCGAACCCAAACGTCACTTCGTTTCCTAAGGCTCCTCTATATACAGTTAGTAGAGGAGCTCTATCGTTTCCTAAACCTCCTCTAGATACACACAGAATACTATATTCAGAAAGTTCACTCCCATAGGAACCTATGGCAACATCGTTAACATAGGATTTCGCATAGACACTAGCGTTCGCAGAGCCAACCATCGCAGCTATGATATAAAAAAAGCTCGACTGCTAGATTTGGCGACTATCGCTCAATTGGCGACTTTAAGTTAATGCGGCCAAAAAAAATTACGGAACTGTACTTTTATAATTTTTTAAACTATAAACATGATCAGCATTTAAAAATACTTTTATCTGCAATATGTGTAAATTTAAATAAATAAACATAGATATGTATTTAATTCATGTAATCATGAACTAAATAAAAAATTGACGCATTGCGTCACTGTAAATCATTATACACAAAAAATTACAAGCTAACATACTCAAAAGACTGAAATATTATATAATATTTTCAGCCTAAAAAGTATACTAGGGTGTTGATTGTTAAATTGCTTAGTTCTTAATTTATTCTGGGATGCTGTTAATATATAGATATATTTTTAAATACACTAATATTCTTATAATAAATAACAAATTTACATAAATGCATTATCAAAGGTGTCGAACTCAATCGTTAATTACAAAGGCGGGGTATTTTCCACATTACGTCAGTTAGTAAAAGCATGTAAAATATATACACACTCAATATCATATTCAACTTACTCTAGAAAAAGCTATCCAAATATCAATTTTTATGCATTTTTTATAAATGCCTTAGAATTTAGTCTAGTCTTCATTGATAATACTGCACCAATTTCTTATGATGAATACGTGCATAGGATGAAATATGGGATGATAAAAAATAATCTTTTCATATACCTCGTAAACGTAATCCCTTTTCTTTTGGTAATCGATACAAAATAAAATAATTGATTATAAAATCCAAAATAACAGCGAAAATATGTTTTCCATGTGTAAACATGCGATGATAGAATAAAGTTCTTCCAAATATTTCGTTCAGTGCCAAATAGGGTTATATTATCCGAACGTCTTGACGAAAACCGTCACAGATCATCACCAAGCGTGCCAACCTTGAGCGACATGTAGAGGGGGGGCGCTCATCTATGTATTTATGCCTATATATATGTTAGTAATATATATATATATATATATATATATATATATTATTTATATATATATATATATTATTTATATATATATAGTAAATATAAAGCATATGTATATACATATACGTATTTTGGGCATAGCAACGGGAGTATTAAAAATATAAACGACGGATGTATTAAGTAAAATAACGTACCTCCCACCTGCTCGCTCGTTCATAAAAAGCCTGGACACATGGAACGTATCTTTCCGAGTGAAAAACATTACATAGTCCTAATTTAAGTAAAATTGTAGGGGCTAGTTAAACTAAAAGTTATGCCCAGGGAGTTGACTACAAAATATGCATATTCTGGCGATACGTACTGATGGTTCAGACACTATAGCCACCCGTAAAATCAAAATCGGTGGATTAGGAGGCGAGATAGAAAATTGGGGGGGGGGGGTAACCAAAGTAAGAGTTACGTTCGGAGATTTGCCATATTAAAGTTGCATATCCAGGTGACATGTACAAATGGTAGAGAAACTCACTACAGCGATAAGCCGAACCAAAATCGCTCAATTAGAAGCAGATATGTAAAATTCTGGGGGCAAGTTAAACTAAAAGTTATACCCAGGGGTTGACACAAAAATATGTGTATCCAATTGAAATGTACAAATGTTGCTCAGACTATATAGTCACCAGCAGAATCAAAATCGCTCAATTAAAAATTGAAATGTAAAATTATGAGGACTAGTTAAACTAAAAGTAAAGCCCAGGGGTTGACTCAAAAAACGTATGTATATTATATCCATCAAATATGTATATCAAGTTAATATGTACATGTGGGTCAGAGACTATAGCCACCATCTGAATCAAAATCGCTTTATTAGGAGTCGAGATGGATAAGTGTGTGTGGGGGGGGGTGCTATTTGAAGTAAAAATTACGCTCAAAGATTTATCACTATAAAGATGCAGATCCAGGTGACATGTGCTAATGGTGCAGAGACTATAGCCATCAGTAAAATCAAAATCGCTCAATTAAGAGGTGAGATGGGAAATTGGAGGGCGAGGGGGCGTAACTGAAGTAAATGTTAATCTCAGAGATTTCTCACAAAGATGCATATCCAGGTGACATGTACAAATGGTGCAGAGGCTATAGCCACTAGCAGAACCAAAATCTCTCAGTTAGGAAACGAGATGTAAAATTGAGGGAGCTAAGCTAAAAGTTACGTCCAGGAGCTTGGCACAAAATATATATTCAGGTGACACGTACAGATGGTGCAGAGACTATAACCATGATTAGAATCAAACTCACTGAATTAGAAGGCGAGATAAGAAATTTGGGGGCTACTTCAATTTAAATATAAGCCTAGGGCCAATATTATAAGTCTAGAGCCAATTTGGGGGCTACCAATATAGTCGCCAGCGGTCGGGTCATAATTTCCAGAAAAACGACGTCAGATAAAAGGATCATGTTGAAAATTTAATTTTTAAGTTTTTTTAATAAATACTTAGAATTTCTTTAATTTTTAGGCATTTTTCAATGTTAAATAGCTGAAAAAGTAAGACAGCTGGGTAAGTCAACTCAAACTAAATGTCCGAAACAACACATTTATGAAAGTGTCACTAAAAATAGCCTATGTGTCACAGTGTGCCAAAAATTGGAAACGTTTAAAGAATTATTTTGAAGTCAAACATATTGAAATTCGTCACCAGCAGATCAACCAGAGCATAGAAATAAATCCTTTCCGGAAGAACAGAACAACAGACAAACTACATCAGAAATGACGAAATGCGAAACAACTTCAATTATGAAGACAGCTGGGTGGGACAAACGATCCTTCAAACTGAGTGTCCTAAACAAGACACTTTATTCACGATGGCCAGAAACCCCTAAAATATCATACCCCCCCTCCCCCTTCCCATCACCACACACGTACACTTAATTCTCTCATTTGTTTAAATGTTTATTTAAACTTCCAAATTTATAACAAAGACGAGAATGAGAACAAACACATTCTTAAATGTAGAAAATTGAAGCCAAATTAGCGAAACTGAGCCAATTTGAGAAGTCCCTCTTCATGTTTTTCTACTCTTCTGTTTCTTTTTGGCTGGGGCGCGCTCAAGGTAAATGGAAGTAGCTTGGGGCGCGCTCAGTCCCGCGACACAATCTACTAGTAAATCTGCAATGTCTGGTTTTTTTTTTCACGCCAAATTTCTAATATTGCTCCTATACCATTCTTTCACTCAGGAAATGCCGACGGTAGGAACGCGGCTTTAAAAATATCCCTGTATTTTCCCCTATGTGTTGAAAATTCTGTGCAATATAGCTTTCGTGAGTCGACTTTCTCCGAAGAAAGGTGTAGTGCTGCCATCTAGTGGCATTTTCATAACTTATTTTTAATAATTCTCGATTTAATTGAACCAAAAATTCAGGTTTTTTCAATAGAAATTGTAATAAATCTGTATAACTAAAACAATGATTTGGGGTGTTTACTCAATGGTGTCGCGCGTACTCGCGGCCCCCCCAATGGCCGCCACTGGTTGGCGGTTGAAGGCGCTGCGGTAGCGAGTAAAACATCTGTATATATTAGTCTGTGTAGATACAGTATAGGAGCTCTATCGCTTCCTAGAGGTTTGGTTTAGTTTAATGACGTTAAAACTGATAATGAAATTTTAAGATGAAAAATAATGTTCTAGTGGGGGTTCTAGAAAATTTATTTGTAAAGTGAATTTATTCTAATGTTTGTGAACTGTGAGATTCTGAGTTCGATGCTGCTCAGAGAAAAAAGGTTTTTTTAAAGATTGTCCTCACCACCACCCGATGCATAAATGCACCGCGACAATCTCCATAACTTTCTTTTTATTTATTTTTTATTTCTTCAGTGTTTAAGTTTTTCATTGTGGTCCCAACCACCACCCGATGTAAACAATACATCGCCACAATTCAATCCAGCATGAGCCAAAACCCTTATAAAAAGCAAACACTAATTCGGTTTTAAATTGTCCCTAGGCCAAAAATCGTATAAAAAGCAAACATTTATTCGGTTTTTAATTGTCCCTAGGCCAAAAACCGTATAAAAAGTAACCACTGATGACATTTGCAAATATAATTTAATACCCATGCGAATATTCTCATCAGGATATTCGCATGGGTATCAAGAGCATGGCCCGAATATATCAACCAGATACCACCAAACACTAATTCGGTTTTTTAATTGTCCCTAGGCCAAAAACTGTCGCTATAACAACACCGTGCGTCTGCGCGCGCATGAGGGTGAAATATCGAATTTCTTTCACCGTTTGACCGAGAAATTGAAAATCATGACTTCTTTAAACTCCGGTTCCTGCGGCTATTTTTAATTATTTCTTGACCGGATTGGACTTGTAAGAATGCCTGATCTTTGAGCTTTCTAAAAATATAAATTATTAGTCGAAATTGTCGGTACTTTTCCCGACGCGAGGATTTAAAAACGAAAGTTCGTTTTTTTTCGAGCCGAAAGTGACTTTTGTTTAAAAATTTTTAAAAAATATTAAAATTTGTCCCTGAGATTTGAAATTTATATATCTTTACTCGCAATTGTCTGCTCTTTCCGGTTGTGTGATTTGTTTTTTTCTACGACGTCTGGATGGTGGAGAAAAAAGGTCAAAAAACAGTCAAAATCGCATAAAACATTAAATAACAAAGAAAAATTCAAACTTTAAAAATCGTTTTTCACGTGTCACCTCCCCCCCCCCCCACACACACGGGCTCCGATTGCCAAATTCCGTAGCTCTGCAATGCGCTGAGCCTATAGTGTATAAGACACAAACATTGCCTTTTATTATTTACTAGCCGCCTTCGGCGACGAGCCTGTTCGCTACCCCTGAAAATTCTGACCATGGCAAACTCGCTGGCGCCATAATCCCGTGGAGTTGTTGAGACCCAGACTATCCGACCTACTAGAAAGGTGTAAAGTAACTATTTGAATGGCCAGGAAGTGCCACCCAATTGAGTGGGGGAGGCATCCACAGGGACAGTACTCTCCGTCCCCTACTACTAACCTCTCGGAAGGACTTACGGACCCACATGTTTAACGTGATAGCACTCTGCGTGAAGATGGCGGCAGTTTTGACAATGGCGGGAATCCAACCCGAGTCTACCGAGTACAATTTCCGCGCGCTAACCACTGGGCTACCGCGCCCTCAACCCCGTGGAATTAACAAAGTTTGGTTTAGTTTAATGGCGTTAAAACTAATAATGAAATTTTAAGATGAAAAATAATGTTCTAGGGGGGTTCTTGAAAACTGATGTGTAAAGTGAATTTATTCTAATGTTTGTGAACTGTGAGATTCTGAGGATTTCTGTATCTGTAACCCTAGGAAAGGGATAACTTTGATGTGTGCTCACAGTCGGGATCAGCTGCTCCTATGTTTTTTTTATAGAGGTATGCTCCTTTATTTTTACTTTCTACATAATGTATAAGGAAAGTATTATGACGGGGTCGAAAATTCGAATTCGAGTTTTCGACGGGAGAGCACGTTTCAAGCATCCCTGATCACGAATCAAACATTTTTGAAGTGATGTCTGTTTGTGTGAAGGTATGTGTGTGTGTGTGTCAGTGAGTCTGTGGAGACGATAACTGACGAACGAATGGACCGATTCGAACGAAATTTGTTACAAAAATCACAATCCGTAAACGCTGGAAGTCTATTGTTTGTATACGTAATCGAATGTTCAGAACCCCCCTAAATTTTCGAGTGAAATTTTGAAAAAATCGTCAGAAAATCAAAACCGCTAATAAAGTTACGTAAATAGACATTTCTAATGTAATTTTTCTTTAGAAAACGATTGACATAAATTTTAGAACGCTAACGTATACCGTTCTTGAGATATTGCACATTTTTCAAAAAAGTTATTAAAGGTCATATAAAATAAAAAAAATATATTTCTTATTAAGAAACATGTTCACTTTTCATATGTAATACCATGCGATAAATTTTGTGATATTCTCGTGGATCTAGCTCGTTCCATTCATAAAAAAAGATACTTTGAGTAATACTTTTGTATTTGAATGCCAATAGTCATTTATCTGCTGTAAGAATGACTTATTTCTTCGTCCATAACGCTTGGCGAGATTTTGGCGACGAATTTGGTGGAATGTCGCCAACTTGGCGACTTTTTTAAATGTTGCTAAATTAACGAAAAACTCACCAAATGAAAAAAAATGACGACTCATTGACGAAAATTCGATATCTTGGAAATAATATAAATATCTACTATAAAAATTATCTATTTTTTTTTACTGTGAAATTAGTAAATTCATTGCATTATATAAGGAAAGTCATGTGCTGCCCACATCAGATGTTTTGTTTTACATAAATGAATGTATCCGGTTGTCTGCATTTTTAGTATTGCATCGCAAATGACATGAAAGTATTTTTGAGACTGATGATGTTGAATGTAAATATAGTATTTAAGAAATAACGATGCTGCTCAGCCCAAAAAAATTTTCTTTAAAGATTGTCCCCACCACCACCCGATGCATAAATGCACCGTGACAATCTCCATAACTTTATTTTTATTTTATTTCTTCAGTGTTTAAGTTTTTTCATTGTGGTCCCAACCACCACCCGATGTAAACAATACATCGCCACAATTCAATCCGGCACAATGAGCCAAAAACCTTATAAAAAGTAAACATTAATTCGGTTTTAATTGCCCTAGGCTTAAAATAGTACAAAAAGCAAACATTCGGTTTTTAATTGTCCCTAGGCCAAAAACTCTATAAAAAGCAATCACTGATGACACTTGCAAATATAATTTAATACCTTATCAGGAGATTCGCATGGGTATCAAGAGCATGTCCCAAATATAGGGTCTTTCAGAAAGAACTCCCTAACTTTGAAATGACATAACTGCGAAACAGTGATAGACAGAAAGATGAAACAAGTGGTATGTTGGATAGACAGGTCTGGAATTTTAAATACACAGGTTTGCAAAATTTACAAGATTGGCTAACAGAGGGTGCTGCAGTTTCAGTGCAATGTCCTTTAAATAGTGGTTGAGATTGTTTTTCGTAAACAGGGGTCAAATCACATTACTATGGATTTGATATGGCCACCGTGTATAGCAGTAACATGACGCAAGGGATGGGCGAAGTTTGAAGCCACCTTCTGCAATGTCTCTACTGAAATGGATGCACATGCCTCACAGATGAACTAACGTTTGAGGATTCTTACTGTAAAAAGTGTCCTTCAAATGGCCCCAAAGAAAGAAGTCGCAGGGATTGAGATCCGGGAGTATGGAGACTGAGCGTTCTGTACTTCTGAGCATTTATAAGTTATTTAAAGCTCACTGTGCTTGCAGCGCCTTCTGTTAGCCAATCTTGTAACTAGTTTTGCAAACCGGTGTATTTAAAATTCCAGACCTGTCTATCCAACATACCACTTGTTTCATCTTTCTGTCTATCACTGTTTCGCAGTTATGGCATTTCAAATTTAGGGAGTCTTTTCTGAAAGACCCTGTATATCAGCCATATACCACCAAACACTAATTCGGTTTTCAATTGTCCCTCGGCCAAAAACCGTCGTCATAACAACAACGTGCATCTGTGCGCGCATGTGGGTGAAAAATCGAGCCTCTTTTGCTGTTTAGACGAGAAATTGAAAATCATGACTTCCTTAAAATCCGGATCCTACGGCTATCTTCCCTTATTTCTCACCCAGATTGGACTTGTAAGAATGTCTGATGTTTGAGCTTTCTAAAAATGTTAATTATTAGTTGAAATTGTCGGTACTTTTCCCGACGCTAGGATTTAAAAACGAAAGTTCGTTTTTTTGAGCCGAAAGTGACTTTTGTTTTAAAATCTTTAAAAAAATATTAGAATTTGTCCCTGAGATTTGAAACTGATATATTTTTACTCGCAATTGTCTGCTCTTTCCGGTCGTGTGGATTTGTTTTTTTCCATGATGTCTGGATGGTGGAAGAAAAAGGGGACAAAAAGATCGAAATCGCATAAAACATTAAATAATAATAAAAAAAAAATTCAAATTTTAAAAATCGATTTTCACGTGTCACTTTCCCCTCTGGGTCTCCGATTGCGAAATTTCGTAGCTCTGCGACGAGCAGTCGCTGAATCTATAGTGTATAAGACAGACACACAGACATTGCGTTTTATTATTTAAGAAGATTTGCTTCATTTTTTTTGTATAAATAAGAAGTAGCATAGTTGTTTGTAATAAAGAAATTTACAAGTCTATGTATTAAGGTCAAGGTGAAAAATTCTTATGGAAACCAAATCAATCTTGAATGTAATATACGAATATATATTTGGAATTGTTCTTGGTTAAATTTTTATCAAATGAAAAAGTATAGCTTGATAAGTGGTCTATTTATTTTCTTATATATTTTCCTTGATTTTTATATTCCAATTAAAATGGAGTTTTACTTGTATTTTGTTTTCCTGCATATAATGTTCGTATTACAAAACCGGGGTTTCACTTCAATAAATCTGTTAATGTCATTAATTTATTTTAATTGTAATTCAGTTATTACAGAAACATTACTTAAAGTAGTATTCCATACCTCTCAAACCGCAGCCTAGTACAGAGGCACTGATAGGTAAGGAATAAGAATATTTTGTATAGGGGCTCGGGAGGCTTCTCATTTTTGTTTTTACCCACACCATCTGATCTACTCAAAGGTGTAAGGGATCTGTTTAAATGGCCGAGAAGTGCCATCTAATGTAGATTAGAAGCAAGTCGAGGCAGCATCCACACAGTGACTGTATCTTTCGGAAGAACTTACAGGCCCACATATTTAATGTTCCCGCATGAACACATAGACAGTTTGGGCAGAGTTGGGAATGAAACTTGGGTGATCCAAGTACAATCCCCGTGCACACTGAACTGTTCCACAAACCAGACCCTTTCTTGCCTAAACCGCTTGTAAAAATAGATCAATAACTTGTAAAATAAGGAGGGGAGCACATTTGTTGTATATGCCCAAAATATCTGACGGCGGCTAAGTTCAGGTCCATTTAGCTGTACTAAGGTATATTTATTGTAATAGACTAAATGTTTTTATATGCAGATTTCTGTTAATCGAAGTTTACTTTATAATATATAAATTAATTGAAATGTTTTTCACGTACTGTACAGTCCGGCCACACAATTTGCTACCATAAACTTTTGGGTTGGTCGTGTGGTCTGGGCTTTCAACGTACTGTACAGTGACTATTTTGTCTAATGCTTTTGGAAAAAAATATATTTATTGCCCAATATTTTGTTTTAAATTAATTTTTTTATTTCTTACCTCATTTCGACAGCTGATAATCCAGCACCACTTCAAGTCTTAAATGTAACTTAGCTAAAATATATATCATGAAACTTCCTATTTTCAAATTTTGGACTTCGTTTTTTAGTTTCCACAAATTATTTTTACATGACTGATCTGTCATCATAACTGTTATCCTGACTGAATCATCCTCCTCAAAATTAAAATACTAAATAATCAAAGACTTATAAAGTTACTTGCTTTTCAAAAAGCAGTGTAAAAAGAATTAATTTTCAAATCTATTAAAATGAAATAAAAATAGAAAATTTACCGATACACATCTCTAACTATGTCTGAAAAAGATTTGATATGAAATTGATATGATGTTTTTAAATAACAATCTCAGGATGCATATAATTTTTTTTAAATCATTGTGCATGTAAATTTTTAGTGTAGTTTAAAAAAAATTTTGACTTTCTTACTTTCATCAATTTACACATTTTAGTTATCCCTGTACACAAAGCACAATTTTAAAATAATTTCTGAATAAATATTTATGTACAATATCGTTAACATTTCAAGTACTCATTTGTTTAACGTAATATGAAGTAAGGGATATTTATATTTTATTTTAAAGAAATGTGTTATCAATATGGAACAATTAATACCTGCAATAGCAGCAAGAAAACTTGCTTTGTTATATGCCACTATAATGTGAATTTCTATGTGAACTGATATATTAAGTGCTACCATGCAGCCGGCTTCTAATTTAAATTAAAAATTAAACTCTTGAGAGAACTTTGCCTGTAAATATATTCCCAAAGTTTGAATCAGTCTCTCATTGAATGTGTAAAATAAGGGGCGCGACAGCCCAATGGTTAGCTCGTGGCAATTGCACTCGGATGGCCCGGGTTCTATTCCCGCCACTGCCAAAGCTGCTGCTGCGTTCATGCGGAGTACGATCATGTTAAACATGTGGGTCTGTAAGTCCATTTGAGAGGTTGGTGGTAGAGGAAGGAAGGTACATTTCCTGTGGATGCGTCCCTCACTGGATTCTGGTTTAAATTGGGTGGCACTTTCCAGCTATTCAAATAGATACCGTATACCTTTCTGGTAGGTCGGATGGTTTGGGCTGAAGAGGAAGAAGGGTGCAAAATAAGGGAATATTTTTCATTAGCAAACTGCTAATCAAAATTTCATTTCTATAGCAGTTTCGATATTTTGACTAGCAGTTCACAACTATTATTTCACTAGTTTTTTAAAAATGTACTATAAACATACTGAGATGCCGGGTTTGAAATATAAAAGAAAAAAAACATGAATATTGCAGAAGCTATGCACGTTTGCCGTAAGATTTTGTTTTACTGTTATGAATCATTTGTTGTGATTTTTAAAATTAAGTCTTAAAATGCGATTCAAATGTATTTTTATATAGTAAAACACAAATTTTCTATCGTAATTTGTGATGCGATACCGCTTATTTTGCACCCTGCTCTCATTGCAGATAAGATACCTGCAGCCATGAACATATAAAGCTGACACAAAAGTTTAAATTAAATCTCAGATTCACAACAGCATTCCTATGAAATAATTTAGATTATCAATGCTTTAAGTGGTATATTTATCAATGCTTTAATGGTATATTATACTAAATATCTTGGAGTGTACTACAAGCAACAGATTAGGGGCCCCCACTATGACCCCCCCCCCCACTTGTTTATAAAATGCAGTGGGTGAAATATTAGTTAGTTGTGTGATATTGTAACTACATATATGAATCATGCAACAGAATAAAAATATTTGATATTCATGTTTGCAAGCTTTAAATATGTTGTAGAAAATTTGAAAGTAAGAGGAATATGAATTTAACACAAAATAATACCGATGATTAAAATGTTTTTAAAATTGTGAGCAAGATAAATTTACAATGAATCAGATGTTTTAAAATCCATCTAATCTAAAGAAAAATACCTAGCTCATTGAAATATTTCAAAAATTACATTATGTGCTCAAATAAGAATCATAGTTTGAATGAGTTTCGATAATTATATATACATACATAAATAAAAAAATATATCCATCCGTAATACGATGAAGACAAAAATAATTAAATCTCAGTGTTTTAGAACACATAAATGGGAATTTATGAAAATTCTTTTTCTGAAATACATCAAATAACTTAAAATTGTTAAAAAAATTATATCTAGCTAAATAATGGCGTGAATCTCTCCGTCTTGATTGACATATCTCGTTACGTTTATGTGTACATCACATTGTTCCCTCCTCCGTGCTGTCCAGTATGGGCGAGACTGGGGCGAAGTCGTAGTAAGTTGTAATTTGGACACCCCGTCTCAATATATGCCCCATGGATAGATGGGATTTAACCATTGAGAATCAATGATTTTGTCGTGATTGACACTTTTGTTGTCTTTGTAAAAGATGAGTGCTATTTTGGACAACGTTTTAATTTCTGAAGACTTTCTTAACATCGACTGCCGTATGAATGGAATGGACTCGGGCGATAGTAGAGTAAATTTGATGCCGCAGCAAAACATTACAAAATTTTAGGATGAATAAAAAATTTTAGGTGTAATTTTAGGAATTTAAGGGAAGTTTTAAATTAATAGGAATTTTAGGTAGAATGCAATCCCTGCACCTTTGGCCTGACATAAGAATGCACTAGTGTTCTTAGAATAACTAGAAAACTGGAGCGACTAGAAAGTCCAAATTTTGTATGCCATTCCTATATTCTAATTTTTGGATTTTTAACCTTATCGGGTCAGATCATCTTGGGTCCACCATAGGAGTGTACTCAATTTTTGAGAATAACTCCAAAACTAAAGCAGTTAGATGGTCCAAATATAGTATGTCATTGCCTTTTATGCTATATTTTAATTCTTTGTGTTTTGAACTTTATCGGGGCCAGCCCATCTTGGACCCAATATAAGAATATACTGGTGTTTTAAAATAAATCCAAAACTGGAGCGGCTAGAAAGTCCAATTTTTGTATGTCATCTTATACTTTGATTTTTTTTATGGAGTTTCAGGGTTCATGCTCATTTTTCAAAATGAAATTCCTTGAGTTTTTCAGGTTCTCCCTGCTGTCTTCATCAAAATTCCAGGTACTGCGTACTACTACTTTAAAGCCAATTTCAAAAAATAATTTTAGGTTTAATAGATATTTACCATGAATACATGACAGTGAGAAAAAAAAAAAACATTCAAAATTTTCTATATGTGCATATACAACTTCGAAAATCCTGATTTCGGTCAATTTCGGATTTTATAATTTTCCGGATTATAGAGTTTGGATAAAATTCAAACTTAATATCAACTAAATATACTATAAAACATTATTTTTAGTTAAGATAATGACAAAAAGTCAAGTTAACCCATTAAAAAATATTATTTAATACAAAATAAAAAATGGAACAAAAAAATTTTAAGAAAAAAATACAAGAAATAGAAAGAAAAAGAAAGTTTAAGAAAAAATATGCTTATACAAGAAATAAAAAGTAAAAGAAAATTTACATTTTATCATTTTGTTTAAACATTTGAACTAATGTTTATTGTTTCACTGATTTTGGTTTGTGGGAAAGCAGTTTTTCTTTTATCCTATAGATAGATGGGCATTATTTCTTGTTTAGTTATGAAGTTTCTTTGTTCAAGACCTTTAATTGAATGATTGACTGATTGTACATGATTATCAATAGGTTTTTTCTCTGTCAACCCCCTCCCCCCACACACAACTGAATCCGCTAGCAAAATGTCTCCATATTTTTATTTTCTCATACTATAGAATAGTGAAAGTATTGTTTTCACAAATATTTTCTATTTTGAGATTTTGATGTCAATACATGTTTTAGGTGATTTCATGTGAACACATTTTAACTATTTTACAGTAATGTTCATCTGTTGTTGATTGCTAGTGTACAGGATAGCTGCCATAAATTCTGATGGATTTCCATAAAACATTTACATCAGACTTTGTTATCGAAAAATCTAGAACTATAGAATCTATTGAAATTCAAGTAAAATTTCATATTTCCTATAGCAGCATCAGACAAGTTTGCATAATCATGCATAAAAGGATTTATTTATGACTCAATGATCATGAAACTTAACAGCTTCAATCATTATAGTGATGAGACTTAGCTGATGAAGATTTCAGTAGTGAAATAAGAAAATATCAGCATATACATAAAATTATTTAAGCATATATATAATTATGTATTAATATATATATATTTATAAGATTTCATCCAGTTAAAAATACTTTATATTGAAACCAAATATTTCCATTTGATAAAGCATAAGTTTTTACTATAATAATAACAAATATTGATCTTTAATAAAAAAATAAAATATAGCAATGTATTTATAGATATGAATATATCAATTTTAATATATCCTTGCCAAAATGGTTGCTTAAATCATTATTTTAATACCACTTTTTTGGAAAATATCCCTTCAAAAAGTTCAAACCCATTTTCCAAAATAAGAAAATATGTATTATGCAAAAATAATAAAAAAAATTAACCGTAATAAGTAACCAGAATACAAAAATAAGCTAGTCTAGTCAATCTATATGCAACATTTAGAAGATGGGAAGGAAAATATACTAATGGACTCTGCGATTCATGTGATCGTATGTGAAAATAATTAGAAAATCAACCCTTAATAATAGCCAAATTATGAAAAAACTCTAGTTTAGTCAATCTAATATGCAACATTTAGAAGATGGGGATGGATGGAAAAGATACTAATGGACTCTCGGCAATTCACAGGAACATAAAGTGTTGTCACGTTAATTTGATTGGCATTAAAGCGGACGCAATCATAAATCCCCATTGTCACGTTAATGTGATTAGCATTAACTTCCATGCACCCATAAATCCCCATTGTTACATTGATTTGGTTGAGATTACTGTGCATGCGGCAGTAAATTTACATTGGCCTTCACAGAAGACAATTTTCCATAGGAAACTATGCAAATTCCATAATACGCAGTATGAGAGTAAGTTTCTCGTAAAAACTACGGAGAATCCGTAATAATCGGCATCTCCATGAGCAGGTCAGCAAGTGGAAAATTCCCTGATTTTTCCAGAATTTTGAACAAAAAATCAATTTTCCCTGACATTTAAGTCCAATTTCAAATTCCCTGTAAATTCCCGATTTCCAGAGTGTGCACAAACCCTGGAGTTTGAACCTTTTGGGCCAGCTCATCTTGAGCCCGTCATAGGACTAAACTCATTTTATGAGAATAACTTCAAAACCAGAGCAGATAGATAGTCCAAATTTAGTATGTCATTTGTTTTTGTGCCATATTTTAATTGTTTTTATTTTAAATTTTATCGGGGCCAACCAGTCTTGGGTCCGACATAAAAATGTACTGGTGTTTTGAGAATAACTCGAAAACCGGAGCGGGATAGAAAGTCCAAATTTTGTATGTCTTATATTTTAATTTTTTTTATTTTGAATCTTATCGGGTTAGCCTGTCTTGAGTCCAATTGATTGATCCCAAAAAGGAAACTATAAAATCGATCAACGAAAAACGTATTCGAATAATTTTTGTTTCAAAGAATGTTCAATAGATGGCGCTCGGAGCAGCTGTGTTCGCACAGGAGCGACCAAACAGAGTAATTTTTACACTAAAGCGATGATTCTCCTTACTTTTAGCTTCCTGCATGTACTGGATATGAAATGATTTTTCTTGTGTTTCTTTTACTCTAACACCTTTCTACACATGCCCAACTCATGCATAGAAATTAAATAAGTTTTTTTCTTTTTGTTGATTCCTTTATTGTTATTGTACACTCAAAAGTTTACAATCATCAATCATGAACCTTACCCTACTCAGAAGCCAATGCTTTCATTCAAGCTGTATCTGTGTTATTTGTGCCGTTACTTTATTTTCAATTTAAAAAAGCATGCGAAAAGTTATTTGGTGATGTATTTTATTTATGTGTTCTAAACACAGAGATTTGATTTTTTTTGTCTTACTTCATCGAATGTCAGATGGAAACATTTCTATATGAGTAAAGCATCTATTTCTATTTACATATGTATAATTATAGAAACTCATTTAAACTATTATTAATATTTGAGCTTATAATGTAATTTATCAAATATTTCAACGAACTGAATATTTTTCTTTGGATTAGGTGGATTTTAAAACATCTGATTCATTGTAAATTTATCTTGCTTTCATTTTAAAAATAATTTTACTTATCAATATTATTTTGTGTGAATTCGAGTTCCTCTTACTTTAAAGTTTTCAATAATATATTGAAAGCATGAATTTCAGCTATTTTGATTCTGTTTTTAATGTTTGCTTGCTACAATTACAAATGACAATTAGTAAATAGTATTGCATGACTCATTTATGTAATTACAATGTGTCACAACTTTACCTAATATATCTCCTACTGTATTTTATAAACAATAGACCCCACATATGACCTATTAATCTGTTGTTTGTAGTACACTCCAAATTATTTAATATACCATTAAAGCATTGATAAATAATGCCATTTAAAGCATTGATAATCTAAATTACTTCATAGGAATGTTGTTGTAAATCTGAGCTCCGATTTAAATTTTTAAGTTAGTTTTATATGTTCATGGATGCAGTTATCATATCTGCAATGACAGCTTGATTCAAACTTCGGGAATATCTTCTATAGGTGGGGTTCTCTCAAGAGTTCAATTCTTAATAAATTGGAAGCCGGCTGCATGGTAGCATTTAACATATCAGTCCCCATAGAAGTTCGCATTATTGTGACATGTAGCAAGTTTTCTTGCTGCGATTGCAGGTTTTAACTATTCCATGTTGACAAGTGTATAACATGTTTAAAAAAAAAATACCTCACTTCATATTACGTTAAACAAATAAATACCTAGAATCTTAAAGATATTTTACACAAATATTTATTCACAAATTATTTAAAAACTGCGATTGATGTACAGGGATAACTAAAACATGTGAATCCATGAAAGTAAGAAAGTCGAATGTTTTTTTTTTAAACTACACTAAAAATTTACATGCATGATGATTTAAAAAAAAAAAAAAAAATTATATGCATACTGAGGTTGTTCCAATTTCATATCAAATCTTTTTAGACACAGAGGTGTGTCGGTAAATTTTCCCCCATTTTAATAAATTTAAATGAACAAAGTCATAAACACTTTTCAACTTCGTTGTAAAGTGTTAAAAACACATCAAAATTCTTTCAAATTCTTTCAGTTCAAAATTTCAGGACTTTTTACCCCAAATAGGCATCAAACAAAGAATAATTTCACAAAATTTTGCTATTGTAAAGAAAGAAACTTATGTAATTTATGAGGCAGAAAAAGATGTGCACTACACTAATCAACAATTTTCTAGTCTTTTCTACTTACTTTTATTTTTTTCTACTTTTGATCCCGCTCGACCGATCTCTCCCCCCCCCCCCCCCTTCATTTCGGAATTGGAACGGCAAAAATTTTAAGGAGGTTTTAAGAAGAATTTGGCAAAATTAAGGAGTTTTAAGGGCCTTTAAAAACGAAATGTGAATTTAAGGACTGTGCGAACCCTACAGAAACATGACTGAAAAAGATACATTGTGCTTTTTATACACAGCCAAACCGCAAATAAAATTTGCATATTATCAATAAAGTTAGCTTTTTGTGCAAAACCTTTTCAAGAACTCAATTCTATCCACAATGTTTTGCTTTGAGTTTAGAAACAGTCAACATGGCAAGCCATGATAAAAGACTTTTCAAATCACTTTAAAAAGTTTTTATTCTTATCTAAGGTGTTTATGATTGATTATTATTATTATTTGTGTTAACAATAACCAGGCAATTAATTAAAGGAAGATTACATATTTAATCAAGATTTGCAATTGAAATAAAGGTACTACATATTCAAATGTTTATGTTCTTTATAATTAAAAAAAATTAACCTGAGTAAAATCACATAACTTATTTATTATAGTGTAGAAGAATTCTTAAAAACACATGCTTTTGCGATAATTGTGAGTTTTCATCAGATGCCCCTTTTATATATAAATTTTTTGAAACATTGCTTGTTAGTAAAAATCAAAGTTAACAAATATTCAGCTGTGTAGTCCTTTGGAACCTCCTTTTTTGTACCCCAACAAGTACATGTTTGATAAATACTGTCATACAGGAATGTATGTGGCAAGTCAGTTATTATTGTATAATTTAACATTGGTGTTTTTCTGAATTTTTTTTATATTATCTAATACATTTTTTTCATTAAGCAATTATACAACTGCAACTTTTCCATAAATTATGGCACATTCAAAGAAGTATATCATAATGGTACAGTTCCCAAGAACATATTAAAAAATAGTAACTGTAACCTGCATTTTTAATGAGTTTTTAAGCATATAATTTTAAGACTTTATATAGCCATATAAAAAAAGTTTTGCAATATACCATGTAATTAAATAACAGAAACAAATTGTGGTGACTACTTTTATATTTATTTTTAGATCACTTTCATTTGTATACTGTACACTATTACATACTGATATTTAAAAAATAAAGTATAATACAGAATACCACTATATTTACAAAAATTAAATTTTGCTTTGAGCAATGTTTCATAACAAAAGATAAATTTCAAAAAATAACAACTTCATGCTGAAGCCTTCAAAAAATTGTAAAGCAATCACATATTTTAAACAATGATATTTAAATGTGTTTTATATACAACATGTATGTCTTATTTACAATGAAATCAAGAGTCGTCAGTCTTTACTAATCTGAAAAAAGCCTTGCTCAAATCTAACTGATTTTGATTCTAAGAAAAATATTTTTCTTGTATATATACAATGAAACAGAATTTCTCAGCCAGTAGTCTGTAGACTTCAATATATTTTTTGAGATGCTATGTTTAAAATGAATAAACTGTATGATCATCTATCTCATAGCAGTACCTATTATTATTTGAAAACATAAATTTTATACCTAAATGTGGCTAGACATAATGATGATGAACTGTTACCATTTTATCTACATATCTTGTGACAATTATGCTTTAAATCATTTATAGCAGTCATACATTTCTATATACATACAAGCAGGAATACAAATATTTCTGCTTGGGTGCTTAAGTATCCAAAGCAATAGTGCCCCAACAAAAGTAGCACAGCTACTTGTAGTCCTCACATAAAATGGATTAACCAATTGATTTATATTGTAGAGTGCAGATACAAAATAATGAGATCTAATAAATTAAATTACTCCTCATTCTGTTATCAATGCCTTAAAACACAAGCTTATAAAAGTTAATTATAAAAGTCACTTATTTTTATATCTGATTCAAAAATAAAATAGCTAAACACAGTTGAAGAATATGATACATAATTTTCAATTGTATTTTGTAATTATTTTCTCTAGGTAAGACCTTTCGTTTAAGTCAATTACTCTGCAAAGCATTTGGTACAACTACATGTTATATATTTAAAGATGATGCAATATCTGATTCACAAAATTAAATAAAAGAGAGATTGGCAGAACTATCAAGATCAGTTCACTACAGGAAGTCCACAGACTTCTTAGTTTAAGTTTTGAGTAAGAAGCTGAGAAACACTGCACTATTATATAATTTCTTAACATCATAAGCTAGCAATCAATGAAGGCTACCTAGGAGCATGATTGTTCATTAAAACTGTTTGCCTATGTGTCTTTGGAGGCAACTGTGGTGTAGATCTGCCAGAGTGCGGTGGTGGTAGTAATGTAATTGCACTGTCGAGAACTCCAACAGATGTATGATGTGCTACAGGAATAGGAGACAATGCAAAATGTCCACTTGGGGATGGGGAAGATTCACTTAAAGAAGACTGGGATAAACGTCTTGCAGTTGTTTGTGGTATGTTAGCAACATCTAAAGCAGAATTTCTCCGTGGCAAAGTAACATCTCTTGTCATGTTGCCCCAGCCACTATTAGAAGGTCTAGGAGCAGCTGTTGAATGCATACGTGGAAGTGTACCTGAACACCCTCCTAGGTCTCGCCGGGGTGGCAGAGGAGGGGGGCTTGTTTCTCGCGGAGGAAGTAAGGGAGCATCTGTTGCTTGCTTCGTGCGAGGTGATGTATCACCTACAGAAGATTCACGCTTTCTTCTAGGTGGTAAAGGAGGTGGTGGCAGGGAAGGTGGACTTGGAAGAGGAGGAGGTGGAGGGGGAACACTGCTTGTGGAAAAGGAAGGGCTAGAAGGGTAACTACTGGGGATGTCTTGTATTGAAAGTGATCCTGAAAATGAAAATGACATTGCATTAAGCAGAATAAAGAATTCAAAACATATAACAGTTCCAATCAATTCTTAACATTTCAACATTTTATTTATAAATTTATTTTGCTGAAAGATTTTTTATAGTACTGGGCCCGTTTACAATTAATACATTTAAATGAATTACTAGTAGTCATTTGTGGTGAAAATTAAAGATAGCATTTTCTATATTCTCCAAAGATTCGAGGAATGTAATTTCTGAAAATTGTGTATCTGCAGGAGAAATAGAGAACTTTGGATAGATACAGTAATATTATTAAAGTAGGTCCACTTAAATTATAACATAAGCATTTTATTCCAGCAGGGACAGCATTCAAATTTCCCCCAAAATAGTAAGTAAAATAGGAGGGTCATACCCCAAAAATAGGAGTGATAAACCCCTAAAAATAAGAAAAAAGAGCTACAAACCCTACAAAATAGATAAAATTAGAATATATAAATTTCTGAAATTCTAGGATCCACAAGGAATGTAAAACTCGGTCCTATAAGAAAAAATAAAGGTGGGGGGTACTTATGAACATTGGAAGAAAAAACAGCAAATTTTAAAAACGTTTTTAAGAGGAAAAACGAGATAGAAGAAGTTGAATTAAAAAAATGGAGAATTTTTTCCCTAACTCATTATTAAATTTAACTTTTATGTATAAGAATAAATAAATGCTCACAAAATTTTAATTAATTTATTTTCAGCCTTTTATTCATCATTTAATATGTTATGAATAACATATTTCATTTTACGCTGAAAAGACCATTTTAAACAGATAATATAAGATGTTCATTTTATGCACCTGTTTACCTGTTATCTACTTGTTTACCTGTTTAAAAGGGACCTATTTAAGCAGGCAAACATGTGGGTAAAATGAACATCTCATGCTACCTCAAGACAAGTTTAAAAGGGTCTTTCCAGTAAAAAATAAAATATACCCATTACTCCACGCAATTCTTATATAGAAAAATAAAACAACATATTCATATAAATACTATATGTATAACTACCTTTTTAAGCATGTAACTGGAAAGTTACCTGTTTATAAGTGTCATTCTAGTGGCAGTAAATTCAGTTTTTTGTGTGTTTTTACCCATATTATTTTAGTATGAGGGCATATCTTTGAAACTAATGGAAAAATCTAGATAGTTCCAGTGCCTTCAGAAAGTTGGCAAAACTCGCGTAGTTGGCAATATTTTGCCAAATATGGTACAAGGTCACTAAAATGTTGCCTAGGTTATTCAACCTTACCTTCACTTAAGAGCAATTGCTGCCTGTAAATATGTTTTCTTCTTGTTGAGAGATGGCATATTAGTAACAATAACCTCATTTTCATCATAATTAACTCTCATATTAAATTAATTATGCAAAACATTTTTTTTTAAATTAACCAAATATGAAAACAAGAAAGTTTAGCTAGCCAATTTCATAATAATTAAAGAATGGAGATGGATGAAAAAAGATGCTTGTGGACTCTCAATAATGTACGAAAACATAAAATGAATTGATCAATCACACTATTTATGTGAAAAATGATTTGATTTAGTAAAATATTTATTGATTTATACTTTTACACTATAAAAAATTAAAAATAATTGTATAATGATACTTAAAATGAGCCCTTTTAAAATTATTGGGGTAATTACAGAGATACCAACCTCTGATGTGTTTAACAGTAAAAATAAAACAGGACTTTTCAGTAGTTTTCAATAAAACTGCATTGACCTTCAGTGAGATTTTAAGTATATTGAAAATATATATTTAAAAATCTTAGAATACGTTCTAAAATGTAGTTTTGCTAACTTAAATGAATTCATTAAAACTGAATTGCACAATTGTACTATTTATGCAAAAATAATTAAGAAATTAATCCTTAGAATTAATCAAAATATAAAAATATGCTAGTATGGTCAAGCTAGTGTTGAGACCCAGACCGTCCAACCTTCCAGAAAGGTGTAAGGTAACTGTTTGGACGGCCGGGGTCAAGCTAGTGTTGAAGACCCAGACCGTCCGACTCGTCCAGAGGACTAAGAGCAACTATTTGGACGGCCGGGAAGGGGTCAAGCTAGTGTGTAATAATAGGGGAATGGAGATCGATAGAAAAGAATAATTGTGTACTCTAGACAACACCTGAAAAAAAAAAAAAACCTGAATTGCATAATTTAAGCGAAAAATAATTTCGTTAGTAAAATATTTGTTTATTTTTGCTCGTACTATTACAGTAAATATGAATTGAATGGTGGGATGCATGGATTCATGAGATTTTCCATAGTTTTGGGAGTAATATCCGTAAAACCGCAACATGAAGTAAGAATCCAAGTTGGCATCTCCGTAATTAATCTTTTTATCTCTGTAATTAGTGAGAAAACACAGAAACCCAATATTTCAATCTCATTATGATGCATAACCCCTTTAATCCCAGGTCACAAACTACAGAACTCTTAATCAGAGATGTGATGAGGGGTGATGTGGCGAGGCGACTGCCTCGGGAGCTATACCACAGGTACATCGAAATTGAAATTTTTATTATAGTTAAAAAAACAAAAGATTGTTTTAAAACAAAGCACTACACCTTCTCAAAAATTAGTTATAGAACCAGACAGAGTGTTAAAAGAATGCTTTAGTATTCAAATATAAAGATAATTTTAATAATGTATTCTCTCACAAATGGGATTGAAGACGAATTGGGCAGTAAAATAAAAAGAAAATGCAATCCTTCAAGAAATTAGACATTTTTTAAACTATCTCCTTCCTCAACATGCCCTGCCTACTTCATTGTCCCCCTTCACATACTTATAAGACACTTGAATTAAGGCGTAACGAATTGGAAAATTTTCAGGAAACATATTAAATTAAATAATACCATATCACTTTCAATTTAAGGCGTCATGAAAGGCAGAAATAAAAATTAATATTTCTTATGAAAAATAATTAAATTTTTATATTTAAGCTAAATATGAATTGAGATAAAAGAAAGGGAACTTGTTCACATGACTTTAATTTAAACACTATATCCCTTCACAGTTAAGGTGCCTTTTGAAAAATTATATTTCCCTGAGGAAAATATAAATATATCAAAAAGGTGTCATTCGGGGCATATGTAGAGGAAGATCCTGTTCTGAGGTCACTTGCCATTAACGTTGAGCAGCTTAGCAAGAAGCAAACATGCAAAATTAATATATTTCTAAATATTAAAGCTTCCTTAAAAAAATTCTGGACATTATTTCTGTATACGTCCTTAGTGTAAAAAAAAAAATAAACAAAATTTGGACACTAAAATTATAATACATAGTATTTTGCATTTTGATAGATCAAATAGTTTTTACTATTATAATCATAGACTCAACACTTCTTGTAGAGAGAAATTATTCTCACTTATATGTGTAAATTCAAGGTAGTGATTTTCATAAAATCTGTAAAGATTTCCTTTGTTTCTGTGTGCTTTTCCTACAGTACATAACATATATAAAGAGGTGTAGGTAAAAAAAATTCGACTTTCCCATTTGGATAAATTTAAACATTTTGAGCAGTCCTGAATACGAATCAAAAGTTTTATCAACGATGACGTAGCATTGAAAATACGATATTTCTCGAACAAATTAAGCTGGCCAAATGAAGTTTCGTATGGTTATATCAATTAGAAAATTTAAGTGGCCTATTGATTTTACTGATCAACAAATTTTACACAACAATTTGTATCCTTTATAATTTTGCATCATTGAAATAGATATTTAATAAGACAGATTTTGAATGCAAAAGTCATCATTTCAAAGATGTGGAATCCTCTGGACCTCGGTGATTCCAAGTTTTGGACTTTTCTATATTTTAGGTCACTTTTTTGGGGGGGGGGGGGGGGGGAGTACAAATTGAAACATACTTAATACACCTTTTGTTTATTAATTAGTATGAATTCCAATGTTTTCATATTTAAATTTAAAATTCTACTTATTTATGTTTTGATTTTAAATGTTATCAATTCGGAATCATTTTCATTAATTTGGTGACATAAAAAATTTGTCACCAAGTGTGACATACAGACCATATTGAAATATACTTAATACAACATCCGTTTATTAATTAGTTTGAATTGCAATTCATTCATAAAATTTATAATCAAAATTCACTTATATTTTAATCTAAAATTTTATCAATTTGGCATCACTTTATAAAACATCTCAGCGTTTGTTGTAAAAACTATCAAATTTGTTGTTCAGTGGGTCAGACCGTATTGAAACATACTTAATACATCATCAGTTTATTAATGTGTTTGAATTCCTATCCATTAATAAAATTTAAAATAAAAATCCTACTTATGTTTTCATTTTAAATTGTATCTATCTGACATCATTTTCATTAATTTAGCATCATTTTTATAAATTTAGCAACATTTTCAAAAAGTCACCAAATATTTCACCAAGTGTTTTGATTATTAATTTGCATCTATTAAGGGCTAAGTTAATATCATATATAAAGTAAAAATGCATATCCAATATGACAACAAGAGAACTCGGATAAAAAAAACAAAACTTTAGATTTTTAGCTAAAAATAAGGTAAGGCGTTGACCTATATATTCAAATTTTTTAGGGGACCTGTCTCAGCCAATTTGTGTACATACTAAAAAATTTCATCAAAATTAAATGAATTTTTCATGTAGAAACATTGTTTGAAAAGCATAATAATGAGAAGGAAGAGAAGAAGAAAATTGCAAATTAACTACCTTTTTTATGAAATTCAAAAGGCTGTATCTTTCTTAGTTTAAGATACAACCATGAGGGTTTAGAATTATATTCTAGACTATCATAGGCCTTTTCAAAGAGCAATCTTAAATTCTTTTAACCACTGTAGTTTTAGAGATACAGGTGTAGTGATTATATCAAATTTTAATATCTTCTGTTAAAATAGATGTATTTCAAGTGTCTAAAATGTTGTTTTAATACATTTTTCTAAAAAATAACCTTTCATTTTAGTAACTACATGTTTGAAAAGTAATTTTCCAACATAAAACATAAAGTTATTAATAAAATTTTAGTCGATGCAAACAGATTGCAAAAATTGAGACTGTCTTTACAGTAAAACGAAATACAAACGAGGATCGTATACAAATGCTGATTTTCGTGACATTGCCAGAGAATCTTTTCCAAATTGCTAACAAATAAATAAAACACATTAAAAACTTATCAACATACGAATTTAAAATTTTGGACCAAATGAAAGCCTTGGCTGCCAAGTGAGCTATTTTTCATTAAGGGGTAGGAAGTGAAATGGAAATTTCTCCTTAAATACTATAGGAGAAATTTCCTAAAACAACTAAAAACACTTTAGGAGACTATCTCCTTAAACACTTTAGGAGAACACCAAGAAATTTGCATATTTGCCTGAAAATCAGCAGAAAATGTACAAATCAGGGTCTCGTGAGAAAATGGCATTGTCTGAAGAAATCAAAAAGAGATCGGTTTTAAATTACGTTTCTCAGCATTTTGGACAGCGATAACACATTAATTTCGGAAATCGGGATTTTAAAACGCCTTTTTAAACATACGATAAAAAGAAAAAATATCGGAACAAAATTGCATTGCACAAACGTGGGAGCGATATACTTAGAAATCTGGAAAACAAAGTTTGTCGTAATAATTTTTCGGAAAATAATAATTTTTTTTATTTTCTTTTGGCAAGAAAAGCATCGAACACATTTCTCAGATATAATCAGAAAAGAGCAAGCCCTCCGTAATTTAAGAGGTGTTATATGGAGGTAAAAATCTCGATGGCCTGTTTAGTGATTTAATGCCAAATTTAGAAACTTTTTTTTATGAAGCTTATAATATATTATGTCCAAGAAAAGTGAGATATTAATGAATTATGTAGGTGTAAATTTCTGTTGTTGCGTGGATTGACAGCACACATGACTGTAAATTTTTGGTGACCGAATTTACAGCAATTCTCTATAGGGAAACATAGTAAAACCGTAAAACATTTTTCGTTATAACTACGACAAAAATCAGTGGAAAATAACACTTTTGATTTTTTATTTGGCGAGATAAAAAAAATTTCTTTTAGCAATTTTTGGTGAAAATATGTTTGTTGGTGAAAAATTAGGAAACATTTTTCCCAATTCTAGTTTTGGGAGCTTTCCGGATATCGGGAAGCCAGATAAATGATCTTGTACTGTATATATTTGTCGCAAATGGGTGACCTCACATTCAGGCCCATCATTGGTAACAATTGTTCAAACTCAAATAGTTATGTCTTAATGCCATATGGCTTAAAATAAATTCTACAAAATTAAATAAATTAAAACAAATTAATACAAAGTTTACAATTAAAATTAAGTCAACATACCTGCTCCAATCATCACAGGAGCAAAGACACTATGGTCACTATTCACACCACTTGCAGAAAAAGGAGGAGTTAAAGGTGTAGAGGGATTTGGAGGAGTAACACCACATGATTGAGTATCATCATCATCTTGATTAATTTGCTGATTACTAACACTAAAGTTCCGAGAATCTGTTGGCAAACTAGTAGGATGGTGACCCGATCGGGACAGGCGTGGTTTGATGCCAGGTGATTTGAGAGGCAAATCAGGCCATTTGCGAGGCTGAAAAAATTATTGAAATATAAAAAAAGTATACACAGATTAACATTTAAATGAATTTAGATGATTATGCAAATTACATACATCTATTTAAAAATTTTATTTTAAAAAATTGCTCGATAGTTATTATATTACAATACTCTACAAAATCATCTAAACAAATTCTCATTTAATCAAGCAAATATTGTGCAACACTATAGCTGATATTATCTATCAATAATTTTTTTAAAACTTTCTTTTTTTAAAAACTATACTAAAAGTCTAATTTCTTATTATTTTTAGACATTTTACAGATACAAAGGATGCATGATAAATAAAAGTGAAAAAATATGATCAGATAGAACAGCAGAAATATTTTGGAATTTGTAAGCATCAAAAAATATTTTTAAAAAGTATGGGAAAAATAAAAATGTTGGAACTATAAAAATAAAACATATTTCAAAGTATGAAAATTAGAAAAAAGAACTACTAAAAATAAAATATATTCTAAATACTATAATAACATTTGGAAAATCTTAAAATTAAAGTAAAAAACAAAACTAGAAAAACTCAACAAAGCCTATGAAAGCTACACAGTTGAGTCACATTATTGTGAACAATAGCTAATATCTGTAGTAACCGCTGTGTGCAGGGCGGACAGCAGCTAGATAGGTTGGGAGAGATTCGCTAAGGTGTTGGAAGATGTTTACAAGTATGTGGAGCCATGCTAACTGCAGTGCATATGACAGCTTCTGGAGGGTGTGTGGTGGAGAATCTATAGAGCGAATAACCCAATCGAGATGGTCCTACAGATGATGGGTTTAAGTCTGGGGAATTAGGGGGCCAGGGAAGTACTTTGAAGTCTTCATCATGCTCCTCCAACCACTCTCGAACAGTTCTCGATGTGTGACACATTACATTGTCATGCTGGTAGATCCTATCTGCCCCAGGAAAGATAATCAGCATGTATGGGTGTACGTGGTCTGCAAGGATGGATTCATAACGAATTCAGTTCATAGTGCTTCCACAGATATGAGTGGACCCAGAAAATGTCACGAAAACATTTCCCAGACAATAAAGCTGCCCTCATCATCTTGTGTTGTTCCAGAAATGGTTGATAAGTGTTTGTTCTCTGATCTTTCATGCCTTATACACCAACATCCATACATTCGATGAAACAGAAACTGTGACTCATTGAAGAAGGCAATCTTCTGCCAATCAGCGGAGGTCCAATTTCAATACTGCCATGCTATATGAAAGTCTTTTCATCCAATGCACCTTCCTTAGCATAGGTTCAGTGGCCATCCCTCTGCTTTGGAGGCCCATATGCAATAGGGTTCACTGAACTGTTGTTTGAGACACACTTCTGGTAGCCCCCTGGTTCATTTGGCCAGTGAGTTGCTCCACTGTAGCATGGCAATCAGCCCTCACAAACCTTTGAAGCCGATGTTCACCTCTAACATCAATGGCATGTGGTGCTCCGCAGTTTCCATGTCGCTTCGTGCCATCGTACAATTGCAATCGTGTCATTTTTAACATTGACGATACACTTTAACCACAGCAGCACGCAAACAGTTCACAAACTGCGCTGTTTCGAAAATACTGTCACTCTTAGTCCGAAACCCAATAATCATCCCTTTTACCAAATCTGAAAAATCGCTCACAATAATGTGACTTGGCCCTGTAGTTGGAAAATATGATACCCAGTTTTAAAGAAATCTGCTGAAAATGTCATAAAAAATAGTTTAAATCCTGATATCTAAAGCAACCAAAAATAACAAATAAAATTATTATCCATATTGAAATGAGAAAATATTTACTGATTGTCAGATAGCTGTTCCCCAATTTGAAAAGGCTTATATTCGATTTTAAAGGAGCATGCTCCTACTTTCATATGCTGCATTTTCATAAAATAATAAAATATAACTGGAGAAAGGTGCAACATATCTAACTTTTGCACACATTAATATTCTATAACTAGTGAGTACTTCTGAAAAATCACAGAAAAATTTGCATGTGTTGCATCCATGGAGTTCTTATTATAATACCTTGTTATAGTATCTTGTTGGCTGTATTCCAAGGAATGGTCAAAGAATATTTATTAAGGTGAAAGGCAGTGAAGTCACCTTAGAAATATTCATTTTATCCAAGGAGGAGAGATCGGCACTTTGCAGATAGTAAACAGGACTGCATCGACCAAAGCTGCATCCAAAGATGAGACTCGCACATTTGCATCAATGATATATTTACCCTAAAGGACGATGGACAAACATGCGTTTGCATATGGAACATTTTTATTTGAATACTAGATGGTGCTAAATGTCCATTCTAACATTTCCAACATATTTCGCCAATACTTGACCTTGGTATAGGGGGTTTCAATGAATCATCACTTCATCTAGAATGGTGAAATGTGGTTTCGGAATATAAGAAAACAGATAATTTCTCACAGATTCTGCTATGTTATAATTGAGTATGGATTCGTGTTTTGATTTTAGCTTAATGATCGTATGGGTGAATTGTTGGAATGCAAGAGAGTGTTTTGTTTCATGTTTGGGTTTTAGAGATGTGATGGTAGTTAATTTATTAGGTTATTTTGGTTAAAAGAATGGCTGGGTCAAGACGTTTTCTTTCTGTGGAAGAATATACTCGCATGGTAATTGAATCGAACAGTAATGAAAGTAATGCAGAAGTAATGAAAGTAGTTAATATTTGTGGAACTTTAGTATTTCTGATGAGTACATAGACAGTTTTTATGAATGCAAAGATTACAATGTTGTGTATGTGCGTGTATTTACGTTTTGAAATATATTATACGTAAAAGGCGTATTAACAAGTGAAAATAAGAACACCATT
Source organism: Amaurobius ferox (assembly GCA_951213105.1). Taxonomy (NCBI): domain Eukaryota; kingdom Metazoa; phylum Arthropoda; class Arachnida; order Araneae; family Amaurobiidae; genus Amaurobius; species Amaurobius ferox. The sequence continues at coordinate 135,599,601 of OX578135.1, read as the reverse complement.
TTCTTGTAAAAAGTTGTGCATAATCTCTATTAGCTATATAAAAAATAATATACTCACATGGTAATAGAATCAGCTAGTTATGCAGATAGTGAAGATTCACGGAAATTTGGTATTTTTGATGAGCAAACAGTTTTTATAAAGGCAAATATTGCAATGTTGGTCTGTGTGTGAATTCATGTTTTGAAATATATCATACTTTAAAGGCATATTAATTAGTGAAAAAGCAATGCTATTTTCTTCTTAAAATTGTATATAATCTTAGCTATATAAAGTTTTGAGTACAGTCATTCAGATATTTTCCTTGCATAACAGATAACTATTTTAATCAAGTTAAGCAATCATTTTTAATCATTTAAATTTTAAATATTTTGATAAAAGATAATTTGTGTAGAATGTATACATCAAATGGAAAATAAGAATTTCTTTTGAGCCTGAAAACAATAGAATAAGTCTCCCCTCAGTGTGTAAAGCAAACCCCTCAGATTGTAAGCAAATTGCTCAGTCTTTTGGGCCACAGTAGTTCTGGAATGCTACTATCCACAAAAGGTGAAGTATTAATCCTTTGTGAATAATAATTAATTTAATAATAAATTATAAATATTTAATATGATAATTTGTGTGGAATGCATACATCAAATGGAAAATAAGAATTTCTTTTGTTCCTGAAAACAGTAGAATTAGTCTCCTCATAGTGTGTAAAGCAAAACACTCAGTGTGTATGCAAAACGCTCTGTCCTTTGGGCCAGAGTAGTTCTAGAATGCCACCATCCACAAAGAGTTAAGTATTAATCCTTTGTGGATAATAATTAATTTAATAATAAATTTTAAATATTTTGATAAAAGATAATTTGTGTGGAATGTATACATCAAATGGAAAATAAGAATTTCTTTTGTTCCTGAAAATAGTAGAATAAGTCTCCCCTCAGTGTGTAAGCAAAATGCTCCGTCCTTTGGGCCACAGTAGTTCTGGAGTGCAACCATCTACAAAGGGTTAAGTATTAATCCTACTGACCACAACATTACATCCCACTGACTAATCCCACTGAACTAACTACTGGGAGAGACTAATCCCACTGGACTCTGGACAGCTAGCTACCTTACACTTAAATTATATTAACTGACATTATAGTGCACATATACCACATTAAAAAATCTGGGAATTAAAAATATCAAAACTTTAAATAATCTGATAATTTTCATGTAACAGTACTGCAATACGGTAAAAAAATTCATATACTAATATGTGTCTTTCAAATATCATTATTTTTAAATATTTTATGCAGTTCTGCATAACTAAATGGGATGCTGTAAAATATAGAACATTTAAAGTTAAAAATGTAAACTTGTTTAAAACTGTATCTTTGTATGAAATCCAACACATAAATTTAACATTACTTAATCTGGGAAATAAAAATAAAGATATTTATTTTTCTTAAATTGGCAAGGTGTAGGAAAGCAATAACAAACTTATCAAAATGCACTCAACGAATACTATTTTCTGATAAAGATTGGTTTTCTTTTGTTAAACCGAATTTAACTTACTTCCTTGTACAAGTAAAGTAAATGTTTTTTTGCATAGATTAATGTCAGCAACATTTTAAATCTTCAATAATTTTTGTCTTAATGCAAATTATTGTAAATTCTATTCTCAAATTATTTTTCTAAATGATCTAGATATAAAAGTTCTTAATAATCTGCATCTTTGAATTGTCCCATACACATACTATACTAAAATTACAGTGAAACATATTCAAAAGTAATATTGAATTCAATCAAAAAGTATAAAATAAATTAAAAAATCTGATAAATTATGCTTTATGAGAAAGCAAAAACTGTATACATTGTCTTTTAATTTTATTAAAAATTGTTGATTTACAATGAAAATAGTTAGAAATGAAAACTTTCAATTGCATAATAACTAGACTAATAGTTCTAGAAAAAATTATACTTCAGCACACAATAACAGAATTTTATAACTACTCTACACAATAGTAAAACAACTGTACTTACAAATTTGGGTGGTTGCTTACATCCACGAGGCTCAATTTCCAATGATTTATTATAGAGGTAATCATTAAATGCTTTTTCAGTTCTTCCTTCCAGTGGATCTAAATTTTCAAGATATCGCTACACACAAAATAAATAAATAAATAAATATATAATATATATATATGCACACACACACACACAAATGTGTGTGTGTATATATATATATATATATATATATATATATATATATATATATATATATATATATATATATATATATGAAAATAATCAAAGAGTTTACATATAAATTACAAAGCATATGAAACTAGTAAATTTAACAATACAAATGTATTAAAAATAACAGTACAATTAAAATTACATCTACATATTACGCTATTGCAGCATATAAATAAGATGAAATTTATAAGTAATAAAGATGTATTAAAAAAGAATTATTGAAGGGAAATAAAGTATCCATAACAAACAAAAGTATTCAAATACCAACCAGAAAAAACTTTCAAGAGAATATCAGTCATAAACATAAAAAACCAGCCATTAAATTTGAAACAAATATATTAATGAAAAATGGAATATCAATCAATAAAATGAAGGTGATGTAATAATAACATCTTCAGGGGACTACTACTATACATTAGCTCTATTTAGCACCGAATATCCAACAAAAACCTATTGTTTCACTAAGTGTTCGAGTATAAACTGTAAAATCTGTTCCAATTTGCTTCAACTTCTCATTCCTAGTCAAAATAGCCACTAATTTTTATGCAAAATTTATAATTATATTTAACAACTTGTATCTGTAATCTATCATATATCGGTCAAACTAGTATTACCATTCATCTGCGAATTAATGTTCAGAGACCACATCAAAACGTTTATACATAATAATAATCATTCTTCATCCTCTAATAAATTTGAATATCATCATTTTGCTCTACATGGGTTAGATAATATAACTATTCACATTTTAGATATTAAAAGAGATAAAGCCAACAGAGTATTCTTTGAAAATTATTACATTAAATCTCAATCTACTCTCTTTTCATATGGATTAAATCAAATGTATCTAAATAAAAATATTGTAAAAAATAATTTTGAAGATAGTCAATATTCTATTTATAATAATTTATATAATACAATAAACTCCAATTACAATATGATGGTAAAAGCACTTATAATGCAAAAAGATCAAAGAACGGCAAAGGAAAAACTAGAAATCAACATGTAAACTTTATAACAGATATTAAAACCTCGCATCATAATTTCAAAACTACTTATAATTGGAAAATTGTAAAATAATATGTTTTTGCTGTTAAAAAAAGAACATTTAATTATCCTTATGCCACCTTCTTAAAAATAAACCTGTCCAATGATCGGTTTAAACATATATTTTATGATCTGATTATCACTCATGCTAAACATTTAAACATTCATCTCAACAAATCTTAATATCTCCTCAAATTCTTATTGTGTTATTTCATTTAAACATACAGTAAGACTCCAACAAATTTTATTTTCTGAACTTCGCCAAAATCAGCGAGAAGGACTTAACCCGCAAGAACATGAGGGTTGCCAGAGAGAGAAGAGGGGGAGAAAAATGAAAAAGAAGGAAGGGGGAAGCATGGCATGTCTGCAGTCATGACAAGCTTCAAGTTATAAAATGTGAATTAAATGTTTAAGTGTCTTTTATTTTTTTGTGCTCTTGTCTAATAAAATGCGTTTGTGTGATGTGCAGGCTTAATTCCAGTTGGTCTTTAGTCTGATGATTATCATCGTGTGGGATAAAAAGAAAGTGTGGGAAGTTAGTAAAGTAGGAAATAATGGTGGCACAGCAAAGGGTCTCGGAAGTTTACTGATGTTATTTATAATTCCATTAATTTTAATTATTTAAAACATATCACCATTTACGGTCAATCAAAGATTTAAAAGTTGTAAAAACATTCAAATATAACAAACCATTAAGTAGGTTAATTTTTAATTATAATGAAGTATCACAAGCTCTCTCATACAGTGAAACTGATGCTATTGTAAATAAATGCATGTGTAAGGACGTTAATTATGAAAAATATATTAACCCAATGCTAGGTCATATCGTCACCAGAGATTTAAATATTGTACCTGATCAATCCTTAAAATAAGCTATGACTTTCGGTACAAAATTCAGGCTACCAGTTTGAAGTAACCTTTCATTTATCTTAAAATCTATAAAATTAGACCTAGATAAATATATATATATAAAATAGCATGTAAATATTCACAGCCATTAGAAGCTTCTAATATGTCGAAATGTCATATCTTAAAAGTCATTAAAAATACTATTAATAGCATAAAAATTTCCAAATTACTATATATAATATTGGTAAATTAAAAACATCTATTAAAAATTTACAAAAATCTTTTGTTATCACTTACGTAGACAAAGCTTCCGACAATTATGCAATTATTTGTAAACAATTTTATATTCAACTTTTGATTGACTATTTAAAAATTAATGAAATCTTCAAACTAGACTCACATTCACTTATAGTATTAAACTAAAAAATTATTAACATTTATAGTGATTTACTTATAAACTCAAAACATAAATTTCCGTATATAGTTTTATTACCTAAATTTCATAAGAATCCCATTAAATTTAGAACTGTCACTAGTGGGTATAATACTTATTCTACATCTGCTAGTAAAGTATTATTCGATTGCTTGAAAGAACTAAATGACAGCCATCAATATTCTCAAACTAATTATTTTATTCTAGATAACAGTAAAGTAATTCATAAATTGCATTTAATTGAAAAAATCATTGGCTTCCAAACCTTTGATTTTAAAGACCTCTTTAATAATATTAATATTCAAAATCTTTACAATATCATTTTATCTCTTTATAATGCATTTGTTGACAAATATGCCGATCATATTAAAATTAAAAACTTTCCCAAACTTCTTTACTTTGTTTTACTTAAATATATTTTTCAGGGAAACCAATTGTATTTACAAGTATCAGGTGTCCTGCAAGGTGGTTGTAGTAGTAGTATATTGGCAAATTTATACCTTTATAAATATAAATGTACATTTACATCAACTGACTGATAATTATATCAATATGTAGACAATCTGATCTGTGTTGTTAAAACATATTTAAACAATATCAACATCTATTTCCATCTGGATAATCTGGAATTGTTGAATAATGAACTTTCTATTATTTCTAAGGTTAACTTTCTAGATTTAAATCATTGTAATGAATCTACTAATAGTATTATTTATAATTTATATGATAAAAAAAGCAATTTTAATTTTAATATCAATACATTATTACCTTTTACTTCTTACAATTCGGTTCAAATTTTTCGTAACATCATTAAAAGTCAATTATTTCGAATTTATAAATTATCAGATAAAAAGTTTCATCAATTACATATGAAAAACCTTATTCAAACTAGTAAATCATACTTTTATCCATTATTTGGTTAATAGTATAATAAACAAGTTTAGGGTACCCCAGTATTGTTAATGCACTTTATTATGTCTAAATCACTATAGAATTTTAATCATTCGCAATTAATTCCCTATCATTAACTGATACTTATGGTTATATTTTCTATTATTACGCATTTCAGTACACTTGCATCATCTAAAAGTTCATTTTGCAAGGAGATAGATGCAGCAAGGAGTCAGTGGAAGGCCTTGTCTAATTTCTAAACTCGATTCATTTTTTTGATTGCATATTCGATTCATTTTTTATTAATTCTTTAAATTATTTTAAAGGGTTAATCATGATTATCATTTTTATCTATATGTATTAATAAGCACTTGTTGTATTTTGAATGCAATTTATCTGGTTTTTATACCTTATAATAAATTAGAATGGATTTACTATTTAATTTTTAAGAATGGCAACATGGACATTACTCTTTAGGGTTGGAAACACCATCTTTGCACATTATGTTGAAATGGCTTTGCTGTTTGAAATTCAATACATGTGTAAGTCAATTCTATTTTTTCAATTTATTCAATTCTTTTAGTTTTTCTAATTTCTCAATCATTTTCTATTTATAGCAAATAGGAGTTTCTATTGACCTCTTGTTTACAGTAACAGGTCAATAAATGAAATGTACTAAATGAATTTGATGTATAGTAGTATCCCCCTGAAGATTTTACTATTGCATCACCTTCATTCTTTGATTGATATTCCATTTTTCATTAATATATTTGTTTTAAATTTAATGGGTGGTTTCCTGGTTTTTCATGCTTATGATTTACATTCTCGTGAGTTTTTTTTTTTTTTCTGGTTGGTATTTGAATACTTTTGTTTGTTATGGATGTTTTATTTCTCTTCAATAATTCTATTATAATACATATTTATTACTTATATATACTATTATAAGTCCCACTCTTTTGTAGCTCTTATTGTATATTATTACTTTTTCTTGCCTTTTCGCATTACTGTTATTTATTTCTTACGATTGGCAACAGTAGATCATTTCCTTTTCCTTTGTGAATGGCAACTCTGGTTTCTTCATTCTGGGTTCCAGGGTTTGACTGGTTCGGGCATATGTAGTGTTTCTTCCAAGTATTCTTGTTTCCTTTATTTTTCTTTCTTTATGTATGTTGTCCAAATAGAAATAGTTTATAGATATAATCTATCTATTTCTTCAGAAACATACATATTTTGTAATTGCTTTGACAAAATACTTGGACCCGATGAAGAGTTTTAGTGAAGTGAACAATTCCATTATTTAGGCCAAGCCCTTGTCCACATGTAAAGCATTAATGCTTGGATTTTATATGTTTTTCTATTATGGTTTCAATTATCCACCGACTGATAACTGCGCCTTGACGTGGTAGTGGAGCTTGAGTGTTCCGATGATCCTAAGAGCTATGCCGGCAGTAGCTTTTGCTACTGGTAGGGTCTCCCATGCCGGACAGGTCTAAGATGAGGTTCACGACAAAACGAGGTATCCTGGTCCTCCAGGTTGGGGGTTGGGAGTGAGGCGTACTGCCTCGCCCTGTGAAATCCTCAAGGGTCCACTTCTTTTGTGGATACGGGTGTTGCAATCCCAAGGTACCCAAGCGATCTTTTCCTCCTAGCTGCAGATTGCATCAATGCCGAGCCCCTAGTAAACATCACTTCTACTTTATGGGCCTTAGTACCACCCTTCGGCCTCTGCCGTAAGGTATACCGTTTTGGGCTCGGGAATGGGACCATGTGGCTGTGTTGTGAAAAGGGCAAAGCGGCGTGCATCTGTAGTATTGCTTTTAAGAAACGTTTATAATAAATGGTTCCAGAGGCTGAGTCCCTTGGTTGCGTTGGTTGGATGGTGAGGAGTGTTTCATATCGAGAAATCCCCCTTGGATCCATGTTGATTTTTGGGCCCTGTGCATCTGATGCACGTTATGGCCCGCTCCTCATCATCCAGCTTTGCAAATGACTCTGGCGGTTACACTTTTCACATTAGAAAAGTGTGGGGAAACAGGGTATAGCGGGGGCTCCGATCGAACTGGAAGTAATCCGTGGTTTTTCTCATTAGTGGATATAGCATGGAAATTCTAGATGTTCCATTTCCAAGCTCTCCATGTCGCCATAGAGAAAGTGTTGAAGGATTGGTTACACCTTCGGGTGATTCCCAATCAGCCATTGAGACAGGCCCTCTGGGGTTGAATCTTGGTAAAAAGGAGGAAAACTGAAGTCTGGCTGTGGAAGGAAGTAAAGTCGCGAGCCTTGGTGACCGACACACTGAAACCATGGCTGAGACGCAGGAAATACTCACAAAGGCACAGAGGCGCAGGAAGAGGCGCATTCTTAGGCAGCTAGACCAGAAGCTTATAAAAGCTGGTGCTGTCAAAGAGTCAATAAAAAGAGATCAAGAACTGACATCCAACCTGGATCATATGCTCAGGCAGTCCAGGTTATAAAGTTGGTAATCATCAAGGATTCCTTCCTTTCAAGTAAGCTGAGCAAGGAAGAAGTTGACATCATCCAGATGGAGATTCTTGGTAAAATAGATGAGACCCCCCACTGGTGAGTAACTTCCGAAGATCCATGGTTCTGGCTTATATGCTGGAGCCTTGGTTCTTCAGTGCAATGATGCAACTACTGTGGAATGGATTAAGAAAACCTTCCACAATAACAGACAGGTTTTAGGTGAGGTACTCAAAGTCTTGAGTGCCAATGATCTACCCAAACCTGTCAAAGTGGCCTTCAAGACCAGATGTTTACACTAAAGATGTTTACACCGAGCGTTTTGCTGAAACGGCTGAACCGTTTCAACCCGGAGTTGAAGTCTGAGGAGTGGTATGTTCTGCAAAACTTTGTGGAACCCCTCTCCGTACGATGGATCTTTGAGGTGGACTTGGAGGCTGCGGATGCAGTTCGCAGAGCTGACTTTGGTGCTCACACCGCTTTGAACTGTGGAGTCTTCAAGATTCTTCGGGAGGGACCCAAATGAAAGGCCCAAAGGGAAGATGGAGATGGCGATACAGCCAGAAGATCAGGCAACCTCCTCTCAGGTGAGTATCACTAATGTTGATACAATAATACCTAAGCTTGTTGAACTGGAAATGGCTTCCAGCTCTGATAATCCACTGCTCCAGCTCTGATAATCCACTGCTTTCTGATAAAGAGCTCGAAAGACGCATGCAGGATTTTGAGAATGACGTGCCTGATACAGATCATTTTCATGATACTAGGAAGGTCACTCCCTCCTAGTTTTTTGCTGCCCTTGTTTCTCTCCTTTTTCATGGGCTGTCTTAATGTTGTGCAAATCAACCTGCACCATAGTCATTCTGCCTCTGCTATTCTTGGCAAGAGGTTGATGGATGGTAGGGCTGACATTGCTCTAATTCAGGAACCCTGAACCTGCAATAATAAAATTTTGGGTTTTGGAATCAAGGGCTACAACGTCTTTTATGATACATCTTGTATCAGACCTAGAGCTTGTATTGTTGTTAGTAACAAACTCAATGCTCTTCACCTGGTGGAATTCCTTGATGGTGATAATGTTGCCATCAGAGTGAACTTCAAAACTAATGTGCATTTAAATGAATTCATCTTTGCTTCTGCTTATATCCCTTATAAAGAAAGAGAAACTTTTACCAATGTCACTACTAGTCTCATTGAGTATTGTAGTAAGGGTAAAAGACTGATCATTGGTTGCGATGCTAATGTCCACCATACTGTGTGGGGCAGTATTAACTGTAATAGTTGTGGCGATGATCTCTTGGAGCACATCGTCTGCTCCAACCTTTTTATTCTTAACAAGGGCAACTTGCCCACTTTTGTTACAATAAATCGACGTGAAGTCATCGACTTGAGTATATGTAACAATATTACATATGACTGCGTTTTAAACTGAACTGTTTCAGATGATATATATTTGTCTGATCATCGTTTAATCACCTTTTCTGTTAAAGGTCTTACAAAATTGACCATGGCAGCAGGTAGGAACCCCAAACGTGCCAACTGGGTTTCCTACAGAGAAGATCTTCTTGCAAAGCTTGCAGATCAGTCTGGTAAGTACTCTTATACAGCTGAAATAGATTTGGCCGTTGACCACATGCAACGGTCCATTATCTTTTCATTTTACCAGAATTGTAAGGCTACTAAAGCTGTCTCTCCAAGTTTAGTTCCTTGGTAGTCAAAAGAGCTCAGCTGCTTAGGTAGCAAGTGCAGAAAGCTCTAATAGAGCCAAAAAGAGTGGTGAATGGCAGGTCTACAAATCTGCTCTACCTACAATAAGGCAGTTACAGACTCCAAGAGGAACTCCTGGAGAAACTACTGCGATAGCATCAAAGATGTTTCTGTTACTGCAAAAATGGTCAAGCTTATGTCCAAAAATAGAAATTGCAACCTAAATACTGCTAGGTTACCTAATGGTGGTTATTCTGGGACTGGGAAAGAGACCCTGGATGAAATGTTCAGGGTTCATTTTCCGGTTTCTGAATCTAATTGACACAGCACCACTCCTGTTGCTCACCTCACTTCTACTTGTAACAGCAGTAAGTGGAGCATTGCTAAGAGTGTGGTGACTTTGGATAGGGTTAATTGGGCTTTGAATGCTTTGAACTCTTTTAAATCCTATAAAACTCCGGGGATTGATGGCATCATTCCCATCCTTCTTCAGGAGGGAATTAAGGTGCTTGCTCCCATTCTCTGCAGAATCTACAGAGCTTGTATTGCCCTTGGTCATGTACCTTCTGCCTGGAGGCATACAAGGGTAATCTTTATTCCAAAGATTGGTAGGGATAATTATTATGAGGCCAAATCCTTCAGGCCTATTAGCCTTACATCTTTTCTTTTAAAGACTATTGAAAAGCTCATTGACAGGTACATCAGGAAAGTGACTCTGGCTTCTATGCCTCTATCTAACTCTCAGCATGCCTATCAACCGGGTAAACCTACGGATATTGCCCTCGACAGTCTCTCCTTTATTCTGGAGAGAAACTTTAATGTCAAGGAAATTGCTCTAACCACTTTTCTTGACATTGAGGGCGCTTTTGATAAAGTTCCTATTGTCCTATTGACACCATCCTACATGCTCTTGATAGGAAGGGTGTTGACATGACGATCTCTTGTTGGATCAAGAACCTATTACCTAATAGGTATATCTGTGCATCTTTGCTTGGTGACAACAAGACGGTGCATGCTCTGGCAGGCTGTCCGTAGGCAGGCGTATTTTCACCAATTCTTTATGTTTAGTTGTAGACTCTCTTCTGGACAATTTAACTAGTTCCGGTGTATCCTGTGTTGGATATGCTGACGATGTTATCATCATTGCCAGAGGCAAATTTGGTAACACTGTGTCTGATATGATGTCCACCGCCCTTAGGGGTGTTGAGACATGGTGCAAAAATGCTGGACTTTCTGTAAATCCACAGAAAACAACCATGGTTGCATTCACAAAAAAACACATTCTTAACCTTAGAGACATTCGCTTCTTTGGTCAGAAGCTCATGTGCTCCAAGGAGGTAAAATTCTTAGGAATCTTCTTTGACATGGGTCTCAACTGGAAGAGACACCTGGAATACTGCATAACTAAAGCCAAAAGAATCTTCTGGCCTTGTAGAAATGCTACTGGGTGAACCTGGGGTCTGAATCCCAAGGCTATCCATTGGATTTACTCTATGGTAATTTGTCCCATCATCTCCTATGGCTCCATTATTTGGTGGTCTAGAATCAGATGTGAAGCTGCTAAATTAGATTTAATTAAGCTTCAAAGGATGGCATGTACTGAGATCTCTGGTTGCATGAAAACCACTCCCACTGCAACTCTTGAACTTTTGCTTGGATTGCACCCTCTCTACATGCACATTGAAGCTGAGGCTTTCACATGCATGAACAGACTTAAATATCTGAAACACTGGAAGGACTATTCTAAGTATTTATCTTGGAGTGGTTGGTCTCAACAGTAATGTTATAAATCATCCTTATTTCCATATGCCATCTGATGGTATACAGGTCCGATATACATTTGACAAGCCCTATGTAATTCAGATCCCTTCATGGGATGACTGGAAGGACTCCCACCTACAATAAACAAAATTGTATTGTATGGTATATGGATGGCTCGAAGATTGACACCAGTACTGGTGCTGGTGATTGCTGTCTGGATGATGGCACTAAAATGTCTTACCCTCTAGGCAATCATGCTACTGTCTTTCAGGCTGAGGTCTATGCCATTCTAATGTGTTGTAGAATTTGCTATGACAGAAATTATAGGAGCAACCAGATTCTTATCTGTTCTGATAGTTAAGCTGCTCTTATGGCCTTAGGAAAGTCTACTGTGATGTACGTCTTCCCTTGTCTGGGAGTGCTATAATGCACTGTGTAATATTGCTAGCAATAATAAAGTGATACTGTACTGTGTGCCTGGACATTCGGGCATTCCAGGAAATGAGCTGGCTGATGAATTGGCTAGGAAAGGCTCAAGTATTCCTTTTGTTGGTCCTGAGCTGGCTTTGGGTGTTCCCAATGAACTAACTACAAGAACTGTCTATGACATCTTCAGAAAGCTTCAGTGCAAAAACTGGCGTAATACTAAGGGCCAAAGGCAGGGTAAAATTCTCAACTGCAATTGCCCTAGCATACGTCAGAAGGAATTATTCAGGCTCAGTAGAACTGGCATCAGAAGGGCTGTTGTGCTCCTTACTGGACATTGCATCCTTAAAAGACACCTTAATATTATGGGTGTCATGAAAGATTCGCTTTGCAGAGGCTGGAAATACAGTGAAGAAACTGCCGAACACATTCTCTGTGAATGTGAAGTGTTCTCTGCCCATAGGTTCCAATACTTGGGTCGACATGTGATCGAGCCCTGGGAGTTGATTGACATTCCTGTCAAGTGCCTGCTGACTTTTGCTTCGGCTATTGGTCTCTTTTCTTAAGGACCTTCGCCTGTTGGGGTAGTACAATAGACCTCTGGTCGATGTGCTGGGCTCTTCTGGAGCCACCCACCTTCATGTCATTCATTCATTCATCGTTTCCATTCCATTGATATTTGTTGATTATCTTTAACTTAATGACTCAAAATCTGTATTTTTTTCCATTTGATTGAAGATTTGCTATTAAATACTTTTATTTTGTAGGTTTGTTATAAAGTTGATTTTCGAGTTGCAGCTTCTCACTTCTCTATCATTGGACTTTCAAACTCTTATTATTATATATGAGTTGTACTAAATGAAGATGCTGTATAGTAGTATCCCCCTGAAGATTTTACTATTACATCACTTTCATTCTTCGATTGATATTCCATTTTTCATTAATATATTTGTTTTAAATTTAATGGGTGGTTTCGTGGTTTTTCATGTTTATGATTGACATTCTCATGTGTTTTTTCTGGTTGGCATTTAAATACTTTTGTTTGTTATGGATGCTTTATTTCTCTTCAATAATTCTATTTTAACACATCTTTATTCCTTATATATATATACTGTCTTCCAAAATTATCTTTACAAGCACAAAAACACTGATATTTCAATGACTGTTTAATATAATTAAATACATTTTTTGGGGGGTGATAGATAGCATCATAACACTTAAATGCAAATTAAAAAATTGAATATGAGTGCATTTGATACAAAACTAATTATGAAACAATTTACCACTTCTATCAATGCCACAGCCTTTAAACATCTAACAGCTAGTTTACTACCTCAAAAATTCTTTACAAATGATATTTCGGAGCCATAAAAACTGTTTTGAGGCAATAAACACCGAAATCAAATCTTGACTTGCAGAAGTTAGTAGGGACTTCGTACACAATGCTTGTGTCACTTATTTTTAAGTATGTAAAGATAGTATTGGACACCAGTATATACAGGGTGTCCAGTGCTATCAGTGTCCAATGGTTATTTCCTCAACTGTTAGTCACAGAGATATACTTCCAATTGCAAAAATGTTTTAAATTTTAAAATCTATTATCTTAGAAACAGTTTAAATCAATAAATGTATTTCTAAAAGAAATATGAAATATAAATTTTTATATGCACCCCCCCTCCCTGGTTCTACCAGTTATATTTAGGAAAATCATCCTCATACAATTTCATGCAAAATAAAAACATCCTTTTACAACCAAAATTCACCGAGTCATGAAGGATTAAACTTTATGACTTAAGTCGCCCAGCACACAAAAATGTCCCGTTTCAGGCAACCTTTAAGGGACAGTATAAATATTGAAATTCCGTACTCAAAGTATTATGTTTTGATTACATTTGCTGACATAATATTGAGAATGAAGCAAAGCTTTTTATCGAATAGTATTTCGTTTAGAACGGTATTATAGTCAGAGCTCGACTAAGATCTTCTGGGTTCTTTTTAAGATCTTTATTGTAAATGGGGTAACACATTATCGTAAGAGTCGTTTAAGTGAATAAAAGCATTTCTGTAAAAATTACGAAATTTAAATTTTTATATGGTAATAGACAAGTAATGAGACCAGTTGTAGCGTACCTGCAGACGAAAACAAAAAGTTATGAACATTAAATCTAAAATAATAAAGGCATATAGCATAAAGGCTTGTCCGTAACTAACTCCTGTATTATACTATACAGGAGTTAGTTACGGACAAGTCGCGGCTCCTATATACTATACAGGAGACTTATCCGAAACTAGTGAAGAATGGAATGGCGCGTCTCGCTGTCAATGTGACGGTCTCGCCCGTGCCGGATCATCACCTCCGAGAGCTACTATCGGGGGTGACGGCCAGATGCAGCCGCATAGGAAATTTTTGGGAAAAACGGTGCTACTTCCGATGTTTTCCGGAAAAGAGGAATTGTGGAACTTCTCGGAAAAAACATGATCCACAGAATATTTTCATTCACTATTGCGAGAATTCCTCGCGTTCGTTTCCGAAATTTAAGAAGAATCAGTGGCGGAGAGTGCACGCGGCATTTTTTTCTGCACGGGAATTTTGAATTTCGTGCGCGGTTTGCGCGTCCTATTTAAACCCCTCTAAAATAGTAGGTTTCTATGCATTTTTTTAAATTGATATTGCTAATTAAAGCAAAAAGCATTTGGCGGGATTTTAAACAAAATATCGCTATTTGGCGCAATATTTAGCACATAATCGCTTGTTGGCGCAGAATTTGGCATTATTTTGCCGTATTCCGGTTTTGGGAGAGTTCGGATATTGGTGACGGAGCGTGAAATGCTCTTTGCTATGTTAGCTGAGCGACTAGACTAGAAAATTTGAAAGTCATTTGCAGATTTAGCAGTGTTTGGCCATATCCATATCTGAAGTGCTGGTAGAAAAATTTTGTAGCAGATGATACGCAGTAGTGATGTGTTTTTCTCAAGAAAGCAAGTTCGTTAAACACAAACACAATTTATTTGTTGTGAGATCCATTGCATAATATATAGTTACAAAAAACACTGTAACATTCGTTGCAAAGCAAAACTATATACAATGAGCTAGCAAGCTCATGAAAAAGGTTGTAAACAGATTTATGACTAGGCACACACTCTCAGTTACTATAACATCGGTAAGTAGGAAAACAGCTACTGTACCACAAATGCCGTGCACGTTAATGAAACCACCATCATCAGGTCACACGTCATGGCGTTAGAAGTTAGACTACTCTCTACCGATCAAGGTCTGCCTTCCATAAAGGTCTTTCTACCTTAAAGGTCTATAAGGACAGCGATAAGGTCTTCCATGTCTACTACATGGTCAGTCAAGGACTGCATAACTGACTGCATAACTGACTGCCTAACTGAGAATGTGTCCTATCATATATACACCGTGATGGGTACGCTCCGGAACACAACCGTTGACGGCAGCGCCCTCACTATATGCAAAACAGGATGCGCGCGCGGCGAGAAGGCGATTTGCATGAATGGCATGTTCTGTTCCCGTCACGAGTCGTTCACGAGAACGGTGAAACCATTCTAAAAATGTAAACACGTTCTCGCGATAACGAGAATCGCGACGAAAACAGAACCAAGTTTCCAACAATTGGAACGTCGGATAAGAGGTCGCGTACTGTATATGTGTTTAGGTACAATATATACTTATATTCTAAACGGAATATAACATGATTATACCTAAATTTCTAGTTTAGTGCTTATACTTAAAGATTTCAAGTTCTTAAATTTAATGTTTATTCTTAAATTTCAAGTTTTTAAAGTTAATGTGTTACATTTAATTGAAATCTAAATTTAAAGTCCTTGGACGAGTCGGGTGGTTCGGGTTTTCAACAGCTAATATCTATATTTAAAAAAAAATTTGACTGTAATTTGAATAATGAAATTATATTTTTATTTGAATTGAACTTAAAAGTTTTAACAATTATACCTAAATTTAAATGTCATGTAAACTTAATAGTTATAATTTTTGTTTATACATCTTTAAGAGAGGGTCTCTCAAAAGATATACATACAGGGTGTCCAATGCTATTGGTGACCAATTGCTATTTCATCAACCCTTAGTCACAGAGATATACTTCCAATTGCAAAAATGTTTTAAATTTTAAAATCTATTACCTTAGAAACAGTTTAAATCAATAAATGTACTTCTACAAGAAATACGAAATATAAATTTTTATACGGGCCCCAGTCCTACCAGTTATATTTAGGAAAATCATCCTCATACAATTTCATGGAAAAAAAAAAATTCTTTTTACGACCAAAATTCACTGACTTATAGCTGCTTAAAGTTGGAGCACTTTTTGTGCTGAGAAATGGGCGTTATACACAAATGTGTTACCACATTTACAATAAAGATCTTAGAAAGACCCCCCCCCCCAGAAGATCTCAGTCGAGCCCTGACTATAGTACTCTTTTAAACGAATTACTATTCAATAAAAAGCTTTTCTTCATTCTCGACATTATGTTATCAAATACAATCAAAACATAATACTATGAATAAGGAATTTCAATACTTATACAGTCCCTTAAAGGTTGCCTGAAACGGGGTATTTTTATATGTGGACAAGCAACTTAAGTCATAAAGTTTAATGCTTCATAACTCGGTGAATTTTGGTCGTAAAAGGATGATTTTTTTTATTTTGCATGAAATTATATGAGGATGATTTTCCTAAATATAACTAGTAGAACCGGGGGACCGTATAAGAATTTATATTTCATATTTCTTTCAGAAAAGCATTTATTAATTTAAACTGTTTCAAAAACAATAGATTTTAAAATTTAAAACATTTTTGCAATTGGAAGTATATCTCTGTGACTAACGGTTGTGAAAATACCATTGGTCACCGATCGAACTGGACACCCTGTATATCCTACCATGTAAAATCAAGACTTGTGACAATGAATTTTTTAACTTCACTTTTAACTTCATGTAAGACAAGCCTGATCTTTTCTTGTCTCACACCTTCTAACTCCTTCAGTCCTTCGTGCACGCTGAGATAGGCAAGAAGGAATATGCGGTGTCTCTTCCTACTCTTCTCCTCTCTGTTGCATTGTTGTTTTTCACCTCACGTTTTCTTCAATCTATCGAGTCCGCTGGCGCTGAATAAGGCAAGGATGACCATTACTGTCCTTTGCGAACTTAACTGTTGATTTAAACCGTGCCTATGTCGCATCAAAGAAGAAAGTTAACTCTTTCATTAGATGAAAGGATTGAAGCTAAATGTTGCAAAGTTGATTTCTAGAGACTGTTGAATTCTTATCTCGACAGGCTTTATAGTTAGTATATATTCATTATAAAAATATCCCATTTCTTCTTTGATAACGCTTGGCAAAAAATTTGATGACAAATTGATAATTGTGTTTTGTTAAGAGATAGCATTGTAATGATATTTTGGTAGGGTCGGTCTGTCAGTCTGACCATCTATCTCACTTGGCGACAAATTTGGTGATGAATTTAGCAGAATATCACCAACTTGGTGACTTTTTGAAATGTTGTGAAATTAACAAAAATATTGCCAAATTGATAAAAATGACACTAAATCAATGAAATCAGTTTAGGATAAAAAGATTTTTGTACACATGCTATTTAAAAAATTATAATTAAAAAAAGCCATAATTATCAACTATTTTTAAGTACCTAAATCTTCTAATAATGTTATTCAGAAATCTTTCATTCCTTCATTTTATTAATAATATGAAAAATAATTTTTAGCGTGCCAAAATGAACTAAAACAGCAAAAATCTAACTCAAAAATTTATAAATAAAGAATTAAATTTTACACTGGAATAGTGCCACTGAAAGATAAAATTTTGGGCCTCCATGCAACAATTGTGTCCCCTTCTACAAGTTATTGATCTTTTACATAAACTGCATATGCGGTCCAGGCCCCCAAGGTTCACAGGTCCTTATGCAATGCATCTTATTGTCCCCTCTCCTTTTCCCTATAAGTAGTCCTGCATTAGGATAGTAAAAAAAAGATATTAAGCAGACTTTTGACCCCTTTACTTTTATCAATGCCCCCAAAGACTGAGATCGCTAACCCCAGACAGAACTCTACCTTCTCTGCTTTTGACACTCAACACAAACACTTAATATCGCTCACGCAAAAAATGAGGGATGAAATAGACATCTAATCTAAGTAACTATATTTGTAAATATTGGTTTTAGAGCAAAAATTCTTTAAAAAGTACAATTTCAAAACTTTTTACCACAAATTGACACTAAACAGAGAATAATTAAGTAAAATTTCAATTTTTATGAAAAAAAAAAAAGACTGCTATTTATCAGGAAAAAGAGGTGCACTATTCATTAATTTTCCCATTTCTTTTGGGAGGAGAGGTGGTTAAAAGGGATATTTTACTTTTATATTTTCTACTTTTGATATAGCTAATAAAGATGTGTATATTGAAAAAAAAAATCACCATCTGATATTTTGAGTACATTTCTCACAAATGTAATAAGTTGATTTTTTTTTTCCCTTTGCAATTTTCAGTTTACATTTAAAATATAATGATAAAAACACTAATTCTGTAAAACAAGATAAAAATTTATAACATCCATAGTTTTAACGATGGCTTTTGAATTCTATAGTAAGATGCCATATATCCGTAGAAACTACAGATATTCTGTGGTAGTTGGCAGGTATATGTGTACCTAGTGGAAGGTTCATGAATTTTGCATATGGAAGGCCTTAATACGATTAAAACTGCAGTGTAATACATCAAAAAGTAGGATGAGAGTACACCGAATATGTGCAATATATTCTAAACAAATGAACATATAATTACATATGTATTTATTGCATATATTCTCTTACTTGTAGGACATATTTTTTTAACGACTAGAATGGGGGAGATCCTATGGGGAAGGGAAACATCGAAAATGTCATTGCTAAATTGTACAGTACAGCATATAAAGCTTTTTCATGTTAACAAGAGTTCGACTATATTCAAGCTGTTCTTGGTCCTCATCAGCTGGCATAATTTGGACTCTGCAGTACCACATTTTTACTAAGACTTATACACTTTCCTAAGAAATCAAAATAAAGAATTCCAATTGATAAAACTAAAGAGATAGTATAAATATGTATAAATATCTACCTTAATATCAGGCTGAGTTTTGAGGCAGTATGGCTGATTTTGATACTGCTGAATTTCACCTGTAATCTCTGCAACTTTACGTCGTTTACTGAAGTTTATTAACCCTTCTACATTTGGCAAAAAGTCAGGATTACCTTCTTCAATATGAAGAATGTTTGTTAAGTACATGCCTACATAAAAGCAAGAATTAGAATTAAGAACATATAGTTTGATTCAATTATGTTTAAATAAGTCATAAACACACAAAATATTCTAAACTTATTTTCATAAAATATTTAAAAATGTATTTTTGAATTTAATTTTAAGTATTTAGTGAGAATATATCTATAAAATTAAATTTAAAAATTAAATGGTACTCATTTCAACAAATGCATATACACTTGCCTAAAGTAAAGTGATCATAAAATAAACTCTGCATTGCATTCATTGACAGAATAATTGAAATTTATTCCTTCAATAAATTTAATGAAAATTAGAATATATCGAGTATTATGTAGTGTAAACCACTATTTTTCAAACTTTTTTGGTTGTGGAACTCTTTTGAAATTCAATTTGATGGTGGAACCCCAAAATGAGAAAAAGTCCATTGTAATCCAAATTATGATTTAAAGTTTTGTGCGTTTTCTTATTTTTAAGAAAATGTACACGAAACTATCACATTATGGTACAGTACCCCTGGACATTTTTTCCCCCATTTCATACAAAGCTATTTTTTAATATTTTATTAACTGCACAGAACAAATTAATATAGTGTTAAAGTAATTTAAGAAAATTTCATTTTATTTTTCAGATTAGTGCAGGACAAGTATTAGCTTTTTATAAAGAAAAAACATTAGATATAGTGAAAATTATAAAAATAAAATCTGTGGCTACAAATCTTGAAAAGTGATGAATATTTGGTTAAAGAGAGAAAAAATCCCAGAGCAAGACCTGAAAATGGATGCTTTTAGATCAGGCTTCGGGTAATCGGTAAACTCTAGCTTGTCCGCGAAAATTTTTACCCATCCTTCTAGTAATTTTATTTTCACATTATATTCTTTAACATATGTGCTCAAATACATCTCACAACAATAATAAATTAGAACCAACTGCCTCACGATGAAGTGCGATAACTGAATATTCATACACCACCCTCACAGCGCTTAACCCTTTCGTGACGGCGGCATTCCGAAACTACCGTGGCCCAAAGGACGGTGTGCGTTTCCGAAATGTGCCCAAAAGATGGCTATTTTTTTGCGCTAAGCCTAACTCTCGAAAAAAATTCACTAAAAATCACCCGTTCAACACAGCATTCTACTATTTTCAGGAATAAAGGAAATTCTTATTTTCTATTTGATGTACATTTTTCATACAAATTTTCTTTTATCAAAATATTAAAAATTTTAGTGTATTTAAAATGATTACTTACATTGATTAAAATAGTTATCAGTTAATCAGAAAAAATATTGAAATGATGGTAATGAAATATTTATATAGCTAATAGAAATTATGTACATATATACACAAGAAAATAGCGTAGCTATTTTCATTAATTAATACACCTTTTGCGTATGGTATATTTCATAGCAAGTACCCACGCACAGACCAACATTGCAATCTTTGCATTCATAATAAGTCGTTATGCACTTTCTTTTGCCTTTTGTAGTTTACGAGCAAACAATACATCTTCTTCGGAGGTCTTTTTTACCTGTATCAGAGCACAATTTTGGAAAATGTCTTCCAGTTAGACGGAGAGGGGATGAGATAACTACTTCTACTGGACTGTTCATGGGTAAAGAACATTTCAATAAGTTGCTCTATGAGATGAAGACGAAACTGCAAGATTGGGGATTTTTCCCTTTCTTATTGTCAAAAAGACTATGAGCATTCAATATTGCAATATCTAGAAAGCCAAAAAATAATTTTCTGTACCATTTGATAGTTTTTCTATAAGCTGGATAATGCGTTAGAAACGCATCCCCGATATCCACCCCCCCCCCCCATATGTTTGTTAGATTCCAAAATACAATTTGGTTTTAAAATGTCTTCGGATGTTTTCCGGTCTTTCTTTCCAGAATTTTGCATTTTGTCAGTATGAAGAGTTGTTAAAATTAAGACATCCTTCTTTCTATCTTTGAATAAAATTACATTCACACCATCCTTTTGCACTGCTGCAATTTCTCCTTTGCGTAAAGGTACAGATGGAAAATTCTTTGGCATGTCCTTCCGATTTTTTAAAACTGTACCACATACATGCGTATTGTTAGACAACAAATACTTTGCGAGTACAGGAGAGGTAAAAAATCTATCCAAATACAAAGTATATCCTTTTCTTAAAAGTTCACTTAGAAGTGTTTTCACAACACGTTCTCCATACCCACCATCAGAACTTGATAATTCCGTGTCCTTTCCAGTATACACTGGAAATTCCATATATATCCTGATTCCGATTCTGACAATTTATATATTTTTATTCCATATCTGGATCTTTTCGAGGGGATATATTGACGAAATCCCAGCCTTCCTTTCCATGAGAAAAAAGATTCATCAATGCACACATTTCTTCTAGGAGTGTATACAGATTTAAATTTTGAAACTAATGCATCTAACACAGGTTTCAATTTATCTAGTTTTGGGGCATTACTATCAAGAGTAAAATGAAGGTAACATAATATTCCTATAAATTGATCGCGACTCATAACTGAATTGAAAAAAAAAGAGTACTGATAATTGGATTCTTAGAAAAATACATTTTAAGATTTGGTTTTCTGACAATGCTCGTCAAAACTACTAGTGCGAGAAACACACGAAATTCGTTTCCTGTCACAGGTGTAAATACATTTGGAATAGGTGGAGTCCTCGATGTGGAAGGAGAGAGGAGACTTTTCTCCCATTTTTTCTTTGCAAACTCATTAGTTGTTTTTACGATAAATTCTACTAGTTCATCATCAAAAAATATGCTAAAAAAATCAAGTTCCTTATCTAAATTAAGCGGCATGATATTGTGATTTATTCCAGGTATGTTCAAAAACTCCAAAGAATTCAGATCTTTCAAATCACATCTCCAAACATCATTCGTAAAAACAGCAACTGAAGCTGGCGGCGTTGTAATAATAGTACGCTCAGAATCTGAAGAATCAATTGCATTTTCAGATGCATCATCAGAAATAACACTTTTCCATGAATCTTCACTATATGCATCGCTTTCATCACTGTCTGATTCGTTTACCATACGCATATATTCTTCCACAGAAAGAAAACGTTTCAAACCAGCCATACTTTTATCCGAAATAATCTAATCATTTCATTGCCGCACATTCCTTCACCCCCCCCCCCCCCAAAAAAAAAATACTCTCTTATATTTCTCTAATTCAGCAACGAAATCAATAAAAGCTAAAATCAGAACAAGACCCTGAACTCAATTATAAAATTGTCTATGCTGCGAGAAGTGAGCTGTCTGTTTACTATACAGAACCATGTCCCCCCCTCCCCGCTCCAAATGGAGAAATAATTCATTGGATTCTTTTTCTGCCAAGGTCAAGTACCTACAAAATACATTTAAGTTGCTTCCACGGGCATTTAACGCCATCTAGTAGACAAATAACTTCAAATAAAAACGTTTCACGTAGAAACACTGATACATGCCAGTCGCCGTTTAGGGTAAAGTTCTCTCCGGCACGAGTGCGTGCCATACGTCCTTGAATGCAAGTTCTCAGCCGGCATGTGTGTTGGAAATAATCAATACATCGCGATTCACGTTCCTGTGAACGGGCGTTTATGCAAATTTAATATGAACGACTCTTCCCGTTCACCGGCGTGAACCGTGACGTTTTTCAACATGAGGTTTCATGCAAATCAGTTCTCAATGCGTACGCATCTGATTTGCATATCCGGGGGCGTTTCCGGAACTGTCCATTCTCGGATATATAGGGCAGAGGTTTCTTGAAGCAAATGAGAAGGTCGAAAGAGGTCGATCGAGATCAGACGTCTGAAGAAGTCAGACGAGATAGACACTGATGGTCTGATGCAGGCAGACAGAAATGTTTTTTGACAGAAGCACTGCGGAATATCGTTTGACGACGGTGAATAGTCGAAATGGATGCAGATGTGGTCAGTTTTGACCAGCATGTATTGAACGTTAAATTTACTTACAAACGTTCGGAAGCCGCTTTAAATATTTTCCTGATGTTCTATCCTTTGGTTTCCCTTTGCCAAGTGATGGTGGCTGAAATACACGCAAGTGATAGAGGTAGTATAGTAACTTACTACCAAATGCTTCAAGGAATCTCTGTCTAGTCATTTACAACTAAAAAATCTTTTGTACATAGTATATTTTTGATGTTTTACGGCATGGAAAATTACCAGGTACGTGTAATATGCCGAGTTGTGTTTTTCACCAAATAAAGTGAACGAAGTTTTTCTTTAAAACTGGACTTGTGTACTTTCATAACCCAGCCAACACTTATTGACTCTGACAGTGCGTGCTTTGCTATCTTCAAATTTTAAATTTTCGCAATAGAAACGGTTACGGGGCCAGTTCAACGCCCAATAGAGTCATAAGTGCAAGTATCTTTAAAGAAATCGTTCCAGTGTTCAGATGGGGGCCGCACCTGGCACCATTTTGAAGTTCGTGTGAACAACGAAACGCAACAGTGTAAACGTAAACAGTGTACAAGAACTTTTGCTTCTGCTTCTTCAAAACTACGAGTGGCCATGGAGGCAAGTAGAACGGAGTTGCTGACGCGGGACAACTACGTCACCTGGCGTACCGACATCTCATTCGTCCTCAAGGGAGAAGGATGTTTCGGACACGTAGATGGAAGTGCTAAGCCTATCGAAGAAGACGCAACCGCGAGTCGTCGCGACTACGATGATTTTTATCGCCGGAAAGACCGAGCGCTCGCCATCATTTATCAAAGTTTATCCTCGGAATACAAGGAGTTGATAAACGTCACCGACGAACCTAGTCAAGTATGGAATACCTTGAAAGAACATTTTCAAGCGCCTTCCCGAGCCAACCTGGTTAGATTACTAGATGAGTTCTTCGACGTTCGGCCGGAGCAAGATGAGCCTGTTGACATTTTTTGCTCAAGACTGCGGAAGGCCGTGACGAGGCTTAAAGACGCGAAACACCCCATTGAAGACCTGTATGTAGCATTCCAGTCGATTCGGTACCTTCCGGAAGAATTCCGAGGTATCGTTCAACTTATATATCGATGGAATGACTCGGACTTCAAGCTCAGCAAAATACAAGCAGAGCTAGCAGCGGAGGAGAGCCGGCTGAGGCAGCAAGCAAGTGACTTTTCCAAAACTGTGAGTTCAAATTCTGCATATTTTACTTCTAAGAAATTTGTAAATAGAGTAAAAGTGTCTAAACTTAAATTTCCAAATGTATCTCATAATGTGTCTAATGTAAATACTTCTAGTCATAATGTAAATATTTCTAAAAGTAAAATTAAGTGTTTTAAGTGTAACAAACTAGGTCATACTAAATCTAATTGCAGTAGAAATAATGGATCTAGTATTGTGGAATTTCTTGGGTCTCCACAGATTGAGGCTAATACTGTAATCGATCCTAGCGATAGACTCAGCTGGGTAGTAGACACTGCTGCTACGCGACATTTCTGTAATAACATTAAGTTATTTTCAAAATTTAATGAGTGCAAAGGCACTTCAATGTCGCTAGCAGTAGGGGATGTCGAAAGTCCAGTTGAGGCTATCGGGACGGTGGAAATGTATGTCCAATTTAAGGATAAGCAAAGTATTATCAAATTGGAAAATGTTATGTATTCTCCTAAACTTAGGAGAAATTTATTAGCTGCATCTGTTCTTGAGGAACAAAATTTTAGTTTTAATGGAGCTAATGGGGTTCTATGGTTTTTTACACCTAAAGGGGAGAAATTCTTTTATGCAAAAAGAAAGGATGGGTTATATTTTTTAAAACCTAAGTATAGTACCCAGGAACAACATAACGTAGAAAACCGTCAATCTAAAAATAGGGATCGAGATGGAGACAAGAAACACAAAAAGGATAAGAAATCCAAGGATAGGGATCCTAGTGCTTCCAGAAAAATAGACAAAGTAAAAATAGCACCTAATCTTAAAGAAACTAAATTTAAATCTGACAAAACAAAAACTAAGCAGAATAAAAATGTGAATAGTTCAATATCTAAGCCTAGCAGTTCAGTAACTGAACTTAATAGTACAAACTGTCTTTGGCATAAACGATATTGCCACATAAATGCTGAATATCTCCTCCAAACCAGCAAAGTTTCTGCTGTAAACGGACTTCCTAGGCTTAAATACAAAAAGTTAAATTGTAAATCTTGTAAATTGGCTAAGTCTAGGAGAGTATCATATAAACCCACCGGTAGGATAAGGTCCACTAAACCATTGCAATTGTTACACATGGATGTGTGTGGTCCCTTACCCACAGCCTCATATGGTGGGAACAAGTATGTTTTAACTATAACAGATGATTATAGTAGAAAAGTTTTTGTTTACCTCATGAAACAGAAGTCAGAAGTATTTTCACATTTTAAAGAGTTTCAGGCCAGAGAAGAAAGGCAGTTAGGTACTAAAATTCTATGTATCCGGACGGATAATGGGATGGAATTCTGCCATGATAAGTTCAAAAATTACCTGAAGGATATCGGTATTAAGGCTGAGAGGACTAACACATATACCCCACAGCAAAATGGAGTATCAGAGCGATTCAACTTAACCGCATTTGACTGTGTTAGAGCCATGTTGAACGACAGCAAATTACATGACAGATTCTGGGCGGAAGCAATATTGTGTTTTGCATACACTAAAAATCGAATATGTCACAAATTTAAGACTAAAACTCCACATGAGCTCTACAGTGGTAGAAAACCTTCAGTCAAACATCTTAGAACCTTTGGTTGTAGAGCATATGTAGGCAAACCCAGTCAGCTCAGAAAGAAGTTAGACATGAAAGCTACAGAAGGGGTGATGGTAGGCTATGCTACTAAAACTAAGGGCTATAGGATATTTTTGTCAGGAGAGAAACGAACAATTGAGACCTGCAATGTGAGGTTTGATGAGGGTGATGTAGTGGAAGGCATCCTGGACCCAATTTGTCCCAGAAATATCTCCTCAGGGATATCAAGAGATAACCTTTCAGAATACTCCGACGGGGAATATCCGAGAGAGCAGTCTGATGGGGGGGCAGGAGAGAGTGAAGACACTGGTGACGATTCGTCTGAATCCAGTGAGGAAACGGACTCTCCTGCTGACTCCAGTATGACTCCTTGCTCGGATATTGCTTGGCAGCGAAAGACGGTTCCAAGACCCGATGGGAGTAGAACCGATGTGTATTATTACGCTCAAGGAGATAATAAAAGGCTGAGGTCGCACAATGATGTTAAGAAATATTGTGATAAAAGGAATATACAATTTGATCAGCAACTGTTTAATTTTCGGGAAAATAAAGGTCTTAAAAGGGTCAGAGGCAGACCAGAAGCAAGCAATATTGAAATAAATATACCAAAAGGGTACAACGCTGCTATTAAATCTTCCCAGTCCGAAAAATGGTGTAATGCTATGGATGAAGAAATGGCCGTAATGCAAGAGAGGGGTGTCTGGGAACTAGTTCCTGCATCCACCTCACAAAAGCATATAGGCAATAGATGGGTCTACACTATTAAGAAAGACGAGAAAGGGAAAATCAAGAGGTTTAAAGCTCGTTTGGTAGCCCAGGGGTATGGTCAGAAAAAGGGAGAATCATACGATGAAGTTTTTAGCCCTGTTGTTAACTTCAACTTAATTAGAGCATTCTTCTCAATTTTCGTATGCATGCTTGGCTGGATGCATTTCCAATTAGATATCAAATCTGCCTATCTCTATGCTAAATTGAGTCAAAAGGTATATATGAAACAGCCTCAAGGTTATGTCAATCAGGAACAGCCTGATTATGTTTGTTTGTTGAAGAAAGCCATTTACGGTCTTCATCAAAGTGGAAGAGAATGGTTTAATGAACTTGACACCAAATTAAAAGAATTAAATTTTTTAAAACTTCAATGGTGTAATTGTGCATATATTTACAATAGCAAAGTTCTTATGCTAGTCTATGTGGATGACATAATTCTCTTCTCAAAGTATCAAAGGGACATAGACCACACTGTTTCATTACTTAGCATAGAATTTGATATCAAGGTATTAGGAAAAATTAGAAAACTTTTAGGCGTGGAATTTAAAGAGTGTGACAATAAATTTTTTATACATCAAAGTCAGTATATAGATAAAGTATGTCAAATGTTTCAACAGTATAAATATCCAGTTACTTCACTTCCCATTTCTAAAGGGAATATTCTAAGTAAAATAGATTGTCCAAAGACAAGTGAAGAAATAAAGCAAATGCAAAGTTTTCCTTACAGGAGCTTAATTGGGTGTTTGGCTTTTATATCTAGTAGGACTAGACCTGATATTTGTTACGCCATCAATATATTATCTCAATTTCAAGAAAACCCTGGAATTAAGCATTGGGATGCATTGTTAAGACTTTTAGGATATGTTGAAAAGACTAAAAACTATATGTTGAATTTATCTAACATTCAGGAGTTAAAATTGAATTGTTATTCAGATTCTGACTTTGCTGCAAACCGAGATGACCGTGTTTCACTTGGAGGCATGATACTCTTTATTGACAATGTACCTATTTCTTGGCGTACCTTTAAACATAAGTGTGTCAGCTTATCAACCATGGAAGCTGAATACGTATCACTAACTGAAGCCGCTAAGGAAATGGTATGGGTACAAAACATAATTGAAGAATGTCATTTACTTGGGTTAAACTTTAATAAAAGTAACAGTGTTATTTTTAGCGACAACCAAGCAGCCATTAATTTTTCTAACTCTCCAATTGAAAACAATAGAACTAAGCATATTGATGTTAGATATCATTTCCTAAGAAATTTAATAGTCAATGAATCTTTTAATGTTAAATTTGTAAATAGTAAAGATAACTTAGCAGATCACTTTACTAAACCAATGACTAAGGAAATAATACTTAAATTTTGTAATAAAATTTTTAAAAACTAAATCAAAACTTTTTGAGATTAAATGTTTAGTCTAAAGAAAATTTTAAATACTAAATTGAATTTACAACTTGGGAATTTTTTTTTAAAAGATGTCATATATATACATTATTGTTTATCTTAAACCTCATTGATATAAGATAGTATATCTTGAGTATAAATTTTTGTGATATTGAATCTTTTTCACTTTACACCTTTGTATATACATCCATTTTCCATGACCCGCATGATGCTAAATAATAGCTTATGTGTATAAAATTTTGTATTTTTCAACTTGGTAAAAAGTATGTGTTGAAAGTTTTGATAAAGGAATTTTATTATCTGATTACTTGCATCATGTATTTTTAAATATTTGGTATATCAATGCAGTCTAATAGTATTAATTATGTATACTTATATTGTGTTAATAGACTAAATTTTTTTAAGCTTTTTGAATTATAGTGTTTATACTCAAATTTAAAGTAAACTTAAATTCTATGCTTATACAAAATCTTAATCTTTTAAAGTTAACTTGTTTAATATGATAATGTGCTTATACTTAAATTTTGGATACTTATAATTAAATTTAAACTAAAATTTCAATTTTTGAATGCTGATACTTAAGCATTGAAGTTGTGTTGTATATAAATTTCTACTTGATGTGAAATGTTGTTGTTACAATATTGTCGACAATACTTAACTATTTTTCAGATGCTATAAGTACTTATGCATTTTATTTTAAATTTAATAATGATATAATACTTTAAATTTTTTCCTTCATTATATGTTTGATAGGATACTGGGGGCCTTGGTGTTTATTGATATACCTTGGTTTCTCAGAGTAAGTTTTCTTTTGCATATGCATTGAGACTTAAGGATTTGCATGAGGGGGCCGATTGTTGGAAATAATCAATACATCGCGATTCACGTTCCTGTGAACGGGCGTTTATGCAAATTTAATATGAACGACTCTTCCCGTTCACCGGCGTGAACCGTGACGTTTTTCAACATGAGGTTTCATGCAAATCAGTTCTCAATGCGTACGCATCTGATTTGCATATCCGGGGGCGTTTCCGGAACTGTCCATTCTCGGATATATAGGGCAGAGGTTTCTTGAAGCAAATGAGAAGGTCGAAAGAGGTCGATCGAGATCAGACGTCTGAAGAAGTCAGACGAGATAGACACTGATGGTCTGATGCAGGCAGACAGAAATGTTTTTTGACAGAAGCACTGCGGAATATCGTTTGACGACGGTGAATAGTCGAAATGGATGCAGATGTGGTCAGTTTTGACCAGCATGTATTGAACGTTAAATTTACTTACAAACGTTCGGAAGCCGCTTTAAATATTTTCCTGATGTTCTATCCTTTGGTTTCCCTTTGCCAAGTGATGGTGGCTGAAATACACGCAAGTGATAGAGGTAGTATAGTAACTTACTACCAAATGCTTCAAGGAATCTCTGTCTAGTCATTTACAACTAAAAAATCTTTTGTACATAGTATATTTTTGATGTTTTACGGCATGGAAAATTACCAGGTACGTGTAATATGCCGAGTTGTGTTTTTCACCAAATAAAGTGAACGAAGTTTTTCTTTAAAACTGGACTTGTGTACTTTCATAACCCAGCCAACACTTATTGACTCTGACAGTGCGTGCTTTGCTATCTTCATAATGTGCGCGTGCCAACCGTCGCGAAAAGGTTAACCACCATGATCAAACTCGCCGACACAGAGTCTCTGATGAAGGACCACACCAGGCAGAATTCCGATCTATGGGTTGTGTGCAGAGAGGTGACATATGTAAGGATTCTCTCCTCTTTCCAATGTTTGGTAATTTGAAGGAGTGGTAAATAAATAATCATATAAATCCTCTTGTCCCTAAGCAGTTTAAACCTCATTGACACACTTTGGACTGAATAGATATTTCATACCTTAACTTCAGTTGTCAAACAACTGGAACAAATGCCATGAATGAATTGTATAAACGTACTAGTTTTAAAGTTGAAACCAAAGTGGGGAAGAAAAGAAAATACTTCTGGCTGAAAATAGAAGAATCCATTCCAAAAATTCAAATTTGTTAAGTACTCCCGTCTATTACAGCAAATGGAAATTTTATTAAGAGTTAAAAGGGGATAGTGTTCTGCAGGGGTTTGGGTTTGAGTTTTCTGTTGTTTCGGGTCGAGTCTTTTTCTTTTTAAAACGTCCATTACGACTGGGCCAAACATATTTATTCTAAATTTTTTTTTAATGGATTTAAATTGAATATATGAACTTATTCCGTTTATTTCAACTATATAAAGATAAATGTTTAAGAAAACAAACTCAATTCTCCTTACAAAATTTTCACAAATTTGTTTTTAACATATTTGAATACAAATCATTTCGGGTCTGTCGAAACGCAGTTAGCTTCAGGCCGAGTTCATTCTACATTTATAAATTTCTTCGGTCTTGACCCTGGTTTAAGCATTGGTAATGTCGGTCGGGTGTTAATCTGAAATTTCGGCACATGTAGACCTCGAAAAGGAGAACAAAACATGCCACTTCAATCGTGAGTGCGCTATCGCATTTTCGTTCAGTCATCGGATTCACTGGGAGGATGAGGGGAGAGAAAATAACTAGCGCCTGTGGTTACAATGCAGACCTGACGGCTCTTGTAGAAATAAGGCGTTGATAATGCACTAGCTAAGTTTATAGAGGGAGGCGATTTGTAGGTGACATTTTAATTTTCATTCATGGCATGGGAAAGGGCGGCTTTTGCCATAATTTTACGATGACAACTTGCTATTATTATTATTTTTTTACGGAATCTAATCTCAATAATCTCAAGGCTGTCCAGGAGGAAGGCAACTTCTGAAAATTGTCCGTCCTCGCCGAATTTTAACCTGGCGAGGACGGAAGGATGGGCGATTTCCGGAAGCTTGTTTTAGATAATGATATAACTAATTGGAAATTTGGAAATAAAAAAACTTGTCAGTAAATAAAAAATCATAATGCATAAAAAATCTGTTGGTTATTTCTGTCGCCAAAGATGCAAATTTCACGATAATAACAAGAAAAAGTTTTGATTTCAGTAACTTTAAATTGAGATCGTAGTTTTTTTGCATGATTTTGATGTTTCTCCACTAATGCAACACTGGCTTTGACCTTGATCCTTTCACTTTTTCCACATGGTCGTTTGTCATTGCTACATTGAGTCTGGTTCGAATAGAATGTATTTACAATGGCTGTGCAGATTCAGAATCTCGTCAAATGTGAAATGCACTCCGCCATGCATTTTCTCAATGCAAAAGGTGAGCAACAGATGGATATTCACAAAGAAATGGTTTTTGTTTATGGGAATATTTTGAATTGATAAAATGTATTGAAGTGGTGCTGTGAATTCTCTGGAACCAATGTTCTGCAGGACCAATATTCATAATGAACACAGGAACGGTAGGCCGCCTATGATCTCTGACGAACTTCTTCAAAGAACTGAGGACGTAATTCGTGCAAATTGGCATCTCACAATAAGAGAACTGAATAAAAGAATTTTGGAAGTATATAAGACAATGCTTCATGAAGCTGTGACTGTAACATTAAGGTACAGGAAATTGCACGCATGCTGGGTACCTAAACTGTTAACAGACGAACACAAAACAAAACGGATGAGATTCGCACTCGACTTCCTCACACGCTACACACATGCAGGAGATGAGTTTCTCGACTACATTGGGATAGGTGATGAAACTTGGATTTATCATCATATGCTTGAATTTAAGCAACAATCACTGTAATGACAACATACCCATTCCCCAAAAGTCACAAAATTCAAAACTTCAAATTCAGCAAAAAAATCATGGTTTCTGTTTTCTGGGGCAGAAAAGGCTTTCTTCTGATGGACTTCATGCCTCCCGGCACCACAATTAATGCTGCTGCATATTGCCAAATCTTATAACACT
Source organism: Amaurobius ferox (assembly GCA_951213105.1). Classification (NCBI taxonomy): domain Eukaryota; kingdom Metazoa; phylum Arthropoda; class Arachnida; order Araneae; family Amaurobiidae; genus Amaurobius; species Amaurobius ferox. The sequence goes on along the minus strand of OX578135.1, from coordinate 135,567,680 downwards.
TTCAAAGAGCCATTCAAAACAAATGGAGGGGAATGTTGACAAGTAGTATTCACCTGCTTCATGATGAAGCTTGGGTTCACACAGCGATTGTCACCAAAGTGCTTATCGAAAGATTCAAGAGGGAAGTTTTCAACCATCTGCCATACAGCCCGGACTTTGCACCCAGGGACTTCTACTTGTTCTCTAGTAAATTGCTCAGATTAATAATGTTATTCTAGTATGAATAGGTGAAAATAATCTCTATAAGGTGATATTTAAATAATTGTTTACCTGCCTAACAGGACCTTATAATAACTTTAAATGCACCTTTTCTGAGAAAGTATTGGCCAGACTGGAAATTTCCCCTTCCCCCAAACTTGCAAATTGTTTTGTAAGCAATTAATGGATGTAATTATGAGAGTATTAAACATCTGTAAGCAATCCCTGTATGAGAAAATGTCATGAATTATGTACTGAATCTTTATTACACAAAGGGTAATAAGAACAGCTTCGTATTGTGTTTTGTTAGTGTGTTAGTGTTTTGAATATTATTAATATGATATTTGCTGAAAATCAATCATAAATGTAATATATATGTATGAAATTTCTATTTTTACATCTCTTAGGAGAATTCTTACAAATCTTATAAAAGTTCCTGTTTAGTAAATTCCATTTCTTTCAACATGGCGGCCCCAGCGTTGCAATCTCTTAGTATCACCGGCAAGTAAACAAGCATATTGAGTTACTGATCGCTTTAGCATTTGTGGGTGCAGGGTAATTTTTTTTTGGTGCACTTGGCTCTTACAGAGTAACCATTACGGGTTAGCGATCGGACGCTTGCAGACACTTGGCATGTTAGATTTGAATTGGTGCAGCCTAAAAGGGTTGCTGGCTCAAAACTTCATGCCAAATGGCAGAGCACTCTTCACTTGAGTTTGAAATCGTATGCTCTGGCGGTCACTTATTTACTTTTTTACGCTAGTGAGTAGAAGCCCAAGAGGTGTTGAAAAAAAGTGTTTTTCTGGAAAACCAATGTGTAGCTCTCTTTTTTTAGGGAGGAGGGGGGGGGGGGGAAGTGCCTCACTACAATGAGAAGATGTTTCCTTTTTCTTGAGCATAAACTTGTATCCGGTGCGCCCAAGATAATGTAATATTAAATTTTCCAAGCTAAGAGCTCATGCCAAATGCTCGCACCTCACTTTTCTTTAGGATGAAGCTGCCAGTCTCGCTCATTCTTGAGATGGCAAGCACCTTACCTTGATAATTTAAGCCCAAGCCCTGTGTTTTTGCCGGGTCTTACTCAATAAATCACCTGCACAAGATGCGTTTCGACTGTCCGCTTTGTCTCTAGGCCTTCCCGGACACCAGATGTTGATCTCCAGAGTTTCGTCAAACCAAATCCTGGTCTTGTTAACCTGTTTTTGATCTGCTAAGTCAGAAGTCACTGTCCTTTGGACTTGTTCCCATCACCCGATGAGTGCCTCTGTCCTGACATCGATGGTTCCAATTGTTTCTTGCTCGCCACCAGTCTTTGGATATGGTAATCGCTTCCCCGCTTTTGATGCACTGGGGTAAGTCCTCTCCATTACTAATTTATTCTAGATAACTTAATTATTAATTTTCAGCTTTTACTTTCACAGCCATTTATTAATCTTAAGTATTTACAACATGCCAATGTCAAAAAAGGCACAGCAATAAGAATGACTAAAAATTCTATCTAATTCTAATTTTTCAAAAAATATGTCTGCACATAAAATTTTGTAACAGTAGGTGTTTCCATTGAGATATTGTGTTTACACACACAGATATCTTTACAAAAGTGTTCAAAATTGATTCAGATCTTAAAACGGGCTTATCTGTCAAAATCTCGAATTTTGAGAAAACAATCTGTCAAAATAAGAATTTTCGATATACAACAGTATAAGAAAGTAAGAAAAAAGGCACTGCTACACATTTTCCATTTAAGCCATAATAAAAAAAAGTAATGAAATATGATTTTAGTTGTTCATGTAACCTAGAAATATGTAAATTTTTACCAAAAAAGGGGACACATGGAGGATTGATAGATCTTAACTTCTCCTGGTATTTTTTGAAGTGATCTGAATTTAATTCTTGAGCTTCTTCTAATGCTTTTTTTAGGCTGCACTTAACATTCTAAAATAAAAAGGAAAATAGTTAATGTTTAAAACTGTCTACATTAGCATTATAATATTAAAAGAAAACAAAAGTACTTTATAAACAAAACACAAAAATTCTTATTAAGTGAAATGTGCAAAAAGAAAAACTTTCAAATATAATGGCAAAGAAACATAAAGGGCAGAAAATTAGAATTTTGAAATAGGAAAAATTAGGGAAAAAACTTGTTTGACTCAGTATTTGTTAAAACTGCTATAGTACAGAGCTGATCTTCTGCAAAGAACATACATTTGGCAGAAAAACAAATCTGAATTCAAGTATTATCTCCTTTTGAAAAACCATCTTGACTAAGGCTTTGTTATTGACTAAGGACCATTTAACCCATTTATGACTGGCAAGTGAAGGAAGAAGTGCCACCCATTTAAATCTCCTGACATGTAGTTTGCGGATGGTAGAAGCATCCACGTGTCGACTGTGAAACTGAGTTCAAGGACGACAGTCACGCATTGGCGTCGAGGAGAAATTTACACTTAAGAACGACTGCCACCAATGTGCGTTTTCAAATGGAACATTTTCATTTGAATTTATTTGAATACTAGATAGCACTAAATGTCCATTCTAACATTTACAACATATTTTGCTAATACTTAACCTTGGTATAGAGGGGGTCCCTATGAATCAACACTTCATCTAGAGCAGTAAAATGTGATTTTGTAATATAAACAAACAGATCGTTTCTGGCAGACTTTGCCATGTTGTAATTGAGTATGTGTTCTCGTTTCTATTTTAGTTTATAGAATTGCGTTGGTGAATTATTGGAATGTAAGAGAGTGTTTTCTTTCAAGTTTGGGTTTTAGAGGAATGCGGTAGTGAATTTATTAGGTTATTTCAGATAAAAGAATGGCTATGTCAAGACGTTTTTATGCATGGAAGAATATACTAGCATGATAATCACATAGGATAGTTATTAAAGTAATGCAGATAGTAAAGATTTGTAGATATTTGGTATTTCTGATGAGCGCATGGACAGTTTTTATGAATGCAATGATTGCAATGTTTGTCTGTGCAGGAATCCATGTTTTGAAATACATTATAAGTTAAAAGCATATTAATTAGTAACAAAGCTATTTTCTTCCTAAAAATTGTACATAATCTCTATTAGCTGTATAAAGCATTGAGACAATCATTTGGATATTTTTCCTGCGTAACAAATAACAATTTTAATCAAGTCACTTAATCACTTTTTTTTATATAAAATTTTATTATTTAAATAAAAGATAATGTGCATGTATCGTATACATCTAATGGAAAATAAGTATTTCCTTTATTTCTGAAAAAATAGAATGCTGTGTTAAATGGGTGAATTTTAGTGAATTTTTTTCGGGAGTTACACTTAATGCAAAAAATGTGCCGTCCTTTGGGAACAGTTCAGAAGCGAAATGCTCCATCCTTTAGGCCACAGCAGTTCCAGAAAGCTGCCATCCGCAAAGGGTTAAATTAGAACTATCGCAACAGCTTTCACATGCATTTGTTTACACTATCAAATTAGTCAGCATGATAATGAAAAACAAAAACTGAAACATGTAGGTCAATGTTCCAAGGAACTAGTTTTACAAAAATTACTGGATTATAGCGCCATCTAGTGTTATTTAAAATTTCTGATTAAAAAGTTCCAGTAGCAGGTTGCTTGTACACATCTATGGACCACAGTGACCATCTCATATTTGTTGTGCAGGTGGGCCGAGGAGGGAGAAAGCTCTCTGTTGCATATAAGCACCACTGGTCCTCAAGGAATTAACAAATGATTCATTACTTTCAATGGGTTCTTTTAATTACATATAGTGCTATAGTGCATATAGATTTCCCATGAGAAATATAGCACACTCAGCAAATAAGTTTTTTCGAGGGAAAAATGTTAAAACATTAAAAAAAGTCACATAGAATCCAAACTGGCATTAGAAGCATGACATTTGCTTTTAATTTTATAATAATTTAAAATAGAATTTCAATTCTATTCAAAGGTGTGAAAAAAGTTTTCTTAAAGTCACAAATGAAGTTTCAATTGTAAACTGGTTAAATCACAACAAAATATAATTTGTAAAAATAAAGTATAATAATATGCATAAAAAAAACAGTATTTGATAATCATTAAATAAGTTAAAGTAGAAAATTGAATAGATAACATCATGAAAAATCAGCAAGATCTTTCACACTTACATTTAATGTGTGCTCTAATCTATGAACACAAGCAGAATTCATAGCACCAACAACCTCTAAAACCCCACTAAAGTTATTCAATTCTTGTAAAACCATCATGATTTCTAATACTCTTGAAACAACAGCAACACGTTCTTCGAAGTTTTCCGTTTCAACAATGCATTTCATAAACCAAAAACTAAACTGCAAAATAAGATAGAAATGGAAAAAATAAAAATATTTATTTGCATAAGGTATATTCTTTAATTCAAAGACAATGAACAGAAAAATACAAAATATTCTATAAATATCTCATAGATTAGTTCACTGAATACCCAAAAATAAAAATTTATATTTTATCTAAAAACAGCATTAAGACCACTATCAATGAGCATATTACAGATGGTCGCAAGTTGCAGCTCTAGGGAGGCCAGTTACAATGAAATTCTAAATCAATATTTTCCTACATATGTAACCGCATTTTAAAATCCTTAGTACCATAATCCTTGCCATATGTCAAAATATTAAACAATACGTACAGTTATAAAATGTACACATGTGTACTGAGCAAATCATTGTGAAAATTTGTATGGTGAGTTAAAAATATAGCACAGCAAACTCGAACGACTTCAGAATCCAGAATATCCAGATTCCAGAATATCCGACTTCAGAATATCCAGATAATGCTTTGGAAGCTTTTCATGAATGTGATGAAATTATGTTTCCAAGTATACGAAAACTTCTGCAGATAATGATTTCACTTCCAGTCACAATGTGTAGCGCAGAGAGATCTTTCTCCACCTTACGATATTTAAAAAATTATTTAAGAAATTCAACAGGTGAGCACAGATTAAATGGACAGTTTATGTTATATCCCTTTCGCGACGGCGGCATTCCGGAGCTGTCGCGGTCCAAAAGACGGCACATTTTTTGTGCTAAGCCTAACTCTCGAAAAAAATTCACTAAAAATCACCTATTGAACACAGAAATCTACTTTTTTCAGGAATAAAAGAAATATTTAATTTCTATTTGATGTATATTTTTCATACAAATCTGAATACAAAATACTCGTTAGTTGCTCCCATTCTTTTATCCGAAATAAACAAATAATTTCACTGCCTCTAAAACCCAAACAAAAAAATACTCTCTTATATTCCTATCATTCACCAACGAAATCATAACGCTGAAATAAAAATAAAAACCGAAACTCAATTATAAAATTGTTGATGCTACGATAATTGCCCTGTCTGTTTATATTATAAAATGATGTTTACCGCTCCAAATGGAGAAATAATTCATTCGATCCTCTTCTGCCAAGGTCATGCCTCTGCAAAATACATTGAAGTTAGTTCCATGGACATATAACGCCATCTAGTAGACAAATTAAAACGTTCCACGTGGAGGCACGTATAAGTGCCACTCTCCGCTTACGGTAAAGTTTCCTCCGTCACGAGTGCATGCCGTTCGTCCTTGAATGCAAGTTCGCAGCTGGCATGTGGGCATGCCGATCGTCGTGAAAAGGATATATCCACAAGGACATTGAAGTAAACCCTGAAGAGGTTTTAAATGAAATGGCTAAGAAGCCTAGACGACTTGATATTAAACTTTGAATATTGTATACTTTCATTTATAGAAGTTATCAGTACTGTTCTTATTTAGTAAAAGTAATGTTAAATAAATAAATCTATCTGGCGATAAATTGATTTATTTCAATATATTGTCATTTGACATGCGTAATAATATACAATGAGGTTTGACCCGTCGCCCCCCTCCAGAACGAATTTCTGGCTACGCCACTGTAACAGTGGGATGGCAGCAGCAACAGAAAGATGTCACTGAGATGACAGAGCAATAGAACAGTGGCACTGAGATGTCTGAGCAATAGACGACGACACTGAAATGGCTGAGCAATGGACGATGGCACTGAGATGGCAGAGCAACCACAATAGTTAATAGCTGGCACCAAGTTGATAGCACCATGTCCAACATCAGAGACACAGCATTAGCACAAAGAGGTTTGTCCGCGGGTCACAGGCGCCCTGGCATAGGCACTGGACTGTAGTTTTCCCATGCGAATTCAGACCACCTTTCCACATTCTGTTGGCACCATGTTGAAGTTGTTACAAATGAGGCACCCTACGCGATATCAGGAAGGCGACATCGGACTAAAAATAGGCAATTCTGCACTAAAAACTTAAAACATGTTCCAGGCGACAGCCGGATACTGGCACCCTTGCATGGGGCCTGTTCTGCAGTTCTCAGCAGCAAAAATAAAAAAAAAACACCTTCTCCAATGCCAGTCAGGACTCAAAATCCTCCTTAGCTACTCGTTCGCTTTCCAAGAGCCGCTAAACTTGGCGAAAAAACTTGGTGAAAACCTGCGCCTCACGCAGAGCGCTTATGCATATACCGTGGAATAAATATGATTCTAAGTCAAAAAAAGCGAGGAGTGAATTTTGCCGCCAAGCGTACAGCAAACACAATGGAATGTTTGGCACCCTGTTTGCAGGTGCGAGAGAGATAAGCTGAGAAAGAATCCACTTTCTCTTAAAAATGCGTCTTTTTTTTTGCAAACTCATGAATGAAGTGAAATCAAATTAAAAGGCCAAAAGGAAAAACCGGAGGATTAGCAAAAGATATTTAGCATTTGAAGACACATCACGCATAATTTTGAATAATGAAAAATATGAAAAGGATAACAAATTAATGTTAAGAGGGGGATAAATCGCCAAAATATTCAATAACAACAAAATAATTCAGAATTTTGAAAGGAAAGGGGAAAATAATGAATTTTGAACTATTAATTAAGGTAGCATCATAAAAATCTGGCATAACAGCTGTAAATAAAAAACAATTGCCAACATAGAGCTAAAAAACGTACTTTCTATATTTAGTAACAAAATTTTAGTGGACCAAATTTTCACCTCGCAAATGCACTGATAATGCTTTTAAATCTTTTCCAATAAATGTTTATTAACCCGGGAGCACGCGCGCTGGGTCTGAGAAGCCCGGTTGTTCTAAAACCATACCATAGAAACACCCCCTTTCTTCAAAAGTGGTCCAGGTCCCCAGTAGCTGTATTCAAGGTCAACCACTATCTGAAGGTTGGAATTTCCACATTCCTGAATTTCACTTTTGTAGGTATTTTGGATGTTAAGGTCTTTCAGGACCGACGAGCGTGTTCGTGTATTTAGATCCAAGTTCATTTTTTTTTAAAGTTTTGGAAGTAAAATGAAGCGATATATGTCGTACAAGGATGAAATGAAAAGGCTTGAAACTATGCTTAGAGATATATCAACTGGTGAAGAAACGATAAATGAAGAGGATGAAGAAATAAATGATGATGAGATTTTTAGTGAACATAATTCTTCTTCAGAGGAAGATATTGATTCTTACGACGATACAGATGAAGATACAGACATTTTGTCTCAAAACGTCTATGTTGCCAAAGATGGCACAAAATGGAATAAAATTAAAAATCGACAAAATGTCAGAATTCCTTCTCACAATATCATACTAAAATTACCAGGAAACATTGGTGATGCAAAAAACGTATGTTCGATAATTGATTCGTGGCAACTGTTGATTGATGATAGTATTCTAATGGATATCGTGATTTACACAAATAAGTATATAGAGACTATAGCACATAATTTTGAGAGAGATCGTGATGCCAAAGAATCTTCAATAACAGAAATTAAAGCGCTGATTGGTCTTTTGTACTTTGGAGGATTTCACAAATCGTCGCATGTAAATGTGAAAAATCTCTGGGCTATGGATGGAACAGGTCTCGATATTTTCCATCGAACTATGTCTCAGAAGCATTTTTGTTGCTTCTGAGGTGTTTACGATTCGATGATATTACAGACCATGCTAGGAGAAGAGAGACAGACAAACTCTTTCCAGTAAGAGATATATTTGAAGCTTTTGTAAGAAACTGCCAAAAGTGTTATACTGTGGGTGAATATATAACAATTGATGAAAAGCTTGAAGCTTTTAGAGGACGATGCTCTTTTCGTCAATACATTCCTAACAAACCTGCAAAATATGATATAAAAATCTTTGCTCTTGTGGATTCCAGAACATTTTATTCCTGGAATTTAGAAATTTATGCAGGTGCGCAACCTGATGGTCCGTATAAACTAAATAATTCTGCTGATGAAATCGTAAAGAGATTAACAGAAAAGCTCACAAAATCTGGAAGAAACCTTACAGTGGACAACTGGTATACAAGTTATAATTTGGCTAAAGACCTTCTAAAGAAAAAAATCACACTTGTGGGAACAATTAGAAAAAATAAGCAAGAATTACCTAAGGAATTCATCACAGGAAAAAACCGAGAAGTGCATTCGTCTTTATTCGGCTTTCAGAAACACATGACATTAGTTTCGTATGTACCAAAAAAGAATAGACGCGTAAACGCTTTGCCAACAATGCACTATGATGATTCAATAGACTCAGCAACTGGCAATGCTAAAAAGCCTGAGATCATAACATTTTATAATCTCACAAAGGGAGCAGTAGATGTCGTGGATGAAATGTCTGCAAACTTTTCTACTGCATGAATAAGCAAAGGATGGTCAATGGTAGTGTTTTTTTGTGTACTAAACACAGCAGCTATAAATGCTCGTATGCTTTTATTGTCAGCTAAAAACCAAACAACAACAAAGGGTCGGTGACAATTTTTGAAAGAACTTGCTTTGGAGCTTATAAAGGAACATGTTCAAAACAGAAGCACGCAATAATCACTTCCTCGAAAATTGAGAGAACTGATAGAATATTGTTCTTCAAGTCAGACTATTGAGCCACCAAGAAAGGTACAAAAATGTGGCCAAAGGAAAAAATGCCACATTTACGCAAATAAAAAAGACAGGAAATCTGCAATTTGTTGTGCTAAGTGCGATAAAAATATCTGTAGTGAACACACCATTTATCTTTGCAAAGAATGTGAATAAATTGTAAGTATTTTTTGTAATTATTTATTTTTAATATACATTTAGTGTCTGTTCTTTCATAGAAAATGCATTTAATGTGGTAAAAGACATTCTAGGTAGTATTATTTAACAAAAACGGCTGACAGGGTCTGATAGACCCACACATCGCAGGTCCTCGCGTAAGTACTTATAGCGCACGTTCCCTCGGGTTAATTGTGCAAAATAGTGTGAATCCTGGGTGGTACAACACATTTGAAGGGTGTAGACAAAGCAATTAGAATTTCTTTGGCGATATTTGAATATTTCTAGCAAAGAAGTTAGAATACCTTTTACTGAAAATCAAAGTCCCAGAACAAAGTGCAAAAAAGAAAATGTAATGAATTTGGAAACTTTGTGCCTAATGTGCTCTGTCCTATACACTCAGAAAATGAAACATCATTAGAAAAACACCCTGCTGTGACTTGTCCGCAGACAGACTTTCAGCACTTTTCGACTGGGGGGGGGGGGGGGGGGGAGTTTTCTATTTGACCTATATAAATATATTTAAATGCTGTCACATAAATAGAAACTAGATGAATATAAAATGTCTCCAACGGGAGGGGAGGGAATTCATCAGTACCTCATCAGAAGAAATTTTCAGAGAAAGTGTAACTTCTCAGCAAGCAAAGAAACAAAAATTAGATCCATGTAACATTTTCATACCTGTTACATGCAAATAAAATTTCCGTGATGACAATACAAAGTACAGAACTGCTGCAGTATGGAAAGAAGAGGTTTTACAGTACGAAATCATACATTTAGCGGGTTCGTGATGTCACACATCTATTCAAAAGTAGGCACATGTTAGTACAGGTATTCTCAAAACAAACATACGATGGAAGATGTGGAAGATAACATCATTGTTACAGAAGATGTATTGCAATTACTGTGAATAATGTTGTAACGAAAACAATGCTTATTATTTATTTTTCAAGTTTCCATTTCTAATTTATGTTAATTTTAATAAAGGTGATTTTGATGTTTACTTAAGGTTTATTTTATTTAATGTTAATTTATGTTTATGTTTTGAACTACTGCAACTGAAAATATAGTTTTAATAAAGTTACTTTTAAAGTATTAATATTCTCTGTTTCTTTTACTAATTGCTTTTCCTACTGTTTGGCCTGTGCACCTTACTTTGTTGTTTATCTTTAAACATTAACGTCAACAATCAACACATTCTTTAAAACTTCATTTGCCTTTAAACCAAAATCAAATGGAGCACAGCAAATACTCAAGAACACAACCAATTTTATGTTAAACTAAAACTTGCTTTATTAGCAACACTTTACCTTAAGGACAAAAACAAACAAAAGAAGTTACAAAATAAACACCTTCCAAATTGTTATAACTTAAAAAAGAATCGTATAGTGGATAGTTTAGTACATTACGAAAATAAGAAAAGAACAATTAAAACCCAAATTAAATAACCCAGTTATTAATTTTAATCCCAGGTTCAGATTCCACTCTGGTCTGAAGACCAGTTTGGTCAGTCTGGATGAGCTGTCCACAAAAAAGGTGTTAAATGAATAACTCAAAATAATAAAAACAAACACAAATTGTAAATGATAAAATTTCCAACATATATGTTCAAAAACTTGAAAAGGAAACAAAAATTAAAAGGGTAGAAATTCCAATGTTACATTGAGCCCAAGGCTTTACACATCTCATGTTGAATCATTACCAAGAGTCAACAGAAAACACTGTTTCTCCATTTACTGCGTGAAATTTCTAACATAGTGAAATATTTAAAAACACTCTCACTAGATGTCAGCACCAACGCGATAGCAGCGTGCAAAACAGGCATACATTTCCAGCCCGGTTAATTCTAATTTGAAGTTGCACAACACATATTTAAATCCAAAGAAAACTGGCTGTATGGAAAAAGCACTTATAAAGGATGCAAGGAAGCACCTAGGTTCCAATCACTCCCGGAACCTGAAAGCTGTATGTAAACATGATGATGAATTGTAGTCGGGCACATTAACAGCTGTCAAATTTCACTTTTGATCAATGCCGGCAGTAGACATGTTGGTGGATGCGGAATTTCTCTTTAGAACAAACACTTGCAGTAGGCATATTGGTGAATGTGGAATTTCTCTTTAGAACAAACAGCACTTGCAGGAAAAAAAGACACAATCTTTCATACCAGCAATTGAAACAGAATCGCCAATTTGACGAAGATCCCTGCAAATGCGCTGGAACTCAGAGGCAGGCATGTTTACTAATACACTGTAGTCAGTTTTAGGAATGCCAAGATGTTCAGTATCCAAATTCATAAGCTTCCGGTGACCCCGGGCGCACAGCGCGAGCCCCAGGCTCAGCCTTTAGAAATTTTCTCAACATCACTCGTCTGATGCTTGGGATCAAATTAAAAACTTGCCAACCAAATTTCCGTTTCTCAAGAGACGCCAATCTTGGCGAGTGAAAACTTGCACCGCATACAGAGCGCCTATGCATACCCCGGGGAATTTAAAAAAAAAAAATGATGCTTCGCAATGAACCGCGAGGCACGAAAATGCCGCCAAGCTAGCTACCACATTTTCCTGCTAAAGTTCATTGCTCCGTTAAGTCAACCCTACGGAATGCCCCTCGGTACCCAAAAACATCTGGAATAAACATTGTTTCTACCGATAAGCTGTGAAACGGCCAAATCCAAGCTTAAAACCAGCGTTATTTTTCACTTTCAGATGAATATAATTGCTGCTCAAAAGTGAAGGCGTAAGGCTGAAAAGGAAAATTACAGGGACACATGCGAATTAGTAAAGGACTCTATGGATACATTTAGCATTAGTAGATACATTGCGTGCATAATTTATAATATAAAAATTCATGAAAGGGATTATAAATAAACGTTAATACAAGATAAATCGCCGAAGTACTCAATAAACATAAATTAATTTAGAATTTTGAAGGGAAGGGAGAAAATTATGAATTCTGAACATTAATAATCTTAGAAAAATAAAAATCTCCGAAACTAAGCACAACAATAAGCATAATATTTCAGTTGCTCTTTTGGCAAATTTTATTCACAATTTGTGATGCAATATGACTTAAATTGAACCCTGATTGTAGCAGTTAACTACATGTGAAATAACTTGTTTATTTTAACATGGATGTTTGAATATCATCATCAATGGTTTGATAACTCCCTGTGGACCTTGACCTTCCTCAGAAGATCTTCCCAAGAGACACTTTTGGAGCAATGCTTACCCAAATCTTGATCATTAACACTTCAATGTTTTTAACTGCTGCTGCAAGCCCTAGGGCCAACCGAGTGGTCTGGATTTCAACTTCAATGTTTTTGTCCACACAATCAATTCATTTCAAATTCTGTTGTCCTCTTGGTCTTTTCCCGATAGGTGTAGAATTTTTAGGATTATGTTATTCATTCTTAACAAATGTCCGGCCATTGCATTCTGTTAATTTTAATGTATCTGATTATGTCAGAATCATTACATAATTTATATAGTTCAAAATTGTATCTTCTCCAAATATTATTTTCCTAAATTCCACCAAAAATACCCCACAAAAATTTTTACTCCAAAAGATTTTTGAATATAACTAAACAGAAACCTGATGTATTTATTCACTATTCTTCTCAAATGTGATTCTCAAAAATCTTCTCCAATTTAAAAGACCACCCAGAAAAATAAACAACGACAACAAACAATTGAGTTTTCTACCTCTTTAAGTGCAGCATTTAAAGATCCACATGCTAATTTACTTACATCAATATATCTGCTTTCTTTATCATTCCCAGATGCAAACTAGAACTTACATTTGAAGGACACTCTTTTATTGGTGGTGTTGTTGAGACCCAGACCGTCAGACCTACCAGAAAGGTGTAAGGTAAATGTTTGAACGGCTGGGAAGAGCCACCCAATTTAGATCGGAACTCAGTGGGGGAGGCATCCACAGGGACTGTCTCCTCCTTCCCCTACCACCAACCTCTCGGAAGAACTTACAGACCCACATGTTTAACGTTATCGTACTCCGTGTGAACAGTTTTACGCGGCAGTTTTGGCAGCAGAGAGAGTAGAACCTGGGCCTACCGAGTGCAATTCCTGCGCGCTAACCACTGAGCTACAGTGGATTCCCTGGACTATGAAATGAAATGAAAGACAGGTGGCTCAAGAAGAGCCCAACACATCGACCAGAGGTCTATTGTACTACCCCAAACAGAACAGATCTCTACGAAAAGAGACCAGTAGCCGACACAAAGATGAGCAGGCACTTGACAGGAATGTCATTCAGCTCCCAGGGTTCAATCACATGTCGACCAATGTGTTCAAATCTGTGAGCAGAGTAAATCTCACATTCACAAAGAATGTGAGCGGCGGTTTCTTCACTGTATTTGCAGCCCCTGCAAAGCGAATCTTTGGTGACGCCCATGATGTTAAGGTGTCTCTTGAGGGTGCAGTGCCCAGTAAGGAGCCCAACAGCCCTCCTGATGCCAGTTCTGCTGAGCTTGAAAAGTTCCTTTTGGCGTGTACTAGGACAATTGCAGTTGAGAATTTTCGCTTGCCTTTGACCCTTAGTATTACGTCAGTTCTTACATTGAAGCTTCCTGAAAATGTCGTAAATAATTCTTCTAACAAAGTCATTGGGGATACCCAAGGCCGGCGCAGGGCCAACAAAAGGAGTACTTGAGCCTTTTCTAGCAAGTTCATCAGCCAACTCATTGACAGGAATGCCCGAATATGCAGGCACTCAGTATAGAATGATTCTGTTATTGCTAGCAATTTCACAGAGTGCATTATAGCACTCCCATACAAGAGAAGATGTCATAGTGAACTTCCCAAGAGCCATGAGAGCCGCTTGACTGTCAGACAAGATACATATTTGGTTGCTCTTATACTTCCTGTCATAGCAAATTCTACAACATATAAGAATGGCAAAGACCTCAGCCTGAAAGACAGCAGCATAACTGCCAAACGGTTAAAACATCTCTGTGCCATCACCCAGGCAGCACACACCAGCACCAGTACTTGTGCCAATCTTCGAGCCATCAGTATATCATACAATACAATTCTGTTTATTGTAGGTGGGAGTTCTCTTTCAGTCATCCTGCGAGGGGACCTGAATTTCGTAAGGCTTGTCAAACGTGTATTTGACATGAATGCCATCAGGTGGCATTATGATGGGATTATTATGTAAGGATGACTAGCAACATTACTGTTAAGTTCACCCCAAGATAAATACCTTGAGTAATTCTTCCAACGTTTCAGATATTTAAGTCTGTTCATGCAGATGAGTGCCTCTGCTTCAATGCGCATGTAGAGCGGGTGCAATCCAAGTAAAAGTTCAAGAGTTGCAGTGGGAGTAGTTTTCATGCATTCAGAGATTGCAATACACACCATCCTTTGGAGCTTAATTAATTCTAATTTAGCCGTTTCACATCTTATTCTAGACCACCAAACAATGGAGCCATAGGAAATGATAGGACAGATTACCATTGAGTATATCCAATGGATAGCCTTGGGATTTAAAACCCCAGGTTTTCCCAATAGCATTCCTACAGGACCAGAAGATTTTTCTGACTTTGGCCATGCAATAATCCAAGTGTCTCTTCCAGTTGAGTCCCTTGTCAAAGTAAATTCCTAAGAATTTAACCTCCTTGGAGCAGATAAGCTTCTGACCAAAGAAGTGAATGTCACCAAGATTAAGTATGCGTTTTCTAGTAAATGCAACCAAAGCAGTCTTCAGTGGATTAACAATAAGACCTGCATCTTTACATCATGTCTCAACCCTCCTAAGAGCGGTAGACATCATGTCAGACAGTGTTGCCAAATTTGCCCCTGGCAATGATAACAACATCATCTGCGTAACCAATGCAAGAAACACAAGAGACATTGATACTCTCCAAAAGAGAGTCTACAACTATACACCAAAGAATTGGCGAAAGCACACCTCCTTGCGGACAACCTGCAAGTTTCCCTGGACTAAGACAATCCCTGCTTTTAACTCCTGCGGAAAATAGGTAGGGATAGAAAAAGAGATTTTTGAAGGTAGAAGTTTTAGGAGAGATAGGTATGAAGCGAGCTCTGCGAGTAGGAGGCGAAGTGAGCAGGGGCAGAGCCTCCTAGTTTCATAAAAAATTGTTTCATAACACAAGTGTTGTGAACCAAAAAGTTAGAGGGTGAAACAATGCACTCTTTTTTTTCTCAGTTCATGATTGCATATATGTCTGGCCTAAATAAACATGTACTATATAAAAACATCCCAAAATACACACAATAAATTTATCAAGAATAAATGCATTTATAAATAACTTAACAAATCTTACATTTGAAGAGTGGTGGATCATTTTTAATAAATTGGGTGAAGTTTTCATCTTATCCTTTTTTGTCCAAACAGTTCCAACTAGTTCTGATGGTTTTACACTGCGATACAGTTCAAACTCTAGTAAGGTTAACTGACGAGCAATTTCAATTGGATGCAGCTAAAATATAAAAATAAATAAATAAATGAAAACAGTGGAACAATAAAATAAAGAAAACAGTAGATAAAAAAATATTAAACTCTACAATTCAGGTAGTTTCCATACTACTTAATCAGATATAAAGAGGGTTCTAAAATTAAATCAATAATAAAAAATTGACTTATCTAAAACTTTAATTGCTTACATGACTCATGAATATATTTGATATACAGTCACACCTCTTACATATGGCAGATTAGATTCAGGAGCATGTTAAGGCGAAGCAACATTTATTATTTACCTATCAATGCACTGTGATCAGCATATGTAACTGCACAGGATTATAAAATTCATGTACAATTAACGTAAATAAAGTTTTTTGCAAGTAAAATAAAGATTGCAGGCATTTTGATGTGAAACATCTTATAGGGCACTGGGTAAAGTAAATCTTAAAAGAAATGTTACTTAATGAAATGAAGAGGAAGTTTGTAATGGAAATGACATCATATTGTTACAAATACATAACAGAAACAATTTTGTAATTTAAAGGTCTAGCTCACTTGACCTTGGTGATGAATTTAGCCAAATATTATTAGATTTGGGGAATTTCAGTGAGTTCCGGAAAATTTCTTAATTTTGTTATGGTTAATAATCAGATGAGTTACATGCTTTTTCCATGACATTCCACAGAGGGCATATAAGTTCAAGTTCAGTTGGGCTTTTGATGTGATATGAGTAAAAGTATTTGCTGACCTCAATACAGAACCCAATATGTATTGTATCTTCTGATTTTATATATCTTTTAAGCTGTATTATAAATTATAAAACAATTTTACCAATACTAAACAATTTTACAATATTATAAAAAAATTCTGAAAGAAGTGTAATGAGTTTAGATTAAAAATATCGAAACATTTCCCAAGGTAGCTTATATCACCGTCACACACAACATATCAATCTTTCCCCATTCGAAATATGTGAAAAATGGGTTGTTTCATATCAAGCTGTAACAAGTAACAGTGTTTTACTCACTAATATTTATGTATACACAATTACACTTTATTTGACATTTTCATTTTTATCAGTTATTTATTATGTCTAAGCTACTCACTAAGAATAACACTAAGACAATGAAATGTTAATTTACATAATGGCCTTACTACATTTTACCTTAAATTCTATTTACTATCATTAACTTAATTACTATTTTAATCACAAGAAAACATTAAAAAAATCTAGTACATGACTTTCCTTATATAATGCAATGAATTTACTCCTTTTACAGTCAAAAAATAATGTAGAAGATCCACGGTACTGTGTTTTTAATGTTGAATCGTACATTTGGCGATTTTCCAGATAACAACATGTAAAACTATTTCAAAGTACCCAGTTAACTTATATTTCATGCAACACTAAATAAACAATTATCAATATTGATAGCATCCTCAATAAGCAATATATTCCATATATTAAAATATTTTAATAATTAATTCATTAATTAGGCATCATTTTCATTAATTTAGCATCATTTTTCACACTTTACTAGATGCCTGGACATTCAGGCATTTCAGGTAATGAATTGGCTGATGAGTTGGCTAGAAAAGGTTCAAGTACACCCTTTGTTGGTCCAGAGTCAGCTTTGGGTGTCTCTAATGAACTGATCAGAAACACTGTTTATGACATCTTTAGAAAGCAGCAGTGCGAGAACTTGCGCAACATCAAAGGCCAAAGGCAGGCAAAAGAATTCAACTATAAGTGCCCTAGTGTGCGTCATAGGGAGCTATTGAAGCACAATAGAACTGGCATTAGAAGGGCTGTTGGACTCCTTACTGGGGACTGCATCCTTAAACAACATCTAGGCATTATGGGTGTCACCAAGGACCAAATTTGTAAAGGCTGTAAGTACAGCGACGAAACTGCCACAGACATACTCTGTGAGTCTGAAGTGTTTTCTGCCCATAGGTTCGAGCATTTGGGTCGACATGTGATTCTGCCCTGGGAGTTACAGGATATTCCTGTCAAGTGCCTGTTGATCTTTGCTTTGGCTACTGGTCTCTTCTCTTAGACTGTTTCATCTTTAGGGGAAAGTACAATAGATCTCTGGTTGTTCTGCTAGGCTCTCTTTGAGCCACCCCTAAGTCAAAACTCATGGCATCATTTTCGTAATTTTAACGATATTTTCGTCAATCTGAGCCAAAATATTACCAAGTTGGTGATACTTTGCTAGGTTATTCACCACATTTGCTAAAATGCATCACCATGTGTTACAGACAAACAAAGAGAAAAGCATTTCTTATACAGTAAAAGGTATGCTGTCATATAACGGAACTCAGAATTTGCAAAACATTCCCATTTGAAGTCATTTTTATCAATTTGGCAACATTTAAAATAGTCACCAAGTTGGCGACATTATGCTAAATTTCCTGCTTCATTCCTTTCATCCAAATATGCTTCATTCCTTTATTAAGGTTCTTACCAGTGTTCTATAATTAGGGGAGAAAACTCCTTCATTTGGCTACTGGGAGAGATTTTGAAATATTAGGGGAGATTAAAAAAAGATTTGCAACAAAACATAAAACTGTTTTCACTTTTTTTGAAAATAATGCAATCAAAAAAGCCCAGAAATATTTTTTTATTTCATAGAGGGATATTATGAATGCTATCTTTGCATATTTAGTATTTATTTCAATTTAAAAACTTATTCTAGGTATTTTTCTTAACTTTATTCTAATTTTAAGTTTCTTTAAATCACTGTATTTTTTTCCATTTCTTAAAGGTTTTCAAAATTCACAGATTTTTATTTAACCCTTTCCAGTTTATTTTTAACAATTTATGGTCACTAATTACTTTTTAATCCTTGCCAATGTTTTTTGTTATAGGACTTTTCAGGTGTTTTGCGACATTCGTTTTCCAGGGCATCTCAAAAAAATTTATTTTATCTTAAATTCTTTAAAAAATTCCTTTAATTTAAGCATTTTAATACCTTTTGGGGCAATTTTAAATTTAGATTTTTATTTCTCAATATTTTGACTTGTATTGAATTAACAGATACAATATTGAATTTTGTATAAAAATTTCTAAAACAAAAATCAGATATGACATTTTATTAAAGTTTTTCCAATCGACAAAGAGGGATAGGTATGTGTACCCTACTCCCAATCATGGGTAAGTTGAAAATGAAGCGGATTTATCCATAAATCGTACATAATAGAAGAAGATATCTGAATCATATGTAGCAAAAAAGGGCAGCCACAAAATTTGGTGCAGGAATAATTGAACTTCCATGATGAGATGCCTCATGTAGATTTTTTTTACATTTGAATTAGTTTAAATTTGTATCGACATTCAAAGTTAAAATTTGGCTGAAAATTTGTCATTTTAAAATAAATTTATTTCAAAAGATGATTCTGTGAACAATGCACGACAGCAATCACCAGCTATATCAGACTAGAATGTTTCAGATTTCTGATGCACTACAGAGGTAGTGGCTTTTAAAATCCAACACTCTAACTTCTTGAATTTCAGAGATATCATTTTCATTTCTTAAATATGCCAGTACTTTATAAGAATCACTACGAAAATATCAAAGATGGGATAGAAACTTGCTGAGATTATATTTAATTCTAATTTTACCTCTGTTGGCAAAGAAATGTAGATCTTTCTTCTTATTTATCATGATACAAAATCTGTTATAATATTAATAATTTAAAAAATAAATTTGCATGTCAAAAGTAGCGAGAGTGAATTTGTCGCACGCTACTGGAAACCCTGATTTATGGACTTATAATAATAATATGAGTATATTTGAGTACTGCAACCTTTTTTTTTTAAAACCACATGAGTGTTGAAAGGGAATGTTCTGTTGTTATATGATAAGATATAAAATATTGCATGTACAAAAAACTTTGGGATCTGCTGTTTTATGATACATAACATTTAACTTACAGTTAATAAATCAAATTTTTCATAAGTATTGCTCAAAAACCACTCAATGGGAGGAGGAGTCTTCTCAAAACTAAATGTGATTTCCCGAGGTTCATCAACTGCTTCCAACTGAAGAAAAAAAAGTATATTAGAGTCAGTAGGTACTACACGGAAATTTTTGCTATAGAACAAAATCAGATACATAAAATGTAAAAATATTAAAATATACGTCTAACTTAATTTTTTTCTTTTCTAATACACATCATCTTTGATTTCATTTCATGGTGTTTTAAAGCATTTAGATATGACAAGTTTGAACAAAAGATTAGTAATGTGGAAATAATCATGTTTTATAAATCTATCTCTGCTATATCTTTATATACAATTTTTTCCAGAAAACAATACTTTATACAATAGTATGGGAAAGTAAAAAAAAAAAAAAAAAAAAAAAAAAAAAAAAAAAAAAAAAAAAAACCTGCAAAATTAAGAATTATACAAATTAGCTTAACAGCTCCAGAAAAAGAGAAGAAAGTACCAAAATACAACTCAATTGAGTTTTTTTAGTTCATGATTTTTACAATACAAATCCACAATTTTTGAACGATTTTTATTTCAAATTTGGTATACCTATTCTCTTTTTACTTCACTGAAGGTAATATTTTTCAAGTTTCGAGTTTCTAGGACCAGTACTTGTCAAGACATCAATAATAAAAAATGAAAAATCAAACCTTCTATAAAAATAGCATTGTACAAACTATTTTTTTCCAAAACTTTATTTGACAAAAATTACGTCATGTTGCTTAGCAATGGAATAAAATCAAATAAATGTGTTGTTATGGCAGAGATTTTCATTCAATTTAACCAGTTCAAAAAATAAAAATATTGATATAAAAATAAATTTTATAAACAAACAGTATTATATTTTTGATTAGGTTACATCAGCTATGGCCTTGAGATGAAAATCAGATTATGAGAATTACTAACATTTTTAATTCATCTGTTTCAATTTGACAAAGATTTTTCAAATTAATATATTTTCTATTGTGTTTAACCAATTGTTGCAACAGATATATTTGAATAACAAAAATGGTACAAATAAATCTTTTGCTACCACTTCAGCATTTTCATTTTAATGTATGCTTACCAAACTTTATATTTTTGTAAATTTGTTTATAAATCGGAGCAAAATGTCTTATTCCTATATTTGTCTGGCCAGATAATTTTGAATAACTGAAGCTCTAATATTTTTTTTTAGGGGAATTAAATTAATTATTTTAATATAATTTTTAGAAGAGCAATATCATTTAGAACATTACTAGAGTTTACACAAATTTTATAACACAAGTGATATCGGGTATATTTGCTAGTTTATCAAAAGAGAAATAAACCAATGACAACACACCCCTGAATACGCAAAACACTGCAGCAATACACTCACCCTTCTCAGAACAACTTTGTTGATAGATTCAACCCATTTCCTCATACTTTTTCCTTTGACTTTTTCCAGAAAAGCACGAAGGGCTTGGAGAAGAGATGGGTCTCTCTCAAAATCATAGAAATGGTGATCAACCCAGTGACGGAGTACATTTAAAACCCTATTGTTCAAAAGTGAAAAAATTATATACAATGTCACACTTTATCAAAACCAACATATAAAAAAAAGAAAAGAAAGAAAATATTACCGAAATTGCACAGGCTGACAGTATTCTTTACGAAAGCGCTTTAAATCTTCTCTGTAAGAATTTTTGTAATTCTCTATATCTGTTCCTTCTAAAGATTCATCTGAAAGAGCGGCAGGGGGTGGTGGTTCTATGATCTCAAATGTGATTATAAGTTAAAAAAAACAGTATCTTCAGGTCTAAAAGTCATAATATGTTGAGTATAGAGTGCAACCATTACTGAGAAAAAATAGCAAAGTTTTTCACATAGATATTTTCATACAACATACAGTTTAATAAGCCACAATATGCTTTAATAAATAACTTGTATAATTTTTTGCTGTAAATAGGAAAGAATATAGATTCTATAAATTGAATATATTTCATTTGTCACATAAACTATAGAACTATTTTATGTGATTAATAAAATATTTCTATAGTTTAGTTTTTTTTATAATTTTAGAAGTTATCACTTTTAAAATAAAAAAAAATTCAAATTTTGAAATATCTTAAAGATGAATGGCTTGTGTCTCATCGTCGAAAAAGCATTACTTAATTCTAATTAAAAAATTAGATTTAAATGGGAAAAAAGTACTAATTTGATACAATTTGATATAATTGATATTTCAAAAATATTTTTTTATCTTCTTAAATTCTTACACACGATATCATTAAGAGCCAATCGCGTATGTATGTATGAATGTATGTAGCCACTATTCTGAAGCCCTTACTTGGTTTAGAACATAGGTTCTCAACATGGGCGATAACGCCCCCTTGTGGGTGTTTGAGACTTTCAGGGGGGCAGTAGAAGACCCAGAGAAAATTAGGGGGCGTTGAGATGGTTCGAAGGGGTGGTGGGCAGATTAAAAAAATATAGTTTAAAAAAGACAAAAAAAAAAACACGCTAATCACGTACTAACTAAAGTAAACTTTAATATTGGTTAATTTTTGTTATTGTATGTATTTTAATCATTTTTATCACGTGTGCGAAAATTCACATATTTCGGTAGTTCGGGAAGTGGATGAAAATTGAACTTAAAGATTCTATTACATTCAGATCTACATTAAATTGGATGATATAAAAATTTTTAATTTTAGATTTGAATTAAAAATTTTCAAATCTTCCAATTTCACGTGAAATATCTCATATATAAATACAGGTAAAGTTAACAAAAGCCTGTTAATAAAAAATACCAAAAAATATGCTTGTAGCAATTGTTATAACAAGTTTTTGTTAAATAACGTGATTTTTGCAATCCTGCAAGAATTGACAGTATTATCTGTGCTTGTTCTAACCCGCACTCTGCTCCCATATTACCCTTGCCCCCGCGCTTTACTTCGGCGCCAGGTGTTATAAACGACTCACTGCATGTTTATCTTATTCCTGTCGATGCGTGTTATATGTCTCCAACCTATATAAAGGCAGTGATTGTTCATTTTATTTTCATTAGCATTATCGCGTGCAATTGATGACAGGGTTTTAAAAGTACACTAATACTACTCACGTATCTGAAAAGTAAAAACCATGTCGAAAGCAAAAAAGAAGAGGCGGCAGTATAGTGTGGATTATATTAAGTACGGATTTATCGAAAATCCCACAAATCCATCATCGCCAATGTGCCTTATTTGTCAAAAAACATTTACAAATGAAGCGATGAAGCCTTCTAGGCTTCAAGATCATTTTAATAAAATACACCCGGATAAGAAAGACAAAGATGTGACCTATTTTCAAGACATGAAAAAGAAGTACGAAGCCAACTGTATCAAAACTGTATCAAAGCCAACTGTATCATCAGCTTCTAAGCAAGACGATGACGGACTTCGAGCTTCGTACAATATCTCATTGTTGATTGCTAAAACATGCAAACCACATACTATTGGGGAAGATTTAATTTTACCAGCAGTAAATGAAGTAATAACCACTGTGCTTCATAAACCAGCTGCAGATATTCGAAAAATTCCTTTGAGCAATAGTTCTGTGCAAAGACGAATTGATGAGATGGCTGAAAACATTGAAGAATCATTGTGCAATCATCTACAGACTTGTCAATTTTCAATTCAGATGGAAGAGTCCAATTTACCAACCAATGAAGCATTGTTATTGTCATACGCGAGGTTTATCAAAGATGAGAAAATATGTCAAGAACTATTGTTTGCTACGAATTTGGAAACAGATACAAAAGGAGAAACCATATTTAATACACTGGAAAAGTTTTGTGACGAAAAGGAAATTCCTTTTAATAATATTTTGTCAATTGCTACGGATGGCGCACCGGCTATGACAGGGCGTCACAAAGGCTTCATAGCGTACTTAAAAAATAAAGTTCCTGACGTGCTTGCTGTGCATTGCGTAATTCATCGCCAGCATTTGGTTGCGAAAAATTTGAGTGAACGCCTCCATACATCACTGCAATATGTTATCAGAGCAGTTAATAAAATCAGAAGTAACTCGTTGAATGACAGATTATTTAGTCAGCTTTGCATTGCCAATGATGAAGATTTCAACCGATTGCTGCTTCACACAGAGGTGCGCTGGCTGTCAAAAGATACTTGTTTGACCTGATTTTACAATCTGTTTGGGTCTGTGATAGAGTTCCTAGGAAACAAAGACACGGAATGGCGCGATAACCTTATCTTATCAAAGAACGATATTGCGTACTTGACAGACCTGTATAAATTGTTTAATGATGTCAATCTCCAACTTCAAGGCGACGACTTAAACTTGATTAAGACAAAAAATAGCGTTGCTGCTTTCGTGTCCAAACTGCTATTATACAAAAGAAATATCGGCAGATGCGAATTCAATAACTTCCCAAATTTATCAGCAGTATCATTTAAGCACGACGACTTGCTTGTTTACTGTCAACACTTGGAAAACCTCCACAGTGATTTCAAGGAACGATTCCAGGAGATTTTAAACATGGACATACCAGACTGGGTTTGGGATCCTTTTTCAAATGTCAACACAGCAGGATCATCCCAGTTAGAAGAACTAATAGAACTGACGACAAATGAGGAATTAAAAATTAAATTCAAGAATGGCTACCAAGAATTTTGGCTGCAGAAGCCGATTTTGCAACTGTACCCAGGATTATGGTCGATTGTTTAATGATTTCTGATAGCATTCCCATCTTCCTATTTAGTTGAACGTGGATTTAGTGCTGTAGCAACGTTGGTAACTAAAAAGAGAAATCGGCTCCATGTTACTGAACGCGGCGACTTACGGTTGTTTTTAAGTAAAATCGAGCCTGATATTAACAAACTCCTTAAAATGCATCAAATTCAACCTTCTCATTAGATAAGTTATAAATTCAATGTTTTTTGAATGTTAATAAAAATACTTTTCAATATAATTAAGTATGTGTTTTAATTGTTCTCATTGAAACAGTCTTCTTTAAACTCAGAAATAGGATAGGGTCATATCCTATCTTATGAATATAGTATATAATATTACACGTTTAAATATAATCTTGGCAAGAGTTGTTTCAGATTTGCAAGTAAAAAAAATTGGGGGGGGGGGGGGGGGGGGGGGGGGGGGGGAATTAGGAAAAAAAATATTCTCAAAATGGGAGGTGGGCAAAAGAAGGTTGAGAACCTATGGTCTAGAAGATCACGGTATTTTTTTTAATGTACCTATCAAACCGGAGATGGTTCTGAAATTCTCTAAATACTTTTTCATATTTGTAAAAACTTAAGAGGGGAGGGAAAATTGGATCTGAGAAAAGTGTATTTTATTCTACAAAAAGAATTAGAATCTCTTGTTTTTTGAATTGGAGACACATATATTTCAAAAAGCTTCTAGAAACTAGATTTTTGATAGAGTTGACAGATTTTTAAAATCGTGAAAAACACTGCAAAATAGATTGAAAACAAAGATGGAAAACTGCACAGTAAATCTGATCCTGGGAACCCAAACATGTCTCTTTCCAGACATACGGTACCTGAAGTACTGGAAATTAAAATTCAGAATTCTAAATTTGTGAATTTAGAAGATAGAGATTTGGTTTTGAAATATCGGCTTCTCCAGTTTACTCAAAATTAAAACTTTGTAAAAAACATTTTTCAAGGCAGATCTTCAAAACATAATCATTGCAAACTCTCACGTCTTAGCTCTAGAAAAATTCAATTCTTTCTGTTGCCATTTTATTTGTTAATATTTCAGAATTAAATTAAGGATTTAAAAACTTTCATTTCAAAGCTCCATGTATCTGATATTACTAATTTTGCAAAGAAAAAAAAATTAAAATAAATAAATAAAATACTTTTAAAGTATAATATTAAAAATTTGTCCTTGTAAAGTAGTCTTAAGTCTTAGCTCTAGAAAACTTCAATTCTTTTTGTCACATCATTTGTTAATTTTTTACAGTTAAATTAAGAATTTAATAACTTAAGAATTTAACCCCTTGCCTGTGCCGCCCGAATCCAGTTCGGGCAACCCTTCTGCGCCAAATTTGGAATGCCCGAACTGACTTCGGGCAAGCGAAAAATGAGTGTTTCTATTCCGCTGATCCCGAATTGAGTTCGTTTTGCCTTCCCAAATGCTTTACAATATAGTTCATTGTTTTTACAACAGATGGCGATACTTGTCCGCATTTTTTTTGGAAGTAGGCGGGATCAGTAGCTTGATTAAGCTGGATATAAACCGAGTTTATTGTAAAGAGTGTGATGTCGGCTTGTGTGCCGGGTCATATTTTTCGTACATATCATACTATAAAAGATTTGTGAAATTCTGAAAAATGATTCTGTGAAATGATTTGTGAAATTCAAAAGATTATTTGATTTATTTTGTTATAATTAAACAATTTTGAGTAAAATATGAATATAATCCATTAATTTTCCACATGTATGTCAAAATATTAAATATAGTAGTTATTTCATATAAAAATTTATATTTTTACAAAATAAAATTTTTCTAACCTTTTTAAATGTTATAATAGACAAAACTGAAGCATAAAATTTTTTTTCCATTTTTGACCCACTTTCCTGAAATATACTCCACAGGCAAGGGGTTAACAAAGCTCAGTATTGCTGATATGACTCATTTTGTCAAAACAAACTTTTCAAGGTAGTCTTTAAAATTTGTCATAGTAAACCCTCAATTCATAGCTCTACAAAACTTTAATTGTTTTTGTTGTCATTTTATTTGTTAATTTTTTACAATTAAATCAAGGACTCAATAGCTTGCATCCAGAAAGTTTCTGTTTGAGAGAGGATGCATCTTGTCTGCATCTACATTGGGAAGTGCAATTTTTTTATAAAAAGGTATCTTCCGTTTGTTAGTAACCGTGGCAAAAGGGGGGTGGCTTTTTAAAATCTTGGTTTTTAAATGATAATTGTTAAGCAATGCAGGTTCCAATTTTATATAATTTTCAAATTGTATGTTCGACACGGCAATGGATCCACTTGATCTGCTCATACTAAACTTAAACCCAATTTTGTTGCTTTGTGACTTTCGCGTGTGTCTATGCAAGAGGGGCAGAGTCCATTTTACATTATTTGTTTTTATCTATCTTAAGACCATGGTAGAAGAGGCATTTTGCCAGGGACCTTTTATAAAACATTCATTTTAATCTATCTTAGCGACTCTTACTTTTATTTTGAAGTAATTTTCACAATTTTTCCACTCTGCAATGGACCCACTTGAACCGCACTCGCTAAACTTCAACTAACTAAAACTCATGCTGAATTTGCTAAAAAACTGGTTACTATTTAGCAACTGCTCATTGGCAAAGCCTGCTAGTATTAATTTATAAATCAAATTATTTTAAGAATAGCTGACTAACAACTTTGAAAGACAGAAATGATAAACTTTTGACAAAAAAGTAATATTCCAGTATATTCAAGTAAGTGTTCATTTTATAGTTAATTTTGATAATGTTTATTTTCTACATATATTTTATATTAAAAAGCTTTAACGAAATATTTTAGTACACAATAAAACATTTTTTACAATAATGAATAAAAACAATCTGTATAAAAATCATTATTTCTAAAAGGATATCTTTCAATCAGTAGGTCTAAAAGCTCCAGTGGTTGGCAAAAGGATCGATAAGTCGTAAGAAATGTGCGTACAAACATAGGATCAGCATACATATGATAAGTCAACCTCTCAGCTAGTTTGAGAAGTGTAGCCCCTTTGATAATCGGTACTCCATTGTTAGATTTATTCTCTTCAAAAATAATATTTGTTTCAGAATCTTCCACAGCAAATCTGTAGAAAGAACTAGGATTGTGAATATGAATTTGCAATGATCTCATTCAAATATAAATATCAATAAATCATAATTCATTTTAATTGCCGTGATGCTTGTAATTGTAGATTTCTGTTGGACTATAAATAAATATTCTATAAAATATGTACAGCTCAAACTGCTGTTAATGTAATAAAACTTAAATAACTTCTTTAAAAGTAGCATAGGACATACAATTAATAGTGCTGACTGATTTCGAAGGTAAATAACAGCCTTCTTTGTCAGGACACACAACCAGCACAACCTTCACTCGTGGGAGCTAGATCAGTTGCTGATCTAGCTCCAACGTGTGAAGGTTGAACTACTTGTATGTCATGATGAAGGCTGTTTCTTGCCTTTGAAACCAGTAAACAATATTAATTTTGTGTTGTATGTTGCTTTTAAAGAAGTTAGTTGAGTTTTATTAAAGATTCTAAACTTGAAAATTAACATTGGTGGATGTGAAACAATTCTTGATGTGATCACAATCCACAACTTTTATTACAGAACATGTCTCTATTTTAGGCATGTTTATTAACTCAGCTAATTTTTTTAAGGTCAGATTCTGTTAGTTACTATCAATAATAAAATTTAATAACAACACCTTGATAAAACAGAAAACCTAGTTGTTTAATTTTATGAAAATCTAAAGATTAGTTGAAAATAGTACATGCATAGATTGCCCAAAATGACAATTCACATACATGCCCACAACAAAAGAATGTCAGTTTCCCCCTAGCATAGGACTTTGGGGTAAATGGAGCTGACACAAAATTACACGCTAATTGCTCATTGAAAACTTCAATATTTTATATTCTTTTAAACCTATCTAATAAAACTTTTAAAATCAAACTCAGCATAAATTACAATGTTATATGAATACTAATATAGAATCTTGGCCTTGCATGATTTAAAATGCTTTCTTTCTATGATTTCTGTGAGAAGAATGATATTCAAATTATTCCAAATTAGCAAGTCTATGTCAATCTACATATACAGTTTTCTATTGCCAGAGTCAATAACTAAATATGCTTTTGCTAATTTTTCGCTTAATCAATCTACTAATTAAGTTCTAACTTTTGCTAATTAAGTTTAATTATGATCTAGGCTTAATTATTTTTATATGAGAAGTTAAGGGCTTCCCCCACTGTTTGCTAATGTCATTAAGCCTTGTTTTTTATGTCCACTTTTGCATTTCGAAAGCAATATTTCACTCTCATAAGATTTACCAATTTCTATCACTCAAGATTGAACTAGATCTTTATGAAGCATGTTGCTACATGCCCCAACATAAGCAAACAAAATAATTTTGAGTGTAAGTAATTTACACAAGTTATTATTGTTTGTGAAGTAGCAAGAATTATATTATTATTATTATCAATCAAATAACAGAATTTTAAGTATGAATAAGCACATTGTCATAGTTTGCCAAGTGATATACATATGCACAACGTTTGACAATTTGGGTTTGTTTACGTTATTCACTTTTAATAAAGTAAGAAATCACGTTATTTTAAATTATCTTTTTGCAATAATAACACTTCATACACAATATTTTTGTCTCATTATTCACTCTTAGCTAATTAATCAAACAAAATAATTTCAAGTGTAAGTACTTTATGCATATTATTATCGTTTGTAGAATGGCAACAAGCATATTATCAAATAACATAATTTTGAATGTGAGTATTTTATGCACATTATTATTGTTTGCCAAATGGCAAACAAGCATATACACCTGTTCAACGATATGGGTTTGTTTACACTATTCACTTTTGATAAAGTAAGAAATTACATTATTTTAAAATACTTTTTTGCAATAATAACATTTATACACAATATTTTCATCTTATTTTGTAACTTTCAACTGATTTAAATTTTAAATCAAAGTAAAAGTTTCATATGTTCCCCGAAGATTCCCCGTAAATGAACAGTTAGGCCTAACCAACACTGTGCTTAATTTTTCAAACTGAAACTAAAGACTTTCAGGAACTTTTAAGGTGCATACAAATCCAAGATATACTTTATAGTGGCACTAAAAATAAACATGTTTTTTGAAAATTATAAAATAGCTAAATAATCAAAATTGTCGGCATTTTTTATACAGAGAATACTGTGATTTTCATTTCACAGTAGAAATTTATAATGTGTAATTTTTTTTTTTTTATATAATTTAAGAATAACTAGTGGCAACTGTTACAAAAATATGAATTGCATACTTAGTTGTTTTCAAAGGGCTACAGAAAACACATTTTCAGAACTATAGTATACTGCTGCATGAGATAAAGAGTAACTGTGAAACACACCTGTATTCATCTGGAAATGGAAGACGAAGTGGATGCTTTTTTTCTTCATCTAAAAGTATACTGTCTAGTGTCCTTTCTAGCATACTGTCAAAGAAACAAATATATCAATAATAAATATCAATATTTAACTCATTGACAAACTTAAGAATTCCAAAAACTACATGAAAACAATTTAGATGAAGAATATTATAAATAACATTTTGATACAGTCTAACATGTTTTGATCAACATCATCAACATCTGAAAACTGGAAGGCAAGACTTAGAAAAAAGACAAAAACTAAATTTAAATTATAATTTCCAATTGTTAAAGTTTATCGGTGATGTATGAACTTAGTCATTGGATCTCCAGCTATGTTGTTATGGTCCCGAGGAAGAAAATATTTCCCTTTTATTTTCTCCATAGTTGGATAAAAGAAACCTTCTTTCACCCTGGAACAAATATGTAACTTACCTCTGCCAAAATGCACTCAAAAAGGTTACTTGAAATTGTTATTTTAGTAAACTAATACAGGATTCATTCTCAAATTTGAAAACAAAAATTAAGGAATTTTTAAGGATTTTTAATGGCACGTCAAAATTTTTTAAAGAGTTTATAGATTACATGTTCAAGCCCTCTGCTTTATATCAACATAATTTTCCAAAGAAAAATATAGGCTAAAAAAATTAATTAACATCTGTGCAGATACTTAAGTTATAAATTTCTTTGAATATTTCCAATATACAATCAAGTGCTATACATTAATCTATACAGTACAACCTCTAAAATCCGGACTCGTCCGGACTTTGCCGATTCCGGATTTTCGATTTTTCCGGATTATAGAATTTGAATAAAATTCAAATTTGATATTAACTAAATACACTATAAAGCACTATTTTTAGTAAAAATAATGGCAAAAGTTAAGTTAATCAATTAAAACATATTATTTAATCTAAAAAATAGGGCAAAAGAAATTTCTAAGAAAAAATATACACATTAATAATTTAGAATGTGTGAACGAAACGAAATGATAAAATTCCATTTTATCATTTTATTTAAATATTTGAATTAACATTTGTTATTTCATTAATTTTGGTTTATGGGAAAGCAGTTTTCTTTATCCTGTAGATGGACATTACCTCTGCTCGGCTATAATGTTTCTTTGTTCAAGACCTTTAATTGCATGATCGATTTTTTGCATAAGATTATCAATGGTTATTTTTTCTTCTCCACATTTATCGTCACTACTTCGATCTTTTTTTATTTAATATCATATCGCGAATTTTGCCACCATTCAATTTATTTACGATTGGCGCATCATCATCAAAGTGCAGAACTTCCGTTATATCGGCTTTGTCGAGATTTAATGAAGCGCCTGCAGATTTAATGCAGTGCCAAGATTTAATAAAGATCGAGGATTAGCACTTTTAACAATATATTTAAAGTTGCAAATGTGTTTAAACCGTTTTCGCTATTAACGAACGTAAAACAAAAAATAAGAACTTAAAAGTTTTATTTATTATCTAGCATCTATATAATGTTGTGTTTAAAAAGACTGATGACTCTGAAAAAAGTAAAAACTTTATTAGTAATAGTCAAATATGTAAAAACACGTAAAAACCGATTTTTAAAATTTGAATTTTTTTTTGTTGTTGTTATTTAATGTTTTATGCGATTTCGACTGTTTTTCCCCTTTTTTCTCCACCATCCAGACGTCGTAGAAAAAAACAAATCACACCACCGGAAAGAGCAGACAATTGCGAGTAAAAATATATCAATTTCAAATCTCAGTGATAAATTCTAATATTTTTTAAAGATTTTAAAACAAAAGTCACTTTCGGTTCAAAAAAACGAACTTTCGTTTTTAAATCCTTCCATCGGGAAAAGTTCCGAGAATTTCGACTAATAATTTACATTTTTAGAAAGCTCAAAGATCTGGCATTCTTACAAGTCCAATCTGGTCAAGAAATAATTAAAATTGCCCGCAGGATCGGGATTTTAAGATTTTCCGAATTTCAATTTCTCGGCAATCTGCTAAAGAAGTTCTTCACGGGCGTTTTTCCCCCGCAGAAGTTTTTTGCCCGGAAGGAGGGAAGGTGGAGGGGACGTCACGGTTCTGAATACGCAATAGGGAAGAAAATGACGGAATTAAGAGCTTAGCATATGGTCATTATAAAATCTAAATGATTGAATTATGGTGGATTGAATTGTGGTGATGTATTGATTGCGATGTATTATTGTGGCGCAATGTATTGTTGTATTGTAAAAACTTAATTGTGGCGATGTATTTCACGTTAAACATGTGGGTCCGTAAGTCCTTCTGAGAGGTTGGTGGTAGGGGAAGGAGGGTAAGGTCCCTGTGGATGCTTCCCCACTGGGTTCTGGTCTAAATTGGGTGAATAAAAAGAAAGTTATAGAGATTGTCACGGAGGGCGCGGTAGCCCAGTAGTTAGCGCACGGGAATTGTACTGGGTAGGCCCGTGTTCATGCGGAGTACGATGACATTAAACATGTGGGTCTATAAGTCCTTCCGAGAGGTTGGTGGTAGGGGAAGGAGGGTACGGTCCTTGTGGATGCCTCCCCCACTGGGTTTCGATCTAAATTGGGTGGCACTTCCTGGCCGTCCAAATAGTTACCTTACACCTTTCTGGTAGGTCGCGCCAGCGAGTTTGCCATGGTCAGAATTTTCAAGGGTAGCGAACAGGCTGGTCGTCAAAGGCGGCTAGTAATATAAATAAGTATCAGGTAAAACTAAGATTTGCATCAGTTTTGTAGCAGATAAATCTATTTAATATCAGTTTTATAGCAGATTTATCCATAATTCGAATCACTTGTAGCAGTGGAAATTCATTCAAAATCTTTTTTGTCACAAATTTAGATATATAAAAGTTCTGCACAAAAATAAGCAAATGCTCACAAAATTTTTATTAATTTATTTTTACTTTTTTATTTACTGTTTAACATGTTATGAATTAAAATATATATATATATATATATATATATATCTATGTAATATGCACTGAACTGACTGAGTGAGTGGATGATGTATCAAAATTATCAAGCTCTTCCACTATAGCTAGAATCTTGGTTTTGATGTCATCCAATCTGTCTCAGCTTTAAGACTAAGGGAAAACCTAAAATACCAAAAATTTGAATTGTGATGGCACAAAGGAATAAAAAGAAAAAACGCAAAACCTTTATGCTTATTTATTGAGCACTTCCACTCTAGTTAGAATCATGGTTTTAGTCTCATATTTAGGGCAACGGAAAAATTTCAAAAAATATAAAATATCAAAAAAATCAAATTTCAAAAAATTCAAATTAGGAGGAGACAATGCAAAGGAATAATTAATTAAACAATTTAAAATAACTTTTTAAAATGATCAATAAACTTTCACCCGAGCCAGAATCTTGTTTTTGGTCTCATTCAATTCGTCTTAGCTTCCAGATTACGAAACAATTGAAAATTCCAATAAGGTGTGAAGATACAAAGAGATTAAAAAAAAAATTGTATCATTTTGTTTCCCAAAATGTGTGCAAATCCATGTTTTAACACTTTCCAACATAGTTGAAAAGTGCTTATGACTTCGGTCATTCTGTCTGTCTGTCCATTCGCACGATAACTTCTGTAAAATTTACTTTATCGAAATGCTATTTTAGTATGTTGTTGAGAATGTCTGGAGGAGGTATGGGAATGAAAATGAATAATATCATTCAATTAGTTTTGGATTTAACATGGTTTGAAATAATGAAGTACAATGAACCCTATGGAACTATTTTTAAACAAGCATTTTTAAACAGAGTTAAAATTCACAAATTGTTTTGAAAATGTTAGGAAATATTCAAATTATCACATAAAATGTGTAAAACAATTTTAGCAAAATATGTTGGAAAGTTTTTTAAACAAAAATTGAAACAATAATTACACAGATATTATATGAACCAATATATGAAGAGACACATGTTATTCATCGCGAAATAAAATACGGCTTCCACTTTTTACACTGTTACCGCCCGGCCACACAAAAAGCTACTGTAAGCCTTTGGGTCAGTCGTGTGGTCTGGGTCTTCCACACTGTTACCGCAGATGTTTGAATTTATATTTAGTGTTGTATCCATCATAAAACTGCTTTATTTTTACATATTATCCGTTTTTCTAAATTCTGTGCCAATGCAATTACAATATTTTTGATTTTAAATAATCACTAAACTTTCTTTATTCCTACAATGAAGCTTAAATTTAATGCTAAACTATAGCACACATAATGTAACAAATCAAGGGATTGTTAGGTGAGTTGTACAAGAATTGCTGAATTTTTTCATGTAAAATTATTTAGCTCTCTAGTCTGGAATATAAGTGATATGAATGAAATATTCATTGATTTTACAGAGACAAACAATTTCTATTTCAATGGCATCATTTGAATAAAGTTCATTTTGTGTAACTAGCATTCTCTTTTTAGATGAAGTTTTCAAGTATAATAAATTATTGTAGTACTGTGATAAGTTAAAAAAATGTCAACGCTGAATGAATCTCATTTTAGAGGTGTTTAAATAAAATTGCACAGTTGGAAAGTGTTTCATTATCAATGTTTATGAGTCATTGATCTTCCTTGTTTTTAGTTTAAAATTGAAACAACTTTTATTTTTCTGAACTCTTATTAGGCCTTTCGGGACGGCAGCATTCCGAAACTGCCGTGGCCCAAAGGATGGAGCTCTTCATTTCCGAACTGTTCCCAAAGAACGGCTAATTTTTTGCACTAAGTCTAACTCTCGAAAAAAATTCACTAAAAATGACCCATTCAACACAGCATTCTACTTTTTTCAGGAATAAAGGAAATACTTATTTTCTATTTGATGTATATTTTTCATACAAATTTTCTTTTATCAAAATATTAAAAATTTTAGTGTATTAAAAATGATTACTTACCTTGTTAATAGTTATCAATTAATAAGAAAAAATATTGAAATAATTGTAATGAAATATTTATATAGCTAATAGAAATTATGTACATATATATACAAAAAAATAGCGTAGCTATTTTCATTAATTAATACACCTTTTGCGTATGGTATTTGCAATCTTTGCATTCATAATAACTGTCTATGTGCTTTCTTTTGCATTTGTAGTCCACATAACCAGACAGTAATGAATACTGCCTGGTTCATTTACCATACGAGTATATTCTTCCACAGAAAGAAAACGTCTCAGCCTAGCCATTCTTTTATCCAAAATAACCTAATCATTTCACTGCCCCTATACCAAGGTCAAGTATTAACAAATGCATCTACAGTCCGCAAATGCATCTACAGCCCAGATCGCTAACCAAAGACATAACTCACACTGGCTACCCTTCCCTGTTTTGACTTGACTGACTCAACTGTAAACACTTGGTGAAAATATCTTTTTCAATTAATGAGGAAGAGCAAAATTTTACCTTTGCAAAGAAAAAGAAACTTATAGTAATTTATCAGGTTGAAAGGGGCGTGCACTGCACTAATCAACAATCTTTCACTCTTTTTCTACTTTATTTTTATTTATTTATTTATTTTTCCAGGAAAGATGGTGTTTTGCTTCTTTTTTTTCTACTTTTAATCCTGATAATGAAGTTCAGATTTTGGGGCAAAAGAAATTAAAAAACAAACAAAAATAATAGTAATCTCTAATATTTTGATGATATTCCTCAGAGTGCCCTTGTCAGTCATTCTTCCAGTTTCCTTTTGCATTTCAGAATTGGAACTGCAAAATTATTAAGGAGTTTATAAGGAGATTTGGGCAAAAATAAGGACTTTCAGGGGACCTTAAAAACAAAATGTGAATTTAAGGAGTTTTTAATGACTGTGTGATAACTAATAAAAGCTTTAGAAATAATGCTTTAAGGTTTAAAATATTAACTCTTTATAGAGCTGTGATTTGAAACAGATAAAGTTAAAAGCATCAAAACATTACTTTCATACATGTCGATATTTTGTTTAGATGCCATGCAAATATTTCATGAAAATTTTAATAACATAGGGCTGAGCATTAATAGAAGACAAGAATTCTATATTTTTAATGCAAGTGAAAATTAAGCATTTTTAAGAACTTCCAAGCATTTTCAAACACATTAAAGGCCTTGAAAATATATATGAAAGGCACTTTTAATGACTTTTAAGAATCGTGAGAACCCTGTTAATTATCTCTTATCATTTGAACAAAGCACTTATTGATATATGAAGGTCAACTGTGAAACTGCTTACTGCACTAAACACATTGAAATCAAATAAAACATTAAACTATACAACATTTTAAACCCTTTGCGGACCGTCGACTGCATTCAAGAACAATACTCATGCATTTATGTTGAAGAGAAATTTGCCGTAAAGGATGATTGACATAAATGGGCGTTTTTATGTGAATTTATTTGAATACTAGGTGGCATTAAATGTCCAATTTAACATCGTCAACACATTTTCGTTCATTTAAATAGATAAAATGATCAACTGTGCAAAATAGAATTCTACACTAAAATATGGAAAAATATAAAAAAACTATGCATTGACACTGAAATTATTTCAATAAGTACCTCCTTGTATTGAGCATAATTAAATTGGCCATCCAGTTACTCTTTTCTTCAGCTGTTTTGGTGAATAATACAATATGGAGTTGATCACGGGGTGCAATTTCAAAAGCATTTTTCAGTTCTGTAAAACAGGCCAGAATTCAGAATAAAAATACTTAACATTATATCAAAATACTGAATTAGGAGTAAAAAAAGAATAGCAAAAGCTTCATATTAAAAATAAAAAATTTTCAAAACAATATTCTAAAACAAAATTTTTTGTAAAAACTCTTTACAAACACAGAGAAAAAATAAGAAATTAATGATATCATACTGTAATAAAGTCAATCAAAAATAAATGCTCAATCAGTGATTAAGTCAATCAAAGAGTAGATGCTCATCTAGTGTTGTCAGCACTCAAATAACTGACAATATAGTTTATGACTTTTCCGAGTAACCTTTGAAATTTCCCAGATTATTAAAAGTAAGAGATCCCAGAAATTAACTAAATGCAATACTTCCGTTACATTACATTTGCTCAGAAATAAGTAAAATGGGATACATTAAAGATTGTATTATGTAAACACACTTTGCACCAACATTGATAAGAAAAAGTTAAACAACAAAATTAAGCACAAATTATTATACAAGTAGAAACAATACCCACAGATTGTGGTCACTTCTTTACCAATCACCTTTTTTAAGCAAATGAATAAAAAGTATGCACACTTGAACCCAATAGCTAATTATTTGGTGCAATTGCAGATATGTATATTATTTAGAATATTATTTATAAAGTGGGCTTAAATTATAACTATAGGTTTGGATATAATATGATTTAAATATGGTGAAGTCAAAACTACACTCAATAAATCAAAATGCTTGAAGGATGAAAAAATCAAATTCAACTCTTTAGAATTATGTTCTAAGATAGTCTAGCTTCCAAAAGGTGGTAACATCGTCAGGATTGGTCAAAAACAGGGAGAGGGAGTTGTTAATAATCGGAATTTAGAATTATGGCCGCATCATAATTGGTAAAATAGTGGTTGATTAGATTGGTAATCAATGAACATATTTGAAATTTTTTTCGTAGTTCTTAAGGCTTTATAAAATTGAGTTAATGCATGATGCTGTGTCATTTTTTGATATCTTTTAATTTATTAATGATTATTTTAGATTTCATAAACTTCATTAAGGATCTTTAATGATGATTTTAAATAGCCTGATCGTATAGTGAATTATATTTTAACTTTCAAAATTCTTTCCAATAAGCTGAATAAATAATATTCTTATTCTTTTCTAAACGTTTGGCCTGTGCTCATTTATTCAATGCTTACTTTTAAAAATTCATACCAACTCAACTAACAAGTTATTAAATTCCAGAATCCACATACCTTTACGTACCTAAATAAATTAATACCAAAACAAACTCAAAATAAACACAAAATAGCCTAACAAAACTTTTATTAAAAGGAAACATAAATGGTAAGAAGCCCTTTTAGAGCTACATTTAACTTTCAATGAGCTTCACAAAACAATCATCAAAACATTAATACACTCATTGCCATAAAAATTTGCGTACCAAGAAGTAATTATGGGATCGTAACGAAACTTGGCATGAAGGTACGTGTCATGCAGATATGCAAATGTTTAAAAATACAGAGTGATTGTGCATTACGTAATGCCACCAGAGGGCATTGAACTTTGTTTGTTCTCCCTGGTGCAGAAAAAAGGTATGCAGAGGCTTTTGGCCTGCACTTAATCTGTTGCAGAGGGAAGCTTTTTCATTAGGGATGCCGTTAAGCCACCATCAAAGACAATATGATCAGCTGTCAGAGTTTGAAAGGGGAAAAATCATCAAGATGATGGAAGCTGGGTGGTCAGCTCGGCTAGTAGCTCACCACCTAGGCTGTTCTGACTTTACTGTGAGGAAGTGTTGGGACCAATGGACAAGAGAGAGGCCGCATACACGGCGGTCAGGCTCAGGACGCCCTCGGCGGACCAATAGCCAAGAAGATCATCACATCACCCGACATGCATGCACAGCACCAACTGCATCATTGTCCGCCATCCGGACACAGGCAACACCTTCACTATGGGCCAGTGTCTGTCCGTACCATCTCAAGTCGCCTGGCTGCAGGACATTTGGTATCACGGCATCCATTACGTGTGCTGCCAATGACACCCACCCTCCTTCGCCTATGCTTGGAGTGGTGTCGTGCTCGATGAGATTGG
Source organism: Amaurobius ferox (assembly GCA_951213105.1). Lineage (NCBI taxonomy): Eukaryota > Metazoa > Arthropoda > Arachnida > Araneae > Amaurobiidae > Amaurobius > Amaurobius ferox. The sequence continues at coordinate 135,529,098 of OX578135.1, read as the reverse complement.
ACTTCAACCGAATGGAACTAGGTCGTCTTCAGCAACAAATCGATATTTAATTTGGGCAGCGATGACAACTGTGTACGTGTGTGGAGGCACTGTGGTGAACGCCTCAATTCTGCCTTTGCTTTACAGTCACACACCGTTCCCACAGCTGTTGTGATGGTATGGGGTGCCGTCGCATACAACAATCGGTCACCTCTAACATTGATCCATGGAACCATGAAAGCCTAGCGGTATGTTTGTGACATCTTTAAGTCACATGTATTGCCACTCATGGCAGGACTCCCAGGAGGCATTTTTCAACATTACAATGCTTCGCCACACAAAGCAAGGCTGTAACAGGAATACCTCTACCACATTACCACTCTTCCGTGGCCTGCCCGATTCCCCAGATTTGTCACCGATCAAGCATGTCTGGGATCATTTGGGATGGCAAGTTGGACAGCCTCTGAGTTTGGTCAAGCTAGAGGTGCGCTAACAACAATTGTGGAATGATATGACGCAGGACACCATAATGGGACCTGTATGCCTCAATGCCAGCCCGTATCGTATCGTGTATTCACGTTAGAGGTGGCCCAACAGGGTACTAGAACCTCCATTCATTTGTAGTTTTCCTGTAATAAATGATCCTTTTGCTTTGATTTTGTAATCATTTACTTATATCAACGTTGCACTTACATATATAAAATTTCGTTCGATTCTGACATCTTTTTCTTGGTGCGCAAATTTTTATGGCAATGAGTGTAATTTAAATAAATTTTAAAGAAAAACCTTATCATTTAAAACATTACTAAGACCTAAAAATTAATTAAACCCGGTTTCAGATCCCAGTCTAGTCTGCCTGGAAAGCTGTCCACCAAAAGGAGACTCAAAATTATAAAAAGAATAATCATTAAAATACGATGTTAAATAAAAATGGTGACTGTTCGATGTATAAAAAAAAAAAATTAACACTAAAAATACAATAAAAACATAACACTGATAAAAACAATTTTGAAAATTGCAAATCCTAGAGTTTGGACAATATTTTGCATGTTTGCTTGTAGATGGCAGCACCAGAACCAAATAGGACAAAAATGCTGAAAAAATCTCTGTGGCTGACACATTCAAGAAGTATTAATATTAAAAATTGAAAATAATATATTTTATGATCATGGAACACTCAAGTTATGTATTGAACTATGAGTGCCTTGGATAACACGATATTTAATGAAACTGGAAGGGGAGAAATATCTCCTGTCTTGTAATTATTTGTTGAAGAACCACAAGAGCATTGGATGACACAATACTTGTAGAAACTGAGGGAAAATCATCCCCACACTTTACTTTGAGAGTTGTGGAATTTATTTGGAACTGACACACGGGAAGAGGTTTTGACACTGCTTGTTGGTGTAAAACTTTTAGGCAGCTACCGGTCCTGTTGAAAATGTGAAAACACAATCGACTCCAATACAGGCACAGCAACATCTTTGCAGTAAGGTGATCTGGAAGAATGTGTTGAGCTTGCCCGATGTCACTGGACTGGCCAGAAATAAAGTCATAGTAGACTTTAGAAGAAACTTTGGAGCACTTAAAACATGAGCTGCGAGGCCAGCAGGGACACTGGTTATTAAAGCATTTCACTGATGACCGTGAGTAGTGGGTGCTCTTGCACGAGCCCCGGACTGCAGCGCCAAAAAACTTACATCTTACATTGCTAAAAGCTGAGTATAGCCCCAATTTACAGATTTTTGTTCCCAAGAGCTGCCAATCTTGGCAAATGAAACATGTCAAGTGTCTAATCATGCCCCGTGTAAAAAAATAGAATGCCTCGCTAAAATCGTGAGGCTCGAAATTTACAATCCTAGTTACCCTGAACCCACGTTTACTCATAGCTGAAGGATGTCTGTGAGGCACCCCCAAAACATGCGTTTAAAAGATTATAGCTGGGCAAGGAGCTTTTTATTCTTAAAAAGATGCACATTTTTGTCGATCTGCTGAATAAAGTGTCCGATCGAAAAGGAAAGAGTGAGGTCACAAAGAAAAATGTACAGGGGACACTAATGAATGGGCAAAACATTAGAAAGATATATTTAGCATTTACCGATAAATTGCGCGTAATTTAAAATATTAGGATGCTAGAAAGGAATAATAAATTAACATTAATAAAAGATAAATCAGCAAAATACACAATAACAATAAATTAATTTAGGGTTTTGAAGGGAAAGAGGGTAAATTATGAATTTTGAACGTTTATTAATTTGGAAAAACTGCATCATTGAAAATAACCATAACAATACTAATATTTTAAATTTTGTCTAACTTTTCAGGTATGATGGCAACTTTATCATTGCCCATGGAAGTTATTGGAATTTTTTTTATATCAGTTTCAGGGTTACTTTGAAATTTGGTCACATTTTAAAAACTCAATCATTAATGCAAATTTTATTCAGTAAAGGCTATCTTCAATCGTTAAACTATATTTCCACTCCAAATTCACAAATTCAATTTTTTTATTACATTCTGTAATATCAAATATCATTTGTTAGCAATGTAAAAATCAAAAGAAAAGCAGCCTAGTGGTTAGCTCCCTTTTTATAAAGTTCGGAAATAGCATCAAAACATTTACTCTATTAACTTAATTATTTATGCTAAAAAATATTTTGAAAAGACAGTGAAAAGCATTGATAACCCCACGTATCCTATATAATAAAATACAACACTCAATCACTGGGTGAGTAGCTCATTAAGATGAGATAGCCACTACATGATGCAATTGCATAGTCATGATATTTTAATGCCCAAAGAAACTAAGTGGAAAACTGCATTCAGCTTTAACTGAATAAGAAAGTTAATATTGAGAGGTCATTCCAATTTAGATTATGAATATTTAAACCATGGAGTTTGAGAGACTTGCCTTCCCCTTTATCTTCATATTTTAATCAATGTAATTAATGCAAACTTCATTTATAGATGGAGTTTTAGTTGGAGCTGAATTGTATGACCCATGAAGTTAGGGATAGTTTGTGGGTGGCATATGCAAGAATCACAATAAACCGACGCTTTAAATATTAAATATCACATGCATAATTATTTCTTTTACAACATTTTATTAATTGGCAGTTTCCACAATTTTAATAGGTTGGATAAATAAAAATGGATTACATTATTTTGAATAATGATGGCTTCTAAAACTCAAGAGTTAGTGATTCTTAAAACACACCAAACACAACATTTGGTGCCATAGGACATGATCTGAATTTAAAAACTTATAACTGGAAAATGTATAATCAAAGGAAATTTAATTTAGCACCAGAGATAAATTGTATAACAGTAAAAAATCACCTATTTTTCAGAAAAGTATATTTTGTTCATGGTTCTGTCAACTTGAAGCACAATTTGAAATTAGTCACATAACTCAGGACTTAACAACACTGTAGACGATAACTCTAAAGAATCCACCTCTGAATGGAAAATATGAAGCTAAAAAGCCAACTTTAATTTTTTACTTGGCAGATTCCGAGGATTAAAAAACTACTTGGTCATTTAGATTTGGATGACAAATGTCCAACTGATTTTTTAAGGCAGATGAAAAATCTTGAAAATTCTTCTATTACAGAAGATGCTTTTAAAACATTGTGATCTCAATGTTTACTACAACATGTACAAACTATAATTTCAGTTAGTAAAGACTCTCTCACCAATCAAGCTGAAATGGATGATATAATTAATTATATCAGTCTATAGTAGAAAGATTATTCAATTACAAAACCGCCAACATGAACTTTTTCATGAATTCATTCTCTAGAAACTAGTATTGCAGTATTAACGTGCAAATTTGATGAGTCACATAAATGTAAGAGAAGTTATGATCAGAGCAACCATTATCATTATCGTACTCATTCTAGAGATAGTGAATGGAAATTATGCTGGCACAATTACTGATTTGGCAATAAAGCAAACAAATATATGAGTCCATGCAACTTTCAAGCTATCAAACATAATCAGTAAAATTAGCAAGTAGCCGAGGTGTTCGATGAGGCAGACGACTTAAGACATACTAATTACTGCCTCTTTATCTAGGATAAAACTAATAAAAGTAATTATCTAGTCAATACAGGCACTGATGCTGTAGTTATTCCACCCACAATACAAAAAATAGACAAATTTCAGAATTCAAATTTTTGGAGCAAATTCATTGCCGACTGTTTGTAAGCGATTATCAATAGGTATTTTTTCAGTATAAGTCGCCCTGTTGTCCTGCATATGGATATCATCAGCCACATACCATTATCTTTAGATTATGATTACTGTGTTACTATCATTGATAGATAGACCCGCTGGCCAGAAGCTTATCCTATGATTGATATACGTTATTCCTGTGATTGATATTATTTGCAGAAACAATTACAACAGTAATCTATAATTCATGAATAGCTAGCTCATTTTGGTATTCCATTCCATATTATTATAGAACAAAGTGCGTAATTTGAATCAGAATAATTTCACGAAATGTCAAAGTCACTTTCATTGAAGAGAAAACGTACCACTGCATATCATCCACAGACAGTTTTATTGAACGTTGGTACTTGAATTGAAACATACTCTAAAAGCAGTGACATAGTAACATGACTTGGTCATATTCCCTTTTAACTGCTTTGCTAGGTCTATGTTCTACTTTACAAGAAGATCTCCAAGTAACTCCTGGTGAATTAGTTTATGGTGAGAATATTTGCTTATTAGGATATTTTTTAACCGTCAAATTTAGTTCTGTAGTTGAACTTTGTTCAATAACTGAGGTCCGCTTTTGAACAAGTACATCCTGTTCCGGCAACTAATCATGCAAGTTTTTATTGAACTAAAATCATGGTCACGTGTCTTTGTACAGACTAACTCAGTTCGCAACTCTCTGCAAACTTCTTATGAGGACTCTTCCATAGTTCTCGGAAGATTTAAAAAGTTCTTCAATGCTCAAATAAAAGATAGGCCTAAAAATATTTCCATAGACAGATTAAAACATTGTTTCTCCTTTCTAAATTCCTCTAATGCATTCTTGACACCTGTTGCTACTTCATCTATTCCACTAATGACATCTGCAACTCAACTAGTGATTTCCACAACTCCACCAGTGATTTCCACAACTCCACCAGTGATTTCTGCAACTTCACCAGTGACTTCCTCACCTACAACAGTGACATTTGAAAAACTAACTGTCAAGTGTCGAGTAACATTCACTTCACCTTCAGCCACTGAAGTAACTACTTGTTTTGGTCGCAAAGTATGAAAACCATAGAATTTTAACATTCAACACATTCACTGATAGGGGAATGCAAGAATCGCAATAAACTTGTGCTTTAAATATTAAATGTCACATAATTACTTCTTTTAGAAGAAGATTTTATTTATTGGTAGTTTCCACAATTTCAACAGGTTGGATAAATAAAAATGGATAGCGTTATTCTGAATAAAGATGTCTTCTAAAACTCCTATTATTATGAAGATATATAAGTAGTTTCATTAGGTAATTATAACTTTCTAATTACCTCTGTTGTAAATAAATTATCTCTGTCTTTGTAAATGTTTTGTTTATGCATGAGTTAGTGATTCTAAAAACACGTCATTCGTAAGTCCACCAACCTCTATGGTATGACTAGTAATTGGAAAATTAGAATTAAAAGTTTGAGCTATTAAACTTGATAAATTTGTTTGTTAGAGGGTTTACAATGGAGCATAAATTAATTGCAATTGAATGTGAGGGCTGTATGGCTTGCATGTTTCTGCAGATATTAGGAATGTACGCACGGAGAGGATGGAAGGAAATTTTTTGTAACATTATGAATGGCAGATCTGAGATAATCTTTTGCAACTTTATCTCTTTACCCTTCTAGTACCGTAAAACATTTGACCAAATTCGGAAACCTGTATATATGTCGTATAAAAAAAATCAGCTAAAGTGTACAAAACATCGTCAAATGTGCAAAACCAGCTGAATAATCGTCACCAATCAAATTGCATGATATGCGGCTCGACGGCTACAAGCACAATTGCTCTTTACAGCTACATACACAAATATTAGAAACTGGTTATCGGCCGGGCCAAAAATGAAAAAAATGACACATAGACAGAAATTAAAACATAAGAAAAAAGGTAATGTAAGTCAGCACATGGTTTCTAGTTTATTTAAAAAGTAATATTAATAAAATTTACTATAGATCTCATAAATATGTGCAAATTCATAAGAAAATTCAAGTTTGCAATATTAGGAAGATAGAAATTTATTACTTTAGGAAATTCTTTGATGCCTTCATGCAAGATCAATTCAACAATCATATTATGAGAATGGTTGCTTCTGAATTTTAAGAAATAGTACCATCAAATTTTCTGAGTTAAATTACTTCTAATAAAATATTATAAATTAATTTTTAACAAATTGGTTCAAAAATAGTGCAATGTCTTAAGAATACAATACAGAGCAACTTTTTCCCAAGTGTTCTTAATTGGGGGGGGGGGGGGGGGGGAGAGATTCAAATTTAGTAAAAAACAAAATTTTATGGAAAAGTAAACATTTCTAATAGAGTTTAGTTTTATTTCTGGTATGGCATTATTTCTATCTTTCTGGATTTTTGGTGTTTCCTATTCCGTGAAATTTACTTCTGATGATTGATTAAATTTTGTCTGTGTATGCACGAAGAGTCTAGATTAAGAAACTTGTTTTCTTAAGTTTTTCCACCATAGTAATTTTGTGAAGGGATTGGAAGGGCACCTAATTTTAAATTATGAGAGTTCTCAGTTTTAAGAAATTATTAAAACATTTTATGGTTTTCAATAATTCACTGAGAGATCCAGTGTGATTGTAATCAAAGGCTTGCATCTTAAATCCCTGGAAATGCTGAGTACATGGTCTAGAATGTTTCGGCATTACCAGTGATTTAAGATACAAATCTTTTATAAAAACTAGACAGGAACTCACAGTGAATTCCCCAAAACCAAAGAAAGTTTTAACAAAATGTTTGCTTATAACAAAAAAAAAATTAATTTATGCTCATCTTAAATCCTGGGCAATGCAGGATACATTCCCTAATACTAATACAAAAATTAACTTATTATGATATTTATTTATCTTATTACGTCCGACTGGATCTTGCGATGAAGGTGAACGAAAGAAAAATGATCCCTGAAGAAATTCAGGCTATTGCTTTGGAAACAATAGACTTATGATTTCCACAAGACAAATGGTTGCATGTTTATACCAATGGCTCTTTACTTGACAGAACTTGGGGGACCAGGGCTGGAGTCTCTTGCACACTGTTTGATATTTACTTACTTGTTGGAACCTCTACAACACACTTTGATGGGGAGATCGAAGCAATATTTGTGGCATTGCAACAACGTACACTTCGTCCTTCTTCATTCAACAAGGTGGTTATTCTATCGGACTCCAGTTCGGCTCTCCAGGCACTTTCCAGCAATCAGTGAAACAATGGTACCAGAATTCAAGACATCAGAGCACTTTTAAAAGACCTAATGCACAGAATCACTTTACAGTGGGTGCCTGCACATTGCGGAGTACCAGGAAATGAAAATGCAGACTTTTTGGCCAAAAAGGGTGCTATAGTGGAGCAGAGACTCTCAAAAGTCTATGACTCATTCAGCACAACTGTACATTAAAATGCTACACAAAAAGGAAATTGAGGATGAATCTCTGACGGAATCTAAGGGAAAGTCATGGAGCGTCCTTAGCAAAAACATTTTATCATTCCAAAGGCTCCTCGACAAGAAGCAGTTGCCAGGTTCAGACTTCTGACTGGTCATGACTGTTTCAGGGCTCATCTCCATTGTATTGGACTTGCTACTTCACCGGATTGTATTTTATGTGACCTAGGATGGCCTACGTCTGGAAAATATTTGGACGAGTACCTTGCACTAGTGACTTTTAATTCAATCATTAGCAAATACTAGAGAACTTGCTGTCTAATGGCCTAGTTGCCAAACGACTGGCATTTGTAAACAACATATTTATTTATTATTATGCATAGTGTATGCATAGAATATGTTTTAAATTATTCTCACTTAGAATAAATTAATTCACAAGTTAAAACAACTAGATTTAGGGCTCCACTCACCTTTCCGGCTGCAACAAATAAATTAGCAATCAAAATGCCACAATTTTTCTTTCACAACCCTTTAGATCATACTTTAAAGTTCAATTAAAAAAAAGTGACCTGATAACTCCTGTGTCTCATGCCATAATACACAGTTATTGAAGATGTCTTTGCACTTTCAATTTTTTTTAATAAAATTAAATGAATTAAATTTTAGTCTCTCAGAAGTAGGCAATATTGATATAGTTTTTTTCTGAAATCTACACACTTTATTAATATGTGGTAAAAATTTGGTAGTGATATGCAGATTGAACACACATATATTAATTTTTTCTTCAAGTACTGTCTCTAAAAGGAGTCTCGGAAAATTCCTTTATGTGCAATTTTCCAAAACTTTGATATTTTATATCTCAGAAACTATACGGCCTAGACAGGAAAAAATTTACATGGATTAATAACTCGATGACAGTAACAAGTAAAAAAAAGTTTCATGAAAATCTGAGTTGGTGTGGTGCTATGACCTGGGTGAATTGATATGAAATGACCCATGTCCCCATGTCTATCCATTAAAAAATCAAAATTGATTTTTAACTCATTGCAATATCTTCCTTAATCATAAGCCATGTATTCTATGGTAGAAAAAGGAATGGAAAATTGTTATTGCTTGAAATAATTACATAAAATTTAATTTTATTTCCAACACTTATTTGCAATATATGTTCCACAAATGCAGATTGCAGTTGATTTGTATGTCTAAAGCAGAAAATCTACTGTAAGCAGCAAACAACTATTTCACCCAATTTACTTCTCATTACAAAATACTATGTACTACAAAGAAAATAAATTGACTGAGAAAAAATCAAAATACAATTAATTTAAACTGTTCCTACCTTCACTATCTTCCTTGTCAATGATTTCAATCTTACGGAGAAAATACTTCTCTTTGAGACGATACTCAGCAACAGGACCTGTCACACTTGAGCGTTTATTATTTGGTTTGCAAAGAATCATCAAACCATCAAAAAGGAAAACTTGTCTTTCAGTAAGTCGGCGTCCCCCAGAACCAACTTTACCAAGAGTACCCTCTGAAAAATAAAAATCAAGTTTTAATATGTCATGAAACAACAACTTTATATTTCTTATGTGAAAATAAAATTACATCAATTGTATGAAATCTGAGATGAAGATACAATTTTGAGCTTTATGATCTGTACAAAAATATCTCTATTATAGGACAAATAATGTTTCCAGCAGTGATGTATCCTGGATTGACAACTGGGCTGTTTTCCCCAACCCAAACCCCCTAGCAGTGTTCAACTATTTTCTGTTACTTAACTACTTTATACTTTATTAAAGGTTATTGATAGGATAACCAGGAGAAATAGTCCAGTTTCCGATTCAAGACCTGAAAATTTTAGACCTGAAAATTCAAATTTTTGCATTGTATCAAGTGGTTAGTAAGCAGTTTTAGTTTACTGGCCACTCTAAGAAAGTCAGAAAAACCTCATGAAATATTTTTTAGATATGTCTGACTCTTGTAAAGTCATAGACCTATGAGTAGAGGCAAAGCAGCTACAAATTCCAAAACAAAGCCATTAAGACTTTCGTCACCAGCAGAATGTGATCAGGGAGTCAGGATAAAAGTATTAGGCTTATCATCAAAGATGCGGGGGATAAGATTTCCAAGAATTGAGTTCACACAATAAACAGAGTACTTACTACAGAGGTCTGGGTGTCGTCATGAATTCCCAGACAAAAATTCGAAGAAATAGGTTAGGGTGGTCTTATTGTCAGGATGGTCTTGAGAAATATATACACTGAAGAGCCAGAACATTACGACCACCTACCTAATATCATGTTGCTCCACCTTTGGCACGCAAAACAACTGCAACCCACTGTGGCATGGATGCCACAAGTCCTTGGTAGGTGGCCGGAGACAGGTGGGACCAGATGTGCAAGCAGTGGTCCCTCAACTACCTGATATTCCGGGCCAGTGATATTTGAGCTCTGATCTGCCATTTTATGACATCCGAAATGTGCTCTATAGGATTAAGATCCGGTGAGTTAGGCGGCCAGGATATCAACTGAAATTCATCCGCATACTCCTCGAACTACTGTAGCACAATTCCAGATTTGTGACAGGGAGCATTGTCCTGCTAGAAGACTCCATCCCTGTTGGGGAAGACTGATGCTATGTAAGGGTGCAACTGGTCAGCAATGATGTTGAGACAGCTTTCATGATGTGTTCCACCACAACCAAAGGTCTCAAAGACGCCCATAAGAACGTCCCCCAAACCATAATACAGCCACCTCCGGCCTGTTTATGACCCGTGGTACATGTGTCGAGGAACTGTTCACCTGGAAAACGGCATACTCTGATGTGACCATCGATGTGATGAACCAGATATCGTGATTCATTCGACCAGGCACCTCTGTTTCATTATTCCATAGTCCAGTCACTATGTTCCCGGGCCTACTGGAGGTGTAAATGGCGATGACGCTTAGTTAACAGAAGCACATGAGAGAGGCGTCTGCTGCGGAGTCTCATATCCATCATAGTCCACTGAACTATGTGCTCCGAAACACTTCTACTGGGGCCTGCACTGTAATCGGTTGTCAGATGAGCCACTGGCTGTCGCCGATTTTGCTTCACCAAGCGCGACAGCCCGATGTCCAGTTTCATTGATGACGCGTGGACGTCCAACGCCTTGCTGTCTACTACTGGTTTCGCCATCATTCATCCACTTTGCATAGGTCGTAACTATAACAAGCAGCTGTTCTCAGAATTTCACGCAGTCGTTAAATATCATTTCCGCCTACTCACGTGCCCTTCGAGTCATCCAGGCAAGCCCATTCACACACAGTGGTGGTGCCGGCCACACAAATAGCTACTGTAAGCCTTCGGGTCAGTCGTGTGGTCTGGGTCTTTCACACTGCGGTGGTGGTCATAATGATTTGGCTCTTCAGTGTATATATATGAAAATATGAGATGAGAGGAGGAGACACCTACGAGACACCTATGAGAGGAGTCGCATTGAGATGAGCTCTCGAAGTGAGTAGGCAGAGATGGTACGTAGCAGCAAGAGAGAATCTTACATGTCTCTCCCCAATCCAGAGATACAGAAGTTTAGATTTTAGAATGGTTTTGTGAAGAATAAAGATTTTCATGATCTCAAGCTCCAAGTCTGTTTTAATTATATTGTACTACATCATTTTTAGCGTATTCATCAATACAAATTTTCCAATTCATTTTCAAAGAGATAAATTTTATCAAGAACCAAAGGGTCCTTATTCACAAGTGACTTTTACGACTTATTCACAAGTGACTTTCCGACTCACATTATATTACAGTTACTTACATTTGGTGGCAGTCTGATGTGATGTGCTAATAAAAGCTGATTAATGGGCTATAAAAACAAATAATCCTGTTAATGACAAAAAGGCTGAGTGGCGGAGCAATTGAATGCCCTTACCAATCCAGCATCTTGGAGAATTGACTGTTATTCTGCAGAATAAGATGCCCCAGAAATTCAAAGAAGAATTCACAGATGCAATGAGAAACCTCAACACTGGAGTCCTGACAACACAGAGAGTTCAACACAGATGATGGAGTCTTGATCAGCTTAGAGAGAGTTCAATGAAAGTCAATGTTTTCCTGATTCAACGAAGAGAGGCCATTCCAGTCCTTAACCCGTTTTTTTGGAAATCTAGGAGAAACCAACACCTTTTTGAGAGCCTACATCTGAAACCCACAAAAGGAGTTTGACCCCAAGAGTATATCCCCAGCAGATATCCGACTGTCGAGATATGCAAGATATCAAAAGAGCACAAGGTATGCAACTTTCTAACCTTAACTCGCATTATTTTCATGGGATCTTTTAATGGTTGCGAATAAAAACACATGGGAAATGTAGTTTCTATTTTGTTTATCTAAAAGGACAGTAGAGCAAAATTTTGGAGGGCTTTTTTTTACCCCAAGACCTGACTGTTTCTTTGTAAACATATTTAGAGAACATGAATTTATTTATTTTATTATTCAAACATCCTTTCGATTTTAAAACATTTTTATTTTATAAATCGCAGATTTATTTACTCAACCTTAGCTACATTTATAAGAGTTGTCCATTTATTTATTTATTTTTATTTAAAATAACTTCCTATACTTGTACATATTTATGACAACTTTGAAAAATGTGATCTATGACCCACTGAATCTCATTGTTCTACTTTGTTACATTCAATTATATTTTAATATTATTTATTACCTTGGCATTATATACTTATGATATTCACTTATTACTTATTTATTATTTATTTACAAGACTTTAGTAATTGCGGATATTGTTGGGTTGCTTTTGGCTATTTAATAATTTTAGGAATTTTGTTTTTAATCTAAACATATTCAGGGGTCTTATTTACATAGTTATTCTCTTTTTAAATTCTTATTTACATAGTTGTTATTTTTTTTAATTTAGTTTTATACAATTTCTATTTTTTTTTAAGTTTTTTATATTCTTCTGTTTCAAATGGTGAATGTTCGTTCTTTTTAGGTTTTGTCAATTTAAATTTATTTAAATTGGCTAATTTATGGTTCCATCCATTCCTCTTTTTATTCCCTTTGATTTGATTCTAAATTTGTTGTTATCAGTTAAGAATTTGTTGATTTATCGTGATTTTTCATTTTTATTCTATTTCCAGCTTTTTAAAATTTACAGAATCGTCCATTTCTAAATAATTGTAGAATTCATATATTCCAAATCATTTCACTTCATTTCTTTTAATTTTCGACTGCTTTAAAATTGCTATTCTCTTCTTTAAAATTTTAAGTTTTTGATTGGTTGACCATAATATTAAAATCGTCTGTCATTAATTTTTTTATCGTTCATTGATAATTTGTTTATGATAGATGGCAGCGATTTCTGTCAGTATATAAATAGATTCGTGCTCTTTCTCACTTTTTTTTCTTTTGGATTAGAACTGAAGATTCGATTTTTGCTAAGTGGTGTAATTGAACTTCAGTGCTCGTATGCTTTCCATTGCATTGGAACGAAGACGATGTTTAGTCTATACAGTCAAGTGCCTCTGAATTTTTTATGTCTGCAAAAACTGAAATGATGTTTTGATCTCATGCCTGTAGGGAGCGATGTGGTCGATGTCTATCAAAGTATCGTTGGCGCCTTTGGAATAATTGTTTAGTAACCAGAAGTCAGATTTATTCCTACATAATGAACTGAGTCGGTTAATTTTTCCGAATCACAGGACCGGACCTCCAAATGTTTACTTCTTGGATTTTGATCACGGAACCATCTGTGTTTTGGGTTCCGAACGATGTCCAGTGGCGCTCTGCTATGTTCGACTGAGTTTTCTATGTTGGGTTACTTTTGGTTATTTAATAATTTTAGGAGTTTTGTTTTTAATTTAAATGTGTTCAGGGGTCTTAAATTACATAGTTATCCTCTTTTTAAGGTCTAATTTACATAGTTATCCTCTTTTTAAGGTTTTATTTACATAGTTATTCTCTTTTTTGTAATTATCCATTTTCCATTTGTTTAGGTTTTAATATTCTTCAGTTCCAAATGCATTCTATTCCATAGTTAAATTCCATAGTTATTCCATTGTTTCAAATGGCGAAAGTTCGTTCTTTTTAGGTTTCAGCAATTCAAATTTATTTAAATTGGCTAATTTGTGGTTCCATTTATTGCCCTTTTTATTCCCTTTGATTTGATTCCAAATTTGTTGTTCTCGGTTAAGAATTCATTGATTTATCGCGATTTTTCATTTTCATTCTATTTTCAGCATTTTAAATATTTCAGAATTGCCCATTTCAAATTGTCGCCGATTCCGTATATTCCAAATTGTTTCACTTCATTTCTTTTAATTTTCGCCTGCTTTAAAATTTTGAGTTTTTGATTCGTTGACTGTAATATTAAAATAGTCTGTCATTAATTATTTTATAGTTCATCGATAATTTGTTTACGATGATGTCAGCGATGTTTGGCGGTATATAAATATATTCATGCTCCTTCTCTCTCTCTTCTCTTATGATTAGAACTCAAGATATGATTAATTAAGTTGTTTTGCATTACGGCGCTCGCGCTAGTATGCATTCCATCGCATTGGAACGAAATATCCTTGCCTCAGCTCTTTTAATAAACGTGTGGATAAACTGCGCTACTCTACTTTCAACCATGTTCGGAAAGATGTAGTTTATTTATATCATGAGAAGTCTTTATAATTGAATTTGATAAACAGCATGACTGGACAATGTTTTGTCTTCGAATGTTTCTAACTGGCGGTCTGTGAAGGAAAGCATTATTTAGTCTATGAATTGCTCGCCTACACCATAGATTTGAAAAGCGCGATGACACTAATTAAGCGATTGTTTCTCTTGATCAGTGTGCTTTCTTTGAATGATGTATCGAGTCGGCATTTCCATATGTAATTAATGGATTATATGCTCCGCATTTAGTACAGATGAGTGAAGAAGTGTCCACAGTTTCCGATGAAGAAATCATTAATTGAGGTTTGTACTGATCAAATATTATGACGTTGTGGAGCGTGCTGACGTATGAGAGGTCTAGCTTGATGAACTGGAGTGGATGGTTTTACTCTTTCCTAGCAATTGGACTTTTGCTTTTCCGTTTTAGGTTCATCCGCTGGGATCTCTACTTCAAGTGTGTTCCTTGACGGCTCTATACATATGGGTGATATCTTTAAATTCTAATTCTAATTGTTTCTGTCAGTTTTACATTATTTTAAAATTAAATTAAATTGGTATGGAATAAGACCCCTTACATATTTTAAGTTTCGAATCCTGGTTAATTGTTATGTGATTATTCTTTGGGTATTTAACTTTTAATTGGGATATTTATTATATTCTAAATTTCCTTTATGGCTAACTGATGTTTCTTTTTATTCTAAACTCTCGTTTGGCAAATAATTCTATAATTTTAACATAATTTATACGTTAAAAGCTGTTTTCTTTAACTTTTAATATTCTAACATTTTTGCTACAACTATACGACCAGCCACTTTATAAATTCAATTTATTTATTTATTTATGATGTTTAATTTAATTCGTTTAGTTAATGAGATGTTAAAAAAGTTGTAAATTTCAATGGTTCTTTAAAAGTGAAGTTAAAATTTTAATAAATGCTAGATTTTGAAAACTTAAAATCTGTGTCCCTCTCTCTTTACTTTAATGTGTTCTATATTTTTAGGAAAGTGCCATTTTAATATTTTAAAGGTTAGCATATTTTTATACATTTAGGGTAACTGGTCAGTTGGCACCTTTTCAATTTATTTCTAGAATGTTTTCAGATTTTAGGAAATTTAGAACATTGCAAATTTTAGGTACTTTACAAGTTTGGCAGTTTTCAGGAAACTTTTAGAATGTTTTTAGGATTTCAGGATGTTTACGAATGATTTAATATATTTTAGAATATCAGCAGAATATCATCATGCATCTTATGCTCAATTCAACCAGACATCTATGATGTGAAGGAGCTGCCTGTTTTTGTGTTGATCAAGTTTTGGGAGTGTTCTTTTCATGAGGTGTTGGAGCACCATATTCCACTTAAAAAGCTGGACTCACTTAATGTACCGATGCTTTACAGGAGATACGTCTCCATTAACTTTTTCTGGAGCAAAAGAGGACTGCACCTGAGCTGATGATGATTGACATTGATTTCCTCCTCGAGACTTTATTTCAGCTGTTCGGCATTTTCCCGTTTATGGGTGATATATTTTTTAAATTCTATTCTTTTGTAGTGTTTAAAGTTTAATTAAATTGGTACGAATAAGACCCCTTATATATTTTAAGTTCCGAAACCCAGATTATTTTTATGTGATTTTACTTTGAGTTTTTAACTTTGAGTTGGGATATTTATTATGTTCTAAATTTCCTTTTTGGCTAACTGATGTTCTTTTTTTTATCCTAAATTGTAGTTTGGCAAATACTTCTATAATTTTTAACATAATTTAATTTAAACATTAAAAGCTGTTTTCTTTAACTTTTAATATTCTAACGTTTTAACTACCACTATACGTTCGGCCAATTTATTTATTTAATTTACTAACACATCCAAAAGTTAACCCTTACATTACGACTCCACGAATCCATTTTTTCAACTCCAGAACAGCAAAATAATTGAAAGTTCCACCCCTCTAAATAAACACCTTCAATGACCTTGTCTTTTGTTTGTAACTCGTCCCCCTGCAGTCAGGAGAAACTTGAAGGAAGGGCTGCAGGCATTCTTCAAGGCACTCAACTGGGTACAATAGGTGCTCTCCTCCTTTCCCAGAAAAATGGGGGTGAAAAAGACTGGTATAGCAGTTGAACCAGTGCCGTTCTAGAAGAAGAGATTTTCAGTGGTACAATTGTTGTACCACCGTAAGGAAAAGGTTAAGCAACAAATGGGAAAAATTAGCATATTCGGCAAAAGAAACAACATGTAGCCATAAAATTTGCATTCATAACAGGCATACATACACAGAATCTAGCTTGCAGAAAACATTTTGCACTCCAACATCTTTTAACAAGGAGACATATTAGGTAGAAAAATGGTCTATTTTGTGCAAAGCTTGTCAAATTAGCCACATTTTGAAAAATGAGTAGATAACATCATCTGAGTGACACCAGGAGATGGGAGATAATTCAACTTCCCGAAAAGGGCCAGCGACAGTCGGAAGTAGCCTGAACCTTAAATGTCAATTATTCACGATTTGCTGCCTGTGGAACCAATTTCAAAGTGAAGGAACAGTGTCACAAAAGCTAGTAAGTGGATATCCAAGGGTCACAACCACTCAGAACTAACCGCTTTTCTGTGTCTGCAAGCATGACGCCACAAGTCAATCACTGCACATTAATTTGCTTCTAACTGTGCAGCATTGGCAACTGTTTACAGATGGCTACAATGTTTACAATGGCTATACTGTTTACAATGCAATTCAGCTGTATGCAAGATGGCCATTGGTGTGCATCCCATTGACACCTTGCTTAAACTGGACTGGAGATCACCTCAACTGGACTTCATAACAATGAGGGTACTGTGCTCTAGAGTGATTCCCGATGGTTATTGGTCTGGAGAATGTCTGAAATTTGCTATCATGCCAGTAGCATATGCAAAATGCACGTATACAGAGGCTCTGGTTTGATAGTTTGGGTAGGGATTGCTGTTGGCGCCCGCACTGATCTCCACATCTGCCTTCGAGGTACTATGACTGCAGTACAGTATACAGATGACATCCTTGCTCAATATGTTTACCCATTTCTTGTGGCCATGGGCCCTGATGCCATTTTTATGGACTTCTCTTCCACAAGTTATCACTCGGAATGGACACCCTGGACTCTGTTCACCAAAGCAACAGCTGTAATACATTTTACTTGGACTTCACCCATAGGAGACAAGGTATCTTGCATGTTTTCCTTTTTATTTATGTTTTCTATGTCATTTTGACTTTTATTTGCATACTTGCCTTGAAAATTTGATCCTTCATTGCGCTGATTATTTTCATTAACTTGAACATTAGTTCTTTTATAACCATTTTGTTTAACTACTTTTTCGTATTTGTGATTTTCAGTCTTCCCCGTTCGAAACTCCCCGCTATTAGATTGGGACTTTGGTCTAAATTTATTGTCATCAGGCCAAAGCCCCTCAGTCAGTTTAAATGCCAGCAATTTTGACTTGCACTGCGTTCCTTGTCTTGCCAATTAAACCTTCATGGTCTGCGACTGGAGTCCAGATGACTAGAGTAAAATTAGCACATAGATACAGTAGAGCCAATGAGAGCTGGGGGGGGGGGGGGGGGGGGTAATCAAAGTTACCCATGTGCATCAAGTGATGGTCAAGAGAGACTCTCGAAAATTCTGTGGGCAAGGCACATCAAAATATGTGCCCAAGAATCTCTATTTTTTCATTTGTGAACTAAGCACATAAAACTGTGCTATGAAGACATCCTGCAAGTTTGCTACTGAATGAGCAAGTAAAACGAGCTCATGTAAGTTAACGTAAAAGTTGTTGCATTTCAGTGTGCTTCCAACCTTCAGCATACTGCATCATACCGTGCTTCCAACCTTCGCTAAAGTAGCATTACCAAATAAATACGTAAAAAAAGTGCTTTTCACGAAAGAGGTCCAAAAATGATCTACTGTGTTCCAAAGAGCAAAAAAGGTAAGCTTTTTGTATCATAATATGAGAAATTATGTAATCCAACGAGAAGTCAGTATGAGAGTGAAACTGTATCACTACCGACTCAGTTAAGTTAGAGAAACTATAATGTTGTGATAAGTAGTAAATTGTAAAGATAACTATTGATTTGAAATTAGGCTATGCTAAAATTTAATATTAAATATAATAATTAACAAAGTTCTGGTTGAGTAATTTAATGCCTGTTTATTGGATATGTGAAATTAATTTTATGATTATTAATCAAATTGCTTTTCAGAAGAAATACCGGCTAACAAAGTAAATTAACTATGGTGGGTTATCACTTCGGCAATGTACAGAAATTTATGATTAGGGGTCACTTACTCAATAAATAATTAAATTAATAATTTAATTTATACGCCGCACAATTAATTTCAGGAAATTTTATTTTATTTTTCAGTTTACTGCTACTATTTACAATAGGGAAAGTATCATCTTTTAATAAAGAAAAACAATAGATATAGCAAAAATTATAAAAATAAAATTTATGACTCCAAATCTTGAACAGTGGCTAATTTGTAGCTAGAGAGAAAAATATCCCAGAATAAGGCCTGGAAATAATAGTTTTCATTAAAACTTGTTGAGAAGAAATAGAAGCCGGATATGAAGAAATGAAAGGCAGACCAGAATCAATGGAACAAGAGATGAGAACAGTAGTATCTAAGAGAAAAACTGAATAAAAAAAGATGCTCCAGAACCAAAGTGAGGATGGATTTAAGAGATCATCAGGCTTGCTTGCAAATAGACTTGAATGCTGGACTTGTGGACAGAGAGGTCATACAAAGAGAAGATCTAAGCATGAGGAAAAAAGAACACTGGCTCCCAAAAGGCTGCATGGAAAACCAATCAGCGGCCATAGGATAGGATGTTGCAGTGTGAAGAAAATGCCTCCTATAAAACCCATCGGGTTTTATTGTTGTAGGTTTAAGTTTTATCGCAGTATTTGAATACCATAATTATTAAAAGTGATGTGGCTTGCCAGATTAATGACCAACTTCTGTATTTGGCACCCATCTTTTCCCTGTGCACTATCATTGAGTAAATGTGACTATCATTGAGTAAATATGACTATCTTTGAGTAAATGTGACTGTCATTGAGTCATTTTTTTACCTTTTTCTTTATATACATGATAGAAAGGAGATATGTACCAAACAACAGCATTATATAAATCCAATATGAACATCTATATATATAAAGAAGAAAAATGTGTATGTATGATCCACCATAACTGGAGAACGGCTGAACCGAATTTCATGAAATTTGTCTTGGTAGTTTTGAAATCACCTCACAAAAAACATAGGCCATGTTTAGAGTTTCTACGACCAGTGGTTCTCGAGATATTAGTGAAAAACGACACTTTTTCCTATGAGTTCTACTCTCTAACTCCATGATTCACA
The DNA here is from genome assembly GCA_951213105.1 of Amaurobius ferox. Taxonomy (NCBI): domain Eukaryota; kingdom Metazoa; phylum Arthropoda; class Arachnida; order Araneae; family Amaurobiidae; genus Amaurobius; species Amaurobius ferox. Next base: position 135,509,417 of record OX578135.1, on the reverse strand, counting down.
ACGAAAAAGGTTGGACATTGTTGGTTTAAAACGTGAAAGTCAATTAAATCTGAGTTTTGTGAGAGTTTATTGAACGTATTAGACAATTTTGAAAATCGCAGGTTTGAGATATATATTTAAATGGAAACTTTAATCATGGTTTATTTCTCACAGACTTACTCAACACTGAGTTTTGTGGGAGTTTATTGAACGTATTAGACAATTTTGAAAATCGCAAGTTTGAGATATGAATTTAAATGGAAACTTTCACCATGGTTTATTTCTCACAGCCTTATTCAATACTGAGTTTTGTGGGAGTTTATTGAACGTATTAGACAATTTTGAAAATTGCAGGTTTGATATGTAAATTTAAATGGAAACTTTCACCATGGTTTATTTCTCACAGGCTTACTCAATACTGAGTTTTGTGAGAGTTTATTGAACGTATTAGACAATTTTGAAAATCGTAAGTTTGAGATATGAATTTAAATGGAAACTTTCACCATGGTTTATATCTCACAGGCTTACTCAACACTGAGTTTTGTGAGAGTTTATTGAACGTATTAGACAATTTTGAAAATCGCAGGTTTGAGATATGAATTTAAATGGAAACTTTCACCATGGTTTATTTCTCACAAGCTTACTCAACAACGAAAAGTATTAAGAAATCACAAGAAAGATTAATCATGCATAAAGCATTGATTATGAAACACTTTCCAACTTTAATTTTATTTAAACATCTCTAAATTGCGATACATTCAGCGGTAAAATATCACAATCGGTCCCTATATGTTCTGGTGTAATTTTTATCATAGTTTTGCATGGTAAATCCCGAGCAACACGGGGTAATCGCTGCTAGTATTCTATAAAGTAGACAGAAACTATAACAAAAACTATATTTTTCGGAACCAACCACAGATGCTAAACATCTCATTAATTAACATCTTTATTACTGTCAGATTGTATAAGAATGTTTAGATTAATTCCTAGAAATAAATTCAATGACTAAACAAAATACAGAACAACTGTTTTCTCTTTCACAAATCATTCATTTGCTGTTTAAACATGATAGTTTAGCATCTGATAAAATGTATTTTGAGTATTTTGAAAATACAAAATACTTTTAAAATGTATTTCCGATACATTTCCAAAATACTTTAGTTATTTCTGGTTAATATACAAAATACAAATGTATCTTGAAAATGTATTTCAAATACATGTATTTTTGATACTGTACAACTCTGCTAAAAGCTTATGCAATCCTTAGCCTAGAGTTTTTACAACCATCAGTGAAGGTCTAACCCAGAATTGGATACGTCATTAAGGGATTCCTTTGCTCATCCATTTTGACCCAGAAACAAACTTTAATTTTTAGCATATTCAAAAAACTTAGCAAACTACTTGGAATGGACAATATTCGAAGTTTATTGAACGTATTAGACACTTTTGAAAATCGCAGGTTTGAGATATGAATTTAAATGGAAACTTTCACTATGGTTTATTTCTCACAGGCTTACTCAACACTGAGTTTTGTGGGAATGGACAATATTCGAAGTTTATTGAACGTATTAGACACTTCTGCCAATTGCCAATGCAGCCATTTGCCTTATTGCCAATGCAGCTTCATCCTTAATCAGACAGCATGGTAGAGAGATTCAACAAAACTATACTTAATCATCTCATTATATTTATATCTAGAACCAGTAAGATTAGGATCGCCACCTATCTTTGTTCCAGTTGGCTTAGAGAAGTACTGTTTACGAATTGACCAAACATTCACCATTGAAAATGCTATTTGGCTGGGATCTACAAATATCCTGTGATCTGATGTTTGACCGACAATGTGATTCTACTTCATCATATGATGAATATGTTCAAGACTTACAGGCATGACTGGAGGAGGCTCATTGTTTCAACCATGAAAGGAACAATATTGCTATAGACAGAATAAATACCAGGTATGATGTCAAAGTTAATAAAGGACAATTGTGGGAAGGCAGCAAATTGTGGAATTCAACCCTGAGTGACGAAAATAATTTTTGCCGAAACTACAGTACAACTGACAAGGACCCTATATTATAATAAGAGAATAAACACTGTTATTTATTAAATTCATCATCCGCAACCTAAGTAAAAAATCATAACAGATTAGTCCCATATTATGGATCACAGTAGGTTGATACTGCACAAGACGTGCAGTCTTAAAGAGGGGGCAGTATTACAAATGCATAAAATGCTTCACAGTGTTTTACTTCTCTGCAAGGAGAAAATATCTATCACATGCGTATTCAACTATTGATATTGTATAAAAGTAGGGTTGCCTACACTTAGCAACTTTTTCATGACCTGGGAGCCAGATTTAGCAAAATATTGCCAATATGGCAACTTTTGGCGAGAAAACTAGATTTGTATACATAACAAATACTTTCAATTTTATATACATAAATAAATATATATTGAGTAGTTTAGCCAGAAGTTTGCAAGAAATATTCTTGTAGTGCTAGTATTTAGAATACAAATCCATTTGTCAGCATACTCATAATGTGTTTACAGTGAATGAGCATTTAGAAATCTCTCTATATTAAAAAAAAGTAGCTTCCACTGTTGTTTGACAAATATCTCGCTCTATATTCTTTGCTTTGTACCGCAAAAAATATGAAATTTGGTACACTTCTAGAAAAAGCTTTGGGGAATATGCTGAAATAAACCGTTTTGTGATATATATTGTAGTTTAAGAAATATTTAATGTCAAAGACAAAATATTTGAGCTGCGAGTTCGCATTCTGGATAGACTAACAATAAGCAAGACCGCTAATTTTTGCAGGCAGGTACCTACATGGGTGAATTTTTGCAGGATGGAGCCCCTTTTTTATTTTTGATGTAGTTTTTGAGATATTTTACTTTTTATGCACTTCTGAAATGAACTTTATTTTTCATATCGGCACATCTAGCAATTTCTCTGTCTCGTATCGTAAAAACTATAGCATACAAAAATATGAAATTTGGTACATTTATAGAGAAATAATAGGGTAATACGATGAAATAAACCGTTTACCAACCTAAACTTTAGTTTGGCATGAAATAGCTTGCAAAGCAAGCTCATGATCAAATAATTTAGTTTTTGGATTCCCTGGACTAAGAAAAATACCTGCTTTTCCCTTTTGTGGAAAATAGGCAGGGATAGAAAAGAGATTTCTGAAAGTAGAATTTTTAGAAAAGATAGATATAAAGCAAGCTCTGCGAGTGCAGCAAGTAGAAAGCAAAGCCTCCCGAAGGGGGGTTGAATAGAGGAGCGAACAGGGGGCAGAGCCCCCCCCCCCCTAGTGTAGAATAAAAAAATAAAATTTTTAAGAGCTAACAAGGATTATGAGAAAGAACCCCGAGTGTTACTGAAATTTCCAGTCATATAATATCTTAAATATTTACCTATAACAATATCTAAAATATTTACCCATGACAAAATCATTACAGCACTGGCCAATATCTTTTCCTTCCCAACCATCAATACTTTTTTGTAATTCGTTCATCTTCTGGATAGAAGCTTGTCGATTCGTTCTATAATACATTCTAAGAAATGCTTCCCTAAAAATTAATAAAAAATATTTATAACAGAAAAGAAAAATGTACTCACTCAACAGAATAAAATTAATAAAAGTGGAATATTAATGTCTGTCATTTTAGATACACACAAAAAGATGCCCTCTCTTTTTCCTCAAGAATATTCTTGCAAAATAATTTCAATCTATTTAAGGAGTCTACAATCTTTTATTATCACATGTAGAACTCCTGAATCACATGTAGAACTCCTGAAATAGTGCATTATATTGCACTATTTCAGGAAGCAAAAGCAAAACATATTTGACAAGACATGCTAGGCTTTATTTAATAATATTTAAACTTATTTTTCTCTTTATAAACTTCATGCATGGATTCTTGAAAGAACTGAATTTTTACTTGGTTCTATGAGGAATAGTAAAAAATAGTTACTTGATTTCTGTATATTAGTATAGAAGTTAACTGTGTTAAGTTAATGTCACGTTTGGGGTAAAAATGTTAGATTTCAACTATATTTGTAGTATAAGTCATCCCCCCACACCTTCTCTTTATTTATTAAACTTCCTGATACTTCTTTTGCAGTTTTATTTTTTGTAACTTCACATAATATTTCTTATCATACCTTTAATAAAAAGTTTGCTACCTTCAACATTTATGTCTATCATGCTATTAATTTGTATTACCATCTGAGTTTGATAATTTTAAAAACTGCAGTTTTAAATTGCAGATTTCCTTCTGAAATGTGCTTTTGCCAAATTTTCTAAGCCACTACAGATAAAGAATGTTTAATTAAACAGATAAAGAATGTTTAATTAAAACTTTTTACAATATTGTTTCTCTTTGCATTTTATTCATTAATCATATAATTGCTAGAATTCTTATAAAGTTTAACAAAGTGGCTTTCTTTAATATCAATAAAATTAATTTTTCTTCTCTTGAGGATCCTATCGAAATTTTCAACTACTGGAGCATCTATCACATTTCTTGCCAATATGGACTATCATATATGTCAAACTAAACCTGTTTTGTAGCATCACTTAAGAGAACATCAAAATTATGTTAAAAAAATTTTTAATTAATAAGTCTTTTATAAAATACTGTTGAATGATCAACTTTTGATTGAAATTTTCTTTTGCTGTTATTATTAAAAAATGTTCATTTATTTCTGACTTTGTTTCCTTTGAGAGTTTTCCTATTAGTAAAAATTACAATAATCTAGTTAATGATTTGTTCATGACACTATATTTCTCCCAGTTATGGATTGACCATATTTAATTTGTTTTTCTTTGTCTTATCCCAACCCCACCCTCTTTTTGCTTTAGCAATTCAGTTTTGAGTCCATTTTTCTTGTTTTATTTTATTCCTTTTCTTTCCTCTCACTAGTTTGCACTATCACTGTTGCATTTTAGCAATTACCAGTACATGTTAAGCTTATTTGGCATACAGCTTGCATATTTTATAAAACAAAACATACACTGAATATACAAACAACTGAGCTTGCAATAAGTCAAAAGTAAATACCCCTGTTTTCTTTTTGGCAAGGTATTACTACATAATCTTTCTAATTCAGCTTTCAAAGGCTGGAAAACTCCTTCCGCTTGTTCTAAACTTTCTCTGTCCTCTGCCGATGGAGTGAGTTTTTTTAACACCTTTAAAAACAATAAGCATATTTAATAAAAAATAATATATGAAATGCTTAGGATTAATACATTACAATAGCAATACCAAAAAGAATAAATAAACAAATGCAATGTTTGATGTACTTCTTCAAGTAAATATAAACTGCTTGAATAAGATGTGGTAACAATGGAGTGCCAGTCTGAAGAAACCCAATAAATTGATAATTTTTTCATGTATTCTGATACTCCTGGTAACAATATGTCTACCATGAGCTTCAGGTTAATACTGAAGAACAATCATTGTTTCTACAATCAACTCAATAAAAAGAAAGTTCCTAGTGATAGTCATTTAGTAATAATCATTTTAGATTTTACTTCTTTCATATTGCCTTTTTTTCCGGGGAGGGGGGGGGGGGGGGAATTCTTGTTGAAATATTAATTCTTTTAGTTAACTTTTATAGTCCAAAATTTCTATTTTACATGCAATTTTATCAAATGACCTATTAAATTTATATTTACCACCTGAAGAAATTCTACATGAAAACAATTCGAAATTTGATTGCTTGTGTTGGAATTTTTGACGAGTTTTGCGTATTATTTAAATCTGTATTTTTTTACATATTATTCTATATTAAATTTCCCTTTATGCTTAAAACCCTTAATTTTATGTCTTAAATGTATGTTTCTTTGTAATGTAAAAGAGTCCCAATTACGCAAACTTAAGCAAAGTTTAGATAGCTCACAATCCTTCTGGTTTTGCCTTTATTGAGTTTGAAGATGATCTAGATGCTAAAGAAGCCATCAAAAAAATGAATGGAGCGACAATTAATGGATCAGAAATCAGATGTGATATTTCAAGAGGAAGAGGTGGAGACCGAAGCAGTAGCTATGATAGGCCATCCTACGTTAGGGATGGTGGTTTCAGAGGCTGACATGGCGGATATGATTCAGGATTCAGAAGTGGTATTTTTTTCTTCCTTTTGACGCTTGCAAAATTGGTGAACGGCCTCCTGCTTGAGATTGATGAGTCAGGGGAAAATTAATTTCATGTCTGGGTCTTGCTTCAGGATTCGTTTGTGAGGAGGTTAATTGTCGCTATGTCTGAACCATTAAAATGCTTGTGTGATCAGTGATGATATCGTCAGAAAAATACGTGAGCAGTGATTGGTGGGATTTGAAGTGTAAGCTGTTTGACGTTAGGAGACGCATCTCTGGATATCTTTTTTTAAGGATACTAGCACAGAAGAAAGGATTAGGAGTTTGTGCAGATCTGCAACCAGGAGGGCCCTGAAAAATAAAAATGGCCAAATTGAGTTCCATGATGGAACTTTGACAAAATCGTGTAAAAGCTTTAAAATGTTAATGTGTGTTCTACGAGAGGCTACAGGGTCTCTAAATTTCAAAGTGCACTTATCCTGTTGATAGTGAAGTGAATATGCTGTCCCTCAATGAGGGAAAATCAACGGATTGCTTCACCGGGCAGTGTGAATTGTGAAGTCGGAATAATTATTTGGAATTACCTGCACTCCCGGAAACCTGTAAGAGTACTTTCCCTTTCTCAAAAGATGATTTCGAATGAAACTAACAATGCTGACTGACATATGTAGAATATTGGTTCTAAGAAACTCCTAAATATACAGCCAGTAAAGCTTTGGCATTTTTGCTTGCCACTAGTAATGTTGTTTTAAAATTAGAATTTATGTGTTGGTACTGAATGATTCTTTATTGATCAAAAGGTTTATTACATTTGATTACATGCTTAATAAATGGCTTTTCATTCAACTAAAATTCTGTGTGCTCCTTCCAACTGAGTTAATATTTAAGTTTTTATTCCTCATGCCTATTTTCCTGATACTTTAGTTTTCTAGCCACCTCTGGGAAATTTCCCTTCCGAAACAAGGAGATAGCTATACTGGGTTAGTATGAATTCATTCTATTGATTATTTGATTTATTTAATTCATTGAAATTTAAATTGATGCTTATTATTACAATGCAGCATATACTACCTACTTAAATCTTTCATGTGTGTGTGTGTGTGAACCAATTACTTCTATCTTACACTTTGTGAGCTATTCCTCACGCTCTACGGTTTGATCTGCTAGATTTTAAAACTTAAAGACTTTAATTTTATAAAACTCTTTTTTGCAAGTGACGCTGTTTGTTCCCTTTTTCCTTGAGTGCTGGAATTTTTGAAATTTTAAGAAATTTAAAATTTAAATAAAGTTGAAAGAAAATAGAAATTCTGAAAATTAAAAATGCAATGATTATGGCAGATGTTTTGTTTTTTAAAGGCATGTTTAAATTTTTTATAGGTGGAATTAATTATGTTTCTGATTGTTGTGGTAGCTCGAAACGAAATGTTGTTTATTTTTATAAGTGTTGCATGTGTATTTTGGGTGGTATTTATGAGTGTGAGTAAAGCAGGGATATATCAGTATATAAGTGCAGTATCTGTGTAAGTTAATTACCTGGCTCCTTCGCAGTAAGGCATATGTACTGTGCCACAGTGCAAACATTAAATAGCTTAAAGATATTGAGAAAATTTTAAGGAAAGTAACTCCAATCTCTACCACTTGCTGGATCACTCATGTTGTAAGGCACCTCACAGTAAACCTATTATGCTAAGTGTGGGCATAATTGGGCAACTTCACAAATATTGGAACATCCCCCAAATATGTTGATATAAGGAAAAAGTTCATAATCTTGACATTAGTCGTAAATTATTGAATGCTAAATAGAAGCAGTAATTTTGAAAGTATAAACTGTTTTAATTTAAGTTTGTGCTGCAACATACCCTAAAATACTTTGAATTATATGAAGTAATGCTTGTGCAGTGACACATTTTCACAAAAATGTATCATGATTAATGGTTATACAAACACAACACACTTATACTATTTTATAAAACTTTTCCTCAGAAAAAATGATCTTTCTAAAAGGTTCCTTTTTTGAGGAGATTAAAAAATAAAATACTATCTTGAATAAAAATTCATAAAAAGAGAAAATTCATTTATGGTGTTTTGAAAATTTGTTTTGGAATAATTGAACTTACAAAACTTTTATGGTGGCAATTAAAAAGTGGAAATATAAAAAGACTTTCTTTCCCAAATAATACCAAACAATAAACTGTAATTAAGTTTCATATTTTCAAAAAAACAAACCAATATATTACTTACCATTATACTTCCAATTTTTTTACAAATAGACTCTGTCAATAAATAATTTTAGCTTTGTCAGGTAGACGTGGACATAAAAAGAGAACTGGGAACAATTCCCAAAAAGTAAATAACAAAAGGGCCCCTTCAAATTCACTGCCTACATTATCATCACAGGTTCAGAGATCTGCGTCAGTTTGTACCAATAGTGTAAACAAGTCAAATATGGGGAAATCACAGTTCTGGAACTCTGTTCCTAAAATTTCAGGGGCTGACGGGGGGGGGGGGGGGGGGGGGGGGGGCGCTCTCTACAAATATTTCTAGACAGATTAAACTTGGTAGCTGAGCATGCTGACTGGACTCCTACCGAGAAAGTGTTTTGCTTAATTTAAATTGCTGGTCCTGTAAGTCACTTAATCAATGGCATTCCTAAGCTGAAGAGCTTTAACAATTTTGCTGAATTAGTTTCTGTCCTTAAAGACAACTATGAAACCAAGGAAGATGTAGACAAGAAAGTAGCTGACTTAATCACTACCAAACAGAAATTAAAAGAAACTGTCAAACTGTTTGTCGCTAGGATAGAAGTGGAATCTTATATTGTTGTACAAGAAGAGCTAGAGGAAGATGAAGAAAATTCAATGAGAAGAGCTGTGCTGAAAACTCGATTAGAGGATTAAGAAATGACATTAAAAAATTATTTTTGGCCCCAAACCCAAAAAGTTTTGAAGCAACAAGAGAACTAGTTATACTGGAGGAACAATTTTAACAAGAGAACTCTAATATTCAAACCTGAAGAAGTAAGTAAAATTTCTAGAGAGAAAAATAGTTAGAGTGAAGTGAATGAGTTTAAAAATGCAGCTTGAAATTCAGAGGAAACAATTAGATGAACTGAAAAATGAATTGAAGAAAAATGGCAGCCAGAATAGAAATCAAGAAGAGGCAAGTAGTGAAAACTTTGAATAAAACAAATTAAATAGGAAAATACAATTTAAGGACTTTGAAACACCAAGAAAAACTTACTCAAGAACTACAAAACTGTACGTATGCTCAGGAAGCAGAGGTTGATTTTACAATTTGGAAAGAAGAAATCCAGCTATCTCATAGAAGGAAGAAAGCAGTAGAAAACCATACAGCGAATCCAATCAATAGAGAGGATTCAGATCTTAAAGGAAACCTGGTGAAAGAATTAATTTAACATTTAACTTATTTAGAGCTAGAGGCAGCAACAATAGGAGAAGTGGATTTGACAAAAGCAGCTGGAATTCAAACCTAAGAAGAAACAGAAATAATTATAGAAACAATTTTGGCAACACGAAACAACTTTCATTCGAATAGAACTAGAAATCAAGCATATTTTGAAAACTTTGCATTAAATTCCAATCAAAGATATAGCAATTTTCCAAATTTTTTCATTGAGAAAGATACTTATGAAATAAGCACCATAGTGAAAAATGATTCACATAACTTTGATATTTTGTCAAACATTCTTGCTAAATTAGGAGGTAATTTAATCAATATGCTAATTGACCCTGAGTCAAGCATCAACATCACCTATTTGGAAATTCTGGCTCTTACTGACAAAATCAGTTATAATACTTATCATAGACCAACAATTTTGCATGGATTTAATGAGAAAGATACCTTAGTGGAGTACAAAATATCTATTCAAATTCCTTTATCAGACGAGAACTTCATAGTTGAATTTTGAGTTTTAAAATTCCCTGCACCAACAAATTACAAGGCTATAGTTGGAAACACTTTTCTTTTAAAAAAAAAAAAAAGGAAGAAGAAGGGGGAGGGACAGAATAGACTTTGGAAACAACAGAGTAAAACACTCACAGAAAGAAATCCAATTTCTTGGTTGTAAAATTGCGTCTTCTAGTCATAATGTGTCTCAAGTGTGTTTATTGAATACTAGCCACCTTCGGCGACCAGCCTGTCCGCTACCCTTGAAAATTCTGACGGTGGCAAACTAATTGGGGCCATAACTCCGTGGAGTTAACAAAGTTTTAGTTTAATGGCGTTAAAACAATAATTCAATCATTTAAATTTTTTAAGGACCATATGTTAAGCCTTATTTCCATCATTTAAAATATAATGTAATTTTCTAATAAATATAATAATTTCATATAAATATAATAATTTCAATTTACAAAAGTAAGGACTTTCTTTTAATGAGTATATGCAATCTGCATACAATGAATGCAATAACAATATATACCCTGTGCGGACGCATGTAAATCGTGTGACATTGTGTTATGAACATGGGCACTATGCGGGCTTATGGATTAACAGATTAGCTGGTTGCATGACACCTGCATAGTAGATTTGAAACACAAAATAAATCCCCTTGTGCGGACTCGTCTTTGACCTGCTCCGTGAACGCATGCAATAATAATAATAATCAAGCTCATTTAATAATGATACGCCCAATTTAGGGACGTATGCAGTAGTTGTCGTTCACGTACTCGATCGCTACACGAGTTTACGGTTAAAGATATGGATGCTGCGCAGACACATGAACATACGTTGCTTGCACTATTAATAACTCTGCTCCATGGAATAATTATTAACTTAGCAGCTAAATATTTGCTAATCCATAGTTCAAAACTTTATACAGTGATTTTATGGAGCTTTCTGGAATTTTATTTAGTTATTTAAATCAGTTTTTTTTTTTTTTGTAATCAATATATAACAACAAACAATTAACAAATATTTTCAACATTTAAATATATCTTATCCCTTAAAATCATCAAACCTCATTGAATAATGAAAAAATACTAAAAATCAAAATTTAATATTCTCCTTTTTAAATTTAATAAACTCTAAATTTATATAAATTCAATAATTGTAATTGCTAATAAACCGAATTGCTCAAGATATAATTGCATTTGAGGTAAAATTAGCATTTATTCAATGATAAATTTGTTTTCAACAAAAGAAACATTTTCATACCTTAGTGGTGGTGGCTCCAGTCTGATGAAGCCAAAATGGTTTTGAATGAATAACATTTTGTAAAATAAAACTTCAGTAAAGTTCAATAAAGCTATTCGATTTTTTCAGATTCATTTATATTGTTTACAGGATTTCAAAGTGCTACAAATGACTCGGTAACTGTTTATAGCTAGTTAGTAATTTAGTTTTCACAATGATTTTATCTGGATGCTTCGACCATAGACTTCAGGTTAAAATATAAAATTATTTTACGAACTTGTTTTTTGGTATATAAATTAAACTTACTTGACCTGAAACCAACCTAACCTATAATCTATAAACTTGCCTGGCGGCACATAAATATGTACTTGAATATGTATATTTTCATTTCTTTTGTTCAAACCTAACCAATCATTACACATTTTTAGAATCTCCAAGTTAATTAATCTCCAAGTTAGTTTAATGCCCTAATTTTTTAAACAAAATAAGATTATCTCATACTTATGCACAAATATTTCACCAAGGAGTAAATAAGATTCAGCTGAAACAATAGTAACATTTTAAGTAAATTATAGCTTTCCCACACATTGAGGTTAAAATACTAAAATAGCGAAATTATAACCACTATACTTTGAAAACAAAGAGTTCATCCAAAATCCAATTATATACACTTGTAGGGATTTAAAAGACTATATTCTTGCATAATTATTTACAGATTTAGTTTTTGAGATAGCATTACAAACTTGAAAAAGGGGAAATTTTCACTGTTCTTCAACTCGACAAAACGATTATTCGAAAACTATAAACGCATTTTTAAAATATAAATATAGATTTAGCAACTAAATTTCCTAATACATATTTTCATCCCTTACTATTTATATCTGTCTTTTATGGTTTCGAAGATATTCAGAGTGAAAATAAGCAAAATGAAAAAAAAAAAACTTGCTCAGACAGATACTTTTTTAAGTTTTTCAAAAAACAAGTTCAAAATATTAAAAAATTGAAATTAATTTTATATATTCACTATCTGGACCCTATTTCCTACAAAACAAGAAAATATATTTACATTTTTGTCTATTAGACTTCGGTAAAGTTCAGTAAAGTATAAGCGACCAAAGTGTTTACGTTTTTTGCAACGCTCTAATTTTCGTCATAAATGTAGCTAAAATAAGCATAAATGGTATTCACATAAAAAATATGTGCCCTCTTTTCTAAGAAGTGCCCTTTTTCTGGTAACAGCACCCTGCTCTTTTTTAATTCTGGGGGAAACTCTGCCACTAATTTACTCAATCCAAATACTCACTATATTTGTTCTCCAGGAAAACTATATAAATTTGAGGAACAAATAGTTATGACATTTTCATAAAGATATAAAGATCATATTTTCAGACAGCTATAAAAGTAATATAAAACACAGTAGACACCGATTGATATATTTTCTTATCCCCCATATAATCTAGAAATCCATTTACCTATAATACCCCACCCTCTTTCACGATATTTTGAAACATGCTAAATAATTCATTCATTCAAGTACCACATTCTTGGAAATCTTATTTTACAGTTTCCTAGGGATATATTCATTACTATAAGAAGATGGTTTCCAATCCCTTTCAAAAAGTTCATTTACAGAAACTCCACTCAATATCTTTATTTTCAACTATAACATAATTAGAGCCAAAGTATTTTATAATTTATGTATTTTCTGTGTTGTGAATGGAAACATTTTTCAGGAGTGTGTAATCTGAACCCCCCCCCCCCCCAACCCATACTCCCTTTCCCACTTCTACATCCCTCATGAATAATGATTTGTTTTTTATTTTCTTACTTTACTTCTTGATATTATAATTAGTTTTATAACTTTGTTACATCTGGGGAACTATCAATTCTACTTATTAAAAATAAGCAAATGAGATATGAATTAAAATTGTATGAATGAAAAGTTTCACATCCTTGCTAAATCCGGAATCTCACTTATTATATGCAGATACTACTGCATTTAAATTGTTTAAAAATGTTAATTGCTACTCTCCAACCCATATTCTCTTTCTTACTTCTACATCCCCTCACGAACAATAATTTTTTTTTTCTGTTTTCTTACTGTACTTCTTGATATAATTAATTAATTTTACAACTTCGTTAAATCTAGGAAACTATCAATTTTGCTTGTTAAAAATAAGCAAATGAGATATGAATTAATATTGTATGAATGAAAAGTTCATCATATTCTTGTTACATCCATGCTTACTATATGCAGATACTGCTGCATTCAAATTGTTAATTACTATTTTCCCACCATAACTAAATTATACTTAAAATCTACATGCAAAAAAATTTCAAAGATGGGTACATTTGCAAACAGCAGGATCAATTTCAGGATGCTTACCTTTAAATAATCAAAATACTGGAAGCAATGGAATACAGGACCCAAAAGCAACTTAGGCAGAACATACTTCACAGCTTGTGTAAAACCATGACCAGCACTCTGTCCATATAAAAAATTTCAATCTTTTAGTTAAACAGAATGGCATACCAAAAACAAAAAGTATTGGGTTTTTGTGGCAATAAACACAAACGATTTAAGAAATAATTATTAATTATTTGAAATTTAATTTGCATTTTTATTAAACCAAATATAAATTAAAGAAAAAACATACCACCACTAAAACATTTAAAATTTGATAAATATAATATACATTATTTACATATTTTAAAGAATACAATTAAAAAAAATATTTAAGTTGGTAAAGTTGAGCTTTTTTCTTACTTGTAAAGCGTGCCGAACATTAGGCAGCTGTAACAGGCACATTAATTTTTCTCTACTTTCTGACATCAATATATCATGAGCATATTTATCATAAACATCAAATTCTTGATACTGAAATTAAATTGTATTATAATTTAGTATCTGCAATAAATATTTATTATAAAACAAACATTACAGTGGCATATATATGTATTAATCTGTAAATAATCAAGATTTTTATATTTTTATTTTTTATAGTTATTATAGCATATGTATTGCCTTTGTAAACAAGCTTGATTGCTTTTTTAACAATCCAAGCTCTTAACAAGCAATAAGCATCTTGCAGTAGCTGCTGACTGAGTAAAAGGCAATCCAGACATAGGCCTGTGACATGCAATCCACATATGTCTGCTGTGTGGACACACTGCTTGCTACAGCATATAATATGCCTAAAAGAATGCACCTAAATATGTCTTCCTATACTGCACACAGACAGTTTAAGATATTTACTCACTGCAAAAGGGGTAATAAACCCTAAATAAGAGCCTTTGACCCACTGTACAGGAGCAAAGTGCATCAACAGCTATGCAGCCTTCGTCAAATCATGCTAAGAAGTATAATTCATAAAGTTAAGCTGTAACAGAATTGCAAGTTTAAATATAATAAAATTAATAAATTGTCTAAACTTGGGGGGAGGGGGGACCAATAATTAATAAAATCTGTGTAACTTATTTAGTTTCATTGATTGAGAGAAGGGTGAAAGGAAAATGCTGTTGGTTTTTGATAGTTCTATCAGTTTTCAAGATAGCATAGCTTTCATATGGTGACAATGCTTAAAAACAATTAATTTTTCTTTCCAATTAGTTTCAATGCTAAACTTAGGAATGCCCATAGTTCTGAATACTATGTTTATATTCTGAACACTATGTTTATATTCTCAATAAAATATAACTGATTAGTAGAGTGATACATTAACAAAAAGTTGTAACATAATTTAACTTTTACCATGTCCATCGTTTATTTGAAATCATATCCTGCCCTCTTGTTGTGATGTCATGACTTGTTTAAGTTGGTTGAAACAAGCAAAATGCAATTTATTTTTGTTTGAAAACTTAGGTGAAGTCCCATTGAAAAATTAATTAAAATTCCAAAGTGTCACTTAATCCTTTGAAGGGCATTATGTTAAAATATTTAAAAATAGGTAAAAAGACTAGATAAACTTTCTCATTTGTGTCTGCAAACATGGATTTTGGGCTTAAAAAAAATTTAGCTATGATCCCTTAGAAGGGGGATGTGTTTGTTCTTCACAGTAGGACACTGCACATCTAGGAAATACATCCACATCGATTTCATAAAAATACTTTTATCAATTTTCATGCAAAAAAATTACAATAAAATTTGGAAAAATCTTTAAACATAGTTTTCGATAACATAAAGTAAAAAGAAAGCAAAATTTATGTAAATAGTAAATTTTAATTATTAATTTAAATTTGAAATATATGATAAAAATATTTAGTTACATACATACATTTATACAAACAAAATACAATTAAACAAAATCACATACACACATGCATACACACATATATGTATACAGGGTATCCCAAAAAGATTGAAATGTGCTTTCAGTCTTTACCCGTTGGAGATAAGTGGGCAATGTAAATTGCAACAAGAAAGATCAATCATGCATAAAGCATTGATTATGAAACACTTTCCAACTTCAATGCAATTTTATTTAAACATCTCTAAAATGCGATAATATAGGTAATATTTTTAAGGTAATATTACTAATTTCAGTAATATTTTTAAAATTATTACAATGCTACATTAATTTATTATATTTGAAAACTTAAAACTTCATCGAAAAAAATGAACTTCATTCAAATGACGGCATTGAAATATAAATTGCTTGGTTTAAACATCTTTAAAATGCGATACATTCCTCGGTAATATTTTTAAAATTATCATAATACTACAATTTATTATATTTGAGAACTTTATCGAAAACAACTGAAATTTATTCAGAGTGGCTACAGAAACTTAAAAACAAAATTCCCTGAGTTTTCCCTGATTTCCAGAGTATTTTTCCTGAAATTCCCTGATTTTCTTCAATCATCTGTTCGCATAAGAATTTCCCAACAATACTCATAAACTTGACTAACTAAAAACTGATAGACGGATAAATGAATATAAAAGATAAATATAAAACATTTATATATATTGTATAAGATAAACAGAATAAAAAAACAGGGTATTAACTTTGAAGCAGAAAATATTGGATGAGTTTTTCACGTAAGGAGGCAAAGCGAGTAAAAGTAATTTAGTAATTTCAACGTGTTTTTACATTACATCATGCGATAGTTTTTTCAAGTTGCTTAATGTTATGTAAAATTAAATTGTAAGCATGTTTTAAAATAATTTAGAAATTTGCTCTTATTACTTAGTACTTATTTATAATAGATTTATTGTACAGTAGACATAAGTCAAACAACCAATCCTTCTCCCCATGTCTTGAACTGATGAGTACTTTATCAAGGTATCACTATATGTCTGTTGGCAAGAAAACTCCTTAGTGGATCTACTTTTATAGAATCTATTATTTTGATGTTGAGGCGGAGGAGGATTTTAAAAATTGGGGAACATTTAAGATATTGGCGAAATACAAATTTTATTATTATTATTATTTGACAGTAACAAAAACAAATTCACAGAAATATTTTAATTAATGAGTAATATTGTTAACATGCATTTATTATTGCTATCTTCTCATTTTTAACATTTAATAAATTTTCAAAACTTATTTTAAGTGTGTTTTTTTTTCTTCTAAAACTAATTCTTTTCTATAAGTTATTGTCACTATTACCATTTTTTCCATTTCTTAAAGGTTTGTCAAATTTAAATTTTTCATTTATCCATTGTTTAAATATTTTAAACATTCATATTCCCTAATTTTTTTTTAACCTTGTAATTTTTATTAATCTTGCCAATGATTTTCATTATAGACCTTTTCAGGTGTTTTATAATATTTGTTTTCCAATACATCATAAAAAAAATTCATTTATCATGAAGCATTCAAATACATTTTAAGGCAATTTTAAATTCATTTAAGTTTTCTCATCTTGATCTTTTTATTAACACTTTACAACAAAGTTGAAAAGTGTTTATGATTTTGTTCATTCTGTCCGTTTGCCTGTCTGTCTGTCTGTCCGTTAGCACGATAACTGCCATAAAAATGACTTAATCAAAATGAAATTTTAGTATGTTGTTCAGACAGTCTGTAGAACCTATGGGAATATAAATGAATAATATCACCCAATTAGTTTTGGATTGAATCCGGGTCGAAAAAATGAAATACATTGAGCCCTATGGGACCTAATTTTTCAAACATTTTTTAAGCGGATTTAAAATTCACAAATTGCTTCGAAAATTTTAGGTAATATTCAAATTGTTCCATAAAATATATAAAAAAAAATTCAGTGAAATATAGTCAGTAGTTTTTTAAATAAAAACTAAAATAATAATTACACCTCTTATATGAAACGATCACATGACCCACTTCAAAATGATATATGGCATCCATCTTGTTTCAAAATCGTGATTTTTTTAAGTTCTTTTCAATTCATATTGAGTGTTGTATCCGTCCCAAAACTACTTTATTTTTGCTTGAATTCTGTGCATCTACATACTGAAACAACGCAATGACAATATATTTGAGTTTAAATGCTCATCTAAATTTGATTATTTCTACAACTAAGCCTATTTTTCACCTATATAAAATGTAAACAGCAAAATATATAGAATGAGTTGTATTAGAATCCCTGTATTTTTTTAACACAAAATAATTTAGTCCATGGAGTCTGCATGGCTGATATGAATGAAATATTAATTGATTTCATAAAGAGAAGGACGATTTTTTTCGATGAAGTTTCAAGCATAGAGTTTAATTTTTTGTAGCTCCATGGTCTTAAACAAAATGTTTAAATAAAATAAATTATTATAGTATTGTGATGAATGAAATGAATGGGAGAAAGTTATGAATGAAATCCTGTTTTTATAGAGATCCGGGCGTGTTATTTTTTCTATGACGTCATTTGAATTCATTTCAGTTGTTTTCGATGAAGTTTTCAAATATAATAAATTATCGTAGTATTATGATAATTCTAAAACTATTACCGAGGAATGTATCGCATTTTAGAGATGTTTAAACCAGGCAATTTATATTTCAATGCCGTCATTTGAATGCAGTTAATTTTTTTCAATGAAGATTTAAGTTTTCAAATATAATAAATTAATGCAGTATTGTGATAAGTTTCAAAATATTACCGAGGAATGTATTGCATTTTAGACTTGTTTAAATAAAATTGCATTGAAGTTGGAAAGTGTTTCATAATCAATGCTTTAAGCATGATTGATCTTTCTTGTTTTTTACTTTTCCAAGCTTATGAAGCATTCACTATTATTTTTTCCTCTTTTATTTTTAAGAAGCCCGTCCACTAATTTTTCTTTAATTTCGAGGGTATTACAAATGATTTTCGGCAAATTTTAATAAATTAATATTCTTGTTTTATATTTTGATCATTTACTCTAATTTTTCAATCATCGCGATCGTGATATTTTGGCCTTTTTTCCCGTTATATTAACGGACGTTATGAACTCTTTTATTTTAAAATTTCCTCAATATGTTTATTTCATAACAAATACATTATCTATCCTTTTGAAGAAATTTGATTTTTTTTAATATTTCAACGTTTTGAATTTTAAAAATGACGTTTTATATCGCTAGAAACATGCCATTTTATTGCAATATCTGAATTTTCTGATCAACGGGAAAAGGGCCGTGAACTACCCCTGGCCCCGCGGGTAAGTTGAAATTGGAACCGATTTAACTTTGAATTTATAATAATTGTTAACAGTTAGCACTTCTGAAAATACAACTAACTAAGCAAACATTTTAGGAATTTATACATCGTTGTTTTATACATCGTCGATAAGAGATTAATAACTTAAAACAGAGTATAATCTGTAAAAGGAAATCTGAAATGTCTCTTATGGAAAAACTGTCGTACATCGATATTTTAAAAATTATGAAGTTCTCACGATCAAGTTTTAAAATTAATACGAAGTATGTCCGGGATAGTATTCTTCAAACGCGCTATTTTAGCCAATGCTACACACATTCATAATTTCCCCTGTAGTTTATGAGCTGTTCATATGTAGGTTAAAGTAGAACAATACATAACATTGCAATATCAGCAATTCAGCTCGGAAAAGCATTCCCCTATCCCCAAGGCTGATATCCTTTATTTGTGCCGGGCGCCCAGATTTAATACATTTGTGCCGGCCCCGAGCGGCAGCGTAGCATAATCCCGAAACTCGTTCATATAGATTAATTCTTTTAATTTTTCATTGTGAAAAATATGCTATAATGAATATTTAACCAATATATAAACTCACAAGCACGAAATAGCGGGAACGAGTTTCACGCACCATTTTAATTTTAGCGAGTGATTTTAATTCCGTTCATGCATCAGCTTTCGGGAATCCTTTAAAATTTGAGTCAGATGTAAAAATGGCGGAATCCATTTAAGCCGTAATTATTATTTGCAATGCTCATAGAGCACGGCAAAGACGCTACACCCCGGAATGTCGTAAATCACATCGGCGATTACGGGGAGGGGTAGGATAGGAATATAGATTGCACTCACTGGGCAGCAAATGCAATAAATTACGATCGCCTCATAGGGGGAAAACTGTGGCAGAGCCGTAGCAGTATTGTAGCAGTTGTTGACAGATCTTTCTCACTCCACAGATGGATTTGTTTAGGCAGATCCTACAGTATCACACAGTTTGGCCGGTAATCAGAATTTCGTTAATCACCAGGGTTTCAAGTTTAATCGCCATGTGGTGAGTGGGAATTTTAAGCTGTATGATGTCATCTAAGCAACAGCCAATCAGAATAAAGTTTAACACTTTAACACTCCACATAACGACCGGCCACACAACTTGTTACCATAAACCCCTGGGTTGGTCGTGTGGTCTGGGCCTTCAACTCCACATAACGAGGGCAGTTTCGCGGAGGGACAAAGAGAAAGGAAAATTCTGGTTCAGATGTTCTTACAGGGATTTGAAGATCGACGACTCACGAAACAAAATTACAAAATTTTCCCTAATTTGAAACAAAATTCCCTGAGTTTTCCCTGATTTCTCCAGAAAATCATTTTTCCCTGAGAATTCCCTGATTTCCCAGTTCTGTCACCACCCTGTTTATTCAAATGACGCCATCGAAATATAACACACCTGGCTCTCTCTATAAAAGCAGCATTTCATTCATAAACATTTTTTCATTCATTTCATTCATCACAATACTATAATAATTTATTTTATTTAAAAACTTAAGACCATGGAGGTATAACTTGAAAAAACCATGGTGGTATAATACTACAATAATTTATTGTATTTGAAAACTTCGTTGAAAATAAATGAAATTTATTCAAATGACGTCGAAATATAACACACCAACTTAAAACCATGGAGGTACAAGTAATTTAACTCTATACGTAAAACTTCATCGAAAAAATCATTTGTTTCTCTGTGTCAATGAATGTTTCATTCATATCAGCTACATTGCAGACTCCATGAGCTAAATAATTTTGCGTTAAAGACATGCAGCAATTTTTATACAACTCATTCTCCATCTTTTGGTACTTACATTCTCCATAAGTGAAAATTAGGTTTCATTGCAAAAATAATCAAAGTTGGATGATCATTTAATCCCTTGCCTGTGCCACCCGAATCCAGTTCGGGCAATCCTTCTGCGCCAAATTTGGAATGCCCGAACTGACTTCGGGCAAGCAAAAAATAAACAGATGGCGATACTTGTCCACATTTTTTTTGGAAGTAGGCGGGATCAGCTAGCTTGATTAGGCGGGATATAAACCGAGTTTATTGTAAAGAGTGTGATGTCGGCTTGTGTGCTGGGTCATATTTTTCGTATATATCATACTATAAAAGATTTGTGAAATTCTGAAAAATGATTCTGTGAAATGATTTGTGAAATTCAAAAGATTATTTGATTTATTTTGCCATAATTAAACAATTTTGAGTAAAATATGAATATAATCCATTAATTTTACACATGTATATCAAAATATTAAATATAGTAGTTATTTCATATAAAAATTTATATTTTTACAAAATAAAATTTTTCTAACCTTTTTAAATGTTATAATAGACAAAACTGAAGCATAAAAAAATTTTTCCATTTTTGACCCACTTTCCTGAAATATACTCCACAGGCAAGGGACTAAACTCAACTATATTGTAGTTGCGTTGTTTCAGTATGTAGATGCACAGAATTTAAGCAAAAATAAAGTGGTTTTAGGATGGATACAACACTAAATAGAATTAAAAAGAACTTTAAAAATCACGATTTTGACACAAGATGGATGACATATTTTATTTTGAAGTGGGTCACGTGATCTCTTCATATAAAGGGTGTAATTATTATTTTAATTTTTATTTAAAAATTACTGAATGTATTTTGTTGAAATTTCTTTTATATATTTTATGGGATAATTTGAATATTTCCCAAAACTTTCGAAGCAATTTGTGAATTTTTAATTTGGCTAAAAAATGTTTGAAAAATTAGGTCCCATAATGTTTTCCTTCAACTCCAATACATAACTAAACTCTTCTAATAATGCTTCTTTAAATATTTTGGAGTTTTTCACCTCTAATACTGTTGCAAGCATCAATTATCTTTTGTTTAAGGTCAATTGCGCTTAGTGGGCGAGTGTTATAAACTAGTGTTCGAAGGCAACCCCATAAGCAAAAATCAAGAGGAGTTAAATCAGGGGATCTAGGGTGGGCCATTCTGTGGCTCCTTTCAAACCAATCCACTGTTTATCAAAGTTTTCGTTGAGCCAATTTGTCATAATTATAGCGTGGTGTGCAGGATGGAAGTAGCGCCATCTTGTTGATAATACATGTTTTTTAGAAGCAATAATGTTGTCATCTCCATAAAATCCATTACAGTACCATTTAAAATAAGCTGCATGTATTTTTCAGCTGTAAGAGTCCCTTCATAAAACACAGGACCAATCAGTTTTCCATTCCGAATTCCGCACCATACAGACACAGAAAACGTTCTCTGGTGATGTATTTCAAGGACAAAAAATGGTTTCGTATTATCCAATAATGATTGTTGTGAGAATTGATTGCTCCATCTTCCGTAAACAAACATTCATCAGTCCATAGAATGTTAACAAAGTTCGAATTGATGTCTTGTTGGATTAACAACCAGTTACAGAATGCTACATGCCAGTCAAAATCAGAGGGATGAAGTGCTTGAAGTCCATGAATAGAAAATGGATACCAATGGTATTTTCCAAGTTTTCTAGCAATTGACATCCTAGTTAGCCCCAAAGTTTCGTTTGCTTTTCAAATGCTTGTTCGTGGGTTGAAAGAAAAATATGCAATGATGTCAGTTTCTTGGTTCTCCGTGTACAAACGATTTCTTCCACAGCCAGGTCTTGGATGAAATGAACTGGTAATTCTTAATCTCCTCATCATCGGATAAACAAATGTACATGAAATTTCAGGCAAGTTTGGATATTGCTGTCCAAAATCTCGTGCAGTTTCTGCAGTATTTTTGTTACACAGCATAAATCATTGTCAATTCGAAAAGCTCGTTATTTGTCAAAAATACCATAATGCACAACCAGTTACGTGTTCTTAATTCTTCAATTCAGAACTAAACAGACGATTCTCTGAATGATTTCCAATCTTCTTTATTTTGGTATAACATTAAAAAAAGGTTTAGTTGTATTGAATAGAAATAATACTGGGAATAAATACGTAAATTAAAAAATAAATAGTCTGTATTTCATTTTCCAGTTTTTTTACATTATTTTACTATAAACATTTGAAATGGCTAAATTAGAGTTAAAGGAAAGCAAAAATTATCTGTGAGTTCTATTCTTCGTTTTGAAAAATTATGTTAAATTTCAAAATCAAATACATACTTGCATTTGTTTACTTATTTATTTTAATTGTTTCAAATAAAAAATGGCATGTTTCAATGTGAAAAGTACTTAAGAATCAGTGATTGCATCGTGAGCCTATGCAGAATTAGCAAAAATGTCTCCTATGTATTATCATTCAGTTTCATCTTTTTTGTGATATGTCACAAATTTACATTTCTAATTTGATATAGGGTCTCCATTCACAATGTTCAATTTTTAATTAAATATAACTCGCTCAATTTTAAAGATAAAGATACGCATTTTTTGTTTAATGATCTTGTTGCATTAAAAATAAAAATTTTCTGATTGACCAAATTTGTCTAAGGGGATCGTATAAAAATTAAAAAAGTGTAACTTTTTGAAAATTAATGGGAGGACTATTTAATTAATGTAGTCTTATTTCCTTACTTTCAACATTTTTGAAATTTACATTGCCCACTTATCTTCAACAGTGTGTGTGTGTGTGTGTGTGTGTGTGTGTGTGTGTGTGTGTGTGTGTGTGTGTGCATGTGTGTGTGCGTGCGTGCGTCATCACATCCTAAATCCCAAATATGCATTTTATGTGTCCTTGAATACACCCTATCCACAATGTAAACATTCTTACCAGTGATAAACACAAATAAATGCAATAAATATTGAAAAAGCAACTGTGTGGAAAATTAGTACTACCATCTCGCGTTGCCGAACCCTAAAATTGAAGTGTCCTTTTCAGAGGTTCACCTAATATACTGATGAAAATAAACAGATGTTCTTTATTGCTTTGCTTTAGTTTGAAACAGAAAATAAAGGTTAACATGTGTACAATATGATTATATATGCATAGTTTTGAAATTGATTGATTTTACTAGGAAAACAAATTAAAATTTGAGCTCCTTCAAATCATATGTTAAGTAAGAATTTTTTTCCCATCTCCATTCAAATATTGAGGCTGATGCTGCCATCTAGGTTTATTATTTAAAGACAAAATAAGTGAATTAAATTATAGTTTCAGTCAAAAGTGTTTTATGAGATCAGAAATAAATTCTTGTAAAGGTGTCCTTATCAGTAGGACTCAGTCCCTGAAAGGGTTAAATCAGTTTTATTTTATTCGAATGGGAAAAAAAAATTGTTCTGTATTCAAGTAAAATATAAAAATCATGTAAATCTTTAATTTGTCGATGGAAGAATTTAAAAATAGATTTTATTGGAAATGTTCGAAAAAAAAAAACAAAAAAAAACAGGTTTTCAGAAATTCTTTTAAATATTATGAAATTAATTTACGGATTCCGTTCAAAACTTGCTTGAAAAAACATTTCTTGATCTTTCCGATGATGCTATGATCATAACTCTACAATAATATATTCAATCAGTAAGGAACTGATTTATGTAAAAATCACTCAAAAGTCTATAAAATAACTCACTGAAACAAATTTGAATATAAATAAAAATCTCTTCAAGACATGTTGTCACCTCAGATATCCCTGTACTGAATTTTGTGGCTGTGAGCAGCTTAGATTTTTTGCTACATTGCCAACAGATGGAGACATAGACGGACAGATATCTTTTATAATTATAGATAATTAAGAATTTTTAAAAAATAGGGAAAGAAATTAAAAATTTTCATAAGAACCACAGTGTTTACGAGTTCCATTTCTTTTATTGCAAGTGATATTTATGATGGTATAGCTATAGCATGTATACTATAATTCTGATTTTTTAAGTTTACTATAGTCAAATCAAGATTTAACATTTAGAATTTTCTAAAGGTTTAATGGTATATTAAGTATTTCATTGTTCTAAATTTAACAAAAAACATTTAACTTTTAAATTTCTCATATATTCACGAATTTAAAAAAAAAATTTCACAGACACTGGCTTATTTCAAAGTGAATATCTCTAAACAATAGTTTTAACTAACATAAACATGACTTGGATAGTAAATAAAATAAAATATTGTGGCTACCGGTGTTTAAAGTTACCAATGCCATGCTATTCCTCATGTGTAGACAAATGAAAACAACTTTATATTTGAAATAAACCTAACTAAAATTTGAAGTAAATCTAATAAAAAAAAATATTTGTTTTTTCACAATATATGGGTGTGAGCTGTTTCTTTCCCCATACTTACACAAAGACAAGTTTTAGATAATCAAAACTCACATTTCAAGCCTGATATCTTTCTAATGTAGTGGCTATTGTGGACTGGAATTATATTTTTTTCGTTAAGTATATTGCAATCTTTCTATCAGTCAGCTCTTATTTTTAGCCTTTCTATAGCAAGAACACACACACACATATATATATACAATTTTTACTTCACGCAGGAAATTTTCTTTGTAATACAGTGATTTTTGCCATAAAGATTTTTTTTAATAACTGTACAAAATTCATACCTTTTAATATGCAAACCAATGAAATGGCAACAGATATAGCATTGTTGAAGACCGAGACTGTCCGACTCATCTAATTTTTCCTTTCTAATGTGTTTTGACTGTATAGAGTTTTATAATTACTAATCATTTAGTAAAATTTGCTTTGGTATAATGGATTTTAAAAAATGTCCTTGCACATTTCAAAATAAAAGTTTGCTAAATAGAGTATGAAAAAATCAGTGTAAACAAGAAAAAATCAGTGTATGAAAGATCAATTTAAAACAACAAGATCAGTGTAACCAAGATTTATGCTGTCATCTAAATTTCTTTAGAAAACTAATGATTGTATAAAGAATATCTCGAAGTAATCAACACTCAAATTAAATATGGTGAAATTGAATTAGGCAGATTTAAAGCCACACATAAGCTATACTCGAGAGGCCATCGAATAGAGGTTCATATGGTGCATGAATCAACATGGAAATGCTGTTGCTTGTTCACAGCTCAGTAAAAAATCCAACCACACTATAGCAAGCTTCTAATAAAAACATTGAATAAATTATTTTCATAAAACTTGTACAGTCAAAATTTGGCAACAATTGCATTCATTATACAATGTTAGCACAATAGAAATAGCCACTAGTGTTGTTTATATTTTTAGGGGTCGTTTGATCGCTTTATCATTTTTTTTTTATATGCTTTTCTTTCCTGTAATGTTTACACTGCTCTCTGCAGTCTTTTCGGAAATTATGGTAAATAAAGAGTTACAATGAAATATATAAATAAAATGCAAGAAATACTAATATTGACAGGAAATTCATTATAAAAAAGAAACACAAATAACTACAGTAATTATATTCAATGTGTAATAACTTTTGTATATATATCAACATACCTCAGCAAGTTCTTCATAGCAAGCCCCTATAGATGGATTACGATTCTCTTCAGCCATTTCAAGAGCATCTTCAAAAGTGCCTAATAAGGTGACTGAAAAATCATAGATCTCCAAAATATTACTGAATATAACATCCAAATCCTGAAAAATCCATGAAAATACTTATAATATATTTGTATATACATTTTTTAATATTATAAAAATTAAAATATTTTTAGTATCATCATAAAGTTTGAGGAATTACATATTTGCACAATATGTAGCAGTAGAAATGATATGGTGGTTAGTGTTTTAACTAATTTTATTTGTGTGCATGAATGGTAAGTTACAACCTATATCAGAATTCAGTTCTATAATACAGTCAACCCGCATTAATACAAATCGCTAGGGGAACAATTAATGGATATGTTAAAGATTTAGACATGTGACAGCTGACCCCACCCCCACCCCCTTTCCGCTACCTGTTCGACCGGTTTGAGCATTCAACCTACAGAGGGTGTTGGTTCAACTGGCTTCAGACGTCATTTGAGCTTCCTACTGTCAGTGTGTCTGTAGTGTTGTGAGAGTTTCGCTAGTGAGCATACACAATGTCTTTGAGTAATTCATGTGTTCAATACAAGAATTTAACGTTTGCTGAAAAGGTCGCCGTCATTCACGGTGTGGAAAAAGGTGTGAAGAGAAAATGCCAAATCGCCAATGAGTATGGGATTTTGCCGAACACTTTGTCTACTTTTTTGAAAAATAAGGACAAAATTCTGAGTAATGCTGCTGCTACGAGTGGAAATGGAAAGGATTGCAAAAGAGCTAGAGAACCAGACAATCCTGAAGTCAACGAGTGTGTGAAGTGGTTTAAACAAGCACGGGACAAAAACATTCCTCCCTTATTCGAACCCCTTATTCGAACAAAAGTGGAAGAATTTTCTATCGGTTTCGGAAATATGTCAATTTGGGAGAATACGTTAATTTGGACAAAAACATGGAAGTTTGTGGAGAACTGTCAGATCAAGACATTTTATCAAAAGTGTTAAATAAGATGAGTGCAGCGGAGTACGATATCAAGAATGATATACAAGAGGAAGAAGAAGAGATGCCCATCCCTACATCGAGGCGCTTTTTCATCTAAGCGAATTTCGTCAGAACATTGAAGGACAAACAAATGTTAGTGAAGCTGTTTTCCGTTCACTGAACATGCTTAATGATTTTGCTAACCTTAAACGACTGAACTCTACAAAACAATCAGACATTGCACAATTTTTTCTAAAACTATAATTTTCTGTATTGAATGTAATATGTACATGTATGCAGCTTACGTAAATCTTATTTTGTTTATATACCTATAGTATTTAAGTCCTTCATACCATGATATTTCTCAATAAATATTTACTTATTGACAGAATAACCTTTTCAAGCATTCAATGGACCTGAAACTAAAGTTAAAAGATGCAACTTTTTTAAATTGAAGTTTTGGATAATTTGAAGTTTTTTAATGGTCCCTTCAGCTTCGAATTATCAAAGTTGCACTGTATTTTGTTAGTAAAGAGCATAAATATAAAAGTAACATGTCAGAAGAGAAAAACAGGCTGGTCACTCAAGTAAAAGTAAAAACTGTCAATTTTTTACTAGTTGTTTCACAGTAAACACTGGGGGCGCGGTAGCCCATTGGTTAGCGCGCTGGCGTTGCACTCGGTAGGCCCGGGTTCGATTCCAGCCACTGCCAAAACTGCCGCCGTGTTCATGCGGAGTACGATCACGTTAAACATGTGGGTCCGAAAGTCCTCCCGAGAGGTTTGTGGTAGGGGAAGGAGGGTACGGTCCCTGTGGATGCCTCCCCCACTGGGTTCCGGTCTAAATTGGGTGGCACTTCCCGACCGTCCAAACAGTTACCTTACACCTTTCTGGTAGGTCGGACGGTCTGGGTTTCAACAACATCAACAACAGTAAACACTGGGTTTTAACAAGTTATAATGTAGACCAGTAGCCTGTTTATGACACAGTGGTTTATGAGTACCTTGCTTTTGGTAAAGAAACTTGTCCGTCGATGTCTCGCCAACATTTACAGGGTTTTGTATGTTTCAAAAATCGGAAAACTTTTAATCAGTATAAAACGTTACTCTCAAATGCTCATATTGAAAGAGCTCAATGAACACCTGAGGAAGTTGCTAATTACTGTAAGAAGAACGCGTTCACGGAGAATGGATGTATACCGACAATTGCAAGTGCAGACGCTTGATTTCAAACTACTTAGGCTGAGGCTGATGACATTGTTGCCATTAAGGCCAATAATCCAGGCTTGTTTATCTGTTACAAGATGGCTTTACTTAGTCTTGCTGCATTTTCTGCAGAGGATATAGAATCATTAGGTGGTGTTTGGATATGTGGACTGCCTTGTACAGGTAAAGATGCTTCTGTTCGCAAATTAGGTGATATGTATATGAAGTTAATGAACAAGTGGTAGGATGGTTATAAAGGTAAAATAAATGTTTTTTAAGTGATAACTATCCCACAGAGAGTAGAACTATCCCATGCATTAAGGTTGGGGTATTATTTAAAGTTATGGTCTGATCATTATGCGTTTAATGCAGAAGTAAAAGGAAGTGTAACAAAAATTCGACCTTAGAAAATATATGTAACTAGTAATTATACAATTGATGAAATCTTTTCAGGAAACATAAATTATGCAATAAAAGCAGGTTTCAATGTGTATGAAGTCTGTGCAAAGGTTGAGATTATAAAGCATATAAATACTCCAACAGATTATACAATTAATGATTTATTGCAAGAGTATGAGTATGATGTAGCAAAGCAGGTACCATCGACATTGGCGGATAATGATTCAGAGGAAAAATTTAAGATTCCATCAAAGAAATGCAAGGCTTGAGCATAGAAAAGTATTTTTAAAGGATGTTGATTACTTGACTTTGAGTGTTAATTCCATAAATGCTGCAACTGCTTCCTAAGGTCATTCTATGTTTTTAAGACTGAGGTTCAACCAAATGCCTTGAAAACTCAGTTATTTACAGATTATTTTAAAGTGTAACTGGTTGACACATTTATCTTTCTATTTATGTTATTTACTAATAAAATAATTTATATGCATGTTTTTTTAGCTAAATTTAAGTGAATGATTGTAAAAAGTATTTCTTATATTCATTGTCTTTGAATACTTTTAAAACTATGTTATATTGTTAATAACTCATTTGAAATTTACATAAATCTTTAATCTATATATATATATATATATATATATATATATATATCTTACTTTACTCTTGGGAAATATCTTAACAAAAGGCTCTCTGAAGACCTTTATTATCATGTTTAAATCTCTAATATACTGTCTTTCTTCATGTATCAGATCTTTAACAACTTCATCATAAGTTAATGATGTTCTTCTGGTTGGTTCTTCCTCTATACTAAGAGCAACATCTTCATCTTGATAAAACATGTCCATAAGGACCTATAAAAAAATAATTTTAGTTTTCAAAGCTTAAGATACCAGTCAAGAAGTACAGAAAATTAATGATATTCACAGAAAAAAGTTTAAACAATAATAAGTAAAATGTTAGTATTATACATTAGCAACATGAATAACAAAACAGGACAGCCAGAACTTGAATTGATAAGAGTCATAACATGGTGCTTATGAATAAGGATGTTCCGATATCCAATACCATTTATCGATTTCACAGTACATTCACTATATCAGTATTTTTCTGATGTGCATTGGCAAAAAGGCTAAAATTTGCACGGCAATATCGGAATTGGATATCCACTGATTGGCAAAAGATTGCTTTCACCGATGAGTCATATTTCCTCTATCATCGAATGGATGAACGTTGGTGTATAAGGTTTTGAAGAAGACCCAGACCATCCGACTCACCCGAGGGCTAAAGCAGATACTTGGACGACCAGGAAGGGTGTATAAGGTGTGAAAGATCAGAGAACAAACACTCATCAACCATTTCTGGAAGAACACAAAACAGTGAGGGTAGTGTTATGGTCTGGGAAATGTTTTCGTGTCACTCTCTGGGCCCACTGATACATGTAGAAGGAACTATGAATTTAATTTGTTATGAATAGATTCTTGCAGACCACGTACATCCATACAGGGCTGATTGTCTTCCCTGGGGTGGATAGGATCTACCAGCATGACAATGCAAAGTGTCACACAGCAAGAACTGTATGAGAGTGGTTGGAAAAGCATAATGGAAACTTCACAGTACTTCCCTGGCCCTCTAATTCCCCCGACAAACTCAATTGAACATATGTGGGACCACCTCGATCGGGTTGTTCACTCTATGGATTATGCACCCTCCAGCAGCTGTTAGATGCACTGTAGTCAGCATGGCTCCACATACCTGTGAACACCTTCCAGCACCTTATTCAGTCGCTCCCAGTCTGTTTAGCTGCTGTTTGCACTGCCCATGACGGTTATTCTGGATATTAACTGGTGGTCACAATAATGTGACTGGACTGTGTTGTATAAATACTGTAGTTGGTGTTTCCAGTTGAAAACAGATTTGCCAGATTGGGTAACATTCAGCTAATCTGTCAACTTTTCCACCCTTATTGTGACTTTTTGAAACATAAAACAACTAAAAAACTAATTCGAATTTAAAAAGAAAAGAAAATAACACTGAGGTGCAAATTAACAGGTCCTGGAGTATCTATCATTTGTGTACCAAATTTCTTGACAATAAGATGCTTAGATTTCCCATTGCACACACACAGACATCTTCCTTTGTTATGTCAGAAGG
The DNA here is from genome assembly GCA_951213105.1 of Amaurobius ferox. Taxonomy (NCBI): domain Eukaryota; kingdom Metazoa; phylum Arthropoda; class Arachnida; order Araneae; family Amaurobiidae; genus Amaurobius; species Amaurobius ferox. Next base: position 135,478,402 of record OX578135.1, on the reverse strand, counting down.
TAAAAAATGACTTGTTAAACTATATACAAAGACGATTTTTCATGTATATCTGGAGTTGTTTATACACTTCTAGAAGATGCAGAAACTTACAATTTGATGCACGTATGGCTCAAGTGGTGTAACTGACCAAAAAGTTCCAAATATTCTAAATTAACCCATAGGATGGTTGGGAGAGGAGAGGATCAATTTTATTCTCCACATCTGGTTCATATTTGATTACATCTTGCTACTGCATTGTATATAAATAACCATTGTTGTACGAAAGTTAAAATAAGAGTTCAATATTCACCCTCGTTAACCTTGTATTTTCTATACTTAAATAACCATTGTTGTACGAAAGTTAAAATAAGAGTTCAATATTCACCCTCGTTAGCCTTGTATTTTCTACTATACTTATTTAATTATCTCTTTTCCCATAAAATTTGCTTTCCATTAATAGAATCAAAAGACAAAAAACAAAAGATCTCCTGAGCCTTTACTGAAAAAGAATATAACTAAATAAAGTAGAAAGAGAGATGGAAAGACTACAAATAGTGGACTCTCCATCTGCCTAATAAATTGCAAGTTTCTTTTTTGTTACATAAATTTTGCTCATTTATTCTTTGTTGGATGTCAATTTGGGCAAAAAAGTTCTGAAAATTTGAGTTTTCTAAGAATTTTTGTTCTAAAACCAATATTTCCAAATAAAATTATTTGAACTGAGATTCTCTTATATTCCTTATTTGTATAAACGCTGATTTCACCAAATGTTTACATTGAGTCAGCAGTCAAAACAGAGCAAGAGCGAGAGTTGGCAATTATTATGGCTGTGGTTAGTGATTTCATTTCACAATTGTGGTAATAATGGATTAAGGAAGTCATGTCTGTGGTTAATATATTTGTTTGCCTCAATTAAAACTTATTTCCCAGTTACTGTGTTTACTTTTTCATATAAAAGAAAATAGTGCAGAGAAAATATTGTTTTCACGAAATTTTTCAATTTCAAGATTTTTATGCCAATATATATGTTTTAAGACCTCCTGGACATTGTTTTGATTATTTAGTGATGTCCGTCTGTCTGTCTGTGTCTGTTGTCGATTTTTTGTGTACATGATAGGTATCACAAATAGGTATCACAATAGGTATCACAATAGGTATCACAAAACTTTTAGACTTTGTTAACAAAAAATCTAGAACTGGATAGAAATTTTTGAAATTCGAGAGAAAAAGTAAAAATTAATTTGAAATTTTATATTTCTTTAATATGGCAGCACAGGATAAAATTTGACATAATTATGCATCAAAGGGCTTTTTATGGCTCAATGATCACAAAACTCGAGAGTTTCAATCATTGTAGTAAGAAATAATCACTTTGCAATTTTTGTGTTCGTGATGTTATTAGCTTATCTCAGGGTGTGCAAGTTACTAGCCCCTCTCGAGATACTAGCATGCATGTGATTCCTTCCTGGATAGCTCAAGTAATCAAGCGTGAGCTAGGAAAGTGGTATATTTGCATATAGGTGGTTCCTAATTCATATTTCTGCCAGAACAGTGGTTCCTTTCTTTAAAAAATTTCCTTACATACTTAAATATTTTACGAATTAAATATTCCTAACTTTTCAAATAGTATAGCAGGGTTCGAAAAATCTATTGCCCGACATTGCCCGACATATAAAAATTTCAACCGGGCATGTATTAATTTTTATTACATGCCCAATCGGGCATGTAATAAAACTTTATTTGACATTAACCTGATTAGGTCAAACGGTAGCCGAAATCGAGTAACCAGCACTCCACTGCAAATATTTTATGTTCAACTTTTAAAGCCGAGTAAGAGAAGAGGATGAAAAAGAAAAGTCTTAATTATTCAGCAATGGACTTTGAAAGGCTTTCGCAGTGAGATAGTTGATAACTGTAGGGAGAAAACAAAGTTTCACAGTTTACGGGCGACAGTGACGTCACTAAAAGAAACAAGCAGAGGCTCTGGCACAGTGCCAAAGCAGCTCCTCATTCTCTTCTCTCGCTCTTTCTCTCATTCATTTGTGCTTGATTCCTGGGTAGCTTTGGGAGATTTCTGGACGTGCACAAGTGTTGATAAGCAGAGATGCAGATTACTATAGAATCTCTGTAGTTTCTATCTGAAACATCCTCATATTACGTACAAAATTTGCATAGTGTCCTACAAAAAATTCCCTTCTGTCTAAGCCAATATAAATTTACGGCCACATGCACGGTAATGTCAATCCTGATGATGGGGATTTACAGCCGCATGTAATGTAAATTAAGATCGCGATCGCTTTTTTATGGAAGTAATAAATATGCTTCTTCAAAAGTTGTCTAGTCTAATTCGGCATAAATCGCTAAACGGTAATTTTAAAAATTATTTTAGCATAAATAGTATTCAATTCCCATTTTGCATATATTTACTTCATTAAAAGTAACTAATTTTCTAATTTTGACATTTAATTATAGGCCACATATATGACATACCTGCCAACTTTTACGCATTATGGGTAAAATTTACGCATTTTAACTGCTCTTTATGCTTTTACGCATATATTGCTATATTTTATGCATTTCTGCATTTATTTGAATTTTTTAACATTACTAAGAAATCAATCTACGGCGAAATTATCCGGCTGTTTTTGTTTGAAATTTATCAATTAACCAGACATGGTATAATTCTTCGGAAACACCGAATTTCCACTTTTTAGCACTGATTTCTACCATTCCCAGAATCGTAGCAAATCCATAATAAAATGCAGGGTGATCCCAATCAAATTAACGGAGATTTACGGTCGTGTGTAATGTAAATTAAGATTTCGATCGCTTATTTTATGAAAGTAATAAATATACTTCTTCAAAGGTTGTCTAATTCAGCATAAATCGCTAACATGTTATTGTGTTCATTAATTTCGCATAAACACTGTGATTGCGCAATTCAGTTTGTTTTCATGAATTGCCGAGTTCAATAATATCTTTTTTCACCTATCTCAATCTTCTAAATATTGCATTTTTGATTGACTAAACTAGCTTATTTTCATATTCTAATTAATTATTATGGTTAATTTCTTAATTATTTTCGCATAAACAGTGCGATTACGCAATTCAGTCACTTTGCGTGAATTGTCGAGAGTGTTGGAAACTTGGTTCTGTTTTCGTCGCGATTCTCGTTATCGCGAGAACGTGTTTACATTTTTTAGAATGGTTTCACCGTTCTCGTGAACGACTCGTGACGGGAACAGAACATGCCATTCATGCAAATCGCCTTCTCGCCGCGCGCGCATCCTGTTTTGCATATAGTGAGGGCGCTGCCGTCAACGGTTGTGTTCCGGAGCGTACCCATCACGGTGTACATATGATAGGACACATTGTCAGTTATGCAGTCAGTTATGCAGTCAGTTATGCAGACCTTGACTGACCATGTAGTAGACATGGAAGACCTTATCGCTGTCCTTATAGACCTTTAAGGTAGAAAGACCTTTATGGAAGGCAGACCTTGATCGGTAGAGAGTAGTCTAACTTCTAACGCCATGACGTGTGACCTGATGATGGTGGTTTCATTAACGTGCACGGCATTTGTGGTACAGTAGCTGTTTTCCTACTTACCGATGTTATAGTAACTGAGAGTGTGTGCCTAGTCATAAATCTGTTTACAACCTTTTTCATGAGCTTGCTAGCTCATTGTATATAGTTTTGCTTTGCAACGAATGTTACAGTGTTTTTTGTAACTATATATTGTGCAATGGATCTCACAACAAATAAATTGTGTTTGTGTTTAACGAACTTGCTTTCTTGAGAAAAACACATCACTACTGCGTATCATCTGCTACAAAATTTTTCTACCAGCACTTCAGATATGGATATGGCCAAACACTGCTAAATCTGCAAATGACTTTCAAATTTTCTAGTCTAGTCGCTCAGCTAACATAGCAAAGAGCATTTCACGCTCCGTCATTTGGTTATGGGCCCCAGTATGTCAAGGCCATAACTTTTATCCGTGATAAAGCAGCAGTGAAGAGTTGAGAATTCCATCGACGGGGGCCGCGACCGGCGCCATTTGCATTAAGCAGAAAGGTAAACAACGCACTCTAGTCACAGTTAAAGACTATGGAGGTGAGCAACGGCATAGAAGCGTTAAACAGGGACAATTACGTCACCTGGCGTAATGAAATTTCGTTTATCCTGAAAGGAGAAGGATGTTACGGCCACATCAACCGTACTGCGTTGCCAGTCGACGAGTCTACGTCACGGCGCGAGCGAGAGGAGTACATGCGCAGCAGCGACCGCGCACTTTCCATCCTATTTCGAAACATCTCGGCGAAATACAGAGAACTGCTAGACATCAACGACAGCCCGGCGGATGCGTGGGAGAAGTTGGAGGCGCATTTTGAGGCCCCAACGCGCGCTAATCTAGTTCATCTGTTGGATGAGTTTTTCAGTCTTCGCCCGGGAATCGAGGAACCCATCGACATATTTTGTACGAGGATACGGAAAGCAGTAACCAAGCTCAAAAATGTGAACCATCCCGTGGAGGACGTGTACGTGGCGTTCCAAGCCATCCGGTATCTCCCAGACCAGTACCAGAGTATCATCCAAATCATTTATCGTTGGAGTGATACGGATTTTAAATTGGATAAAATTCAAAAAGAACTGTCTCTGGAGGAGGGCAGGATTAGGCAGTTGAAGAAGGATCATGACAATAATAATGTAAGTTCCAATTCATCTGTATATTTTTCCAATGTTAACGCTAAATGCAAAAATGTTACCAAAGTTAAAAAGTCTATTAAGGTCATAGGACCATGCTTTATGTGTAATAAAAATGGTCATGTAAAGGCACAATGCCCAAAATTGAAAAAGATGACTAGCTCTAGTATTATTGAAGTATTTTCAAAAATAAATGTAGAAGCTAATATTGTTGATAATCCTGACAATAGGCTCAGCTGGGTGATTGACACCGCTGCTACGCGACATTTTTGTAATGATATTAAAATGTTTTCTAAATTTGATAAATGTAAGGATACATCTATGTCGCTAGCAGTGGGTGATATGGAAAGCCCAGTTGAGGCTATTGGAATGGTGAATATGTATGTTAAATTTAAAGATCATACAAATAATATTGTGTTACAAAATGTTATGTATTCACCAAAATTACGGCGTAACTTGTTGGCCGCATCTGTATTAGAAGAGCAGGGCTATTCTTTTAGTGCAGCCAAAGGTGTTCTATGGTTTAAGACTCCTGAGGGAGAAAATTTCTTTTACGCTAAACGTAAAGAAGGGCTTTACTTTTTAAAACCACAGTACTCAACTAAAAGTTTAAATAGTAGTGTTGAGGGCCGTAAAGGAGATCAGGATAGGGACAAAAATTCTAAACAGGTTAGAAAAACCCCTGCAACAAATAGTCAAAGTCAAAGCAAAATTAAGCCTAACTTGAATAAAAGAAAAAAATCTGATTTAAAATCAAAGTCAAATAAAATTAGTGGTTCAACAGTTGAAATTCTGAATAAAACTGAATTATGGCATAGAAGATATGGCCATATTAACTCAGACTACTTGCACCAAACAAGTAAAGTTTCCGCGGCAAACGGACTCCCAAAATTAAAATATGCAAAAGTAAATTGCATTCATTGCAAACTTGCAAAATCTAAAAGAGTTTCGTACAAACCAATAGGCAGGATTAGATCTACAGAACCTTTGCAATTACTGCACATGGACGTTTGTGGTCCAATGCCTGTAGCTTCATTGGGGGGAAACAAATACTTCTTGACTATTACAGATGATTTTAGCCGTAAGGTGTTTGTTTTTATTTTAAAACAGAAATCAGATGTATTTAAAGTTTTTCAAGATTTTCAAGCTTGTCAGGAGAGACAATTAGGCAAAAAGATTTTGTGCATCCGTACTGATAACGGCATGGAATTTTGTCACGGTCAATTTAAAGCTTTTTTGAAAAAGTTAGGGATAAAGCATGAAAGATCTAACACTTATACACCCGAACAAAACGGGGTATCTGAAAGATTCAACCTGACTGCATTAGATTGTGTCAAGGCAATGCTTAATCAAAGTAAAGTTGGTGACAAAATGTGGGCAGAGGCAATCCTATGTTTTACTTATACAAAGAACAGGATTTGCCATAAATTTAAAGTTAAAACTCCACACGAATTGTACTATGGGAAGAAGCCTGCTGTATCCCATCTCAGAATTTTTGGATGTAAGGCTTATGCTGGTATAGCAAAACAGCTTAGGAAGAAGCTAGACCTAAGAGCTCAACTGGGAGTTATGGTAGGATATGCAGAAAATACCAGAGGCTATAGAATTCTTCTTGTGAAAGAAAGAAAAATACTAGAAACAAGCAATGTCCGTTTTGAGGAGATGGAAGCAGCGGAAGGCGTCCTGGACCCTATTCGACCTAGAAACTTCACCCAAAGGAAATCGGGTTTTACTCGAACTTCAGGATCGGGATGTTTGGATAGTGAGTCGGAGGAAGAAGCAGGTGAGAGCCATGACACTAGTCATACTAGTGAGGAAGAGGACTCTCCTGCTGATTCCGGTCTGACCCCCTGTTCAAACATCGATTGGGAAAGGAAGATCGTACCCAGGCCTGATGGAACTCGAACTGATGTTTACTACTCAGTGAAGGGTGATAAACATAGACTGAGAAGTCATAATGATGTTAAAAAATTCTGTGCTAAGGCTAACATACATTATGACCAAAATTTGTTTAACTTTAGAGAAAAGAGAGATATCAAATCCAGGCCAGAGGCAAGCAACATAGAAATAATAGGTGATATTGATCATGCAGTTTCTTTGCTAAAGGGAGAATTTGATATCAAAACTCTAGGGAAGGTCCAAAAACTGTTAGGTGTGGAATTTGCTGAAATCAATAACAAAATTTTTATACATCATAGGCAGTACATTAATAAGATTTGCCAAATGTTTGAGGAATTTTAGCATTAAACTTTTGTAATCAAATTTTCAAAAAAAAAAATGATTAAATTTGTAACTTCTAAATTTTTTTCTTTCTTTTACAAATATGGTTAGGATATCGTATAATTTACTCCTCCCTCTGTGATGCAGATACCTGTATCTAGAGTATATATATGTGTATTGTTTACAATGAACTTTTAAAATTTTTCCACATTACACTGAATGTATATATATATCCATGTTTTCAATTCCCGCATAAGCCAGTTATGCTTATGTGTATTACTTTATGTGTTTACTCCTTGTTATCATACACTTGGCTATGATTCATTGATGACAAACCACTTATTTAAATTTGTATATCAATACAGAAAGAAAAATCTTTCATTATCTATGTCACTGCTATTAGTATTAATTGTGTATACTGGTCTTGGACAGAGATAATGAACAGCTATAATTGAATTTGATATTTATAGTAAAATTTTTTTAATCTTAAATGTTAAATTTAATAATTATACATAAAATTTTCTACACAAATTGAATTTGATATTTATAGTAAAATTTTTTAATCTTAAATGTTAAATTTAATAATTATACATAAAATTTTCTACATAATTGAATTTGATATTTATAGTGAAATTTTTAATCTTAAATGTTGAATTTAATAATTATATATAAAATTTTCTACACAAATTGAATTTGATATTTATAGTGAAATTTTTAATCTTAAATGTTAAATTTAATGATTATACATAAAATTTTCTACATAATTGAATTTGATATTTATAGTGAAATTTTTTAATCTTAAATGTTAAATTTAATAATTATACATAAAATTTTCTACACAACTTGAATTTGATATTTATAGTAAATTTTTTTTTAATCTTAAATGTTAAATTTAAATGGTTATACATAAATTTCTTGAAACTTAAATTTTGACTAAAATTAAAGTTTTGGAACTTAGTGTTTCAATGATATCTAAAATTTTCTTTCAATGATAAAAATTTTTTTTTGCTCAACATGAAAAGTAATGTAAATACTTTATGTTTTTGCTGGATACTAAAGAACTTGACATTTGTTGTTATGTTTTTTAGAATAATTTCATTGATTGATAGCACGTGCGCCGAGATTTGGGGTTTTGCATGAGGGGGCCGATTGTTGGAAACTTGGTTCTGTTTTCGTCGCGATTCTCGTTATCGCGAGAACGTGTTTACATTTTTTAGAATGGTTTCACCGTTCTCGTGAACGACTCGTGACGGGAACAGAACATGCCATTCATGCAAATCGCCTTCTCGCCGCGCGCGCATCCTGTTTTGCATATAGTGAGGGCGCTGCCGTCAACGGTTGTGTTCCGGAGCGTACCCATCACTGTGTATATATGATAGGACACATTGTCAGTTATGCAGTCAGTTATGCAGACCTTGACTGACCATGTAGTAGACATGGAAGACCTTATCGCTGTCCTTATAGACCTTTAAGGTAGAAAGACCTTTATGGAAGGCAGACCTTGATCGGTAGAGAGTAGTCTAACTTCTAACGCATGACGTGTGACCTGATGATGGTGGTTTCATTAACGTGCACGGCATTTGTGGTACAGTAGCTGTTTTCCTACTTACCGATGTTATAGTAACTGAGAGTGTGTGCCTAGTCATAAATCTGTTTACAACCTTTTTCATGAGCTTGCTAGCTCATTGTATATAGTTTTGCTTTGCAACGAATGTTACAGTGTTTTTTGTAACTATATATTGTGCAATGGATCTCACAACAAATAAATTGTGTTTGTGTTTAACGAACTTGCTTTCTTGAGAAAAACACATCACTACTGCGTATCATCTGCTACAAAATTTTTCTACCAGCACTTCAGATATGGATATGGCCAAACACTGCTAAATCTGCAAATGACTTTCAAATTTTCTAGTCTAGTCGCTCAGCTAACATAGCAAAGAGCAGAGAAAAGTGCAGAGAAGAAAAGTGCAGAATCAAAAGTGCAGAGAAGATTATTAAGAAAAGTTTATTACAATTCACCAGCACGGATAAAACTAGCAATGCACTAATGTCTCCTTAGAAATATGATAGATAGAAAAGTTTTGATTAAGGTTTAGTCTTTTTATTTGTGCATTTCTATTCTCTTTTATCTGTTATTTTGTATTTGAAACAATTTTTTCCTATTCCCTATAGAACAATATTTTACTCTGTTCAGATTAATGTAAATTATTTATTATATCATGATTATTTTTACTATGATTTTCAAAAGACTGTATAAAATATTTATTAACATGTGCATCATAAATTTTTTCGTATTTTAATATTCATGAAGGTTTCTAGTTATAAATTATGGCTGACATAAGTTTTATACATAATTTTACAGCAATTATAAACTTGTTATACATTATAATAGCAATCTATTCGGTATTAGTATCGGGATTAGATTATATCAGTTCTTCGGTAATCTTATAGTACCATTTATTTGGTATCGGTTCTTATTTGATTTCGTGATATCCCTATGAGTTTAGAAGTTAATGCCTTCTTTTTTTCTGAATTTACAGCAATAACAACACTAAAAATCTCGGATGAGGGGCTAATTGGCTTCAATGTGGTCATTTTTCCCGATAACCGAGCACCAGGTAAAAATACCGGATATTGATTCTTCATTATTTATTAAATGTGTCTTGACTAGAAATTCGACAAAACCAACATTAATTATATCATGGCAGTATATGGAAATGGCAATAATAGGAATGGCAGTCAATATTGTTTACTTTAGCTGTGGATTTTCTAGGTTGATTTTATTGTTTCCTGTGCGTAGGTCCACTGAGTCAATTAAACCCTTGTGCTTATTTAAATTTCTAAGGTAAATAAGATATATTTACTTTAGAAATAAGAGATATTTATTTTAGTGGTGGAAAGCAATATATTTAGTGCTTTTGAAACAATATTTAAGAAGAAATGCTCATTATATCCATTACTTCTTACATCCATTAAACAATAGAGCATTCATAGTATAGATATATAAAAATATTTTTGAAAGTAACATAAACATTAATGCATGCAAAATATAAAAGTTCTGTACATACTTTTATTTAAATTCAAATTTCTGCAAAAAATGCCTGTCTTGGTGTGGCTGGTTTGACATTTTATTCTAAAGAAGGAAGCTGCTTTTTTCTCCAAAACCGGTTGAAATAATTACTTTAATTTGTTTTATACTATGTTTTTAATAAAGTTTTAATTTGGGGTTGCCTTTATTTGTTAAGTAATTCACCAAATAAAAAATACTATTGACATACTTCATTTCTTGAAAACATATTAATACATATTTTAATAAATATATTTTACACTTTATGTTTTATTAAAAAATCTTCTAATTTTGATTGTCTGCACTGATGTTATTTATTTACCACCACTTAAAACCTTTAAACCCTATCCTAAATAACAGAATTTTAAATCGCTTGATATAGCCATAAAATATTATCTGCAGCCATAATATTTTGTAAATACAATAAATACAAAAACACTATAATACCTTTATCATTAATTAATATTTTGTATTTAGAATACTACTAGAACAAACTTAAATTTGTGATATCTTAATATCTATGCCCCTTTTATATGCTTAACTGAATTTAATTAATATATATATATATATAGATTTCATCGCAATACCAATTTCGAAATTACTTTATAATGTAAACAAGTAAGATTTTTAGATATTAGATGTAAAGTTAAAAAAGTTATATCACATTCATGACTTAAAAAAAGTTTCACAAAATGCTTTTATGCCATACCTTATCAGCACACATAGCAACTTTAATATCTTGGCATGTAATTTCAACATGACGAATATTCTTGACATAATTACCAGCCAACTAAAATAATAACAAAAACATCAGATTACAATAAATTAAATGTTTTTAATTTAAATTGCATTCAGCAGCTTACTCACAATATGTTGAAGTCTGAAAGAATGATAAAAAAATGATCAACAAAACCGAAGCTTGTGATATCAAAGAATATATACACTCAATCAGGTTTCAAAACTTGTAATAGCTAATCGTATTTTGCACCTATAAATTTTGTTTTGATGATTGAGATTTTGGACCCAGTCGTCATCTTTGACACCAAACTTTTTCACTTTACTTACAGAGGAGCCAACGGCCGTACCGTGCTGAAAACACTGGTTCTCGTTAAATCCCCGAAGTCAAGCAGCATCGGGCACGGTTAGTACTTGGGTGAGTGACTACCTGCGAACACCGCATGCTGTTGGCACATTTCGGACGCGGTAGCCCGGTGGTTTGCGCGCTGGATTTGCATGCTGCCACAACTGTCATCGTGTTCATATGGAGTACGATCACATTAAATATGTGGGTTTAATGTGATCATGATATAATATGTCCTTCCGAGAGGTTGGTGGTAGGGGGAAAGAGGATATGGTCCCTGTGGATGCCTCTTCCCACTGGGTTCCGGTCTAAATTGGGTGGCACTTCTCGGCCGTCCAAACAGTTACCTTACACCTTTCTGGTAGATCGGAAGGTCTGGGTCTCAACAACAACTTTACTTACCGAAGTAACAGACATGGGTCAATATTGGATTTTTCTAAACTCTGTTGTACAACAAAGATCATGATAAATCAGAACAAAGATTGACCAAATTTACCTCTGCCATTCAACCAACCATCGTGTGTAAATGATTTCTACAACTGAATTGAGTAGAAAGATTGATCGATCTCTGTGTAAAGTTCTTTTATATCAAAGAATGAGGCCTTCCCAGAATTTTTGTAAATTGCTAGAATCATCTTTGAATACACGCATCAAAATTTAATATGCATGAAGCACTTGCCAGAAGAATACTGCGATTCACTTCCAAAAAATAAGTGAGTAGGCTTTTTTATTTTAACTCCACTCAAGAGAATAGTGAATTGAGATATATGTTTACATTTTTCCAGCAAAAACACAGCACTTTTCAAGTCAGAGGATTTAGTGGTATGCCGTAAAAGGTTACATAAAATTACTGCTCTGACTCACAAAAGACCTGAAAAAGCATAAATCTTTTTTAGCTCCTTTTTTAAAGAAATGGTTTAAGATGCCTAAGGGTACATAAAAGTATCTACTCAAATCTACACTGTGAAGATTACCTTCACATCAAGCTATTGCCACCAATGAAATCTAATGGAATGATGTAAAAGCAGAGATCAGAATATAGGTCATTTCTTAGTAAAATATTTTAACTGATGGGACTTAATTAAAACAAGTCTGTTACATTCATTGCAACATGGTACATTATACATTACACATGGTAATGTATAGGAAAAGTATTAGAATCATGTCGAATATAGGAACTTGAGTTTTTAACAGATCTACATGTTTTGAGCACGACACAATACACACACACAAAAAAAAAAAAAAAAAAATTTAACAATAACATTTGTGTATATATTTACCTGTGCAATGTAACATGTAACTACTCTAGATTAAAAACTATTAGATGAAATTTAAAAAAAAAAATTTGATAGGTGGATGGTTATCTTGATGCTAATTGTATATTGGTACAATTAAAAAAAAAGAATTTTTTTTTTTTTTTTTTTGTGAAATGGTCCATAAGAGATGCCAATCTTATGCATGGTCTAATCAGTAACTCAACATCATATTTTCAGTAATGTTTCAGTAACAGCTCTTAAATTTTGTAATAGCAATATACATTTCTTAATTTATAAATAAAATATAATATAACAGTAACTGACACTTGGTTTTTAACAGTAACACAAACAGAAGAAACATTAATAAGTTGCAACATGTTGATTGAGTTTAGAATTTAAAGCTGTAAAAATTAATATAAAATATTTTGAAAAAGTGCAATTATTTTAATGTATTTTAAGATGCAGATTTATGCTCTCTATGACACTAATTATTTAAAATGGAAGCAGAACAGTAAAATGACTTGCCCCATGGCATGGAGGAAAGAATATCTATTTTTCCATCCGCGACTTACCCCTGTTAAGATGTGATGGGCAAAATGCTTTTGGAACTCTTCATTACCAAGAAAATAAGAAGGTAAAAACTAAAAGTGCAATACCTCTTTTTCATTAATTTATTTATTTTTCAGAAAATATTCATTCATTTTTATACACATTGTAAAAATATGAAAGCTTTATTTATATAAATTAGGATTCTATGAAAAGTAAGACGGATGGAATTGGATGTTTCAATTATACTCGCAAAATTGCATATAAATAATTATTATTTTATGAAAATTGGAATTGAAAACGAAACATACTGTGAAGAAATGAATGTTGTGAATCGTTATATTAAAACAATTTAAAATTAAACATAGATGGAAATGGATTCTTTTAGATGTTTCAACATTACACATAAGAGTAATCTATACTCACAAAATCATAAAATAAAAAATAATCAATATTTTATGAAAATATGAATTAAAAATGAAACATAATATGTAGAAATGAATGTTATGCTTTGTTTTGAAACTAAACATGGATGGAAATGGATCTATTTAGATGTTTCAATAATATAAGGTAAACCCGCAATATCGCAAATAAAAAATAATCAATATTTTATGAAAATAGAATGGACAATTCCGATTTTTTTTAAAAGCTCTTAAAACCAATTGATATTTATAGAGAATTTTTTTCTGATTTCAAATATCCAAGCGAAAATCTCTTAAAATAATAATTTATTTAAATATCAAGAAATGAAAAACCGCAAAATCTTCTCAAAGACAAAACGGCCCGTGATTGGCTGTGACGTCACGCGGCCCGAACGACCTGTGATGCAACATTCTACTATGTGCTGCTTAAATTGAGATATTTGCAAGTAGTTGGCGTTTAATTTTGTTTATAATTATTCTACCCATTTGTTCTTGGTCTGCTTAAGTTTAAATTATTTGTTCCTTATTTTATTTTATTGTAAACATGGATTCAGGTTTTGTTAAAGGGCAATCAGACAATTTGCTCAAGATTGATTCTATTATGATGGCTCTGTATTTTAAAAACAATATGGATTTTGTGACGGATGAATCTCGTGGTGTAAAAGTTGATAGGTAAGATTTACCCCTTTTCTTGAGTTTTTTCTGGAAATTAAAGAAAAACATTTGTATTTATATGCTTAATTTTTTATTGAATAAATGTTTTATGTGCAAGAGCACTTTAGCTATATATGTTTCATGAAGATTCTAAATATAATATTTTATTTACAAATTAAGCAGTTTTTTACATTTAATTACATTAAAAGCAGTTTTACATTTAATTATATTAAAAGCAGTTTTACATTTAATTACATTAAAAGCAGTTTTACATTTTTTTTGTGTGTGACTAAAACAGTTTGCCCCCCCCCCCCCCCCCCCAAGAAAAAGTCAGTAAAAGTAGTCATTATTAGTGTCTTTCCTTGTCTTGATATTGTTTAAATTTGGGCGAATGTCATGTTATTCGTGGAAAATGATTCATATTTTTTAGTATTATATATGACTTTTTTCTGTAAAGATTAATTAATAGAACCATGTTTGACACAAAATGGCAGATCCTTGGCACCTTGCACAAGAAATTTTCATTCATGAAAAGTCACATCCTATATCCAATCATTGTCTGTCATTACCTTGTTTATAAAGGATTGAAAATAGGAGAAGAAATAGCCACGCCTTCCTGTAAGCTAGCTTATAGTTCAAGCTTATCAGTGAGGGCGTAATTTAACAGGTGTTTAGTGTGTACATGTAAATTGTGTTTATTTACTTTAAAAAAATTATTGCTAAAAAGTGGGCAAAGCACGACTATACCTTTTGAAAAATTGAATAGAATGAAATCAATTTTTCAAACCATACTTAAAAAATAATCCTTGGCAACACTGGGTACATTTTTTACTAGTACAGTAAACTGTTCAGTAAAACTGTTCAGTATTAAAGGTGCTCACATTGAATCTCTATTATTATATGAAAATGTTGCATGCTCAAAATACGTATTTATATCAAATAAAAAAAAAAAATTCACCTTCAAAAAATGTAATCAAAATTTCTTAAATTAACAGTTGAAAAATAATACCCTAATTTAATTTTTAAATGCCTAAGACATATTGGTCATTAGAAATATGGTAACCAACTAAGCTTTACTTATTTATATATTCAGTTTTGATGAAGGCAGTGCAAGACATTGTTTACTATTTAGTAAGTGTGAAAATGGGTTCATAAACAAGTTGTTCCAAAGCATGAAACATCTTTTCAGAACAAAATGTTTTGTGCATGGAGTTTTTAAAAGGAGGTGATAAAACTCCTATGGATCAAATGCTTGAAAATGTCATAATGCTTTGAGAATTATATCTAGGTGTCATTAGTGTTAAAAAAGTATCCTCTATTGTTATATGGCACAAAAGAAAGGTGTAGTATTTAGTATGTTTCTTTCTGATTATTTTTAAATTAAGGGTTCTCTAATGAGTATAATTAACCAGTAATTTTTCATAGTTGTAGGATATAGTATAGACTATTTGGAGATAAAAATAAATTGAAAGGTTAAATAATTTTGAATACGTAGAAATATTCTTTATTATTTCAGTTTTACTTTGTATTGAGCCAATAATTAATTTTTACAAAATTGGCAGTTTAAATAAATATTTCAGATATTTCGCCATTGAAATGCATACAATGCAGGACTACTTAACTTACCCCAACTTAAAATTAAAATTAACTTAAAATTTGATTATACAGACACTGATTTATTATCTATACACTCCTTAATTTTTCTTTTCTATTTCATTACTCTAACATTAAAAACAAAAATCAACATCAAATGCAAGTCAGAGATTATTATGTACCATTAGTAGTCAACCCTCTAAAATTTAATCTGTATTGCATATTTTCTATTAAGCTATAAAAATAATTTTATTACCTATGAAATTGCACCAATAAATATATAATACATGAATATCAGCAGATAAAACAAAATATGATGTTTCTTAGTGACACATGAATTATTTTGCATAATTTTGAATCAAGGGGACATTGAATTTCTAATTATAACATCTTATTGGCATTGATCATCACCTAATGACATCCTGTCCTACAAAAAAGACTATGATGGAATGTTAAACTGTAAAATTAAGAAGCTATGTGATTTATATTAAGATGTAAAGTACATATAGGGAATGATGTCCATTATTGATTTGACACCGTAAATATAATTAAAATTTTCGTTTAAAAGAGCTTAATTTTCAAATGCAAAATACTAATATAAAAAACAACATAAATGTAACTTACTTCAAAATGATCTTCACATACAAAACGAGTTGTCTTTAATGACAGTGGTGGATTTTGTTTAGTATTTCGCTTCATTGTTTGACACCATTTTTTAAGAACATCATTTTTAGGCACAGATATAAAGATTTTATTTAGTGTTGGTGATACTAGTAGAAGTGCACATTGGAACTATGCAATACTTAGACATAATAAACAGAACTTTTCGAATGTAAACACACATTCACAGATTCGCACGATGAGAAGGACTAGAACCTTGTGACGCCACATCCCGTTTGTGCCAAATTGGATCGTTTTCCCGCAAAAATCAGAAAGGCGAACATTGATTGCAAATAAAAAGATAAATACGGCTCGGAGAATAAAAATTTTTATGTTTTTTTTCATTTTGAAACATTTCAAATCAAATAAAGAAATTAAACAAGAAAGATCAATCATGCTTAAAGCATTGATTATGAAACACTTTCCAACTTCAATGAAATTTTATTTAAAAAAGTCGAAAATGCAATACATTCCTTGGTAATATTTTAAAACTTATCACAATACTACATTGATTTATTATATTTGAAAACTTAAACCTTCATTGAATAAAATGAACTTCATTCAAATGACGGCATTGAAATATAAATTGCCTGGTTTAAATATCTCTAAAATGCAATACATTCCACGGTAATATTTTTAAAACTATCATAATACTACGATAATTTATTATATTTGAAACTTCATCGAAAACAACTGAAATAAATTCAAATGACGTCATAGAAAAAATAGCACGCCTGGATCTCTCTATAAAAGCAGGATTTCATTCATAACTTTCTCCATTTCATTCATCACAATACTATAATAATTTATTTTATTTAAAAATTAAGACCATGGAGCTACAATTCATAAACTTTATGCTTAAAACTTCATCGAAAAAAATCGTCCTTCTGTTTATAAAATCAATTAATATTTCATTCATATCAGCCATGCAGACTCCATGGACTGAATTATTTTGTGTTAAAGAAATACAGTAATTCTAATACAACTCATTCTACATATTTTGCTGTTTACATTTTACATAGGTGAAAAATAGGCTTAGTTGCAGAAATAATCAAATTTGAATGAGAATTTAAACTCAAATATATTGTCATTGTGTTGTTTTAGTATGTAGATGCACATAATTTAAGCAAAAATAAAGTAGTTTTAGGACGGATACAACACTCAATATGAATTAAAAAGAACTTTAAAAAATCATGATTTTGAAACAAGATGTATGCCCTATATCATTTTGAAGTGGGTGATGTGATCGTTTCATATCATGGTCACGTGATCTTTTCATATAAGATGTGTAATTATTATTTTAATTTTTATTTAAAAAACTACTGAATATATTTCGCTGAATTTTTATTTATATATTTTATGGAACAATTTGACTATTACCTAAAATTTTCGAAGCAATTTGTGAATTTTAAATCCGCTTAAAAAATGTTTGAAAAATTAGGTCCCATAGGGCTCAATGTATTTCATTTTTTCAACCCGGGTTCAATCCAAAACTAATTGGGTGATATTATTCATTTATATTCCCATAGGTCCTACAGACCGTCTGAACAACATACTAAAATTTTATTTTGATTAAGTCATTTTTACGGCAGTTATCGTGCTAACAGACAGACAGACAGACAGAATGAACAAAGTCATAAACACTTTTCAACTTTGTTGTAAAGTGTTAAAAATAGACCGGAATTGTCCATTAGTACTGAAACATAGTAAAAAGGAAATTAATATTGTTAATTTTTTGAACAAGATAATTTAAAATTAAACATGGATGGAAATAGATGCTTTTGAATAATTTCAGTATTATAAGAGGGAATGTAATCTATATGAGTGATATTGCAAATAAAAAATAATTAATATTTTATGAAAATATGAATTAATAATGAACCATAATAAAAAGGAATTAATTATGTAAATTTTTTAAAACTAAATATGGATGGAAATAGAGGCTTTTGGATGTTTCAGTATATGGGAAAGTAATCTATATGTGTGAAATCACACAAAAGTAATCAATATTTTATATAAAATATTAATTCATAACAAAAAAAAAAAAATGCTGTTTTAAGTGAAACTATACATGGATGAAAATGGATGTCTTTAGATAACAATACAACAGATTGGAAATATGAAAAATTGTCAGTAAATAAAAAATCGTAGTGTATAAAAAATGGCCGATCATTTCTGCAGAACAGCCGAATTTACAAAGTGGGCTTTGTTTCTGTCGCTAGCAATGCAAATTTTGCAAAAATGAAAAAATTTTGATTTCAATGACTTTGAATCATGTTTTTTGACATAATTTTTATGTTTTTCTGTGGACGTAATCGTGAGTGAAAATTTATGAATTAAATGATACATTATTCGTATATCCATAATGTCAGCAAGGTGAAAATAATACAACTTTATGCAGATAAATATACCAAGAAATCAAAATGGTGTCTGTAAATTTTTGATAAATATTGCTGGACACTCAAAATGCTGCTATTTTATGCAATATTTTCAGAGATCTCCATAACAAACTCAGGAAATCAGTAACTGTTACAGAAAATCTCTGAAAATCTAAAATAAAAGACAACATATCATGCTCAAATGTATCAATTAAATGATTGCTTTATACGTAATTTTAGACAATAAAAAGAGTAAAAGCAACCTCATAACTCTAGAGCTAACCATTCTCGAGATATTTTAGTTTTTACCCAGTTTTACAACATCGCCTTTGAAAATACCTCCAATTGTCAAATGAAAATAAAAATTGAATTAAAACTGCAAATTCAGTGTAATTTCAAACAATTATCCATGTAATTTTGGGCAATTAAAGTCAATTTAATGAATTATGAAGAAATAAAGAGAAAATAAATTGAAATCTAAAGGGAAAGTCATGTGCTACCCACATCAGATTTTTAATAATTGATGTGCATAAACTTTAAAAAATATTGTGTTCCACCTTTGATAACACTTCCTGAAGATAGCACAATGAAACTAGCAAATTAAGACATTCATATCAAATGTCCTTCTACAACACGTCCAATAATCTTTCTATAGCTAGATGTCCTAATTCCAAGCATCATTTTCTCTTTTATTTACATGACTTTCATATAAAAAAATTTATCATTCGTATTATTTTAACATTATGAAAATTCATTGATTTTGTCAAGATTGTGTTCAAACCATAATCATTCTATAAAAATTCACTTGTAATTTTATTAAAATATTATGTGAGTATAGTACTAATTAAAGTAACAATTATCCAGGGGATGCTTGGTCATCTTTGTGCTCTCCCTAAATATGTCCATGGTTGAAGATCTAGTTTCTTCCTTTCACGAGAGAAGATACATTTTGCAATAGTTTTGTACTCTGATGTCAAGAATTTGCCAATAGAAATTTATTTTATGGAATATTAATTAAATGTCAATTACATTTGGATGAGGATTTTGCGTATGAGCATGAATAAAGCATTCAGTTTGGAAGAATAATTTGCCAAAAGCACCCAATTTCAATTCATGTAGTGTTAATGCCAAAAACATTGTGTCATGGATTTTGTATGCCATTATTTCGTAGTGAAAAAGGCAAATTCATTGTATTATGTAGAAAACATCCATTTGCTATCCTCACCAGATTTTAATTATTATTATTATTATTATTATTATTATTTTATGCTTTATAAGTCATTTTGATTGAGCATGGTAAAATTTTTGATAATGCATTTTTGGTTATATCAGAATTGGGTAGTATATATGCTATGAATTTTTATTCATACTTCATTACAGATTTGCATTATAAATTTTTTAATTTCCATAGAAAATGTCAAATAGATATAATAAAACAATTTTCACTTCTCATTTCATAATCATCAATATAACAGATAGGTGGAAAGTTAATCTTTTAAATATTCATTTAAGAATACCACATTGTAAAGAGACAATTGAATTTAATATAAAAACATGCATAAATGTAAGGAAGTGTTTTCATTTCCGTAATCCAAGTAATGGTTTGTGAGAATATAACAGCAGTATCAGAGAAATAAAAATTACAAACTAAGGTGCAAAAAATACAATAGTTTAATTATCAAATCTAAATCTATAGATATATCAAGCCTGTTTGTCTTGAAAACTTGAGGCTACCAAGAAAATGTCTCAGAATAAAAGTTTCTTAAAATACTTTTAAAAAATTGAATTATCTATGTGTGTGCCAATTCCCTTCTGTATATAGAAAGGTAACATTGCAAAAGACGTCTCACCCCTCCCCTTTTTTTTTTCAGTTCAAAGAGTCAAGAACAAGGGGACTGAAGAAGTCTAAACATATGACAGAACCGATAATAATTAGGGGCAAATAAGCAGTCAATCAGTAACCCATACAAAATGCTAAAATCAAAAAAGTACTTTGTTTTATACCTTCAGAATATCAGCAGATATATATTCTAAGACAGCAACAATGTACTGAGTTACTTGAATATCAACTTTATAGCCCAGCATTTCCTGAAATTGAAAAATAAATATTAGTAGATATTTTACCTCCTTTCTCCCCATGACTTAATCTAGTTACATGAAAGTCATCTTTAAATAAATTAAGCATTAGCATAATTCATTTGATAATATAATATTTCGTAAGTATTAATTGGCTGGCTTCTAACAAACTGTAAATGACAATAATATTGTAATGTAAATAAATGAAAAATAGCATCTTCATTAATACTGCACCTAATTTCATACCTAAATTTTTGTAAAACTTTATCACAATTGTTTATCCAGATAATAAAAGTGTTATCAGCAATCTCAAAGATAGCTTTAGCTTGACTAAGATGAATAAATATAGATAAGATAGCTTATAGATTGATCAAGAGACTTAAAATATTTTAATCTCTTTTGACATATTTTTATTTTGATTTACCATTTATATGGTAAGTCAAAGGTGAAGTAAGTGTGGTTCAGGTTAGCACTTTGGCGTAGTGTGTGTGGAGGGGGGGGGGGGGGCCTCCCATAAGTGAATAGGGGTCGACAGAAGAGTAAGCCAAGAGAAGAAAGCAGTCATAGCTTTAAACCAATTTATTGTCTTTCTCCATCAATAGGGTAAGATGGAAATGGGAGACAAAGCAGACATAATTACTGCTCTGAAGGTGAATCTAGGGATCAATATTGGCGGTTTTATGACACGGTTTGTTGCCTGCCATAATAATATAGTGAATAAAGTGGGGAAGATTAAAGTTTCAATTCCTATCTAAATGAGAATTCGAGACGAATTCACTCTAATGCTGACCGTTATGATTGGGTAACAAGCACTGATTGCAGTTCAGATGTGACAATTACGTGTAACAGAAAAATCTGTTTCCTATGCACAATAGAGAAGGGGGAGATAAGAGGTAGATCCAAGAGCAAGAAACGAACTACACATGTACTGACTATTCATCTAAATATTGAGCAGAGTTTGGATAAAACAAAAGCTGAAGTTCAAAGCCTGGTTAATCCCCATAAGTTGAATATAAGTGTAAGGGGAGTTAGGAAGATAGCGAAAGGAGGAATTATAGTTGAATCTGGTAAAGAGGAAGATACTGATCGGCTCATCAAAGAATTCACGGACCAAGATGAGTTAAAGTGTTTTAAAGTTGGAAAGCCAAAAAAGAGAGACCTTTAAATGATATTGTATAATGTCGATGAGAACATTACTGAGGAAAACTTAAAAGAGAAAATTGTTTCTCAGAATGGAGGAGAGTAATATCACGGAATTTGCTGTTAGATCTCATTTTAAGGGAAAGAGAGGTAACAATTGGAAAATCTCCTTAGATCCAGTGACATTTGGTATGCTGATCAATCGAGGAAAAGTGAAAATAGAATAGACCAGAATGGATTGCAAAGAATTTGTGAGAGCTAACGTTTGTTATAAATGTTGACTCTATGGACATATTAGCAAGTACTATCTAAACAAGGAAGTTTGTGTCAATTGTGGTGAAGAGGGCCACAAGGTGGTGGATTGTGAAGGGAAAACTGTGTGCAAGAAATGCACTAGGAATAATGCCAAATTTAAAATGACGTATAAAATGGCCCATAGATATACAGATCATGAATGTAATATTTACATTAAAGAGTTAGCCTTCGCTTTTACTAAAGTGCACTATGGGAAACCCTAGTTTACTAGCGGTATCTTTATATCTTAATTGTAATATGATTTTTGAATATTTTGAATTGCTTTTAAGTGGCTTTTATATGCGATCTACTTTTAATGCTACTTCTTTTATTGTGCTGTTGTAACTATGTGTAACTTTATGCTATTTTTGGTTATATGGTGCATGTTAGTTGTGTATCCCGTATTATGTGTTTACTTTGTATTTTTTATCTGACCAAGTGAGTCAGGTGTAATGTTGTTTTGTTATTCCTAATAAAGTGGTTAGGAGAGGATGAGTCTCGACAGACCAGTGTGATGGTCTGCGTCGGGTTTTGTTGCTTTTTTCCTTTTTGCTCAGTCTCTGGTACGCGCTTTGTTGTTGTTTTATGGTTGGCGGGGGTTCTGTCTGGAAGCCAGCCGTCCTCCTGGGGGTGGTATCCTCGAGGCACTGGCCACAAGGGGTCGAGTCATACTCTGGACAGGGTTGCTGTCATGACAGCTTTTTATCTGCCGTATACCTTCGGGTGGGTCAGTATTTCTTCTTGATTACCATTCATGTGTTCATTCTGTTTCAAGTACATGGAATAGATAGTAAGTTAAGCACATTTTAACATTAAGTCTATATGACAGGTCGGTTTCACACAATTTGTATAAAAATGTTGACAAATGGTCTCTTTAACCATTCAAACATAATTCAAGCATTTTGCATCTAAAATAATTTCTACTTTAAGAACTTTTTAATATTTTTTACTAGAAAATGTGCAGGTATTGAGAATTTTTTATTCTATTCCAAGTACACGGAATAAATAGTTGAAAGTTAAGTAGCTATGACAGGTTGGTTTCACACAATTTGCATAAAAATGGTGGCAAATTAGTTCTTTAACTATTCAAACAGAATTCAAACATTTTGCATCTGAAATACTTTCTACTTTAAGAACTTTCTAATATTTTCTGCTAGAAAATGTACCAATGTTGCCAGGGATTTAAAATGCAAAACTTTGATTATAATCACACCGGAACTCACAGCGAATTCAAGAAAACCAAATAATGCTTTAACAATACACCCACTTAGAGTAAATATTAATAATAATAATAATATAAAATGCTGTGCCGATGGTCTAAAGATGGAAACTTTGATAGAATACCCAGGTGCCTCAGATCTCAGTAAATAACATCTTCAACAGATGAAAAGTATATACATTTTAAAAACTCATAAAAAAATTTCTATTAATTGTATGAATTCCGTTCAAAGTTTGTTTGAAACAGAGTTTTTTTATTTTTCCAATGGTGTTGTGATGGAAACTTTGAGATAATAGTTTTGGCCACTAAAGAATGCATTTACTGTGTGAAAATCGGACTAAAACATAAAATAATTAAACTAATCCGGAATTTAAATTTAAAAAAAAAACAAAAAAAAAAAAAAAAACCACTGAAGTGCACTTTTTTGAATCCTGAAGTACTTATGTACCAAATTTCATAGCCGTACATCACTTAAATTTTTCACTACAGACTGCAAGCATACACACGCACACAGATATCTTCCTTCATTATGTAAGATTTCAATGATAGTATATCTATCAAAAAGTCTAAAATCCTGGAACAATTCAAGTCAGCTCGCAAACAGGATCAGAAAAGCTTTCTCTATAAATCAAACATTTAGAGTGTGTCTTATGCAAAAAATAAGATTTTTTTTTCTATTTCTATGAAGGCATCCCAAACATCTATAATTAAGAAATTTTTATGTCTGATAAAGAGGCACTTATTGTACTTTATACTCATTTATAAATACTGATGATAATCATGGCTATTTTTTATTAGCAGTGCTAAATGCTAATGGCAAATTCTATTAGCTGCTAATTTTACTCACTAATTTTTAGCAAATGCTAGTTTTAATAATCCAAAATATTCAAGATCACTTAGCTATGTACCATATGGAGTTATTTCTTCACTATTCCTTATATTAATGCAAAATTTACACCTGGAAGGAATAAGCATAATTGTAACACCAACTCCCCCTCCTCCCCAGTGATGCCACTGATTGATTACATATATTACATATCACTTATTTTTTATTTCTGCTGTCTGAATGTAAATTCCAAATATATGACCTTTTAACTCATGATTCTTTAAAGTTACAAAGCATTCTATAGCAATCCTCAACAATTATTTAATGCAAAACAATGCTGACTCTATGCTACGTAGATTGAATAAAATTGACCCAAACGTATAATATTAACACCAACCAGGACTAATAATAACTTCAGGGAACAGTCCTATCCCCATTAATGCAATATTGCATCTGTTTTCTAGTGCCTAATTTTCTACTTGAATGAAAACCGAATAATACAATATTAATGCCAATAAGTGCAATTAATATCCCATCTGTAATTTCTGCTATCTTTCCCTTCTTAATATGACTCTATGCTACTGCTTTTCATGGCAACCTCTTCCTCAGAGAGAAAGCGGTCTGTGAAGGCAAAATGTTACTGTGAAGGCAAAATGCTACTAGTTTGCAACTAATTAACAGCCCATCTGCAAATTCTGATAACCCTGCTAACACAAGACCTGTTAACTAATATGCTTTTTCACACTAAGTTTTTCTTTAGGGTGAAAAGAGTGACTTACAAATCTGATTTGTTAGGAACTCTCTTCTAGAACCTGATATCTGCTAAGGAAAAAAACAGTGTTAATTTTAACATTTCAGAGTGATATGTTAATTTAGATGAGTGCCAAAAACTACACAGATGGAAAAGCAACTGCATACTTTAGCAGAGATGTGTGATCTGTTAATTTAGCTGAGTACTGACTTCACCCAAAGGAAAAGCTACGCTAAGAAAAGTATTTGCTATTTTTAACAGTTTGGTGGAGTAGATGTTAGCAGCTGCTATTTGTCAATTATATTGTGTTAAATTGGCTGCTAAGCCAATAGCAACACATCTCTATTTATAATACAGTGGAGCCCCAATTTTACGTTTCCCGCATTGTGCGTATTCCCGCTTCGTACGTTACTTTTCTTCGGTCCCGATAAATCTCTTATATCGATAATGTGTTTCTTTCCCGTGTTATACATTTTTCAATTCTGTGTTTTCCCGCATCGAACGTTTTTATTTTGGGGTGCCAAAATAAGATTTTCCCAAATTTTTCAGTTATTTTATGCATTTCGTGCACGTTTTTTTGGTTTCACTCAGGTACAAGAGGTTTGAACAGGTTCTCACCCCTTCCCTTTAGCACAAGATTTCTTAAAAAATTGCTAAGGAGAGCCACGTGACGAACAGGTGTCGTGTTCAACATTTGTCGCGCACACAACTACGTACACGTACCTTACTACATACAGTACTTCTTTTGAGTCCTTTATCGCGACTAAATACTAGATTTACGATGGCTGGTAAGCGTAAATGTTATTCTGTTTCTAAAAAAGCCTCCATTATAAAAAAAAAGCAAACGAATTTCATGGAACGAAAGTTGAGTTGGCAAAGTCTCTTGGAATAGCAGCTTTGATACTGCAAACGATTTTTAATCAGAAAGGTGGAAGCTAATTCTGAAAAATTGGGCAC
Organism: Amaurobius ferox; assembly: GCA_951213105.1. NCBI lineage: Eukaryota > Metazoa > Arthropoda > Arachnida > Araneae > Amaurobiidae > Amaurobius > Amaurobius ferox. Next base: position 135,452,576 of record OX578135.1, on the reverse strand, counting down.
TATTGCAAAGAAATGAAAAACTTTAAAAACTTCACCATATGATGAATTAGAAAATATTTTATTGACTGGTTCAGGCAAGCTCATTCTGCAAATGTCCCAATAAATGGATCAATTTTAAGAGAAAAGGCTTTAAACATTTCTGCTCGGCTTGGCTGGAAAGGGTTTACTGCTTCTAATGGATGGATAGATAGATTTAAAAAACACCATGATCTAACACTACGGTATTTATTTTTATGCTTTTTTTCCTACCCCGATTTTACGTTTTCCCATGTCGTACGTCTCTTTTTGCTGATCCGGTAAAAAACGTAAAATCGGGGTTCCACTGTACTTCGAAATAAATGTGCATCTATTTTACCTTTTGCAGCAGTGGATGAATTTTCTCAACAGGCAATACAAGGGGGGACTTTTTCTTTCCTTTTTCTATCGCATTTTGTGCATCTCCTATTGCCCATTTGTCAATGGGATGAGGAAATGTCTTCTGAACTCTTTCCTCCACATCTTGCACAGTATGGGGCTGTGCAGCACACAGCATACCAAGCAGTCGAAATATAAGAGTTTCCACATATCGAAGAGCCTCATCTTTGGCCGTAAGAGAAGGGTGCACTTGGAACTGGACCTGAAATATACAAGTAATCATTGGATACATTTATGTGGTAATAGTTGAATATTTACTAAATAGATTTAGGGTTTTTTGCTCATTTTCCATTTTAAAAAATAATTACTTTTTAAGCACTTTTTATGAACTACAGAAAAAAACTTAGTACTGCAAAAAAGTTAATTAGATTTTTGCAGTACCTCATGTGTGATTATACTATGAAGTTTTGTTAAACATCACATAATATAATCACTCATTCCTGTAGTTAGATATGATAGTTTCACTCAGTAGATTAGTTTCTGAGGGTTAGCTTGATTTGGCAACAGACAGACAGAATGTTGAAAAGTGGTTTTCATAGCACCTTCAAAATAAGTATAGATTTTCAATTTAGTCAAAAAGTGTTTTTGGCATGAAAACACACTCCCTTTAGCAAGAGAAGTAAAAAAGAAACTTTTAACACAACCAATTAATACTTCTGACTTGTGAAAATGATTCTAAGTATATGTCTTTGATACAAAAATTGTTGCATAGTGCTATGTTATTTTACTTTTTTTTTTTTTTTTTTTTGCAGTCACTCTCTAAATTACACCACTATTAACGAGAAAGATCGATCATGCTTAAAGTACTGAATACGAAACACTTTCCAACTGAAATGCAATTATATAAACATCTCTAAACTGTGATACATTCATAAATTTTATCACTTTATCATGTGATACATTGATATAGCGTCTTTTGGTTTTCAAGAATTTACTGTAGGTTCTGGTGAATGAAATTCAAAGAACATTTTAATATGCCTACTTATAACAGCGACAAAGAAGAAGAAAAAGAAAAAAAAAGATCAATCATGCTTAAAGCATTGATTATGAAACACTTTCCAACTGAAATGCAATTTTATTTAAACATCTTTAAAATGTGATACATTATTCAGCACTGATATTTTTAAATTATCACAGTACTATAGTAATTTGTGATACTTGAAAACTTTAAACTTCATGAAAAAAGAAAATGCTAGTTAAACAAAATGAATTTTATTCAAATGACATCATTGAAATATGAATTGCCTGCTTTTCTATGTAAAATCAATCAATATTTCATTCAATTCACTTATATTCCAGACTCCAGAGTAAATAATTTTACGTGAAAAATTATTCAGCAATTCTTATACAACTCACCTTAAAATCGCTGGATTTATTTACATTCTGCATGCTATATTATAGCCTCAAATTTAGGCTTTGTTTTAGGAATAATCAAAGTTTAGTGATCATTAAAAATAAAAAATATTGTAATTGAGTTGGCACAGAATTTAGATACACAGATAATGTGCACAAATAAAAACGGTTTTATGATGGATGCAACATTAATTGTAAATGATCTTCATCACAATCTGGTTCCTACATAATAGAAAAAAAATTGATACCATACTTTTGCAATGAGTCACGTGATCTCTTCACATATCATCAGTGTAACTATTATTTCGATTTTTATTTAAAAAAACTACGAAACATATTGTGTTGAAATTTTTTTACACATTTTATATGATAATTAGAATATTTCCTAAAATGTTGGAAGTAATTTGTGAATTTTAACTTCGCTTAAAAAAAGTTTGAAAAATTAAATCCCATAGGGTTCAATGTTTTTCATTTTTTCAATCCGAGTTAAATCAGAAACTAATTGGGTGATATTATTAATTTTCATTCCCATATTTCCCATAAACCATCTCAGGGTCATTCCACGTGAAAACACCCATTTTAAGAAAAACTTGTTGCTCCATAGTCACGGATTTTTTTTAAATTTTTACCATGGATACACATGGTAATAAAACCCCCAAATCTGAATTTATAATGTATATATCGCAATAATTGCCAAGATACAGGCATTTGAAAAATGGCCATTTTTGCCGAATGGCAGCCATCTTGGATTTTGCACCAATGTTTATAAATGTAATAGCTTGAGAACTAATGGTTCAAATTAAATAATTCTGGTACTAATTTGAAGCTATTAATATCAGGAATATAAGTGCTATATCAAAAAATAAAAATATATATATTTTAATATTGTTATTACATAAAAATTGCAAAAATCACCTTCGGATGGATAGTCAAGTTTAATGAGCTATAAAAAAATGGCCCCTAATATTTTTTTTTGAAACTTGGTACAAATATTAACTAATATGTGCGCTTTAAGTACAAAAAAAATTAGAAAGGTAATATTTCTTATTACAGAGAAAAATAGCTATAAAACATATATACATTTTACATGTGATGCTTTAATCATTTAAAAATATATATTTTTTAAAAATAAATAATGAGCAAAAACACAACATAGAAATTTTTCTACACACTAACTAGTATGTGTGCTTTAAGCACAAAAAAAAATTAGGATGGTAATATTTAATTTAATGACTAAAGAAATACTGTTATATGTATAGGAAATCAATGTAAAATTTCTGGGGTGCTGAAACATTCTAATAAAAATCTTCCTAAAAACCATACAGTTATCCATTTTATATTTTATTTTCTTATTTCAAATTATGAAAAGATATTTTCTATATTCAGTAGAGCTGAAGATACCCAGTTTTTCCTAGTGGCCACTGGCTCCTAAACCAATTTCATCTAATAGCAAGTATCATAATCTTTGGTACACATCTAAAGGTCTTGGCCATATATATAATGCATTTGGGCCATAAAAATACATAAACATAACATATACAAATAAAACACACACTAATTTCTAATTCATTGGGATGCATTGGTAATCTAAGAATTTCTGGAGATGGACAGTTATCACACCAGCTCACCATACTTTTCTGATTCAGTGCAATAAACTTGTTTCTTTTAACAATGATGTAATATATTCACTGATATGGATGGCATGGAGCATGAGTTTAATATTTTGATGGTATATACAAACACGTACAGAATGAATAACTTTGTTTCCAACAGTTACATATTCTGTTAGATGTAGTGTGCAAAATTTACATAGTATTTTTATTTCATTATGATTTTCTTTAAATGCAGCATATAATTCTTTTAAATTATGCAAAAGTAATCTCTTTTGTTTTAATATTTTCCCATTTTCACTTGGTATAGATATGCAATATTTTCTTCCTGGACACATACGACTGTTATAATAAAAACTAGTAACTTTTGTATAGTATCAAATTTAATTTAACACTTATATCACTAGGCATTGATAACATCCCTTCTGTTTCTTTTAATTTTTCTTGTTTTTTTTAACTAAATTCTCTGTAGTAATATAACATGTCTTTGTTTGTTGGACTATCCATGAATCTTGGACTAATTTTAAAATCTGCACGTTTTCTTTAAATGATGCATCTAAAGAAAACTTATTCAATAATTTTCCATCATAAACGTGCAATTTTGGCAAATAATGTCTTGAATTTTGTAGCTTATTAATACTTTCAATACCCAATACTGTAGCAGTTTTAGTAGCAACGTGGCTATTTAATTTCTTAACTTGCATATAACTAAGTTTCCTCTTAGAGCTAAATCTATTGAACTTTATTAGTGATAAATCCAAAAGTTCACAGCCTTTATTCAATTGTTCCATTACTATTGTGACTTCACTATAATCTGCATCATTGGTCATTTCCATGTCAGCAGTAGAAACCTCTGACTCACTAATTGATGAATGCGAGGAAGAATAACAAGACATGCAGAATTTTTTTCCCCTGGAGTGAGTAATTCTTGATTTATCATTGACAGTCTGGGAGAAATTGGTTTTAGGGACTTAGTTCTGATTTTGGTGGTTTATTAAATAAATCAGAAGTTTTCTGTCTTAAACTGCACCATTTCAGATATTCATCCTTGTGAACCTTGCATATAGTACCACTTAGAACACAAGTACAGGAATAAACAGGAAGGCTTAATTACACATTGATTTTCTTGCATACAAAACATTCAATTTTTATAGCAAGACAAGAACTAATCATGGAACATAAATAAAAGAAATAATCATTGAAGCACAATTCACTGATTTATTTGTTGAACATACTCAGCTCTGAAAACTTGAGCAAAAATGAGCTCTGAAAGGAATAAGTCACCCAGAAATTATTGTATCTTACTTTAAATTCAACCTAAGAGAAAACAGATGATGCAGTACAAGTAATCATTTCAGGAACTGACAACTGGTATATGTCAATTGCTATTACTTATATAACAGAACTATGAGTATTAGAGTTGAAACTTTGGAGGCTATAGGCAGCTGATGTCTTATGTACACAAAGACCAGAAACAGGTGTTTTTAAATGTTCCAGAAGTAATATTCGTGCTGTAGGATAATTTTCTTCTCCAATAGCTTGTTTGTTTATGTTTAGTTTGTTGCTCCTGTTTCAACTGGATAGGGAATATTGCCTAGTGTTTCCTTTGGAGTTGGCAGAAGGCTAAAGATATGTTTTAGTGATCAACATGCTGTAGTTCTGTTTAATTTTTTTTTTTAATTTTAATGGTTTTCATGAAAATGAGTGTTTTATATTATCTAATTACAAATTATTTTTTGTGGAATTAACTATATGTATGCTGTAAAGCTTCAGCATTAAGTGATAGTTGTCATTCATAACCAATATGCCAAAGATTATTGTACTTACTGCCTCTAAAGTGAAATTGGTTTAGAAGCCAGTGGCCACTAGGAAAAAATGTGCACCTTTAGCTCTACTGAATATAGAAAATACCTTCTTAAAATTTGAAATAAGAAAATAAAATACAAGAGAGATAACTGTGTGGTTTCTAGGAAGATTTTTATTAGAATTTTTCAGCACTCCAGAAATTTTACACTGATTTCCCATACATATAACAGTATTTTTTTAGTCATCATTTAAATAAAATATTACCATTCTATTTTTTTTACTTAAAGCACACATACTAGTTAGTGTGTAAAAAATGCCTGTGTTTTATTTTTGCTCATTATTTGTTTTTAAAAATATATTTTTTTAAATGATTAAAGCATTGCATGTCAAATGTTAACTAAATGTATATATGTTTTAAAGCTATTTTCTCTGCAATAAGAAATATTACCTTTCTAATTTTTTTTTTACTTAAAGCCCACATATTAGTTAGTATTTGTGCCAAGTTTCAGAAAAAAATATTAGGGGCCATTTTTTTTATAGCCCATTGCAGTTGTCCATCAATCCGAAGGTGATTTTTGCAATTTTCATGTAATAACGATATTAAAATATATTTTTTTAATTGTTTTGATATGGCACTTATATTCCTGATACTAATGACCTTAAATTGGTACCAGAATTATTTCATTTGAGACATTAGTTCTCACGCTATTACATTTTTAAACATTAGTGAAAAATCCAAGATGGCCGCCATTTCACAAAAATGACCATTTTTCAAATGCCTGTATCTGGGTCATTATTGGGATATATACATTACAAATTCAGATTTGGGGGTTTTATTACCATGTGTATCTATGGTAAAAATTTAAAAAAAATCTGTGACTACAGAGCAACACTCATCGGGTGTCCCCATATGGAATGACCCCTCAACAACATAATAAAATTTCATTTTGATTAAAGTCATTTTTACAGCAGTTATCGTGCGAACAAACAGACAACCAGACAGAATGAACAAAGTATAAACAAAAAACAAAGTATAAACAAAAGTGTTAACAAAAATAAAAATTTATAAATCTTAAGAGATCTTAAATTGCCGAATGAATTTTAACAAGAAAGATGAATCATGCATAAAGCATTAATTATGAAATGAATCACTTTGCAACTAAAATGCAATTTCATTTAAACATCTCTTTAATGTGATACATTCAGCATCGATATTTTTTAAACTATTACAGTACTACAGTAATTTATTATACTTGAAAACTTAAAACTTCATTGAAAAAGACAATTCTAGTTAAACAAAATGAACTTTACTCAAATGACATCAACAAAATACAAATCGTTTGCCTCTCAATGCAAAATCAATAAATATTTCATTTATATCATTTACTAGCACTATACCCGTTTTTCACATGGAATATATAATATAAAGAACTTAAAACTTCAATTATGTGCAAATTCCTATAATATTTTAAATGGCAGATATTATTCTAAACATTTTATTAAAATATTTAATTTAATTATCCTAAAAAGATGTATAAGAATACCTGTTCTCCCTTTATAAAATTATCTTCACAGGCAGATCTGAAAGAAAAAACATCCTGGTCCCCTTTGTAAACAAATTTACCAAATCTATTATTTAATTCCCACAGAGCAGCAGAGATTATAAAGAAAGTTGAACAAAATTTTGCAAAATATTGAATTTTCATCAATTAGGTGTCATTTTCATTAATTTAGTATTATTTTATCAATTCGGCGGAATTTTCATTTAATTTGACAGCATGTTTCAAAAAGTCGGCAAATTTGTCGGAAAGTGGGACAATTGGACTAAGAGACAAACGCTACCAAAACATCATTACAATACTATTATCATTCAAAATGCAATTAATTTCATCGATTTAGTGTCATTTTTATCAATTTAACAACAGTTTTTTCGATTTGACAATATTTGAGTTAAGTTGGCCACATATTAAAATGCCGCCAAATTTGTTGCCAAGTTGGATGATTGGACTGACAGTCAAAAGCAATCGAAACATCATTACAATACTATCCCCTTTCAAAACAAAATTAATTTAATTGATTTGACATCATTTTTATCAATTTGGCAACATTTTTACCAATTTGGCAATATTAAAAAAAGGCACCAAGTTGGCGATATCCCTCTAAATCCCTCATCAAGCACTAGTGATGGATGGACAGAACTATTTATAATTTCGTACATTAGACGATTATACCCATATATAAGAAGATTTACCCGTACTACAATATATGGATTTTAAAAATGTTTCCCTAAACTAAAAAAACAGATTGCGCAAGAATTTGAAAATATCAATAATCTCTATACTCATTAAACTCAAAGGCCGTAATGGATATAATCCCCTCAAAATTGCAATTCCAATCTATATATACTAATTGCCAAGTGTCCGTCTGTCTGTCACGCTTTTTTTAGGCACTTCCCGAATAGATAGAGACTTGCAATTTGGTACACAGCTCAATCGTTCGATAAAAACCCCTGGAAAAATTGAATTTTTCGAAAATGTTCTCTAGAGGGGGTGCACCACACCAAAACGTTCGAAAAGTGAAATGATAGGAAAGCATACTTTGCCATAAGATAGAGACTTCAAATTTGGTGTATGGGTAAATAGTTCGAAAAGAAGAAAGTGTGCAATTTCAGATTTCCAATATTTTCTACTTAAGGGGGTGCCGCACACCAAAATGTTCGATTTACCGAATAAATTAGAAACGGCTCCCTTAAAATTTGATAGAGGCTTGAAATTTGGTATATAAATAATCATTTGATAAAAACACCCAAGACGATTATAGTTTTTCAAAAACGTTCGTTTAAGGGGGTGCTCCAGAGGAAAATGTTCGAAAGGTGAAGTGATAAGAAAACATACTTCGGGATGAGATAGAGATTTGAAATTTGGTGTACAGGTAGATAGTTTGGAAGGAAGAAAATGTACAATTTCAGTTTTCATATTATTTACTTTAGGGGGTGTTGCACACAAAAATGTTCGATTTTCGGAAGTAGAAAAACTCCTTTAAAACGTGATAGAGGCATGATATTTGGTATATGGGCAAATCATTTAATAAAAAACTCAAGAAGAATGGAGTTTTTCAAAAATGTATATTTAAGAGGGGTGGATACTCCACAGAAAAACATTTGAAAGGTGAAATGATAGAAAAAGCATGCTTCGCGATGATAGAGACTTCAAATTTGGTATACGGGTAGATAATTAGAAAAGAAGAAAGTGTGCAATTTCAGTTTTCCAACATTTGCTATTGTAGGGGGGTGCCGGACACTAAAATGTTCGATTTCACGAACAAATGAAAAACGCATCCTTTATAATGTGATGGAGGCTTGAAATTTAGTATATGAGGTAATTATTTGATAAAAAAACCTACGATTATTATGGTTTTCAAAAATGATCATTTAAGGGGGTGCAACACAGAAAAACGTTCGAAATATGAAGTGATAGAAAAACATGCTTCACGATAGGATAGAGACACCAAATTTGGTTTACTGGTAGATAGTTTGAAAGGAAGAAAGTGTGCAATTTCAGATTTCCAATATTTGTAATTTTAGGGGTGCCAAACACCAATTTGTTTGATTTGCTACTTTAGGGGGTGTCGCACGCTAATATGTTCGATTTTCGGAATAAATGAGACACGCTTCCTTTAAATGTGATAGAGGCTTGATATTTGGTATATGAGCCAATCATCTGATAAGAAACCCAAGGCGAACAGAATTTTTCAAAAATGGTCATTTATGGGTGTGCTCCACAGAAAAACGTTCAAAAGGGGAGATGATAAAATAGTATGCTTCATGATGAGATAGAGACTTTAATTTGGTATACTGGTAGATAACTCGAAAGGAAGACGTGCGGAATATAAAATTTACAATATTTTCTTCTTTAGGGGGTACATTCTGCACACTGAAATATTCAATTTCCCGAATAAATGTGAAATGCGAATTATTAAAAAAATGACAATATTCAGTGGTTGCCTATTGCGAGATCGTTGATTTTAAACGGGTATTCGGCTAGTAAAATTTATTTATATATATTTCTTTATGATTTAAATCAAAAAAGATTTACTGCTGTAAGAACTCACTAAATTTAACTCCGTTTCTTAGATTTACTGCTGTAATAACTCATTGAGTTTAATTCCGTTTCTTAGCAACATGATCTTTTTCAAATATGAACTTATTGGGTTTAATTCTGTTGCTTAGCAACATTATATCATTTTTTTTTTTTCAAATAATTTTGCAGAACAAATATTGTTTTTAAAATGTCATCTCAATGGAATGTTTAATAGTGCATTTTTTATTAATATCTCAATAACCCCTGGTCTTAAAAATTCAAAACATGGACTATTACTATTTATACGAAAATAATTAAAAAGGTAATCTTTATAATCAACCAAAATATGAAAATAAACTAGTATAGTACAGTTAATGTGCAATAATAAGGAGATGGAGGGAAAAAGGCAATTGTGTAGGTACTCTCAGCAAAGCCAGAAAAGAAAGACTGAATTGTGCAATTTTATAATTTAAACGAAATATAAGTTGTTTAGTAAAATATTTCTTTATTTTTACTCGCACTATAAAAATAAATTCGGTCTATTGTTCTGATATGAAATCATTAGAAGAAGAAAATGGATGCAAGCTGATAATTTTGGACTCTCAGTAAAGCAAAGAATATGAATTGAATGGTGGGATGCATGGATTTCACAGGATTTTCCGTAGTTTTGGGAGTAATGTCCGTAAAACTGTAAGATGAAGTAAAAATCCGTAAAAGTTGGTATCTCGGCACTGGTCGTATCTATAAAAATATTATACTGTTATGAAAGGGGTAAAAGTAAAACAAAGATTTTCAAGTGCTTCACGAAGTTTTTTCCTCTGTTTCCCCTATGAGTCCAATGACAACATATATATTATTGACATATATGGTGACATACATTACGGTGATTATGAAGACAAAAATTTACGATTTGTTGGATTTTATGCCTCCACTTCCAGGTTAGAAAGACAAGCCTTTCCGTCAATTTTTTTGATGGCTGGGAATACCAGAATAAATACAGCTTGCTACACGAGAACGTCCGCGTTCTAGTGTAACAAGCTACATTTATTCTTTTACCTCCAGCACGCAGTGTCTAAAAAAAGGACGGCAGACAACGCTCATCAGTCGTAGGCCAAAGCTCAATTAAGATAATAGCTTTAGTTAAAACCTCTCAGCAATTTTCTCTGAAAAGTAGAACTTTGTTCAAGGAGAAAAATGTATTAAAAAAAAATGAATTTCTCAGAAAATGCGCATTTTTTTTATTTAAAAGCAAAACAAAAAAGTGGAAATTTTTGGGGAAAAGCAAAAGAATCTCATGCCTGTAATACATAAATTAAAATAACGGAATAAATTCCCAGCATTTCAGGATCGAGTTATTAGCTGGGACACCGAAATTTAGAATTCCAGGATTACCGTCCCAGGCAACCATGTAGTCTCAAAAAGCAAAAGAAAAAATTATTCTTAAATGGTTGCTATTTTTTTCAAATTTGTGAATTTCTTTTTGTGAAGTGATGTAGACATCACTTCACAAATGTTCGTTTCGTGATCAGGGATGCTTGAAACATGCTCTCCCGTCGACAACTCAAATTCGAATTTTCGACCCCGTTACAATACTTTCCTTATATGCATGTATATAAGGAAAGTAAAAAATATGTTATTTAAATATCTTTTTTAAAATGAATCACTAGATTATTTTAAACTGTAATTGAGTACATTCGCATAAAATGCAGAAACTAAGGATGTTGTGCCATTGTAGGTCAGTAAACAAAGAAATTGTAGGTCACAAACAAAAAAAATCTGATGTGGGCAGCACATGACTTTCCTTATATAATGTAATGAATTTACTACTTTTACAGTTAAAAAAAATGTTATTCTTGTAGTACACACTTATATTCTTTCCAAGATATTGAATTTCCTTCAATTAGTTGTCATTTTCATTGATTTAGCATTATTTTTATCCATTTGGCAAGATTTTCGATAATTTGGCAACATTTAAAAATTTCGCCAAGTTGGCAACATCCCACCAAATTCATCGCTAAAATCTCACCAAGCGTTATGGATGGAGAAATAAGTTATTCTTACAGCGGATAAATGACTATTGGCATTCAAATACGAAAGTATTACTCAAAGTATCTTTTCTCGTGAATGGAACGAGTTAGATCTACTAGAATGATGTCAGCAAATTTATCGCATGATATTACATATGAAAAGTGAACATGTTTCTTAACAGTTAATATTTTTTTTAATTTATGGGATTTTTTGATAAATTTATTTGAGAAATGTGCAATATCTCGAGAACGGTTCATGCTAGCGTTCTAAAGTTTATGTCAATCGTTTTCTAAGGAAAAATTACATAAGAAATGTCTATTTGCATAACTTTATTAAAGGTTTTGATTTTTTCAAAATTTCACTCAAAAATTTAGGGGGGGGGGGGGGGTTCTGAACATTCGATTGTGTTGTAAAATAATAGACTTCCAGTATTCACGGATTGTGATTTTTGTACCAAATTTCATTCGAATCGCTCCATTCATTCGTGAGATATCGTCTCCACAGACTTACTGACACACACACACACACACAGACATCACTTCACAAATGTTCGTTTCGTGATCAGGGATGCTTGAAACATGCTCTCCCGTTGAAAACTCGAATTCGAATTTTCGACCCCGTTACAATACTTTCCTTATACATATGTATATAAGGAAAGTAAAAAATATGTTATTTAAATATGTTTTTTAAAATGAATCACTAGATTATTTTAAACTGTAATTGAGTACATTCGCATAAAATGATTTGGGTTCATTTAGAAATTTCTACATTAAAATGCATTTACAATTTAGATGTCACCAAAGGAAATTGGTGATAGTGTTCCTATTGGTTCTCCATGACTTGGATTTAAAGATGATATTCTATTGCAGTTGGGATGTAAAACATTTATTTTGCAATGGGCTCAACTTTTAATTTCCCAACAAGAATATTTCAGAATCAATTCTGACCTTTTATTCATGGGAACTTTTTACTTTACTTAAACTTACATTTTTTAATAGTATGAAAACATCAAAATAACAAAAGTTGAAGTAACAAATACACAGCAGTAAAAATAAAATTTAAAATAAAAGAGGAGGGGGCTTTATGTGCAGACAACAGGTCGAAATTTTTAGCAAAATGTAGTTAACCACTGGTACACTAGCTAATTAATTTCTATAAAGTGGCAAAAATTATCAGAAATTTATAATAATAAAGGAAAATGTCTGTTCGTCTATAGCAGAAAATCTAAGTGACGTATGGCTATGAAATTTGGTACACAGGTGGTTCAGAACCTGGGAAAATGCACCTCGGCTTTTTTTTTTTAATTCGAATTAGTGTTTTAATTATTTTATGTTTTAGTATGATTTTCATACAAATGAGCTCAATGAAAATATTATTTCAAAAGTTTCTATCTTAACACAATCAGAAAGACCAAAAAATTCTCTTTCAGACAAACTTTGTATGGAATCCATACAATTAATAGACAAATTTTCGTGAATTTTTTCTATATATATATATATATATACTTTTCATGTGAAGATAGAATCCATCTTCTATCTATAATAATAAAGGAAAATGTCTGTTTGTTTGTCTCTGTCACCTGTAGCGAAAAATCTAAGTGACATATGGCCATTAAATTTGGAACACGGGTACTTCAGAACTCAGGAAAGTACACCTGAGTATTACCTGAGAAAGTACACCTGGGTTATTTAATTCGAATTAGTTTAGTTATTTTATATTTTAGTATGATTTTTACACAAATGAGCTCCTTAGTGAGGAAAATATTATCTCAGAGTTTCCATCTTAGCACCATAGGAAAGATAAAATTCTCTTTCAAACAAACTTTGAATGGAATCCATGTGGTTAACAGATGAATTTTTGTGAATTCCTAAAAAGTATATACTTTTTGTGTGTCAAAAATCCAGACCACTCGACTCACCCTGAGGCATGAGTAGCTCATTGAGTGGCCAGATGTTTTTCGTGTATGTAAGATGTAAATATGTAATGTACTGAGATCCGAGGCACCCAAGATATTCTTGCAGAGTTTCCATCTTAACACAATCAACATAGTGTTATTAAGCAGGTGTATTGTTGAAGTGTTTTTTTGGTTTTCAAAAATTTACCGAGTCCTGGTTTTATAGAAATTAAAGGTTTGCACCTTATATTCCTGGCAATGCTGGGTACATTTTTTAGAATGTTCCAGTGTTGAACGGAATTTAAGATGCAAATCTCTAATAAACACTACACTTACAGCAAATTCCTAAAAAACCAAAAAACATTTTAACAATACACTCTCATAACAAAAATAAAACAAACAACTTTTGCATGGGTGCAAATAACTATTGCATCATCTTAAATCATGGGCAATGCTGGATATATTTTCTAGTTGAATGTAATTTTTAGAGATATTGAATAACTGTCAACTTTGTGGCATTTCTCAAAAGTTGCCAAATTGGAGAAATTTTGTCAAATTTGACAAAAATTATAAACAAATTATTTTCCAAAATTATCAACAAGTGTGAATGACAGATAGAGATATTGGCTTTTATATACACTACCTGACATAGAAAATGCAACACTGTGAAGTTTTGGCCATATAATTATGCAAATTGTAAGACAAAACCAGCTGGCCAATGTATGCAAATGATCTGAACTGCTAGTAGGTCACATGATTAGAGCGCAGAATAGCGATGGAAACCACAGATGAGTTAATGATTGTTACTGTCTGTCACCTACAGAAACCAGTTATCCGAGCACTTCTTCATTTCAAAAGAGATGCATATTGCTGAAGAGATGCCTTGCCGATGACGCCACCATCCATTTCAGCATTTGGATGATCGTACGAGGGGATTCATTTAAGTCTACTTATGGCTGAGTGGTCGTACAGGCATATCACCGATGAAACACATGTAGATGCACCAACTATGCAAAGAATGAGGCGGTTTGAAAGCGATATGGAAATTGAGTGGTTTCATCTGTAAATGTATTATTTAAGTAACAGAAGCTTATTTAATACCCTGGCAACGGTGGGTTGATTTGTTCTAGTAGTATGCAAATGTCCAACCGGAGAAGAAAAAAGTCCTATTTGCATCTTATGATCTTCTGATATGATTAATTTTGTAGTATGACAGGTATCTGAGACCTATCTCCCTTAACTATTTTTAATTTTGTGTTCAACAGTACATCAGTTGTAAAAATTTCTAAAACTATTATGAGTTATTTGATAATTTAGAAGAAACTACAACTTTTCTATAAATTTTAATTGTTTTATTTACTTCTCAGAGAACGAAAAAATTATCCACAAACCCAATAACTAAAATATCTGATGTATCTAACACAAAATTTTACCAAAAAATTAATATATTTTGGTATCCATAAACAATAAAAAAAAATCTGATGTGGGCAGCACATGACTTTACTTATATAATGTAATGAATTTACTGCTTTTACAGTTAAAAAAAATGTTATTCTTATAGTAGATACTTATATTCTTTCCAAGATATTGAATTTTCTTCACCTAGTCATCATTTCATTGATGTAGCTTCATTTTTATCCATTTGGCGAGAATTTGGTTAATTTGGCAACATTTAAAAAAGTCGCCATGTTAGCAACATTCCGCCAAATTCGTCACCAAAATCTCGCCAAGCGTTATGGATGGAGAAATAAGTTATTCTTACAGCAGATAAATGACTATTGGAGTTCAAATATAAAAGTATTACTCAAAATATATTTTCTCGTGAATGGAACGAGTTAGACGCATGAGAATGATATCACCAAATTTATTGAATGATATTGCACATGAAAAGTGAACAGGTTTCTCAACAGTTAATATTTTTTTTTAATTTATGGGACTTTTTGATAAATTTATTTGAAAAATGTGCAATATTTCGAGAACGGTTAATGCTAGCGTCCTACAGTTTGAGTCAATCGTTTTCTAAGGAAAAAGTACATAAATATCTATTTGCGTAACTTTATTAAAGGTTTTGATTTTTTGATGAATTTTTCAAAATTTCAATCGAAAATTTAGGGGGGGGGGTTCTGAACATTCGACTGTGATTAAAAACAATAGGCTTCCAGTATTCATGGTTTGTGATTTTTGTACCAAATTTGATTCGAACCATTCCATTTGTTCATGAGATATCATCTCCACAGACCCACTGACACACACACACAGACATCACCTCAAAAATGTTCGATTCGTAATCAGGGATGCTTGAAACGTGCACTCCAGTCGAAAACTCGAATTCAAATTTTTGACCCCGTTACAATACTTTCCTTATACATTATAATGTACATAAGGAAAGTAAAAATCTGATTTATGCCACATTTCCGAACCATGTGAAAGGCTGTTTCATCAGCGAAAATAGGGATCATAAACAAAATAACGATGGAAATTGTTTAGATCAAAAATGTGTTAATATATGTAAAAAAAAATTTCACAAATGCATCTAAATAAAGTATTACACAGACAGAGATCATACAAAGCAGTGGTACTCACTATGAGCTTGGATATCCTATGTATTATCATCCAGTTTTACATTTTTTGTGATATGTCACAAATTTACATTTCTAATTTGATATAGGGCCCCCATTCACAATGCTCAATTTTCAATTAAATATAACTCGCTCAAATTTAAAAATACAGATATGCGGGTTTTTTCAATGATCTTGTTGCATTAAAAAAAATCTGATGTGGGCAGCACATGACTTTCCTTATATAATGCAATGAATTTACTACTTTTGCAGTAAAAAAAATCTGATGTGGGCAACACGACTTTCCTTATATAATGTAATGAATTTACTACTTTTACAGTAAAAAAATAGGTTTTTCTTATAGTAGATACTAATATTCTTTCCAAGATATTGCATTTTCGGCAATCAGTCGTCATTTTCATTGATTTAGCGTCATTTTTATCCATTTGGCGAGATTTTCATTAATTTGGCAACATTTCAAAAAGTCGCCAAGTTGGCGACATTCAGCCAAATTCGTCGCCAAAATTTTGCCAAGTGTTATGGACAAAGAAATAAGGTGTTCTTACAGCAGAAAAATGACTATTGGTGTTCAAATACAAAAGTATTACTCAAAGTATCTTTTTTCATGAATGGAACGAGCTAGATCTACGAGAATGATGTCACCCAATTTATCGCATGGTATTACAAATGAAAAGTGAACATGTTTCTCAATGGGAAATATTTTTTTTTTCATTTTATATGACTTTTTAATAATTTTTTTGAAAAATGTGCAATAATCTCGAGAACGGTTCATGTTAGCGTTCTAAAATTTATGTCAATCGTTTTCTAATGAAAAATTACATAAGAAATGTCTATTTGCATAACTTTATTAGTGGTTTTGATTTTTTAACGATTTTTCCAAAATTTTATTCGAAAATTTAGGGGTGTTCTGAACATTCGATTATGTATAAAAACAATAGGCTTCCAGTGTTTACGGATTGTGATTTTTATACCAAATTTGGTTCGAATCGGTGCATTCGTTCGTCAGTTATCGTCTCCACAGACTCACTGACACACACACACACACAACACACACAGACATGACTTCAAAAATGTTTGATTCGTGATCAGGGATGCTTGAAACGTGCTCTGCCGTCGAAAACTCGATTTCGAATTTTCGACCTCGTCACAATACTTTCCTTATACATTATGTATATAAGGAAAGTAATAAATAGATTATTTTTATAGTAGATATTTATATTCTTTCCAAAATATTGAATTTTCGTCAATGAATCATCATTTTCATTGATTTAGAGTCATTTTTATCCATTTGGCGAGTTTTTCATTAATTTAGCAACATTTCAAAAAGTCGCCAAGTTGGCGACATTCCACCAAATTCGTCGCCAACATCTCACCAAGCAGTATGAACGGAGAAATAAGTTATTCTTGTAGCAGATAGCTGTTTATTGATGTCCAAATACAAAAGTATCTTTTTTCATGAATGGAATGAGCTAGATCCACGAGAATGATGTCACCAAATTTATCGCATGATATTACATATGAAAAGTGAACAGGTTTCTCAATAGGAAATTTTTTTTTTTATTTTATATGAATTTTTGATAAGTTTTTTGAAAAATGTGCAATATCTCGAGAACGGTTCATGCTAGCGTTCTAAAGTTTATGTCAATCGTTTTCTAAGGAAAAATTACATAAGAAATGTCTATTTGCGTAACTTTGTTAAAGGTTTTGATTTTTTGATAATTTTTTCAAAGTTTCATTCGAAAATTTAGGGCGTGCTGAACATTCGATTGTGTTTTAAAACAATAGGCTTCCAGTATTTACGGATTGTGATTTTTGTACCAAATTTCGTTTGAATCGGTCCATTCATTCGTCAGTTATCGTCTCCATGACGGAGCGTGAAATGCTCTTTGCTATGTTAGCTGAGCGACTAGACTAGAAAATTTGAAAGTCATTTGCAGATTTAGCAGTGTTTGGCCATATCCATATCTGAAGTGCTGGTAGAAAAATTTTGTAGCAGATGATACGCAGTAGTGATGTGTTTTTCTCAAGAAAGCAAGTTCGTTAAACACAAACACAATTTATTTGTTGTGAGATCCATTGCACAATATATAGTTACAAAAAACACTGTAACATTCGTTGCAAAGCAAAACTATATACAATGAGCTAGCAAGCTCATGAAAAAGGTTGTAAACAGATTTATGACTAGGCACACTCTCTCAGTTACTATAACATCGGTAAGTAGGAAAACAGCTACTGTACCACAAATGCCGTGCACGTTAATGAAACCACCATCATCAGGTCACACGTCATGGCGTTAGAAGTTAGACTACTCTCTACCGATCAAGGTCTGCCTTCCATAAAGGTCTTTCTACCTTAAAGGTCTATAAGGACAGCGATAAGGTCTTCCATGTCTACTACATGGTCAGTCAAGGACTGCATAACTGACTGCATAACTGACTGCCTAACTGAGAATGTGTCCTATCATATATACACCGTGATGGGTACGCTCCGGAACACAACCGTTGACGGCAGCGCCCTCACTATATGCAAAACAGGATGCGCGCGCGGCGAGAAGGCGATTTGCATGAATGGCATGTTCTGTTCCCGTCACGAGTCGTTCACGAGAACGGTGAAACCATTCTAAAAAATGTAAACACGTTCTCGCGATAACGAGAATCGCGACGAAAACAGAACCAAGTTTCCAACAATCGGCCCCCTCATGCAAAACCCCAAATCTCGGCGCACGTGCTATCAATCAATGAAATTATTCTAAAAAACATAACAACAAATGTCAAGTTCTTTAGTATCCAGCAAAAACATAAAGTATTTACATTACTTTTCATGTTGAGCAAAAAAAAAAATTTTTATCATTGAAAGAAAATTTTAGATATCATTGAAACACCAAGTTCCAAAAAATTAATTTTAGTCAAAATTTAAGTTTCAAGAAATTTATGTATAACCATTTAAATTTAACATTTAAGATTAAAAAAAAATTTACTATAAATATCAAATTCAAGTTGTGTAGAAAATTTTATGTATAATTATTAAATTCAACATTTAAGATTAAAAATTTCACTATAAATATCAAATTCAATTATGTAGAAAATTTTATGTATAATTATTAAATTTAACATTTAAGATTAAAAAATTTCACTATAAATATCAAATTCAATTATGTAGAAAATTTTATGTATAATTATTAAATTTAACATTTAAGATTAAAAAAATTTTACTATAAATATCAAATTCAATTATAGCTGTTCATTATCTCTGTCCAAGACCAGTATACACAATTAATACTAATAGCAGTGACATAGATAATGAAAGATTTTTCTTTCTGTATTGATATACAAATTTAAATAAGTGGTTTGTCATCAATGAATCATAGCCAAGTGTATGATAACAAGGAGTAAACACATAAAGTAATACACATAAGCATAACTGGCTTATGCGGGAATTGAAAACATGGATATATATATACATTCAGTGTAATGTGGAAAAATTTTAAAAGTTCATTGTAAACAATACACATATATATACTCTAGATACAAGTATCTGCATCACAGAGGGAGGAGTAAATTATATGATATCCTAACCATATTTGTAAAAGAAAGAAAAAATTTAGAAGTTACAAATTTAATCATTTTTGTTTTTGAAAATTTGATTACAAAAGTTTAATGCTCTATCTTTGGTCATTGGTTTTGTAAAGTAATCTGCTACATTTTCCTTGGTATTTACAAAGATGATTTTAAAAGATTCATTCTCAACTAAATTCCTCAGGAAATGGTACTTTATATCAATATGTTTGGTTCGGTTATTCTCTATTGGGGAATTTGAAAAATTAATTGCAGCTTGGTTATCACAGTAAATTATGCTATTATTTCTGTTAAATTTTAACCCTAGCTTCATACATTCCTCAATGATATTTTGTAGCCAAATAATTTCTTTCGCAGCTTCTGTCAATGAAACATATTCCGCTTCCATCGTTGACAGACTAACACACTTGTGTTTAAATGTACGCCAAGAAACGGGTACTCTATCTATAAGAAATAACATACCCCCGAGTGACACCCTGTCATCCCTATTGGCGGCAAAATCCGAATCCGAGTAGCAATTTAAATTTAAGTTACCAATGCCTGATAAGTTTAACATGTAATTCTTTGTTTTCTCAAGATATCCTATAAGTTTAAGTAATGCGTCCCAATGTTTCATGCCAGGATTCTCTTGGAATTGAGACAGAATATTTACAGCGTAACATATATCTGGTCTAGTTCTACTTGACAAATAGGCTAAACATCCTATCAAACTTCTGTATGGGATATTTTGCATTTGTTTTAATTCTCCATCATTCATTGGGCAATCATTTTTGCTCAACGTGATTCCTTTTGTAATAGGGAGTGAAGAAATAGGATATTTGAATTCTTTAAACATTTGGCAAACTTTATCAATATACTGCCTTTGATGTATAAAAATTTTGTTATTGATTTCTGTAAATTCCACACCTAACAGTTTTTGGACCTTCCCTAGAGTTTTGATATCAAATTCTTCCTTTAGTAAAGAAACTGCATGATCAATATCACCTTGATGTTTTGAAAATAAAACTATGTCATCCACATATACCAACATTAATACTTTGTTCTGGTAAAAATATGCACAATTGCACCATTTGAGTTTGAAGAAATTTAATTTTCTCAAAGTGGTGTCAAGCTCATTATACCACTCTCTGCCGCTCTGATGTAAGCGATATATTGCCTTTTTCAGCAAACAGACATGATTTTGTTGGTTCGGATCGACATATCCAGGTGGTTGTTTCATAAAAACTTTGGCATTCAATTTAGCATAAAGGTATGCCGACTTGATGTCTAATTGAAAATGCTTCCAGTTAAGCAAACATACAAAAATTGCAAAAAAAGCTCTTATTAAGCAAAAATTTATAACGGGGCTAAATACTTCGTCATACGAATCCCCCTTCTCTTGTGAATATCCCTGAGCCACTAATCGAGCTTTGAATCTCTTTACTATTCCATTTTCATCCCTTTTGATGGTGTATACCCATCTGGATCCGATTATCTTTTGTGAGGTGGGTGTAGGCACTAAGTCCCAAACACCCCTCTCTTGCATTATTGCTATTTCATTATTCATGGCTTCTTGCCATTCCTGCGAGTGCGGAGATTCAATTGCCGATTTATAGTTTTGGGGAACTATTATCTCTATGTTGCTTGCCTCTGGCCTGGATTTGATATCTCTCTTTTCTCTGAAGTTAAACAAATTTTGGTCATAATGTATGTTAGCCTTAGCACAGAATTTTTTAACATCACTATGACTTCTCAGTCTCTGTTTATCACCCTTCACTGAGTAGTAAACATCAGTTCGAGTTCCATCAGGCCTGGGTACGATCTTCCTTTCCCAATCGATGTTTGAACAGGGGGGTCAGACCGGAATCAGCAGGAGAGTCCTCTTCCTCACTAGTATGACTAGTGTCATGGCTCTCACCTGCTTCTTCCTCCGACTCACTATCCAAACATCCCGATCCTGAAGTTCGAGTAAAACCCGATTTCCTTTGGGTGAAGTTTCTAGGTCGAATAGGGTCCAGGACGCCTTCCGCTGCTTCCATCTCCTCAAAACGGACATTGCTTGTTTCTAGTATTTTTCTTTCTTTCACAAGAAGAATTCTATAGCCTCTGGTATTTTCTGCATATCCTACCATAACTCCCAGTTGAGCTCTTAGGTCTAGCTTCTTCCTAAGCTGTTTTGCTATACCAGCATAAGCCTTACATCCAAAAATTCTGAGATGGGATACAGCAGGCTTCTTCCCATAGTACAATTCGTGTGGAGTTTTAACTTTAAATTTATGGCAAATCCTGTTCTTTGTATAAGTAAAACATAGGATTGCCTCTGCCCACATTTTGTCACCAACTTTACTTTGATTAAGCATTGCCTTGACACAATCTAATGCAGTCAGGTTGAATCTTTCAGATACCCCGTTTTGTTCGGGTGTATAAGTGTTAGATCTTTCATGCTTTATCCCTAACTTTTTCAAAAAAGCTTTAAATTGACCGTGACAAAATTCCATGCCGTTATCAGTACGGATGCACAAAATCTTTTTGCCTAATTGTCTCTCCTGACAAGCTTGAAAATCTTGAAAAACTTTAAATACATCTGATTTCTGTTTTAAAATAAAAACAAACACCTTACGGCTAAAATCATCTGTAATAGTCAAGAAGTATTTGTTTCCCCCCAATGAAGCTACAGGCATTGGACCACAAACGTCCATGTGCAGTAATTGCAAAGGTTCTGTAGATCTAATCCTGCCTATTGGTTTGTACGAAACTCTTTTAGATTTTGCAAGTTTGCAATGAATGCAATTTACTTTTGCATATTTTAATTTTGGGAGTCCGTTTGCCGCGGAAACTTTACTTGTTTGGTGCAAGTAGTCTGAGTTAATATGGCCATATCTTCTATGCCATAATTCAGTTTTATTCAGAATTTCAACTGTTGAACCACTAATTTTATTTGACTTTGATTTTAAATCAGATTTTTTTCTTTTATTCAAGTTAGGCTTAATTTTGCTTTGACTTTGACTATTTGTTGCAGGGGTTTTTCTAACCTGTTTAGAATTTTTGTCCCTATCCTGATCTCCTTTACGGCCCTCAACACTACTATTTAAACTTTTAGTTGAGTACTGTGGTTTTAAAAAGTAAAGCCCTTCTTTACGTTTAGCGTAAAAGAAATTTTCTCCCTCAGGAGTCTTAAACCATAGAACACCTTTGGCTGCACTAAAAGAATAGCCCTGCTCTTCTAATACAGATGCGGCCAACAAGTTACGCCGTAATTTTGGTGAATACATAACATTTTGTAACACAATATTATTTGTATGATCTTTAAATTTAACATACATATTCACCATTCCAATAGCCTCAACTGGGCTTTCCATATCACCCACTGCTAGCGACATAGATGTATCCTTACATTTATCAAATTTAGAAAACATTTTAATATCATTACAAAAATGTCGCGTAGCAGCGGTGTCAATCACCCAGCTGAGCCTATTGTCAGGATTATCAACAATATTAGCTTCTACATTTATTTTTGAAAATACTTCAATAATACTAGAGCTAGTCATCTTTTTCAATTTTGGGCATTGTGCCTTTACATGACCATTTTTATTACACATAAAGCATGGTCCTATGACCTTAATAGATTTTTTAACTTTGGTAACATTTTTGCATTTAGCGTTAACATTGGAAAAATATACAGATGAATTGGAACTTACATTATTATTGTCATGATCCTTCTTCAACTGCCTAATCCTGCCCTCCTCCAGTGAAAGTTCCTTTTGAATCTTATCCAATTTAAAATCCGTATCACTCCAACGATAAATGATTTGGATGATACTCTGGTACTGGTCTGGGAGATACCGGATGGCTTGGAACGCCACGTACACGTCCTCCACGGGATGGTTCACGTTTTTGAGCTTGGTTACTGCTTTCCGTATCCTCGTACAAAATATGTCGATGGGTTCCTCGATTCCCGGGCGAAGACTGAAAAACTCGTCCAACAGATGAACTAGATTAGCGCGCGTTGGGGCCTCAAAATGCGCCTCCAACTTCTCCCACGCATCCGCCGGGCTGTCGTTGATGTCTAGCAGTTCTCTGTATTCCGCCGAGATGTTTCGAAATAGGATGGAAAATGCGCGGTCGCTGCTGCGCATGTACTCCTCTCGCTCGCGCCGTGACGTAGACTCGTCGACTGGCAACGCAGTACGGTTGATGTGGCCGTAACATCCTTCTCCTTTCAGGATAAACGAAATTTCATTACGCCATGTGACGTAATTGTCCCTGTTTAACGCTTCTATGCCGTTGCTCACCTCCATAGTCTTTAACTGTGACTAGAGTGCGTTGTTTACCTTTCTGCTTAATGCAAATGGCGCCGGTCGCGGCCCCCGTCGATGGAATTCTCAACTCTTCACTGCTGCTTTATCACGGATAAAAGTTATGGCCTTGACATACTAAGGCCCATAACCAAATGACGGAGCGTGAAATGCTCTTTGCTATGTTAGCTGAGCGACTAGACTAGAAAATTTGAAAGTCATTTGCAGATTTAGCAGTGTTTGGCCATATCCATATCTGAAGTGCTGGTAGAAAAATTTTGTAGCAGATGATACGCAGTAGTGATGTGTTTTTCTCAAGAAAGCAAGTTCGTTAAACACAAACACAATTTATTTGTTGTGAGATCCATTGCACAATATATAGTTACAAAAAACACTGTAACATTCGTTGCAAAGCAAAACTATATACAATGAGCTAGCAAGCTCATGAAAAAGGTTGTAAACAGATTTATGACTAGGCACACACTCTCAGTTACTATAACATCGGTAAGTAGGAAAACAGCTACTGTACCACAAATGCCGTGCACGTTAATGAAACCACCATCATCAGGTCACACGTCATGGCGTTAGAAGTTAGACTACTCTCTACCGATCAAGGTCTGCCTTCCATAAAGGTCTTTCTACCTTAAAGGTCTATAAGGACAGCGATAAGGTCTTCCATGTCTACTACATGGTCAGTCAAGGACTGCATAACTGACTGCATAACTGACTGCCTAACTGAGAATGTGTCCTATCATATATACACCGTGATGGGTACGCTCCGGAACACAACCGTTGACGGCAGCGCCCTCACTATATGCAAAACAGGATGGAGAAGGCGATTTGCATGAATGGCATGTTCTGTTCCCGTCACGAGTCGTTCACGAGAACGGTGAAACCATTCTAAAAAATGTAAACACGTTCTCGCGATAACGAGAATCGCGACGAAAACAGAACCAAGTTTCCAACACTCCATAGACGCACTCACAACACACACACACAGACATCACTTCAAAAATGTTTGATTCGTGATCAGGGATGCTTGAAATGTGCTCTCCCATCGAAAACTCGAATTCGAATTTTCGACCCCGTCGCAATACTTTCCTTATAGATTATGCACATAAGAAAAGTAATAAGGTTGAAAAAAAAATATAAGAATTAAAATAAATAACGTTCATTCTAAGATCAAGACTTTAGAGCAATTAAAAATAATATTAAAAAAATATATAAAAATTAAATTAAACATACCTTAATACCCTGTGCTAAATTTTCTTAACTACAGATAATTAATTGATGAATTTTTATATGAGTGATAAAATACTGACAAATAAAAGAATTTTTTACATTCCCTTATACTGAGATCTTACTCATCAAAACAACCTGAACAGCCAGAGGACTTACTACCCACATAAACCTTGCTTAGGAACATTCTGTTAGACAAAAGGTCTTTCAAGGATAAAGCCTCTGCTTCCAGGATGATATACAACACTTTGCCTTCAAGCATCTACTACAGAACTTGAGAGCTGAAAAGCTGAAAGTCCTCCAGAACTGCAAAAGAGAGTCCGTAGACTGGACACCCTGATGTGTTAATTGCTTTTGGACAATTGACCGTTCCCATAAGATCCTATCTCATTTGAATAGGAGTGAAAAAGACCCCTCTAGACAAAGAGATGGCCATGACACAGTGCTCACTCTCTGCAATTTTTTTTTTTTTTGTAAAGGCATTTATTTTATCAGTTATGCTTGCAAATTTCGGAAGCCAAATAACAAAAATTCTGATGTGAGCAACACATGACTTTCCTTATATAATCTATAATGCTTTTAATTTACTACTTTTACAGTGAAAAAAAATAGATAATTTTTATAGTAGATATTTATATTCTTTCCAAGATATTGAATTGTCGTCAATGAGTCGTCATTTCCATTGATTTAGCGTCATTTTTATCCATTTGGCGAGTTTTTCGTTCATTTAGCAAAATTTTAAAAAGTCGCCAAGTTGGAGACGTGCTACCAAATTCGTCGCCAAAATCTCGCCAAGCGGTATGGATGGAGAAATAAGTTATTCTTACAGCAGATAAATGACTATTGACGTTCAAATACAAAAGTATTACTCAAAGTATCTTTTATCATAAATGGAACGAGCTAGAACCACGTCACCAAATTCATCATATAATATTACATATGAAAAGTCAACATGTTTCTCAATACGAGATATATTTTTTTTTATATGAATTTTTGATAATTTTTTTGAAAAATGTGCAATATCTCGAGAACGGTTCATGTTAGCGTTCTAAAATTTATGTCAATCGTTTTCTAATGAAAAATTACATAAGAAATGTCTATTTGCATAACTGTATTAGAGGATTTGATTTTTTGACGATTTTTTCAAAGTTTCACTCAAAAATTTAGGGGGGTTCTGAACATTTGATTGCGTATAAAAATAATAGGCTTCCAGTGTTTACGGATTGTAATTTTCATACCAAATTTCGTTCAAATCGGTCCATTCGTTCGTCAGTTATAGTCTCCATAGACTCACTGACACACACACACACATACTTTCACACACACACACACACAGACATCACTTAAAAATGTTCAATTCGTGATCAGGGTTGCTTGAAACATGCTCTCCCATGTTACTTTCCTTATATACATAATGTATAAGAAAAGTATTGTGACGGGGTCGAAAATTCGAATTCGAGTTTTCGAGATATTTTCCTTATATACGAGGCATGTTTTTTAAGTAAGTACCGTTTTGGAATTAAAAAAAGACGTGCAAAGATATCGCAATAATTTTATTTCTACATGAAAGCCTGTACCTTAATCTACTTTTCTACATAATTTCCGTGAATATTGAGGCACTTGTCATAACGTGGCACCAGTTTTTGAATACCCTCCTCATAAAATTCTGCCGCCTGACTTGTTAACCACTGTATCACAACTGTTTTGACTTCGTTATCGTCTTGAAGACGCTGACCACCCAGGTGTTTCTTCAAGTGCAGGAACAAATGGTAGTCGCTGGGCGCCAGATCAGGGCTGTATGAAGGATGATCTAGAGTTTCCCATTTAAAAAATTTGATGAGATCTTTGGTCCGATTAGCCACATGTGGACGGGCATTGCCATGCAGCAAAACGATACCCTTACTCAACTTGCCACGTCTTTTGTTCTGGATTGCACGACGCAGATTGTTCAATGTCTCACAATAAGACGCTGCATTGATTGTCTCATTACGAGGCAGAAACTCCACTAGCAATACTCCTTTTTTGTCCCAAAAAACTGTGCACATGATTTTCCGGGCAGAAATTGTTTGCTTAAACTTCACTCTTTTGGGTGATGATGAATGTCGCCATTCCATGGATTGTTGTTTTGATTCTGGTGTGACGTAGGCCACCCATGTTTCGTCACCAGTAACAATTTGGTCTAAAAAATCTTCACCTTCATTGTGGTACCGCTCAAGGAAAGTCAATGCACTGCCTAAACGTTGGGTTTTGTGCAAATCCGTCAACATTTTTGGAACCCAACGTGAACACAATTTCCGGTAATTCAAGTTCTCGGTCACAATGCGATACAAAACACTACGAGAATATTGAGGAAACCAGTCGCACATTGATGAAATTGTAAAGCGTCTGTTTTCTCTCACCTTTTCTTCCACTTTCTGCACCAAATCTTCATTAAAGACCGAAGGACGCCCACTCCGTTCTTCATCATGCACATTTGTGCGGCCATCTTTAAATGCTCTCACCCATTTCCTTACCATTCCATCACTCATAATGTTTTGTCCGTAAACTTCACAGATCTCACGATGAATATCGATCGGTTTTACGCCTTTAGCACTAAGAAATCGTATAACAGCCCGTACTTCACAATCGGCGGGACTCACGATTGTCGGAGGCATCTTAAACACTCAGTAAACAACGTATACAATGAAGAATCAGACTGTAATGGCGTCAGTGCGTAGACAAGAGATGTAGGTAACCAGCGCGCATGCGCGGAACGCCGACCGTAGCGCTGCGGCGGCGGAATCGCAAAACGGTACTTACATAAAAAACATGCCTCGTACATAATGTATAAGGAAAGTATTGTGACGGGGTCGAAAATTCAAATTCAAGTTTTCAATGGGAGAGCAATCAAGCATCCCTGATAACGAATCGAACATTTTTGAAGTGATGTCTGTGTGTGTGTGAAAGTATGTGTATGTGTGTGTCAGTGAGTCTGTGGAGACGATATCTCACGAACGAATGGAGTGATTCGAATGAAATTTGGTACAAAAATCACAATCCGTGAATACTGGAAGCCTATTGTTTAAAACACAATCGAATATCCAGAACCCCCCTAAATTTTCGAGTGAAATTTTGAAAAAATCATCAAAAAATCAAAACCTTTAATAAAGTTATGCAAACAGACATTTCTTACGTAATGTTTCCTTAGAAAACGATTGACATAAACCTTAGAACACTAGCATAATCCATTCTCGAGATATTGCACATTTTTGAAGTAAATTTATCAAAAAATCCCATAAATTAAAAAAAATATTAACTGTTAAGAAACATGTTCACTTTTCATATGTAATGTCATGCGATAAATTTGGTGACACCATTCTCGTGGATCTAATTCGTTCCATTCACGAGAAAAGATACTTTGAGTAATACTTTTATATTTGAGCGCCAATAGTCATTTATCCACTGTAAGAATAACTTATTTTTCCATCCATAACGCTTGGCGAGATGTTGGTGACGAATTAGCGGAATGTCGCCAAATGGATAAAAATGACACTAAATCAATGAAAATGACGACTAATCAAAGAAAATTCAATATCTTGGAAAGAATATAAGTATCTACTATAAGAATAACTTTTTTTAACTGTAAAAGTAGTAAATACATTGCATTATATAAGGAAAGTCATGTGCTGCCCACATCAGATTTTTTTTATTGCCTTGGGAACAGGGTAAGAAATTAGCGGGGGCCATGCGCGAAATGCGACCAAATTTTTATCGTTTGCGACCATAATTTCGGAATCGGGGGCCAAATCGCGACTAGAATTAAAGCACTATAATTTCCCAAAAATAACCGAAGAAAAATAAAAACCCTTTTTTTTCTTGTATAAAACAATAAATCAATTTAAAATTAATACAATAATATAAGACAAGCTTAATATTCCCACTCGCCAGATGGCGATTAAACTTAAAAAACTGACGATTAACAAAATCCTGACTGCCGGCCAAACTCTGATAGCTTAAAGAAACCCTTCTCTTTAAACAATGCCACCTGTGGAGTAATAAAAATCTGTCAATAATCACTACGATACTGCTATGGCTTTTCCGTAGTTGTGAGGAGATCATAATTTATTGCATTTGCAACATTCCTATCTTACCCCTCCTCTAAATCACCGATGTGTTTTACGACATGTCGTGGCGTAGCGTCTTTACCGGGTTCTATGCATTGACCTAGACACCCCCATTTTTACACGCTGTACGAAGGAATAACTATTCTGCTTCGAGGAGTAATCTAGATCTTTGGTACATGGATTCTTACACCTACCTCAAATTTAAAAGGGATGCACGAACGGAATTGAAATCACTCGCTAAAATAAAACATGCTGCGTGAAATTCGCCCTGTCTATTTTTGGCATGTGAATTTATTTATTGGTTAAATATTCATTACAGCATGTTTTTCATAATAAAAAATTAAAAGAAGTAATCTATAAGAAAGAGTTTCGGGAATTCGCTGAGGCTCGGGACCGGCGCAAGCGAACTAAAATCTGGGCGTCCAGCGCGAATAATGGACATCAACCTTTGGGAAGGGGGAATTCTTTTCCGGGCTGAATTGCTGACATTGCAATGTTATATAGTGCTAGTCTACTTTAATCTACATATTCACGGTCCATAAACGACCATATGGAAATTATGAATGTGTGTAGCATTGACTAAAATAGCGCGTTTGAAGGATACTAACCCGGACATACTTCGTATTAATTTTAAAGCTAGATCGCGAGAATTTCACAATTTTTAAAGTCTCGATGCACTACAGTTTTTTTTGTTCAGAGAAATTGTAGATTTCCTTTTATAGATTATACCCTGTTTTAAGTTAATCTCTCATCGATGATGCATAAAACTAAAAATGCATGGATTCCTAAAATGTTTGCATAGTTGTGTTTTTAGAAGTGTTTACTGTTAACAATAATTATAAATTCAAAGTTAAATCGGTTCCATTTTCAACTTATCCGCGGTCAAGAGCCTTCATTCCCCCCCCCCCCCCTTGTTGATCGGAAAATTCGAGTATTGTAATAAAACATCATGTTTCTAGCGACCAGTTCTTAAATTCAAAAACGTCGAAATATTATAAAGATCAAATTTCCTTAAGAGGATAAAGAATTTCCTTGTTATGAAATACATATATTGGGGAAATTTTAAAATAAAAGCATTCATAATGTCCGATAATATAACGGGAAAAAAGACCGAAATATCGCGATCGCGATGATGGAAAATTTACATAGTAAATGATCAAAAAATTAAAACAAGATTGTAAATTTATTAAAAATCACTGAAAATCATTGGTAAGACCCTCTAAATTAAAGAAAAATTAGTGGCCGGACTTTTTAAAATAATAGGGAGGAATAAATAATAGTAAATACTTCGTCAGCTTGGAAAAGTAAAAAATAAAAAGATCAAGACGAGAAAACTTGAAATTGCTTAAATTAATTGATTGAATTTAAAATTGCCTCCAAAAATATTTGAATGCTTCATGATAAATTAATTTTTTTGTAATCTATTGGAAAACAAATATTATAAAACACCTGAAAAGACTTATAATAAAATCATTGGTAAGATTTAAAACAAGAGATTAAAAAAAAATTACTGAATATAAATATTTAAAATATTCAAAAATGGGATAAATAAAAAATTTGAATTTGAAAACCTTTAAGAAATGGAAAAGATGGGGATAGGGACACTAACTTAAAGAAAAGAATTAGTTTTAGAAAAAACACTTAAAATAAGTTTTGAAAATCTATTAAATGTTAAAAATGAGATGTTAGCAATAATAAATGCATGTTAACAATATTACTCATTAAAAATTTTAAATATTTCTGTGAATTTGTCTTGTTTTCTTATCAAATAATAATAAAAAAATGTGTATCTTGCCAATCTCTTAAATTTCCCTCAATTTTTAAAATCCTCCTCCTTTGCATCAACATCCAAATAACAGATTGTATAAAAGTAGATCCCCTAAGGGGAGATTTTTTGATAATAGACCTAATAGTGACTTATGTTTACTGTATAATAAATCTATAAATAGGTAATACTAGCAAATTCCTACATTATTAAATAACATACTTAAACACAATTTTGCATAATATTAAGCAAGTTGAAAAAAACATCGCACATTTTGCAGCTGTCAACAACTGGCCATTAAACGTCATTGACCTACCGGCCAGTGGCTACTAACTAAAAATGGGAATTAAACGATAAGTCAATTTAAAAATTTTAATTTGCACTTTAGTGTCTTTTTTTTTAAAGTACATATATTTGGCAAGCAAATAAAATAT
The DNA here is from genome assembly GCA_951213105.1 of Amaurobius ferox. NCBI lineage: Eukaryota > Metazoa > Arthropoda > Arachnida > Araneae > Amaurobiidae > Amaurobius > Amaurobius ferox. The sequence continues at coordinate 135,421,423 of OX578135.1, read as the reverse complement.
TTAGATTAGGCCTATGTAGTTTTATCATGTATATTTTTTATTTCATTAAATTGTTTTATTTTGGCCCTTAGAAATTTTCAAATGGCCCATAAAAAATTGATGCTGGGGACCATTTGGCCCCTACGTTTTTTTTCTAATTTCTTACCCTGCTTGGGAACCAAAGAGGGCTTTTTGTTGGAAGCTAGTGCCTCGTAAAGGTTCTTTCCCTCCCTTCAAAATTGGACAATTAATGGGTAGTATTTATTGTTGCGTTGATGGCATAGCATACAAGGCATCTTCCTTGTATGCTACGGGCCCCCGTCTTTTTTTTCTTTTCACTTCTTGGCAACAAATGTGGAATCAAAGAAATAGAAGTTCCCTCACGTATCACATGTTTAATTTCTACAATTCTTTAGGTTTTATTTTATGGTTTCAAAAGACTTGCGTTTGCTTTCTAATTATTCTATACTTGTAATTTTATAATTGCACAAAATATGCTATATTGTATCATAAAAGAATTTTTATTATAAATTCATATGCACAAATACTGTAAAAAATATTTTCTCATGGCACCTTCATGGGCCCCTATCGCTGACCGGGCCCCAGTACCATGGTCCCAACTGACCCTCCCCCCCCCCCCTTTGTGGGGACCCTGCATGTATTGCAGGAAAAGTCACATTAATATAGTAAAATGTATATAACATACAGAGATGCCAACCTCTGAAAGGGGTCATTAGTGGAAAAATTAAGAGTTTTCAGTAAAACCGCATCGACCATCAGTAAGATTTTACGTATATTGACAATATATATTTTAAAACCTTAGAATAAGTTCAAAATGTAGTTTTGCTAACTTAACTAAGTAAATTACAACTAAACGGCACTATTTATGTTAAAATAATTAGGAAATTAACCTTTATAATTAACCAAAATATGAAAATAAGCTAGTTTAGTCAAGTTAATGTGCAACAATAGGGAGATGGAGATCGATGGAAAAGGATAATTTCGTACTCTCGGCAATGCCCGAGGGGGAAAAAAACTGAATTTCACGATCGTACTATTTATATGAAAATAATTAAAAGATTATGCTTTATAATAAACCAAAATATGAAAATAAGTTAGTTAAATCAAGTTAATGTGCAAAAATAGGGAGATGGAGATCGATGGAAAAGGATAATTGTGTACTCTCGGTACGCCCACGAAAAAAAAACTGAATTTCATGATCGTACTATTTATGTAAAAATAATTAAAAAATTAACCTTTATAATGAACCAAAATATGAAAATAATCTTGTTTAGTCAAGTTAATGTGCTACAATAGGGAAATCGATGGAAAAGGATAATTGATTACTCTCGGCAATGCCCGTGAAAAAAAAACTGAATTTCACGATCGTACTATTTATGTGAAAATAATTAAAAAATTAGCCTTTATAATCAACCAAAATATGAAAATAATCTTGTTTAGTCAAGTTAATGTGCAATAACAGGGAGATGGAGATCGATGGAAAAGGATAATTTCGTACTCTCGGCAATGCCCAAGGGGGGGAAAAACTGAATTTCACGATCGTATTATTTACATGAAAATAATTAAAAGATTAGACGTTATAATCAACCAAAATATTAAAATAAGCTAGTTTAGTCTAGTTAATGTGCAATAATAGGGAGATGGAGATCGATGGAAAAGGATAATTGCGTACTCTCAGCAACACCCAGGAAAAAAAAAACTGAATTTCACGATCGGACTATTTATGTGAAAATAATTAAAAAATTAGCCTTTATAATCAACCAAAATATGAAAATAAGCTAATTTAGTCAAGTTAATGTGTAATAATAAAGGGATGGAGATGGATGAAAAAAGGTAATTGTGTACTCTCAGCAAAGCCCGAAAAGAAGGACTGAATTGCGCAATCTTATAATTTAAGCGAAATATAATTTGTTTAGTAAAATATTTCTTTATTTTTATGCACACTATAAAAATAAATTAGGTCTATTGTTCTGATATGAAATCATTAGGAGAAGAAAATGGATGCAAACTGATAATTTTGGACTCTCAGCGAAGCAGGGAATATGAACTGAATGGTAGGATGCATGGATTCCACGGGATTTTCCGTAGTTTTGGGACAAATGTCCGTAAAACCATAAGATGAAGTAAAAATCCATACAAACTACGGAAAATCCATAAAAGTTGGCGTCTCTGTACTTGGCGACATTTGTCCAAAATGGCGGGCAAACTCTGCATTTTTGCTTTTATACGGAATCAAATGGACACATGGCAACCTTTATTTAACGGTTACGAGCACAGCGTAATACTTGGCAAATTTTTTCGAAAATGGCATACATACTCGGCAGTTCTGTTTTTATATGGATAACTAGTAAAAAAAAAAAAATCTAGAATTTTCACAAAATTCCCTGACTTTTCCTGGTTCTCCCAGTTTCCAGGTTGAGTGGACACCCTGCATGAGGTGGAAGCCCTCCAAATGATGACTGTCAATATTCTGCAAAATTTGCAGGGTACATTGGCTACTCCAATATCAGAGAGAACAGTTTGTCGACAATTGGGCAAAAACGGCTTGCACTCAAAATAGTCTTGTACTAAGACTGCCATTGACAAGAAGACACCGAAATAAGATATTGTAACGGTGTCAGGCTTGAGCCTCTTGGACGACTGAAGGGGACAAGATAGTATTCAGCAACAAGTCCTGGTTCTGTTTATCGAATAAAAATCGCCATGTGAGAGTCTGGAGGTGAAATAGAAACAGGTCCAATCTTGCTGCAATTCTTAAATGCCATATTGCTCACCAACACAACATTATGGTTTAGGGTGCAATCGGCTTCACTTCTGGTTCGTATCAAAGGCAGAATGACGGCACGACGATATGCGGATGAGGTGCTGCGGCCGTTTGCACTGCCCTACATTCAGCAGTTGCAAAATAGTATTTACCAGCAAGATAACATGCGACCGCACACAGCAACCATCAGCAGATAAACCTTGCATGATATCCAGGTGCTCCCTTGGCCTCTGCTGTCCCAGACCACCTCCAGGGTGGGGGAGGAGGCAACTTTGAAATTTCAAATTAGAACCCCTATTTTTTTATTGCAGATTCGGATTCTATGGGAAAAAATACGTAACTTTTGTTGGAAACATTTTTTTCGAATCTTTGTAGATTACGTTGCAATCACAAAAATAAATAATTTAAATTAATTTAATAAATACCTCATTTTGACTCCAGGTATAAAAATACTACTTGAAGATGGTAAAACACGTCTAACTGATAACAAAATATTAATTAAGTTTCGTTTTTTCAAGAGGAATCCACGTTTTACTTGCATTGGTGCATCGTTGAAAAAATAACGTTTTATCGGGTAGCGCTAGAAGTAGTTATTTCATCAAGTAGTACTTTTTATTATTATTTATATTTTTCTGTTAGTTCCTCTTACGTCAGTTAGACGTGTTTTACCATCTTCAAGTAGTATTTTTATACCTGGAGTCAAAATGAGGTATTTATTAAATTATTTATATTTTGTGATTGCAGCGCAATCTACAAAGATTAAAAAAAAATGTTTCAAACAAAAGTTAGGTATTTTTTCCCGTAGAATCCGAATCTGCAATAAAAAATGGAGGTTCCCATTTGAAATTTCAAAGTTGCCTCCTCCCCCACCACGGAGGTGGTGGTGGTGGGCTAAATTTTGCTGGGTTCAATTTCCCCCTCGGAAATATGATAACTTTGTTAAAACATTTTTTTTTTGTATGATGCATATTTCGAGAGATATTTCGATGTCTCAATTTAAATGGACCACCTGGTATATGCCATCTCTCTTTGTTTCCTTTATCATCACACTCTATTCATTCTTTCATGTTATTGCATTTTCTGCGTCGGGTAGTGTACAGAACAAAAACTTTTACACGTTTCTTTTTTTATATTACCAACCAGACTATAGAATTAGTAAATTTAATAATTAAAACTTTCATTAATAGTTCAAATTTGCATTTTTCAAATACAAAATTAAAACAAGTATATAGACATCAATTGCCATATCATAATTTGATTATTATTCAAAATAAATTGAGCTAATCTTTTTAATATACTTAGCACAAAGTTGAAAACAGTTAAATTTTAAACTATTTTGCCTTTTTAGATAAAAGAGTAGGTATGACACAATTTATGTAAAATATGAGTAAAGCATTCAATTTAAAAAAAAAATAAATTTTAATATTTAAGTAATACATATGAAAATTACATGATATCCATTTATTTATCATACCAAAACAATAAAAAAAAGATTTAAAAAGATTATACCTTTGATAATGCAGTTATCAAGAGATATCTCCATTTTCCCACATTTTCCTCACTATCGAAATCATAGATTTGATCAGCCTCACGGCTTGAAGAAAACATGTCAATAGTTAGGAAAAAAAGATAATTAACTTTTACAGCTCAGCTAGGATCCATTTCAAAGATTAGGAGCATCAATAGTGAATTAATCATCTGAAATAAAATTTCACATGGCTTTATATAATATAAAAAATAATAAAATAATTATTCAAAGTAAATTATTTGATTTTACTAAAATATAATTTCTTAATGTGTTTAATATCTTTTTGCAATATTGAAAAGTAAATTTCAACATGGCATAACATTGTATGTACAGGGTGGTTAGAATTAAAGTATCCCTATAATTCAGAACACTGTAGAGAAAAAACTAGTGGTCATAAGAACACCAAGTTTTTGCGGTATACATTTTAGAACATGCAGAAACGAATGACGCAATAAAAAAAAAAAAAAAAAAAAAGTTCAAAAATGACTGATAGAGGAAAAGATTGTGCTGCAAACAGTCCCTAGTAAAATCATAATTCAATGAAATGGCTTGGCAGATGTGGTGTTGCATATTAATTACAAATTGTAAGTAGTATAAGTGACCATCAACTGTCATAAACCTTGAATATGAAATATTGTAAGCATTTTGCAAATGTTCCATACAGCATCAACAAAATAAGATGTCACTTTATTCAAATTGTTTAAACACAATTTGTTATGAAAACACATTCAAAGCTTTGTGGAAACATTCGACAATCGCTATGGGACTCTCATTTCCTGATCGTGCTTTATTAATAAAGTTGTTTTGCAAGAATGACGAAAATGCAGCTAGTGCTCTTCGCGAGTACAGGCTTTTGAAATAGTTGCATACAGGTCCTCTTACAGCATGTAGAGTCCGGAGAATGGTTCAATGCTTCAATGAGACTGGAAGCTTCTCAGTTCGACCAGGATAAGGCTGAAAACCTGTGACAATGCAAGTGGCTGAAGAGTTTGTAATGACTGTTGTTGAGCAGACCAATCACAATGAGGCAGGAATCAGTAGTACTCGAGCTGTTGTAAGACAATTGGATTTGCCCTACACAATGGTATGGAAGTGTTTGCAGAAAACTTTAGAAAGTTATCCATAGAAGATCCAGCATCACCAAGTATTACAAGGTTCTGATACAGATATCCATGAAATGTTCACTTTGACATTCCTTGCACACATGCAGGTAGACACCAACTGGCCCTGAAACATCTTGCGGAGTGATGAGGCACATTTTTCTCTGTGTGGAGCAGTAAACACCAAAAAGAACTGCATCTAGGCAATGAAAAATCCCCGCCAGTTTCACCAATTCCCCTTAAATTTGCCAAAACTAACCATTTAGATAGGGTTTACAGCAATATTTCTGATTGGGCTCCTATTTTTTTCTATTTTTTTTTTTTTAAGAAATTTATCTACAGGGACCAAGTACCTGTTCAGTTTCTGCAGGATATAGGAACTATATCCTGCAGGATATATGCATGTTATAGGAACATGTTGCAGACCTTTGTTATTCCTCATCTCCAATAACGAGGATGCCAGAGTTCTACCATATTTCAACAAGATGGAGCACTTCCCCACATTAGCCGTCCTGTTCAACAGTTGTTGGGACAACATTTTACGGAAAATTGAGTAATTAGTCATGCATTCCCATCTTCATGGCCACCCTGATCACCAGATCTGAACCTTTGTGACTTTTGGCTGTGGGATTACCTGAAAATCATGGTTTATTAGGGAGATATTCGTAACCTTGCAGATTTGAAGGACAGAGTCATCTTGCACATGTGTAATATCACAACAAATCAGTTACATGCAGCTATCGAACACGCTATCACCCAGTACCAGTTGATGCTTCTTCAACACAGTGGATATATTGAACACAGCCAATGACTTTCTTTCTACAGCCTTCTTCCGTTCTGCATTTCATGCGTAACATGTTCCGGATGCATTAATTAAATTGACATTTTTCAGGGCCGGCTCAAGGATATTTTCATGTGTGGACAAAACTGTTTGGAGCCGCCCTACATATATATATACAGGCTATCCCCAAAACATTGACCTCGGTTTTTATTCCTTAAATATTGATCTTAAGCATATATTACAAAGTTGTATAAAAAAAGGTACAGAATTTTATAAAATCGATTAACATTTTCAGGGAATTAAATTTTAAGAAATACAAAATTTAAATTTTTATACGGCTCCTGTACAAAAACATTTCCAATGAGTAAAATGTGCCCCATACACTAATAAGGTGATGTACAAAATTTCAGCATAATATCATAAAAAGTCACAGAGATATGAAAAGACAAAAATGCTGACTTAAATCACTTTTTGATGTATTGACGTGGGTTCTCAGCGGGGAAAAATCATGTCAGCAGATCGCGTTTCAGGGGTCATACACAAATTACGAAAGAAAACAATGATTACATTTAAATAAATAATAATTTTGCTATTTATTGGTACAAAAGTATCTACACTGTGTAGCAGGGTTGGCACGTTTTTGCCAAAGGTGGAATAAAACATAGAAAAAACTGTCCTAACAAAAATACATTTTTGCCACTTTTTGCCGCAGTGGCAAAAATAGATATGTTTTATTTATGGGAATGTAATTAAGTTATTTTAATTTTTACTAATTTTAACTCTAGTAATATATAACTTTAATGTTTTTTTTATGACTTAGAATATTCAATGCATCATTGAAACAGTAATCTAAATGCTATTAAATTTGTATTGTTTTAGTAAAATACTTTTTTAGTTAATATGAATGCAGAAAATGAGAAATTAGAAAATATTCTCTCTATTGCAGCACTGCTTGAAGGGCATGTTTGGAAATGTGCAACTAACTTGCAAAAAAAAGTCTTCAGATATATCACATGCTCTTGCTATACTTCTCCACCATTTATTAGCATCAAGAGTCTTAATCACTTGATCTTCAAAAAATGTATCTGTGGATATGGTTTTTCTTTCAGTTCAAAGTTTATAGCATACGATATAAAGGGTTTATTTTTTGTAGACATGCTCTGGCCTTTTCTTTTTGTTCATAATTGAGATTTTCCTCTCTGTATTTAGGATGCAATAAAAAAATAAGCAAGATGCCAATGCAAAATTGCTTGATTAAACCTTTTTTTGACTACAGTAGAATGGGATGGTTTCAGCTCGTCATTTTTTAACAAATTGTCCCATAAATGACAAGCATCAGTAATTGTTGTTGAATTACTCTCCAGATGAGCTAAAGCACTTGCTACTGGCTTTAATTGTCTGATAAGGTCCTTCACTTCTTGATAAAGGTTAAAATCCTGTTTACGAGCTGCAATGTTTGGATCCATCTCCTCAAAATGCTCATTTGTTATTTTTATATATGATGTATGATTTCGAATAAACGCTTCTAGACAAATCAACTGACTACCCCACCTAGACAGGTAATTGAGGTGAAACATGCTCATTGCATTCCTTTAACCATGCTCCAGGAGCATGATGATTTCGAAAATACTTGTGAATATCTATTACATGTTTAATAACGCCGGAAGGTGTTATATCTTCTCCTAAAAGGTTTAGCCAATGAGCTGCACAACCATATGTTATCAGAGTTGAACCCTCAGATTTTTGTTGTAATTCACGTCTCATTTTCCCCATATTTTTAGCATTATCAGTAACAATGCTTTTAACTTCACTGTCATATGTTTCTTTAGTAATCTGAATAATGTCACTACATTTTTTAGATAAAAATTCTGCTGACTTTTTTGTGGTTCCAGTGTTTTCAACTATAATACATGAATTTCCATTAACTTGAATGCAAGATGCTATTATGGGTTCATTATGGATATTACTCCATCCATCAATAAGAAGAGTACCTTCCTCCCCTTTTAAGTTTTCAGCAACTAATCCTTCCATTTCACTGTGAACAACATCTAAAAGGGAGCCTGCCAGTTTTTTACGTGAAGGGGCTTTATAACTTCGTCTCAAGATATGGATCAAATTTTTAAACAATTCGCATATGTTTTTTTGTACAAAAAAAAAAAAAAGGAAAAAAAAATTGCAGGAATTTAAAAAAATTACTTCTATAAATTATTCATAAAAGTTATACCTAGAGGTTCAAATAAGGATAAAATGAAGATTGATTTCACAACTTCTTATTAATCAATTAATGTTTAATTATGTTTTATCACTTTAATTAATCAAATTAATATTAATGAAATAACTAATTAATATTCTGATTTAAGTCTCAATTATATTATGTACAAAATTATATTGTTTTTTGTACATTTTTTTAAATCCAGCCATTTATTTTTGCCAGTTTTTACCAGTTTTTGCCACTGTCCTGGCAAAAATACCATTTTGCCGGCAAAATGACCAACCCTATTACAGATATATATATATATATATAATAAATAATAGTTTACACCAGTCTAGCAATAATTACCTTATTCTAAATAATAGTAAAGAATTAAAGAATAAATTAACATCTCTTAGAAAAATAATAGGATTTCAAACTTTTGATCTTAAAGATCTTTTTAATTAAGATCTCTGATCTATATGATGTAATTTTAGCTCTATATAATGCTTATATTACTAACCTATCAACTCAAACAAATATTATAAATTTTCCTAAACTTCTTCACTTTGTTATTTTCAACAATTATATTTTTCAAGGAAATAAATTATACTTACAAGTCTCCGGAGTTCCACAGGGTAGATGCAGTAGTAGTATATTAGCTAATTTATACCTTTATCATTATGAAAAGTCTTTTACTTCAATCGATTATACATTTTACAGATATGTTGATGATCTATCTGATTTTCTTAGTACATACTGAAAATTATCTCATAGATATAGATTTCTATCTAGACAATTTGGAATTAATTCCCAATGAAGCTACTATTAGTAATAATATTAATTTTTTGGATTTAAATCTTTTTATTGATCCTTCTAATAGAATTGTTACTAATGTATGTGATTCAAAAGACTTTTTTCATTTTAACATTAATAAAATCTTACCATTTAATTCCTGCAACTCAATTCAATTGTTTAGAAATATTATACTTAATCAGCTTTTTAGAATTTATAGATTATCTGATAAAAAATTTCATGCTATGCATATAAATAACCTCAAAATTACCAGCAATTTATATAAATATCCCTCTTATTTAGTAAATGGTATAGTTAAAAAGTTAGACTTGCTGGATTTTCATGAATTCTATTCATAGTATCTTTTATTAGCCAGACATCTCCTTTCCCTTGTATTATTAATACCTTTATTTTTACATCCTCTTCAACATCAGCCTTACTATTATTAGCCCCACTTTTTTGTAGCTCCTTTAGTATATTACTTTTTCTTACCTTTTCACATTACTGTTTTTCATTTCTTATGAATGGCAACAGTAAATCATTCCTTTTTACTTTGCGAATGCCATGGCAATACTGGTCTCTTCATTCAGGGTTCCAGGGTTCGACTGGTTCGGGCATATGCTGTGTCTTTTCCAGGTATTCATGTTTTCTTTTATTTTTCCTTCTTTATGTATGTTGTCCAAGTAGAAATAGTTTATAGATATAATCTATCCATTTCTTCAGAAACATGCATTTTTAGTGTTTGCTTCGTCAAAATACTTGGACCAGAAGAAGAGTTTTGCGAAGTGAACATTTCCATTTTTTAAGGCCTAGCCCTTGTCCACGTGTATAGCAATATTGCTTCATTTTTTATGTTTTTCTATATTCGTTTCCATACCATTGAAATTCGTTGATTTTCTTTAACTTGATGACTCGTAATTTGTATTTTTTTCTATTTGATTGAAGATTTGCTGTTTTATACTTTTATTTTGTGAGTGTTTTAGAAAGTTAAGTTTATCGAGTTGCAGCTTCTCTCACTTTTCTTTCATCAGACTTTCACACTTTTATTATTATTATTATATATATATATATATAATAATAAAAGTTTGAAAGTCCAATAAAAGAAAAGTGAGAAGCTGCAACTCGAAAAACCTAACTTTCTAATAAGCTTACAAAATAAAAGTATAAATCAGCAAACCTTCAAGCAAATGGAAAAAATTGGAATAAATTAAAGAATGGAATAAATAACAAGCAATGGAAAAAATTCAATAATAACATTTAAATCCAAATTTTTGGATTTAAATCTTATTATTGGACCTTCTAATAGAATTGTTACTAATTTATATGATAAAAAAGACTTTTTTTAATTTTAACATTAATAAAATCTTACCATTTAATTCCTGCAACTTGATTCTATTGTTTAGAAATATTATACTTAATCAGCTTTTTAGAATTTATAGATTATCTGATAAAAAATTTCATGCTATACATATTGATAATCTAAAAATTACCAGCCATTTATATTAATATCCCTCTTATTTTGTAAATGGTATAGTTAAAAAATTTAGATTAGCTGGATTTTCATGAATTCTATTCATGGTGTTCCATTTTTATAAATGAGTTTTTTTAGTTTATAATTATTTTACAAAAATAATATTTTTATAATTAATGTTTTTTTACTGTTATGTAATCTGTAATCTATATTTTTTAATAAAAGATATGTTCATGCATATTTTTATTGTTAATTTTATAACCCTTATGATTTTGGTGTTCTACGAATTTTTGTTATCATCAAAAATGCTCCACGACTTCAAAAAGTTTAAGAACTACAGGTTTAGACAAATACTTGTCAATCAAAGTCATATTCTCAATTAATTCTCTGGAAATTCCATGCAGAGGAGTCATATCAAAAGTTATAGAATACTAACTATAACTTTTAGCATAGCTTGTGCACCCTCTTTAGCATTTCAAATGTCATCAGTTGTCACAATAACAATTTAGAGTTTACGGAAGCTGCACTAATTATTGAGGATTTTTACATTGATGACCTCCTGACTGGTAAGAATTCTACTGATGAAGCTATATGGTTGGTGGCTGATTTAAATCATGTAAAAAGAAAGGTGGTTTCATGCTTTGAAAGTGGTCACAAATGTTCCTGAAGTACTCTTATAATTTCCCTGAAGAACTTAAAACTCCCATTCAGACCGTAAATCTTAATGATGATGTTTCAGTTAAAATTCTAGGTTTGTTTTGGAACTCCACTGAAGATATCCTGTAAATTCATATTACTGAGCCTAAATCAGTATACACCAAAAGAGAGCTATTGTAATAAAATGCAATACTTTTTCGCACTACTTTTGAAAAGCAGATAACTATACAAAATGTCCTTGATTAGTCATTTTTTTAATTTTGAGGAGGAAAGGGGATAATGCTTTATTTTGAAGAAAGGTGATAGACAAGAACTAGAAGGATACAAGTGACATTTTACTCATTCTGATAAAATAGCAGGTAATTTTTTTAGAAATCTATTCTGTCAGCATCAAATTCTGTAAAATTTATAAAAAATATAATAAATAATTATTTTTGCAAGTACTTTGGCTGAAGGGAAATACTGTATTTTTAAAACTTTTACTGTATTTTTTTAAGAGTTTAATTAAGTAATTGTTAAATATTTTTATATATATTTAATAAAACCATTTTTATACCTATAACAAACTAAGCAATTTATTTTGCTTTTTATTATTATAATTGTTGTTTTAGTAATAGCAGTGTTCTCGGAACCCATGGGTGCAACTTGCACCCACAGAAATTTGAAGAAAATTAAGTTTTTTATTGTTAATTTTCTTTAAGTGGTATGATATTTTCCCACTAAAAATATTCAAATATTTCTGCAAAAATATTCATTTAGGTATCCATAACAAAGCTTGTGAAATGCACATTATCGCGTTGGAGCTAAAAATATTACCCTGTCTTAAGAGCACTACAAGACAGTTTTAACATAGTCTGATCATCTTAACTCCTATCTATACTTGTGACGACATAGCATATTTTTTCGCTGCTCACAACTGAAATCACAACACCATAAAGTTATAGGTGTAGCTTTATGTAAATCAGGCAATGGAAACAGCAAGGCTCATATGCTAATGATCACAGTTTCATTACGCAGAGTGATGTAAAACCTTGCCGAGCAACATAAAAGCGTCTGGTCAAGGAGGAATGATATTACAGCTAAATTATAGTGTCATTGGTTTCAGGTTGTAAAAATCATCACAGTATGCCAAGAGTAAGTTGACGTACCATATACGTTCAGTTTTCGTCAACAAAACGGCAACAAATCCTTGTTTTAAGTGAGTGTGGCATGAGCCTTCAAAGGATCGCTGAACTATTGGGTTGTGATGTGAGCACAGTTCAACGGTGTGTGTTATGGTTCGCAAGAGACAACAAAATGACATGAAGATCAGGTAGTGGAGCTTCCAGGTGTACCACAACACGTGAAGATCATATGCTTCTGAGAAGTGTTGCAAAAAAAGCCGTTTACCACAGCAATAATCATGTTACAACATTTATCCCACACTACGGGTAACGTGGTATTGACGCAAACAATTCAAAACCATTTGCATGACCCAGGACTCTGAGGTAGATGACCTTTTCGACACCTACCATTTCAATGTCTTCATCTGTTACGTCACCTCCAGTAGTGTCAAATGAGATGCAATTGGTCGACAGAATGGCGAAACATTCTGTTCATGGATGAATCACGATTCTGTTTTGGCATGCCAGATGGCTGTATTCATGTATGACGGTGCTTTCAACAATGCCACCAGGAAGCTCTTTCTATCAGTCACCACACAATGCCCCTAAGTGGTACCATGGTTTGGGATGGTATAACATTTGATGGACAAACACCTTTGGTCCACGTTTCTGGCAGTTTCACAGCACAACAATACGTCTCTGACATTGTGAGATCTGTGGTACAGCCATATCTGTGAACCAGGCCTGGACTGCTTTTTCAGCTAGATAATGCCAGGCAACATACTGTATGGGTAACTATGAATAGTCTACAAGGTTTTGATATCCTACCTTGGCCAGCATTCTCTGGATTTATTGCCAATTGAGCATATTTGGGACATCATGGTTCGCCGATTAAGAGAATCCCCAATTCCAGCAAACCATGTTCAGTTACAAGCTCAATTGTATGCTGTGTGAAATGCCATCTCTCAGCACACCATTAACTATCTCGGGATGCCTCGTTTATTCAATCCTACATAGCTGCTCCTGGTGGCCTATTCCACATTGATCTAATGTCAATAAAGTTCCATGCTTTCATTTTCCAGGTATGATTTTTTGATCATTTGCACATCTCCATGTTACAATTATATTCTGTAAATTTCATAAGGATACATCAATTTCTTCATAATGTCTTTCAGTTGTGAGCAGTGTAATTTAGTCAGTAAAAAAATTCGTCCAAGTCAACTGTCTGCCATTGATGTCTTAATCTAGTAATCATTAAGAAATGTTTAATTAGTTTCAGGTGATTTATAATGTTCTTCAAGTTCAATTTTAACTCTATACCTCTAATCTATCATTGGAATTTCATATATTTTTATTTTATATATATATATATATATATACTTGTATCATATATATACTTGTATCATATATACCTGAGATTGTTGATTAATAGAAAATGTTCTGTATAGCAAAAGTGAAAGGAAGATGGACTGAAATGTAAATGTAACATCAAATATACTATACGACAAGCCGTTGAATATTTTAAAAAAACATGATAAGTAAACATTGTAAATAAAACAGGTACTAAATTGTTATAAAATACCCCTTTTTTCTTGTTCCATATATAAGTTAAGGAAAGGAATAAGAATTACATATGGTAAAGATGGGTGAACAAATTTTTTGTAACTGCACATTAAGATGAAAGTACTTTTATATAAATCATATATGTAATGCAGGTACTTAAGGTACTAATCCCCTGGTTCCCTGCATAAACATACATGGTGTAAATGCAAGAAATGTGTTTAAAGATGAAAAGTTGCAAAACAGAAACATTGTTTTGCACGATGAGCTAGGCTAGTGGTTCCCAAACTTTCTGGTCCACAGACCCCCTCAGAGAAAAAAAAAATTTCGCGGACCCCTTAAAACCATATTGCAAGGGCGTGTTTCTATTGGATATGTACAACAAGTATAATTTAGTGTGAACAGTGATTCTGCTTTCTTGCAATTAGCTCAGTAATATTTGGTTTAATGTCTGATAATTTCAGTCTTAAATCACTTTCAACTTCAAGTCTATTTCTCAACTTAGATTTTAAATATGTCAGGTGGGAGAAAGCTGTTTCGCAGAAGTAAGTTGTGGGAAAGGGAGTTAAGCACTTAAGAGCCTTTCTTGCGAGTTGAGAATAGTCAGCCATTACTGATAACCAAAAGTCAGCTAATTGTACTTGTGAGAACATTAATTTTAGAGAACAATCCGATGAAAGATCCGCCAAAAAATCTTCTTTTTGTGGTGTAAGAGAGTGGTTGGTTGGTAGTTCACTAGCAAATAGATTCAATATCCACATGTCACCGTCATTGGTTTCGGGAAAATATTCATCTAGCTGTAAATGCAATTTTTCCAAGTGTAATTTAATAATATTAATTATTTCCTGTGGAACATTTTCTTCTGAACTCTGGATATATTCTGCCATGGACGGAAATTGTTCGAAGATCTCGGTGTCCAATCTCTGAATCTACATCTTTAATTTTTTTTCCTCCCCTTGATTTTGTCCTGAACTTGAAAAATAGTGACGCTAGATCCCTGCAGGCTTAAATTAAGTCCATTTAGATAGTTAATGATGTCAGCTAGATATGACAACTTCAAAATCCAATTAGTTTCATGGAACCTATCTTTAAGGTCAAAGTTAGATTCAAATAAAAATAATTTTACTTCTTCCCTCAATTCAAATATTCTGGTTAATACTTTTCCACGAGAAAGCCACCGTACATCACAGTGCATTAACAATTGTTTGTGATCGTTGCCCATTTCCGCACATAATATGGCAAACAATTGAGAATTTAAAGGATGTGCTTTAATATAATTTACAATTCTAACTACCTCATCAAAACATTCTTTCAATTCTTGTGGCATTTTTTTTTTTTTTTTTTTACTAACGCTTCCCTGTGGATACAGCAATGAACCCACTCAATAGATGTTGCTATAGCTTTTAATTTAGTTACCAATCCACTCTTCCTTCCACACATCGCTCTTGCTCTGTCAGTGCTGACATCTACACATTTATTCCAATCAATGTCATTCTCAACCATAAACTTGTTCACAATGTTAAACAGTTCTTCTGAAGTTGTGCGTGATGATAGATTTACACAAAAAAGAAAATCCTTATGTAATTTTTTTTATAATTATAGCGGATAAAAGCAATCAAATTTGCATTATTGACAATGTCAATGCTTTCGTCTAACTGGATTGCAAATAATGTACAATACTTTTTAATTCTGTTGAGAAGTTCTTCCTTCACATTTTGGGCCATTTCGTCTATCCGTCTTTTTACTGTATTGTTAGACAAGGAAATTAAATTCAAAGACTTACTAGCTTTTTCATCCAGAACTGCTGAGACCATCAATTGCGCTGCTGGTTTTATAATTTCTTTACCAGTGGTATGTGGCTTTCCCTTTTCAGAGATGAGTAGAGAGACCTCATATGATGCACGAACAGCATTTTCATTATGGCCACCACTGGCTTTATACAACATTGTTTGGTTGCCAAGCAACTCGTCAGCTTTTAATTGAAAAAAATCAAGAGATTTTTTGTTTGTAAATGTCGAGAGAGTTTTGCATGTTTCATGCTTTCATTAGATAAAACTTGGTAACAAATAACACAGTGCGGAGATAACACTTCTCCCTTTTCAATGGAAATAAACCCGAAGTTTATATGAATCACAATATTTACGAACCTTTTTTACGTTAGCATTCACAATTTTGGCACTGGAACAACTATCTACTTTCGAACTCGTCACTTCATTATTCGCGATACAACTAGAACCAACAACATTTTCAGTTTCCAAAGGACGCTTTGGAGCACCTAATTTTAGCCAACGATCCATTTTATCAAATAATTAACAAATATCTGCAGGGTTGAAAGTACGTTAGTGAAGTATGTCACGTGACTTTCTGCGGGAGCACCCGTGTAAATCAGCATGGGAGAGACGGGAGATGTTCGCTACGCTCCCCTCTATTCAAAGCTGACATCATCCGGTCTCTAGTAGTATTAATGCTCGAAGTTACAAGTGCTTTGACGTCGGAGCTACATCAGAGTATCATCACCGTTAATCATGGCATTGTGCCAAAACGAAACCTACTCCCAAACAATTTAATTCTGTTTGAAGATATAACCTATCAGTTTGAAATTAATTTCATGAATGTATTTAATTCAAAGTTATCTAAAAATAAAGTTCATTATTATTTTATTTAAAAAAAATAAAATAAAAAAAAGAGTGGAGAAAAATAATGAATTTTTTTTTTTTTTTAAAGCTAATTATTTATTCGTTAAATATTGCATGTTCTTCGCGGACCCCCTAAAATCTTGTTGCGGACCCCAGTTTGGGAACCACTGAGCTAGGCCTTTTCTAGCTCCCAAAAAAATTTTTTGAAATTGAATAAAGTGAAAAGCATTTCCGAAACCATGTAAGTTATCAAGGGCCATACATGTTTCGTTAATGCGGATTCTACGTTTCTGTGTGCATTACTGTAAATTGTATTACAGAAATACTGCACATGGCCCGACGTAGAAGAAAATATAAATTGGATCAGATATATATAAGAAACCAAATATAATCAAATATACTAGCGTGAGGCTAAGTATTCATAGAAGAATACAATGTAATGAAAAGGTATAAGAATATATAATAATATAAATGTATTTACCCCTTGTGCTGCTTAACAGTGTAGATTACATGATACTGACTAAGCATTGTAACTCAAAACAGGTTACAGTTAATTCTATATACTAAGATTTCAACTGTTGGAAGTGAAACAGGGAGATGAAAAATTATTTAAATTTGTTTGAGAATGATCTGTCAATATGTTGCTGTAATTGTAGCAAGGTGTTGAATTTGAAATTAAAATGTGTTTTAATAAATGAAAAAATAAGGTTTGGTGGGTAGGTATTTTGGATAGTAGTGTTTATGAATTTTAAAAAATATTCTTTGTAGTAACATGGTGTACTTAACATTTTTATTCTTAATAACTGGTTATTAATAATATTTCTATATACTGATTTTGAAAGATTGAATGAAAAATGTTGAAGTTAATTTACTTTGAAGTTATAAGTTTTTGTTTTGTCGTATATTTTAAATTTTAATGTGTCTGCATTTTGAATTTTTTAAACTAACGTCTAGATAATTGGTCCAGTTTGATGTATATACATTTTAAATTAGTTGTAGATTAAGTGGATAAAAATTAAAGTTTAATATATGTGCTTCATTAGTAATTCTAATAATAATTAGATCATCAATAAATCTGTACATGATATGACTGTTAAAAGAGTACTGAATTTCGTAAAAATGTAGATAAAGGTTGGCCAGTATTGTGGATGAGATTCATCTCTGTGGTATTCCCTTATTTAATTTATATATGCAATTTCCTTGAAATATATAATGTTTAAACAGAATGAATTTTAATAATGTTTTGAATTTTGGAAAAGAGATGTCTTTTGATTGAGTAAATTGTTCATATAAATTTAGTATGACTTTATATAAATCATTAATATCAATGTTATTAAAGAGGTCTTTGAAATCAAAAGTTTTTATATCATGTATATGTAAGGTAGTTGTTTTAGGTTATTAATCAGTTCTAAGCTATTTTTGATTATATGTGTTTGTTGGGTATTAAAATGATCATAAATTTGATTTAGTATAATTAGAAGTTGTTTGTCAGCAGCATTGGTGTATGAATTAAATATTATAATAACAGTTCTAAAAGAAATTGGTGATTTATAGAATTTAGGTATGAGTATCAGGTAGGGAAAATTAAGATTGTGTTTTTGTTTAAGATAGTAAGCAATAATTTGTTTACTTATAATAGTGATATTAGAGTTTATAGGAGTTAATGAAAGTGGGGTATGGAGTTACAGTAAGTCCAAATAAATATTTTTGCAAATAAATGCATAATTACTTGTTGATGCCTTATCAAGATAAGTGATTACAAATTTGTCTTGTAGTAACTTGATCTCTTTAAAGATGTCTTGGTAATTATGTGTATATTTTGGTATAGGAAATTGTTGAATCAATTGTTTTACATGCCAGGTGACTTGTACTTACCAGCTCTTAAAGGCTTCAAAAGGACAGTGGTGTTTACCTGAGATTTTATATATATATTTATCTAGATCAATGTCAAAAGCTTATTTTCTCTTTATTATATAGTAGTGGTAGCCTGTATTTGGATATATATATATATATAAAAAATGTATGTGAACAAATCCATGGTTTAGGCCTAGCCCTTGTCCACGTGTATAGCATTAATGCTTGGATTTCATTTGTTTTTCTTTTATCGATTTCATACCAATGATTTTTGATGAATTTCTTTAACTTGATGATTTGAAATTTGTATTTTTTTCCATTTGATTGAAGATTTGCTGATTTACACTTTTATTTTGTAGGCTTGTTAGAAAGTTAGGTTTTTCGAGTTACAGCTTCTCACTTTTCTTTCATTGGACTTTCAAACTATTATATATATATATATATATATATATATAAGTAATAAAAATAAATTAAAGTAGAATAAGTGAAGATAAATAGTGAAGCATCCATAACAAACAAATGAATTCAATTACTAACCAGAAAAAACTCAAGAGAATGCCAGTCATAAACAAGAAAAAGCAGGAAACTAACCTTTTAATTTAAAGCTAACACTCCAACTGCACAAGCGCAATAAGTAGATGTAATTTTAATTGTAAAGTTCTTTAATACATATGTATTGTTAAATTTACTAGTTTCATATGCTTGGTATTATATTTAATCTCTTTGATCATTTATATATATATATATATATAAATGATCTATATATATATATGATATGAATATATGATGAATATATGATATGAATATGATATGATATATATATATATATGATATGAATATAATTTATATATATATATATATATATATATATATATATATATATATAAATTAAAGTAGAATATTTGAAGAGATATAGTAAAGCATCCATAACAAACAAAAAAAAGAATTCAATTTATTACCAGATATGACTCAAGAGAATGCTTGTCATCATTATAAAAACCCAGAATCAACCCTTGTAATTTAAAACGAATTGTAAAAATGGAATGACAAAGAAAGGATTGAAGGTAGTGTAATTGTAAAATCATCAGGGGGTGGCTACAAAACATCACCTTCAAATGGTACATTTCATTTAATGGCCTTGTTACTATGAACAAAAAGCCACTTAATCACCCCCAATGTACTTACTATATAATTGAAATAGTTTGAGAAAATTGAAAAACTAAAAAGAATTGACTTATACATGTATAGATGGTCATACTGCAAATACCAATTTAACATGATGTGTAAAGAAGGTGTTACCAGTCATAAAGAGTAATGTAATATAAAGTCCATATTGTCAATCTTAAAAATTATAAAAGAAATTGTAAAATGAAATGTACTATTTGAAAGTGATGTTTTGTAGTCATCCCTTGATGATTTTACAATTACACTACCTTCAATCCTTTGTTAGTCACTCCATTTTTACAATTTGTTTTAAATTATAAGGATTGTTTCTGGTTTTTCATATTGATGACAAGCATTTTCTTGAGTCTTATCTGGTAATAAATTGAATTATTTTGTTTGTTATGGATGCTTTACTATATCTCTTTAAATATTCTACTTTAATTCTTATATTTAACTTATTAATTTCATCTTATTTATATGCTGCAAATAGAGCATTAAGTAGATGTAATTTTAAATGTACAGTTTTTTAATATACTTATGTTTTGTTAAACTTACTAGTTATACATGCTTCGTATTTTATAGGATTTGAAAAATATCGGGCCCCAAGCCACCATGGCGACTAAAAATTCGGAGCTGGAAACCATAATTTCAGCCTGCAGTTTCTCTTTTTAATTAAAAATAATCACAACGATAAAAGCTCTCAACTGCTGTTACCAATGCATGGATTGAAATAGGATGTGCGTTGTGCAAATCATACATAAAATCCCGCACAGAAAAAAAAGGCGGTTTGGGAAATCGCACACACTTATCTCCGCACTTTAAAATATGATCCTCCTTAACTTTCAAAAACGAACATAAAAAATAGATGGGAAAGAGCGAATGAAACTCAGGAATGAAAATGTACTGCGAATCTACAGTGTTTTGACTGGGAATTTCCATGTCTCCCAAAAACTTCTCCAGCACTTCTCTTTTCCGAAAATTTCCTAAGTGGCACCGATTTTTACAAAAATTTCCTAAGAGGCTGCATCCGTGAAAGTGATTTTGATCCGGGATGGATGCGACACATCATACCATTCTTCACTAGTTACGGACAAGTCACGGCTAAGGCTCCTATACATATATCCTTTGATACAGGATGCATGACAATTGCCTTCGAATAGCTGATACCAACGCCATTGGTGTAGACGTTGCTCCTCTCATGACTGTATGATCCTCTCGAGCAGTTGTCTGGAGTAGCCTGAGCCTCTGCAACAGTTACATATGCCTTTTCTGATCCATGTTGTCAACTACCATATTGCACCAACCAAAATGGCAACTGATATGTCTGTTAGACCAACTAGCTTCCCTTAGTTGTATAATGAAACTAAATTCGACAACTGTTCGCAGCCATTGCGTATATCTCGAAGGTATCTTTGTACACAATGTGCAGTATAAAAGCAGAAAATCCAGTTCCAATTACCCGTGAGTAAGAACACCGGTTGTTTTAAATGCTGCACGATGCGTCATTCTCATGCCCGTCGCATGAGCTCTATAACATTATATAAATTTATATATATATATATAAATTCCTTTTTATAATATTTAGTATATTGTTCTGAAATGTCAGGACCATGTACTTACATAAATGATCATTGTTATTTAGAATTCATTGATCAATCAGCAATTTAAAAGTTTTATCAAAAACTAACATTAAATTTGATAAGTAATGAGTCAAAAGTATTTGATAATATTACAAGCAAAGCAATATGAAATTCTTACAATATATATATATATATATATGTATATATATCAAAATGATTGATGATATAAAGACATAATATTGCTTATTAGTAGTCAGAAGTGGTAACTATTAAAATTTTATATTATCAATCCAAAGTTTCAAAAAATTGTATGTACCACATTCCGTTTTAAGACAGTTATAATGCAAATTTACATCCTTTTCCACACACTTTTCATAATAGTTAGAAAACAATATTACTTTAGCATAAGTAAAATGCAAATCACATAAAGAGAGAAAATTTTGGGTGTTTGGGGGACACAACAATAACGCAAAATAAGTATCTATAAAAATATTGGGACAATTTACGTGCTATAGAGCATAGAAAGAAGTCTTTCAGATTTCCCTTTCAATTATCAGCAGCAGGGTTGACTGAATAAAAATTCATTGGTCTAAACCATAGGTTCTCAACGTGGGCGATAACGCCCCCTTGTGGGCGTTTGAGACTTTCAGGGGGGCAGTAGAAGACCCAGAGAAAATTAGGGGGCGTTGAGATGGTACGGAGGGGCGGTGGGCAGATTAAAAAAATATAGTTTAAAAAAGACAAAAAAAACACGCTAATCATGTACTAACTAAAGTAAACTTTAATATTGGTTAATTTTTGTTATTGTATTATCACGTATGTGAAAATTTATTTTTTTTCACACATTTTTATCACGTGTGTGAAAATTCACATATTTCGGTAGTTCGGGAAGTGGATGAAAATTGAACTTAAAGATTCCATTACATTCAGATCTACATTAAATTGGATGATTTAAAAATTTTTAATTTTAGATTTGAATTAAAAATTTTCAAATCTTTCAATTTCACGTGAAATATCTCATATATAAATACAGGTAAAGTTAACAAAAGCCTGTTAATAAAAAATAGCAAAAAATATGCTTGTAGCAATTCAGTTATAACAAGTTTTTGTTAAATAACGTGATTTTTGCAAGCCTGCAAGAATTGACAGTATTATCTGTGCTTGTTCTAACCCGCACTCTGCTCCCGCATCACCCTTGCCCCTGCGCTTTACTTCGGCGCCGGGTGTTATAAACGAGTCACTGCATGTTTATCTTATTCCTGTCGATGTGTGTTATATGTCTCCAACCTATATAAAAGCAGTGATTGTTCATTTTATTTTCATTAGCATTATCGCGCGCAATTGATGACAGGGTTTTAAAAGTACACTAATACTACTCACGTATCTGTAAAGTAAAAACCATGTCGGAAGCAAAAAAAAAGAGGCAGCAGTATAGTGTGGATTATATTAAGTACAGATTTATCGAAAATCCCACAAATCCATCATCGCCAATGTGCCTTATTTGTCAAAAAACATTTTCAAATGAAGCGATGAAGCCTTCTAGGCTTCAAGACCATTTTAATAAAATACACCCGGATAAGAAAAACAAAGATGTGACCTATGACGGACTTCAAGCTTCTTACAATATCTCATTGTTGATTGCTGAAACATGCAAAGCACATACTATTGGGGAAGATTTAATTTTACCAGCAGTAAATGAAGTAATAACCACTGTGCTCCATAAACCAGCTGCAGATATTATCCGAAAAATTCCTTTGAGCAATAGTTCTGTGCAAAGACGAATTGATGAGATGGCTGAAAACATTGAAGAATCATTGTTCAATCATCTGCAGACTTATCAATTTTCAATTCAGCTGGATGAGTTCACTTTACCAACCAATGAAGCATTGTTATTGTCATACGTGAGGTTTATCAAAGATGAGAAAATATGTCAAGAACTATTGTTTGCTACGAATTTGGAAACAGATACAAAAGGAGAAACCATATTTAATACACTGGAAAAGTTTTGTGACGAAAAGGAAATTCCTTTTAATAATATTTTGTCAGTTGCTACGGATGGCGCACAGGCTATGACAGGGAGTCACAAAGGCTTCATAGCGTGCTTAAAAAATAAAGTTCCTGACGTGCTTGCTGTGCATTGCGTAATTCATCGCCAGCATTTGGTTGTGAAAAATTTGAGTGAACGCTTCCATACATGATTGCAATGTGTTATCAGAGAAGTTAATAAAATCAGAAGTAACTGTTGAATGACAGATTATTTAGTCAGCTTTGCATTGCCAATGATAAAGATTTCAACCGATTGCTGCTTCATACAGAGGTGCGCTGGCTGTCCAAAAGGTACTTGTTTTACTCGATTTTACAATCTGTTTGGGTCTGTGATAGAGTTCCTAGCAAACAAAGACACGGAATTGCGCGACAACCTTATCTCATCAAAGAACGATATTGCGTACTTGACAGACCTGTATAAATTGTTTAATGATGTCAATCTCCAACTTCAAGGCGACGACTTAAACTTGATTAAGACAAAAAACAGCATTGCTAATTTCGTGTCCAAACTGCTATTATACAAAAGAAATATCGGCAGATGCGAATTCAATAACTTCCCAAATTTATCAGCAGTATCATTCAAGCACGACGACTTGCTTGTTTACTGTCAAGACTTAGAAAACCTCCACAGTGATTTCAAGGAACGATTCCAGGACATTTTAAACATGGACATACCAGGCTGGGTTTTGGATCCTTTTTCAAATGTCAACACAGCAGGATCAACCCAGTTAGAAGAAGAAGTAATAGAACTGACGGCAAATGAAGAATTAAAAATTAAATTCAAGAATGGCTACCAAGAATTTTGGCTGCAGAAGCCGATTTTGCAACTGTACCGAGGATTATGGTCGATTGTTCAATGATTTCTGATAGCATTCCCATCTTCCTATTTAGCTGAACATGGATTTAATGCTGTAGCAACGTTGGTAACTAAAGAGAGAAATTGGCTCATGTTAATGAACGCGGCGACTTACGGTTGTTTTTAAGTAAAATAGAGTCTGATATTAACAAACTCCTTAAAATGCATCAAATTTAACCTTCTCATTAGATAAATTATAAATTCAATGTCTTTTGAATGTTAATAAAAATACTTTTCAATATAATTAAGTATGCGTTTTAACTGTTCTCATTGAAACAGTCTTCTTTAAACTCAGAAATAGGATAGGGCCATATCCTATCTTACGACTATAGTATATAATATTACACGTTTAAATATAATCGTGGCAATAACTGTTTCAGACTCACAAGTAAAAAAAATTGGGGGGCATTAGGAAAAATAATATTCTCAAAGTGGGTGGTGGGCAAAAAAAGGTTGAGAACCTATGGTTTAAACCATATTTATTTTGTTGAAACCATAGTTATTCAGTTTAAAGAAAAAGAACCCCATCCCAATTTTTTTCCAACCCTAGTTAGCAAGCATTTTTTTAACATCATTGTAAGGTTCTGCTGGGAAAAATATCCTGGAGACCTACATGCCAATGACCCCGCACTCTATGTGTGGTATAAGTTCGGGGAAAGGACCCCACACCAACGAAAAATCTCCCAGACTTTGCACGGAGGTTGTATCATGAATGTGTCAGCACAAGGGCTTAACGCCCAAAGAACGGCAGTGTGGGGACATAAACATGTCGATATAGGGACATGAGAAACATTAATGTGTCACTTGTGGAGCTTAGTCTCAAAATTCATAGTTCCTAAGAAGACGCCACAGCCAGGGGCCAATGAACTTGATGGAATATATATACGGCGGACTTTATTGTTCGTCATGATTTCACTCGGCGAGCAGCCACGACAAACGGTCGCATTTTGAATGCCCCGAGGGTTTCATCATGATCCCTCTCATCTCCGCAACAGGTCTGTTAAGACCTTGAGCTAAGGCAATTTTACTTAACATCCATTGTCAGGATGTGTCATCTTGGATCATCCGCCCATGATATTTTAGTCTGTAAAATTGTTTAACTGTTAAATTTAAATAAATTCTTGTTATGTTTAAAATAAGTTTGCCGTGTCAAAATCCAAGTATGTCTCCTGGTTCTGACTGATTCTCACGGATCGCAACTCATGTGCAAAATCCGCTCGGGCAACGTTACTTTGTTGTAATTACGCATCGGTTCGATTTCGGTCACCCCATCCTGAATATTTGGGGAGAGAGACCGACGGACAGCAATCGTGTTGAGATAATCGTTTTCAACGACGAACGAAACAGAATTACGACAGAGTAGATAAAGCATTTACAATCATTAATATATTTAATTATTTATTTTTAAGGTATAATTATTTTTTCTTATATTTTTGTATCACAATCAGGGTGGATAAAAATCATGATTTTTTTAAAAAAATCAAAAAAATCGGATTTTTTCGATTTAAATCGGATTTTTTTTATTTAAATCGGATTTTTTTGATTTATATTAGCTATTTTCAAAATCAATTTTTATATTTTTCAGATCAGAAGGTAGGTTAGACCTTCTGATACTGTATAATATGTAATGTACTGTATAATTTAAAAAAAAAATAATTGAATATATATTAATATAAGATTAAAAAATATATGTAGGGGTTAAAAAAACCCAAAGACTTTTTAAATAAAGAGTTTTTTTAATTGGGTTATTTTATTGGAGAAGAAAAGCCATATACTATTTTTTTTCCTCCCTGCCATTTTAGTAAATGAATCTACTAATTTGCTTTCTATATCTATTATACAACACAAGTTTAGCTATCCTCTAGAGTCAAATTTTCAACAGAATCTGAAGTGTCCTGGGTACTCCTTCCAAATAGTTGATAAACAGGTTTATTGGGCTACAGGTGGATTAGTGTTCAGAGAGAAATACTTCTTTGTCAGTTGCAGGGATGCCAATCTAGATAATTTTCAGCTAGATATCCACATAATTTTGACTTCATCTAGCTAATGAAAATGGGCATCTACACATCATGACTACAAATCTAGATAATTTTGACGTCATCTATCTAATGAAAATGGGCATCTAGATAATGCCTAAATATCTAGATAATTTTATGAAATTTCACCAAAATCAAATAATTTTTTGTGTAAAATTGAGATGGTGTTGGTAATTGTCTCAAAAGGAGCATAACAGTTTTTTACTAGCATGAGTTATATAAAAACAAAGCTCCGGTATAGAATGAAAATAAAGCTACTGATTGCCATTTTAACAGTTAAATTAGGACACATGCATATGAGAAATGTTATCATTATAACCCCCCCCCCCTAATTTTGAAGGACATAGAAGCTATGGTTACATATCGAAAATGTACAGCAAATGAAGTTTTATCGTTTCTCAGTCAGGCACTTCAAATTTTACAGATGAGGATTATGATTTGTTAATGTGGAAATAAAGTGTTTTATATTCTTATCAGAGGTGGAGCTACAATTTTTCTCAAAGTTTTTTTTTCTACTGTGATCAAGAGCAAAAAGTACCAAAAAGCCTTAGTTTTTGTACTGTATAGGTTGGGGACCATGGAATTGAAGAGAGGAAGGGACAAAGGGGATAATGCCCAGGGGCCCTAAGATCCTAAGAGACCTCAGAGTGATTTTTTAAGTCCTTAAAAAATAGGTGAGGGTAGGGATTGGTGGGGGAGTCCAATCTGCTAAACTGCTTAAGGGCCGGTCAATCCTATTCGCAACATTGTTTTCTATATTGGTATGCGCCAGCAAAAATTACAAAAAAAGGAAGGAACCAAATTTTCTTATTTCTATGGTAAAAATTATTACAGCACATATAAATAACATTTTAAAAGGTATTTTAAATTTTTGTAGTTTGAAATATGCATGTAAAAACTGTATCGCAACCACTGATCCCAATAAATCATCACAAGAACAATTAAAATGTTAAATATTGTCTAGCTATGTTTTTAGATAACTAACAGAAAATCTAGATAATTCTAGATATATTTTGAGTGATTTTTAGCTATAAAATTAGAAAATAGGTTGGCAACACTGGTCAGTTGTCATTGTTACTTGATTTTATACTCCAAGCAATGAATAGTGTTATCTCCACTGACCGAGAGTTAAGGAAAGGATTTCAGTTTTTTTTTTATATATTCTAAAGATGTCTTGATGTGGAATTTTATTATTTTAAACATTTATTCTGTTCCAGGTTATTTTAGCATAAAAATACAAAAAAAAAAACTTTCAAGAAATGACAAAATTAAAAAATGATTTTAATCAATGATTTTTTTTAAAAAATCAAGTGATTTAAATCATGATTTAAATCATGATTTAAATCAAGCCGATTTAAATCAAACAACCCTGATCACAATAAATCAAACTGATGCTTGAAAGAATAAAACTTTCTAATCCTTCCTAAAAGAAAGCAAGCATATTAAAAATATATATTTAATACAATTTTTTACACCTATAATAAATAGTAAATTATTTATGATTCAAAAAGGGTTTCGTAATTTTAATTTATTTGTTGTTTATTATTTCTTTTGCACATTATTATTTAAAATTTGTGATTTAGAAAAATGTTTTTCCTATGATTATAGATAAAATAGAATTATTTTATAACTTATACTCAAAAACACAGGTATTGTTATAATTTACTCAAAAGCACCTCAAGTACTCAATGAAAATACTAAATTGCTGCTGCTGACAGTAATATATAACTACTAGAAACTTTTGTGCATAGAATATATTTATATATTTCTAAATTTAAACTTTTTTAACCATGCTATTTAATATATATGTGACTATAGCTGAATGTAAGAATAAATATTTTTTAAAGTTACTGGATGAGCTTAAATGTAAGTATAAGTTCAAAATTTTTCGAAAAATTCTCCAGAAAACCTATATCTCTAGATATGGACGAATGTCCAAGAAAACGTGTTTGTGTGGACTGGATGTAGGTGAAAATGAGTCCAATGATGTATTATTCCAGCTTAAATGTAAGTATAAGTTCAAAATTTTTCGATAAATTCTCCAGAAAACCTATATCTCTAGATATGGACGAATGTCCAAGAAAACGTGTTTGTGTGGATGTAGGTGAAAATGAGTCCAATATAAGATTTTAAATGCTGGAAATGAAAAGTAAGAAAGCAGTGACTACCACTTGTTCTTCAGTTCAGTAATCACAAAATACACATTATCTTTTTCTACAATAGCTTTGTTATCTATGAATATGACAGTATAACCAGCAGCCTGTATATTTTTCTTAGATATAAGTTCTCCATTCATATTTAGCACAAATAACACATTTGAGAGAATTTCTCGCATTCGCAAAATTCCAGTAACAATTCCTATAGGCAGGGCCGGCTCAAAGATATTTTCGTGTGTGGGCAAGACAGTTTGGGGCCGTCCTTCATATATATCATATATATACATATATATATATATATATATATATATATATATATATATATATATATATATATATATATGTGTGTGTGTGTGTGTGTGTGTGTATATATATATATATATATATATATATATATATATAAATTGAGCTACAGCCACGAAACTGAGCATGCAAATTTCGCTTTAAGAGTTATGCAAATGATCAAACTGTCAACGCCAATGACGTTATAGGGCTCATGCAGCGCGCATGGGAACGACATATCGTGCAGCATTTAAAATGTCTGATGTTCTTACTTACGAGCAATTGAAACTGGATTTTCTGCTTTGATACTGAAAATTGTGTACAAAGATGCCTTTGAGACGTCCTCGACAGCACTACGAACAATTGTCGGATTTAGAGAGAAGTCGCATCAGCCATCAATGGCCCAATGGAAACTGGTTGGTCGAACAGACGTACCAGTCGCCATCTTGGTCGGAACGATATGGTAGTTGCTCGGTGATGGAACAGTGGATCAAAGAAGACCCATGTAACCGTCGCAGAAGCTTAGAACGCCCCAGACAGACAACTGCTCGAGTGGATCGTGCAGTCAAGAGAGGAGTCACATCTACACCAATGGCGTGGTTCGAATCTTATCAGACATCGCCTGTGCATCCTGTATCAATGTATATTATTCGGAAGACTGATGGGATTAAGTGTCGACGTCCATTAAAGCGCCTACCACTGACCCCTTCAACATAGGCAGAGGCGTCTGAATTGGTGTTTAGCTAGTTAGTGTACTAGACAGTGTCTGATTGGAGGCACGTTTAGAGACAAATTCCGCTTCGTCAGTACTGATGATCGACGCATAGGTGTGCGGATGAGGACTGGACTTTTTTCGTGATTATACGAGAAAGCTATTAAGGGCAAAATATCTTAGATAAGCAAGAGCAGGAGGGAATAATCTCCCTTAGGAACAGGATCACCATCACCTTACGAAAATTATTTTATTTCATTGATCTATCAAATTTTATTATCATCTAAATTTAGAGGTTTAGAAAATGTAATGCTTCACATTTCTTTCTACATACATATATGCAGCAGTAATTTATAATACATAGCTGAATTTTGGACTTTATTTGTAATTTCCCTGCACACAAATGATGTATTTTTAAAGGGATGTCTGTGCGCGAGTATAATGTATATATGGATGTGTATAGGAGTCTAAAGAGACAAAAATTTCTAGAACGAATGGAGTGAAGTGAACAAAATTTATGATTTTAAAGAGAACTGAACACTCTGAAGGTCGAAAGTTTTCAAACTTCTTTTAAATCATAAAAAGAAAACGGCATTCAAAAATATTAAATAAACAATCATATTATATGTAAGTTTACGTGAATAACATCAATGTTTGGGATTTCTGTATAGGGGAAACGAAGCGTTACGAAAAATGTAAACCTTTTGGGTGCTTATAATAATAATTTCAATATTTTAATATTCAGAGCTTTTTTTTTAGAAAGCAAAAAAGTGTCTGTCCGAGTGAGTGCTTTTATTATTCTTGTTTTCATTTTAAACTATAAAATAAAGATATAAATAGTAAACGACAAAAATACGTACTAGGAAATTTAGTATCAAAATCTATATTTATTATTAAGAAAAGCTTTTTTAATTCTCGAGTAATCGTCTTGCCAAATTGAAGAAGATTGAAATTTTTCCATTTTTCAACTTAGTAACATCTCAAAAATTAAAAGAACTAACTTTGAACAATAAGCATGAATTTGTAGCTCTGTGAAAGCCCTACAAGTGCATATAATTGGATTTTGGATCGAACTCTATTTTTCTTTGAGGGGGGGGGGGGGTGTTAAACTTTGAAACATAAAAATTAGTTTTTTTCCTTGTTTCATACTTTCACTCGAAATATCTTTGAAAGTATAAAAGATCGATAGAATTATTAAGTGATAAAAATATGTATGAGGAAATTTAGTTTCTAAATTTATATGTATATTTAAAAAAGCTTCTATAGTTTTCGATTAATCATCTTGTCAAGTGGAAGAAGTTTGAAAATTTGAAGTATTTCAAGTTTGTAATGCTTGTATCTTAAAAACTAAAAGTGATAACTATAAACAATTAGTATGAATTTATTGCTCTTGGTTTTTGAAATATAATGGTTATAATTTCGATATTTTAATTTTGAATTGCCACGATTGTTGCAAATCAGTCTGGTTACTTACTCTTTTGCGAAATATTGGTGCACAAGCACGAGATATTTTGCTTTGTTTAAAAAAAATTAGGAAGTCAAATGTATATGGGGATTATAAAGATGTTTAATGATTAGTGAGGGTTGAACAGAATAGGTAGAAATATACGTATTCAATTACGTATTTATGTGCCGCCAGACAAGTTTATAGATTAACTATAATGTAAAATTTTGTCAGTAAGTTTAATTTTTATACTGCAAATCAAGTTAGTAAAATAATCGAATATTCACTGGGGTTGGGGGGGGGGGGGGGGGGGGGTTGGTGAAGACGATTGATATGTAATGTTTAAAATGTCCCTGAGTTTGTGACAAGTGAATGAAAATATATTAAAAAATGTTCGAAGATACAAAACCTAACCCAAAAGCAGGAAAAATATATAGAATAGAAAAGGGGACAACAATTAAGAAAGAAAGGTGGAGGGGGTAAAAATTAAAAACATTCTAATTTTCTGCCGAAAGATAAAGTGCATAACAAAACTAAGAGAGGGGGAAAAATCATATTTGCAATCATTGGAGAACAAGGTGGTAAAAAACGCAATATTTGTTTTCGTAATTTTGAAAAAAATAATAAACGAAAACATCTGAAGAGAATTTAGAGATATTTGGACTCAACAGAAACACAGGGAAATATCCAAATGCTTCCAAATTCTTTTTAAAAAAAGGACGGGGGAGGGGGGGGGTAGAAATTAAAAAATATGAACTTTTGAGTGGGGTAATAAAAATAGGGTGTATTAAGAATAAAAAAAAATATCCATTCGTTGGAAAAGAGGACCGTCAATGTTTCATTTTTTCTCGGTTTTGAAAAAAAAAATGGACAAAAAAATACCACATATCATACAATACAACTTTATATAAGAATAATAATGAATCGAATGTTGACTGGAACATAGGGATATTAAACGAATTGTTTGAGTAGAAATAAAAAAAATCACAATATCAAAATGTATATTACAAATTTTAAGATTGTTTAATTAACATTTTACTTAAAAGTGTATTAAATTATAATTATAACTAAAAGTGTAATTATGCAAAAATAAAATAGTATTTACAGATTATTGAACGTATATCCAGACAGAAATTTGTGTGCATAAGCAAAAGAATATGTATAATTCCCAGATTGAGTCTATAGAATAAATTTATTAATTTATAAAACAGCTCTAACAATTTATAAACAACTTTTGCACTTTCATACAAATATTCATAAAGGAATATTTTACTTCGTAAAAATATTTTGTAGCATTTTTTTTTTTCGTTTTGCAGTGAAACTGGAAAAATTACAAAATTAAGATCATTTTACACCATTGCTTAATTATTTTCCCCTGAAATTCCTTATAGAACAGCCACGGGGCATATTATTTTAGATAAAAATATGAAAAAATTATTCTTTTATCAGTATTATTCTGTGGCTAATGCCATAGACTAAATTCAGTACCAAATTAATTTTATTTGTTGAAACACATTAAAAATCGACAAAAAATGTAGTCAATTAAGAAATTTTGCAAAAATATTTTAAATTGAAGGAAAAAGTTACCCGAATAGTTAGAACTTAAAAGACAGCCATATTTGTCGATGGATTTGTGAATCTCGCACAGCAACATAACACAACACATTGCTTTGAACACTAAGTAGCTTTTTGGCTTTTTACTTCTAGTCACTATGTTTGTTATCTGCATGGCCTCCAGCTAGTCTCAATGCCTAAATGAGCTAAAACGGTAGACGACCAAAAGAATGACCATCTGGACTAATCTCCTCCCTCCCGTCCTTTCAGAAGTGGGATCATAGAGAACGCATCCATGTGTTTGAAATTTGAATTTGAAACCAGGAAAAAATTCTGAGAATCGCTCCTTGAGTTTTTCCCAGTATTTGGGGTACAAAGTCCCCAAAGGGATTGGACCCAGCTGCAAGTTGTTTAAAATCTCCCAAGTGTTGAACTGCACATTGCTTCAAAAAAGATATAATTATGGGAGAAAAACGATTTTATCCTTTTATATTTTAATACTATCTAAAAATGTAAATTAATTTATATTAAAGTGGCACAAAATTGCTTCATTTTTAAATTTCTTTTTAATACGAGCACAAAAGTCATTCTTACTACACCTAATTTCACTTCCAAATGGCCGCCCCCCTGATTCGGCCGCTGTGGGCAATTGCCCATGCCGCCCACGCCTTAAACCGGGCCTGCCTATAGGTATTTCTAGCATATCCTTCTTAACGACACAAGCAGCAGTTACTGAAAAGATTTAAATTTACAAAACCAATCATGTATGCTAGTCTAATTTAGCTCCTGAATTCCCCCAATAGTTCTTTTAAAGTTCACCAACTGTAAAAATTATTGCAGCTGATTCTTTTCTGGAGTATGATTTTTGTTTACTTTTACGATTCATTTTGAAATGACCCAAGCATCCACAGTTATAAGAGATTGGTTACCTTCTACAGTCTTTAGCATCATAGGTGCCGAGTTTTCAAAATCTTAGGGAAGGGGGGGGGCACAATCCGATAAAGTTATACAAAAGATTCACAAAGTTGATAAAGATATAACAACTTACAAGACCTATTTGAAAAAAGCAAGCATATCTCAGTTAGATGACTACAATTGTTTCGAGGGCATTATAACATTATAAGCCCTACTTGAGGGAAAAAGAACAGTATGCGCCCTTAACAATTACCAAGAGCGAACTGCCTAAAGAACGGCAGTAGTGGTTGTTAAGAGCGCATACTGTTATTTTGGTCTGAAAATGGGAGCTAATAATGCCATCAAAGCAAGTGTAGTCTCCTAACTGACATATATATGCCTTCCTCAAGGAAGTTTTGTAAGTTATTGTCTTACAAGCAGCAGTTTTGGAGTGGAATAACCGAGTGGTTAAGTCACGGAGATTGTACTCGGAGGACCCCAGTTCGATTTCCGGCTTTGTCTAAACTTTCCCTGTGTACGGGCACGTTAAATTTGTGGGTTTGAAAGTCCTTCCAAGAGGTTGGTAGCAAGGGAAAGAGGGTCAGTCCCTGTGGATGTCGCCCCCACTGGACTGCAGTCTAAATTAGATGGTACTGTCCCATAGGTCTAAACGTATATCTTACACATTCGGGTAGGTCGGATGGGCTGGGTCGAAAGAACGAAATCAGCAATTTTATTTATTGTACGATAAATATTTTTAAACTTTTTAGGCATGCCCCACTCTAGTTTACCACTTATAAAACTTGAGCTTTTGGACTCCTGAACTCGCTCCCTTTTTGACATACCAGACGACATCGTCTACACATTGCATTTTCTCCCTCAAGGAGCAATTAGGGGTTGAAAGTGTAGGGGGGGGCTACTAGTGCCTTGTAGTGTTGCCACCGATAGAGGTAACGTTTGTAGTCCCCCTAGCAAGAATCCATCACATTATACTCTTCAGCATATTGTTGATTACCCACACCAGACCTAGATATGGTCAGTGGGATCTCTATAGATTTCCCGATGGGTCGGGGCCATTGCATTTAATATTTTCCTTAACGTTTATAATGGCCTAAAGGGGCGATCATGCCCCGTTTTTTCTGGGCCAATCTCTGAGCTAGTATCCAGGCCTGCCCTACACCCACTGAGGATAAAATATGATAAAGTTGCAAAACAATAAAATCAAAAACAGTTATGATTATATAACGAAACCTTAAGATTTTGTCACATATAAATTTGGATGTCTATCCCATCATGTGAGCAAGATATGTAAAAACAAGTTTCATTAAGAAAACATAAACGTGTAAATGAAAAGCTTAGAGCACCAATATGACTAGCGATACTTTTTTGCCAAATTGGGATTTTTCCATCAAATAACACTTAACTGTATATAGCAAATTCTGAAAAAATCCTATTTTTGTTAAAATTATAGCATTGTCATGTTTCACCAATTCCTTTAAATGAAAGATCTAATATAATTATATTTAATTAAAAAACACACCTATCAGTACAATTTCATAGAATACCATGCGCAGAGCCATTAAAACATATATATACTTACCAGTGTTGCGCTTAAATAAAAATCTGCCTCTTTAATATAATATGCAGATCTTTCAGCAGCTTGGGGATTTCTCAGGCAAAAAAAAATTTTTTTTGCTGTTTTAATTTAAATTTATCCATGAGAAATAAGTATGTTTATATTTGATTACAAATCGAAATATAATCTTTACGAATAGTACAGATATGAAACCTTTATTAAAAGAACCAAAACATCACACTGCCTTCAACACCACAAACATCACACTACTTTCAACACCACAACCACAAACATCACTCATCTGAGACCAACCACACCAGTTGAACATATGCCAAGTCCTCTTACAAAACGCAACCATTTTTCCACAAGATTTCTACCAATCCAATATTTTCCATTTTCTCACAATTTATAATTCTAGCTTTCTGGTCTCAAATAACTTGGGGCTGTTGGCTGCTAAACGTCCGGCGATCACCAGGAATATATATACCCGCAGGGTTTGCAGCTTCAAACGGAATAGATGCCACCTGCAAAGACGGTACGGCACTGGTATATAGAATCGAGGAGTAATTACAGATAAGATCGTTTTAGGTAGACCAAATAAGTCATCTCTACTTCGTGGTTATCATTTATAGTTATTACTGAAGGGAGAAAGCTATTTTTTAGAAATGCCAATCCCATGACTGTAAATATTCTGTTTCTCTTTGAATTAGGTGGTCAGTCAAAAGAATTCTGGTAACCAGGTGTTTTTGTCATTAGCGAAAACATGTTTCCTGGGAGTAAAGAGGAGCTTGGGTTGTGAGCGAGATAGATTACAGCTCTATGATAAGGAAGATGTGAACAAGACTGAACTGAAATGTGACATTTACGTTGATAGGATTTTCTTTCAATTATTTATATTTTTAAAAAAATTTCATTTTCTGGTGTTTAGTAAAATATGACATTAGAAAAGTTCAGAGGGGGCTCGTGCCCGGAGTCGGCGCCTATGTTTAGCATACTGTAATTTGCCTTTGTACAAATAGCAAACAGTGTCCCTTTTCAATGTAGAAAAAGCCACATAGTCCATTACTGGAAGAATTTCCCTTGAATGCATTCTTATCAAGCATTAAAGCCTCTGCATTCACAAGTCTCTAACAAAATCAATGTTTAGATTCTCACTTAACTGGTTCTCTAGCAAACTTCATTACATTAAATGCAGGAGGAAGTGACATCAGTAAATACACAACATACATATCTTTGACATCTACACCAGAGTCATAAATCGTTAACACCTAAAAGTGTATCAGTACGTTGCTGCATAGTACATGTCTTTTCTTCATTGTTTTAAAAGTATTTTTCGAACAAGAAGTTGACTTATTACTCCATCTTTTGTATATGTTATTCTTAACTTATTCCAAATCTGGTATGCAGATTTTTCATCACTCATTGCAACCAGTATTTTATCCTCTAACAGAATCAATAATAGAGCATATGCTTTTTCGAATCTTCCACTTCTGCTATCTTTGTATCATCAGCTTTATTATTTGAATATTTATCCAAGTCCTTTGCTACAAAAACAGTCTTGATGCAACAACAATAGAACAAAAATATCTTTGAACTGAGTGGCTTTATGCAGTATTTAATCTTATC
The DNA here is from genome assembly GCA_951213105.1 of Amaurobius ferox. Classification (NCBI taxonomy): domain Eukaryota; kingdom Metazoa; phylum Arthropoda; class Arachnida; order Araneae; family Amaurobiidae; genus Amaurobius; species Amaurobius ferox. The sequence continues at coordinate 135,385,057 of OX578135.1, read as the reverse complement.
TTCAGAAACAGCCATGCTCTCAGTTCAAAAGAAAATTTCCATAAGCAATTTCCAAAACATGCATCAGTCGAAACAACTTGTTTGTTCTCAAAAGCATATTCAATACCAGAACCACACTTTATTATCAAGAACAAACTAAGAAAATATTTCCAAAGTTCAGTGAAACCTTAAAATAACATTTCATTACTTTCTGAACGACATACACTCGAGCATTCCAAACCTAAAGCAACAACACAACAGACAAAACTTCATCAATACAGATGTCAAATTACAAGTTCTTAACAGTTAAAGTTATTGATGAATTGTGCTGTGCTAATAAAACACTTTTGGTTTCATTTCCAATGAAATATCTTCTGATGTGGGTAGACACAAAGAGATTCGTCTCTCCTGAAAATCCTGACTAATGCTTAGAGGAAACAAGAAAGACACCAGCTTTGAACTCTGTACCAGATGGAGCAAAAACACTTTGTATACACAGAAAATATTTTATACATTTATTTTGGTTAATATATATAATTAAAATAAGAGTTACTTGATCATAAATTATTAAGACAGATGCTGTCTCCCGTGTTGCTTTGCCACTGATGATAAAATACTGCTACAAGCAATGCTCAATATTTTTGCTTCAAATGTATTTTCAATTGGACTGTTACAGAATCTTTGCTTACAATCTATTTATTAGCGGAATCTTTGCCTACAATCTATCGTTAAATACGACGGACATAATCAATAGTTAAAATTTGTAATTAAAAAAAATGTCTATAGAGAAATTTTAAAAAGTACACTAGATGTAAAATAATTTCCCTTAACCTACCAAGAAATCAATCACTTAAAAATATATTTCTCTTCTTTAAAATGAAATACAAACTTAACTAAATATTTTTAAGTTTTAATGAAATTTTTAAAAAAATTAAGCTACATATATTTCTATTCAAAATTAATTCAAAACGGTGATGGATAATGCAGGAAATTACATATTAAGTGTCGGTAACCGATTTTGAAAGTGGGAAAAATCCAAGTTACAGAGAATTGTCAACAACCATTCAAAACAAGGACTTTAAATACCCATCACGAATTTTACAAGACGGAAATTTTAATGAGCTACTTAACAAACCTGATTTAATGTAGATCAGCGTTCGTTAAAGTTCTGTGATATTCTTTATGAACAGAGCTATTATATAAATAACATAGAAAACCTTTCTTCGTATAATATCAAAATATAATAAAGAAAACAAAAACACTTTTCCTCGAAGTAATAATCAACAGACAAGGCGTCAAGAATCCGATGAAACTCAGGTGTTCATTATTGAGAATGTAATTAGTATTTATACAACTGAAACTCTTTTGAAAAATTAAACACCGTATTAAAAAATTTAGAAAATTTACCTTTGATATCTCCAGATATAGCGAAACCACAGCAACAGCTCATTACAAATAGGGGAAAAATTCCGGAAGGCTGCAAACACAAATAATCTTTAAAACTGTAACCGTATCTACTTACTGACCACGGAACCAATATCCATGCTTATATATGACAATCGTTCGGGTCGAGCATTTTGAACACAGAATACTATATAATATTAGTCTGTGATTTTGAACGTCCGTGAAGTTAGACCATAGACACCTTTATCTAGAATAGAATGCCCATTCATTTCCCAATGTTAAAAAATAGAGCATTAGCACAAACGTAAATAAACAACCTGCGCCGAGGATACCCCCGACCCTGACAGTATTTCAAATAAAAATCTTAAATCCTGCACTATAACTATACTTCAATTCCATTTTCGATCTCCACGACTGGAAGCACGCCACCATTGTTCCAATCCAAATGAAAATTTAAACTCCCCAAAAAAAGTTATCGCCCCATAAGCCTGCTGTCCTCTCTTGGCAAACTGGCAAATCATCGCCATCGAAATCACCAATTACCTTTGCAACATTCTCATCTCAGAGGCATATATTGAGACAGGATGTCCAAATTACTACTTACTACGGATACACCTCCTCCGCATATATTGAAAGAGAGTATATTTTATGTATTTCAGTATGGAAATGACTACTTTCTACGGCTCCGCCTCCGTCCCACCCATACTGGGGGCTGGGCCATTGCAAGGCTATCTAAAACAGGTGGCCTTATTCTAGGTGGCCTTGGCCATAGTGACGTACAATTCAAACGTCACTTCGCTTCTCATATATCCATAGAGTTTCGTTCAGAACAGAGCACCAGGCGCGAAGCGCCTTTAATCTCCAATCTCTAGGTGTGGTTCTTATCTTCATACTGTGACATTATTTCATTGGTCCATAGTTGGAGGTTCGAGGTTTTTGATTTACTGTTTTTATTATTTGTCCTACCTCCTAGTGTGGCAGTTTGTTGCACATTAAGAGTTTAAGCAGTTTGGGGGGGGTTGATGCAGATCTGAGGGTAACCTAGCAGTTTAGGATTTTAAACATTTTGTAGAAAACCAAAGATCGCGAGTTTTCTTTAATATCAACTGATTAAGGTGGGACGTTCCTAGTACCGAATATCAAAGTTAAGTACCGAGCGGGGTCTCTTACGAGATTTAGCCTTGCGATGATCATAGTCATGCAGATTAAATAATAGTTCATTTGGGACAGATGGCAGATTTTTGTAGAATTTAAGAGCTAGCTTTTTGATTTGGGCTCTAACAGTTTTTATTTTGAAGTCTTTCCTAATTACCGAGTTTCTTAAGTATCTAGGGGCTTTCCTTATAATCCTTAGGGTTTTGTTTTGTCTTGTCTCTAATAAGTCTATGGTAGTTTTACAGGCATATCCCCATACGGGTGCTGCATACAGCATTCCCGGGCAGATGACCGATTTATAGATTAGGAGTTTATTTTGATAACTTAGATTTCCGTTTCCTATCATTGGGTATAAGGCTCCTATGGTTATATACGCTTTTTTGATTATGTCCGTTACGTGCAGTTTCCAAGTTAGGTGGGAGTCTATCGTTACACCTAGGTATTTAGTAGATTTTTCCGCTTTTAGGGCATGGTTGTTTATGTACAGAGAAGGCGGAGGTTTACGTTTTCTTGAGAAATAAATCCAATGACATTTATTGGGATTTAATTTTATTCGCCATTTTTCCAGCCATGTTTGGAGTATGTCTAAGTGTTGTTGTAGCTGTCTGTGCTTTACTGAGACGTAAGGGTGTTCTGCAAGTATCGCGCTGTCGTCTGCATAGAGTGCCAGCTCCGTGTCTGGGGTCCTGGGAATGTCATTTAGATATATGTTAAAGAGTGTCGGGCCCAGGATGGATCCTTGCGGTACACTACTTTTAATGAGCTTGGGTGTAGATAAGTTATTTTTTACTCTGACTTGAAAGTGTCTGTTATTTAGGTATGAAATTAAAAGTTTGACAAGTGCGTCAGGGACTTTTAGAGTGATCAATTTGTAAGCTAATCCACAGTGCCACACTTTATCAAAGGCTTTTTGGATGTCAAGAAAAATCGCAGCTGTCTGTGTCTTATTATTAAAACCAGAAGAAATGTACTCTACCACTCTCAGCAATTGATGAGTGGTGGAGTGTTTTGGCCGAAATCCAAACTGCTCCGGAATGATAATGTCATTCTCACTAAGGTGCGTGTTCAGTCTCTTAAGAATTATTTTCTCAGTAATTTTACTAAGTGTCGGCAACAAACTGATTGGTCTGTAGTTGGCTGGAATTGAGGCATCCTCACCAGGTTTATGGATCGCTATAATTATAGCTTCCTTCCATTCTTTGGGGAAATAATTTAGTTCTAGTATTTTATTTATTAAGATGGTCAAGTAAAATATTATATTTAAGGGTAGGTTTTTTACCGCGATATTCCTGATTTTGTCGTGCCCTGGGCTTTTACGGTTTTTGATAATCTCTACTATTTCTTGCGGGGTGGCTGGGTTAATCTCAGCCGTGACCGGGGAGTTCCTGAAATTGTTTAGAGTTTGCCTAACCATTCTTAGGGTGTCCTGACACATTAGATCGTGGTTTGGTTCAAATTGCTTTTCGTAATGCCTAGCAAGCGCCTCTGCCTTTTCTTCGTCTGAGTACGCAATATTAGCGCCATCTATTAGTGGCGGGAGTTTAATTTGAGGTTTTCTGACTCTTTTAGCGAATTGCCAGAGCGATACGTCTTCCTGGCTAAGGGATTCGATTAATTCTTTATACTGTTGCTGCTTTTCTGCGACAATTGTTCCACTGACTTTACACGTGAGTCTATTAAGCTCCCTTTTAAGGGTAGGGTCTCTGTTAGCCTGCCATGTCTTACGCATTCTATTTCTCTGTTTAACTAACTGTTTGACATGGTGGGAAAGTGTTGGCATTTTTGATGACTCACGATGTGTTGTGGCAGATGCAATAGATCTCCTGATTTCTGTTGTGAGTGTGTGCGTGGCAGAGTCAATATCCGCTGTGCTCATAATGTTGGGTACTGCTAAATGCGGCTCGAAAAGTGCTCTTTTAAATACGTTCCAGTTCACCCTCTCTTGTCCCAGAGAGGCTGGAAGGGGAGTGTTCAAATCGAATGTCACCAGTACCGGTAGATGATCCGAGTCGAATTCATCCAGGGTATCAATTGTGTGAGCGTATTCTATGTTTCTCGTTAGGACAAAGTCTATGAATGAGCCATTGGCACCTGAGAAGCAGGTTGGTCTCGACGGTGCAATGATGTCAGTGTTTGTTGTGTTTAGCAATCTATGTATCTGTGTACCGCGTGTGTTGGCTCTCCTGCTGCCCCACGCTCGGTGGTGTGCATTGAAGTCGCCCGCGAGTATTGTGTTTGGATATCGCGAGAAAAGCAGTTCCAGCTGCGCAGCTACATTTATACCACTCATGTTTTTGACATATATTGAAGTTAGGATAAATGGGTTTACATTATTTATTTTAATTTTTATACTAGTATTTTCTATACCTTGAAGATTTATGTTGTTTATTTCCTCGTGGGGAATATTACTTTTAATATATATTGCTGTTCCTCCATAGGGATTTCTAGCAGTTATATTTGAGCTAAGGGTATGATAGCTATTATAGTTTGCTATATTTAGTTTTTTGTTTTCTCTAACTTTAGTTTCCTGGATTAGCAGGGCATCTACATCATTTTCATTTACGTAGCTCCTAAGTTCATTTATTCTTGGAGATATACCGTTCGCATTCCAAAATATTATTTTAAAACTTTCTTTTTGGGACCTATTCATGGCGGGTTTGTTTCTCACTGTTTTTATTAAATTCCGCGATTAATTTAAAAGCCTCAAAGACCATTTGCATTGGATCGCTCTTTTTTTGAATTAACTCAGCGAGCTGCATCAACAGATGTTTTATATCGTCTAGGTTGAACATACTGATAAATCCTCTGACGAGGTTGAGGATTTCATCCATCTTTTCATCATTGGATTTATCAGCAAGTTCAGTCTCAGCTTCCATTTCCTGAGTCTCAGCTGCAATTTCCTCAGCCTCAACCGCGGTTTGATCTGTTTTGTGAGTATCCTTTTGGACCTCGGTAGTCCTTTGTTTTTTTTTCAGCCGATTTGTCTAACTGCTGTGTTTGCGCGAGCTCTTCTCGGGCGCGTTTAGTTTTCTGCCATTCCTGCACCTTTTTTTCTAATCTTTGTTTTGCTTCTCTTGCCTCTTTGGCGGCTTTATCAATTGCTATCCTCTGATTTATGACTTCATGAGCTATTCTCACTTCCTCCACAGTCATTTCTCTGGAGGTCGACGGTTTAGGTGCCTGCTCTTGCACCGATCTGGTAGGTGCTGAAGTTTGAGTTCTTTTAACCTGTGGCACAGAGTGCGAGGAGTCCTGATGGGGTGTCTGAGGGTTTAGACCGAGGGACTTTTGCCTCCAAGGGGGTATCTGATTTTTGGGGGGAGGGGGGGCATACCCCGGTGCCTTTCCTCTGTTCCAGGGGTTCTTCGGGCATTGCCTGAAGTTCGCCGGGTGATCTCCATTGCAGTTAGCACACGTTGCCTTCTCTGTCCTTGGTCTTTGGCAGTCACGTGTGAAGTGTTCTTCAGCACACTTAAGGCACTTTGGTGGCATGCTGCAATTCTCAGAGGAATGATTGAATTGCTGGCACCGGTAGCAGATTTTGAAGCCCCGTGCTCTGAAGGCCTCTACCTTCACAGCCAAGTATCCTAATCTTGTTCTCATATATCCTATTTTCTTTCTTGTCTCAAGCTTTGCATTCACGCGATTATAGCTAGATATAATTTAGATGGAAGTTATTTTAGATAGAAGATATTTTATGTATTTCAGAAAGAGGATTTTCATAAGTTCCCATTTATGTGTTCTAAAACCCGGAGATTTAATTTTTTTTTTGTCTTCATCGTATTACGAATGATATCTTTTTCTATTTACGTATGTATAATTATCGAAACTCATTCAAACTACGATTCGTATTAATTTGAGCACATAATGTAATTTTTGAAATATTTCAGCGAGCTGGGTATTTTTCTTTGGATTAGGTAGATTTTAAAACATCTGATTCATTGTAAATTTATCTTGCTTGCATTTTTAAAATCGTTTTAATCATCAGTATTATTTTGTTTTGAATTCGAGTTCCTATAACTTTCAAGTTTTCTACAACATATTTAAAGCTTACAAACATGAACGTCAAATATTTTTATTCTATTTTTAATGCTTTCTTGCTGCAATTACAAATGACAATTAGTAAATACTACTGCATGATTCATGTATGTAATTACAATATTTCACAACTGCCTAATATTTCATCAGAGTTGGACAGTATCGAAAATACATGTATTTGAAATACATTTTCAAAATGCATTTGTATTTTGTATTTTAAACTGAAAAACTTAAAAGTATTTTGGTAATGTATCGAAAATACATTTTCAGAGTACTTTGTATTTTCAAACTACATTTCTGCAGGTTTTGTGACGTAACTATTTTGTTTAAACCGCAGATGAATGATTCGCAAAAGAAGAAACGACTATGTATTCTATATTTTGTCTAGTCATTGAATGCTTTTCTAGGAGTCAATCTAAACAGCCTTTTGCAATCTTGCCGAATTAATGAAATGTTTAGTATCTGTGGTGGATTCTGAAAAGTATAGTTCCTGCAATAAACTTTGCGTTCATATAGGAATCATATAATGATGTCGTTAGGTAGATGTCTCTTTCCTGTCTATATAAAGAAAAGGGGCATTCTTTGTAAAACCCCGTGTAGTGGCGGGTTTTAGAATAACCCTACCACCCCCTGTGCTTCGTAGAAGGCGAAAAATGCGGCCCCAGTGCCTGGGGGGATAGCCAGGTACCCTGCCCCTGGGGATTATATCAGGGGACTGGTCCTCCAGGTTGGGGGTTGGGCGTGAGGTTAACAACTCCACCCCGGAAAAAATTCTTGTTACGAAACCTTAAAGGAGGTCTTGGCCCTACAAGGACTGTAGTACCATGATGATGATGATTCTTTGTGAAAACAGAAACACAAGCAATCCCAGCTCTGCTATGCATTGTATATATTTTTTAAGTAAATTAAAGAGATGTAATGCAGTTAGTTATTGCAGAAATATGAGAAAAGATGGAAAATACTGCCACACATGATGCAAATGTATTTTGGGAAGCATTAAATGAAAAATCTTTCAAAGTTATATCATGATAACGGAGTAGTAAGACGGAATGCCAATTATGCAAACCAAAATGTGCGATTATAAGTAAGACTTTCGAAGTCACAACAAATGTTAAACTAAAGGTAAGATTTTAGTTTTATGTAGGAGTCCCTCGATTTAACGAGTATGTATGCTAGGCCCTTGGCATTTTTTTAAATGAGGTAGTGCTATATTATGTAATAAGTTTTATTGCTGGCAAACATTTGCTATACTATATTTTTTCAGAAAAATGCTTTCTTGAAACATCTCCTTCTTGAAATCTGCTATAGAAAGCTCAGATGATGACTGATTTGAAGTTAGAATCATATTTCGAAGGGGTTGGAGGTTCACTATGGATTTCTACCCCCCCCCCCTTCCAGTTATTTTTTCATTTCCGATTCAAAAATTATCATTTTGCTTGAAATGTCTATATCTCAAAATTGGCTATAGATAGAGCTTAGATGATAACTGATGATATGGATTCTGCATCAAATTCTAGAGGGCGTAGGGTAGTTCACTAAGAATTTGCACTTCCGGTTTCATTTCCACATCTGGTTCAAAAATTCTCCATAAAACATCTAGTTTTCAAAATTGGTTATAGGTAGGGATAACAACTTATATTGATTCAGCATCAAATTCCGGAGCAGAACGGGGTTTACTAAGGATATCCACCTCCAGTTTTTTTCCACTTCAGGTTAAAAAAATGTGTTTTGACACTTTATTTCTTAAGCTTGGTTATAGATAGAACTGAGATGGTGACTGATATGATTTCAGCATTAAATTCGGGAGATGGTTGGGGATATACTAAAGATTTCCATTTCTGTTTTTGTTTTCCTTTCTTTTTAGTTTTTTTTTCACTTTCGATTCAAAAAAATTTCCGTGAAACATCTATTTCTAAGGACTGGCTATAGATAGAGCTTAGATGATGACTGATATGGATTCAACATCGGGGGAGGGGGATTCACTAAGAGTTTTGATTTCCAATTTTGGAGATGTCACTACCAGTTTTCTTGAAAATTCGTATGACTGTAAGAAATATGTATGAAAAAGAGAATTAAAATGCTTAATAGTTACGTCAAAAATGAAATATACAAACCATTTGTCACCATATGACAGTTTCTTCATAAATTTCTTGTTTATTATTACATCTTTGTCTGTTATATAAAATGTGTTCTCCCATACATTCATTTATTACTTTCCTTATATAGTACATAGTACAATGTATGAGAAAAGTATTGTGACGGAGTCAAAAATTCGAATTTGAGTTTTCGATGGCAGAGCAAATTTCAAGCATCCTTGAACACGAATCAAACATTTTTTAGGTGTATCTCTCTCTCTCTCTGTGTGTGTGTGTGTGTGGAGACGATATCTCACGAATCAATGAAGCGATTCAAAAAAATTTGGTACAAAAATTACAATCCGTGAATACTGGAAGCATATTGTTTTTAAACGCAATCGAATGTTCAGAACCCTCCTAAACTTTCGAATGAAATTTTGAAAAAATCAAACCCTTTAATAAAGTTACGTAAATAGTCATGTGTTATGTACTTTTTCATTAGAAAACGATTGAAACAAACTTTTAAATACTAGTATGAACCGTTTTCGAGATATTGCACATTTTTCAAATATATTTATCAAAAAATCACGTAAAATAAAAAAAATATTAACTATTGTAAAATACTTTTCATGTGATATCATTCGATAAATTTGTTGACATTCTCATGGATCTAGCTCGTTCCATTCATGAGAAAAGATTCTTTGCGGAATACTTTTGCAGTTAAGACGCCAATAGTCATTTATCTGCTATAAGAATAAATTATTTCTCCATCCATAATGCTTGGCAAGATTTTGGCAACGAATCTGCGGAATGTCACCAACTTGACGACTTTTTAAAATATTGCCAGATTAAAGAAAATGTTGCTAAATTGATAAAAATGATGCTAAATCAATGAAAATGATGACTAACTGACGAATATTAAATATCTTGGAAAGATTATAAGAAACTACGAGTACTATAAGAATAAACTATATTTTCGTCCGTAATGTTTGGATAAGATTTTGGTGACGATTTTTTTTAAATATCTCTAACTTGGTGACTTTTTAAATGTTGCCAAATTGATGAAAATGTCACCCAATTGATATAAATTATTCGTCAAATTGATGGAACTGATGCTGAATCAATGAAATAACAACTAATTGATAAAAGATCAATATCTTGGAAAAAACATAAGAATACACTATAAGAATAACCCATTTCTCGATCTGTCCGTCCGTAACGCTTGACGAAAAATTTAGTGGGACATCGCCAACTTGGCAACTATAGTGCTACATTAACGAAAATATCGCCAATCGATAATAATATTTAGCAAATTCTGACTTTCGTCATATGATGGGCATACATTCTAATATATAAGAAATGCTCTTCTCTCGGTTTGTCTATAACAATTGGTGATGTATATGGCTATTTCGCCCCAGGTTGACGAACATTTCGTCAAAATTGCAAAAATGACGCTAAATTAGTGAAAATGTCTAGTCTAATTGATGAATTAATTATTAAAATATTTTAATACATGGACTATATCGTTTATTGAGGATGCTATCAATATTGATAATTGTTAATTTAGAGTTGTGTGAAGTATAAGTTAATTAGGTACTTTGAACTAGTATTGCATGTTGTCATCCGGAAAATCGCCAAATGTACAATTCAACGTTAAAAGCACAGTACCATAGATCTTATACTTCTTCCAAAGGATACTACCCCCACTGAGTTCTAGTCTAAATTGGATGGTCTAATTTGAATATTAATAGAATTTTTGTTGAAAAAAAGGGTACTTATCGATTATAGGGACCATGGGTTACCAACTACTTTTCCGAGTTATCGCCAACACGAACGTTGGCGATATAATCTGATGCGAGAAATTCACTACAAACACAATGATTACAATTCTAATATATAATGGGGTTTAATCAACTTTATTTAACAACAAAATATTGCGTTACATTGAAATTTGTGGCGGCCCAAACTCAGATAACATGAAGTCAAACAAGGCAACACATAGCGATCATGCCAAATTCTGGTTTATACCGGTTAATGATATTATAAATAGGTGGCTGTTTTCATATTTCGTGGCTTACAACGGCTTTCAATATTTGAAAGTAAACCATGGGTGTAACTTCGTGAATCTTGAAACCAGGACTCATACGCAGACCATAGACTCTGGGGATTCACGAAATGGCGTGACAATAAGCATAGAATCACTGCTAGATAGCACTTGGACTCATATCTCACAGAATTTTTGTGACAAAGCTTTACCGGTAGTGATAAATTTAATGACATTTTATCAGCAATAGCTGAGCTTTGGCCGCCACAAATTTCAATGTAACACAATATTGTTTTCACAATATTGTAAAATTGATCAAACCCCATTATATATTAAATTACAATCATTGTGTTTTTAGTGAATTTCTCGTATCGGATTATATCGCCAACATTCGTGTTGGCGACAACTCGGAAAAGCAGTCGGTAACCCATGGTCCCTATAACCGATAAGTACCGAAAAAAGTTATTAAGTTTATATTTCACATTGTTTTTTAAATTTTCTTATAGTCTTAATAAAAATAATTCGAATTATGTAAAATATTTTTGCCTTATTTTTGTATCAATAAACTTATATTTCATAACCATATTCACCATAACATGGTACTCTAAAAATATAATTTTATATGACGTGGAATGAATCAGTCTGATTTATATGTTCTGAGTTCCACTTAATGCGGTTTCTGTATAACGCAGTACGAATTGTTCTGAGTTTCTTATAACGCGGTATGCGGTTTCCATATAACATGGTACAAATTAATCTGATGTGCACTAAACTGAGTTTCATAATGTAAAGCGGTATGAATTAACACTAGAACGACAAAAGTGGTTTCGAGAAACAATTCCTCCAAAACGACTAATCCCAGCCCATTGAAATTTTATATCTTTTCTTATTTTCTTTGCAAAAAATGTGTCAAAGAAACATCCTAAATGCTGTAACTATGATGTTTTGGTTTTTAATTAAAGGTATGTTGTACTTTTTCTATGGCGGTCAAATTGACCGCTACCCGGCGTTCTAGGTAGTTCAAAATATCAGTCATTCTAGTGTAAATCGCATTATAGGAGGGTTGACTGTACTGTTGAACCTATTTGTACATAAATTTCAATCTTCTACTTTTTTTGCAAATGCATTAATGACATTTTCGTGGAAATTAATAGTTCTTATTTCTCAAATTTGAAAAAAACTTTTTAAGATACAACAAAAAAGTGTATCTTTGCTATTATTAATTAAGATTAATTTGAGCTTGGTCACCAATGATCTATCATCAATCACCATTTCACAAATTCTGCTGAAATATTATAGTAAAATTTTTATTTTTTTTAAACTGATGTTAGATAAACAATGCTTGCATTGTTTCTATGGCCTACATACTACTGGACAAAATCTAACTAAAACTGATAATATTTGGGAAACAGTTGAAGAGTTTCTACAATTATGACAGGTGACCACTGGTCATGACCAAAGAGTTCGAAAACTTTTTCATAACCACTGCCAACAAACTTGTTTCGATCACAGTGCAGTTAGCGTAAAAAGAATCGGTGGTGCGTACAGAACCCAGGATGACCGCCAGGTGGAGCTGACATCGGTCCTTGGCGAAAATCCCAATAACGCGCCAATGCTTAGCCCTTACAGTTGCAGTGCAGTTGAAAAACAATGCGGTAATCCTTACCAACCGAATTTACCACGTTTTTTCTTCTGTGAAAAAAACCAAACCAAATCAAATAGTGCTTTTTGTAGTTTATTTTGCTACTGAATCCTATTCATTTTAATTTAAGAAGTATAAAGTACGTACGAAGTTTAATTTTTTAATTTTAATCATTCTGCTTACAATGTTTATATGTTATGTGTGCTGTAAATAAAGAAATGTCTGGGATAATTTTTTCAGTATTTATGAAGGAAAAATAACATTACATAATATGTTTTCTGTTATTATCTATATGTACTTTAATTTTTTTCTTTTGGAATAACCTTTTCAAAATTTATTAATAGTTAGACGTAGGATAGATGCATTGCTAATTTAATATATTTATCATTTTATGTTTACACATTAGTTTAGTATGTTGTTCAGACGGTCTGTAGGACTTATGGGAATATAAATGAATAATATCACCCAATTAGTTTTGGATTGAACCCGGGTTGAAAAAATGAAATACATTGAGCCCTATGGGACCTAATTCTTCAAACATTTTTTAATCGGATTTAAAATTCACAAATTGCTTTGAAAATTTTAGGTAATATTCAAATTGTTCCATAAAATATATAAAAAAAAATTCAGCGAAATATATTCAGTAGGTTTTTAAATAAAAATTAAAATAATAATTGCACTTCTTATATGAAACGATCACGTGCCCATGATATGAAAAGATCACATGATGCACTTCAAAATGATATATGGCATCCATCTTGTTTCAAAATCGTGATTTTTAAAGTTCTTTTTAATTCATATTGAGTGTTGCATCCGTCCTAAAACTACTTTATTTTTGCTTAAATTCTGTGCATCTACATACTGAAACAACGCAATTACAATATATTTGAGTTTAAATGCTCATCTAAATTTGATTATTTCTACAACTAAGCCTATTTTTCACCTATGTAAAATGTAAACAGCAAAATATATAGAATGAGTTGTATTAGAATTCCTGTATTTTTTTAACACAAAATAATTTAGTCCATGGAGTCTGCATGGCTGATATGAATGAATATTAATTGATTTCATAAAGAGAAGGACGATTTTTTTCGATGAAGTTTTAAGCATAGAGTTTAATTACTTGTAGCTCCATGGGCTTAATTTTTAAATAAAATAAATTATTATAGTATTGTGATAAATGAAATGAATGGGGGAAGTTATGAATGTGAAATGCTGTTTTTATAGAGATATCCAGGCGTGTTATTTTTTCTATGACGTCATTTGAATTAATTTCAGTTGTTTTCGATGAAGTTTTCAAATATAATAAATTATCGTAGTATTATGATAGTTTTAAAAATATTACCGTGGAATGTACCGCATTTTAGAGATATTTAAACCAGGCAATTTATATTTCAATGCCGTCATTTGAATGAAGTTCATTTTTTTCAATGAAGGTTTAAGTTTTCAAATATAATAAATTAGTAGTATATATCCACACGTATGAGCTCACACATTTTTTTTTTACACTAAACACATGATTTTATAGCTTTTTTTTTTTTTGAAAAGATCTCGATCCATTTTAATATTAAAAACATGATTTTTATAGCTAAAAAAAGGTGCATATATACCTTTTTTTCATTTAGACCAAATTTAACATTTTACAGTGAATTACTGAACTTTTTTAGTTAAAAAGAAAAAGCTAGACTTTTTCATACTAAAAGTATGATTTTACAGTGAATTATTTAAAATAAATGCGTGAAAAAGAGGACCACCAAATGAATGGAAGCCCTCTAATATATTTAAAAAAAAAAGATTTTAATTAAAAATGCCCTGTTTTTAAAGGGTGGGGTTGAGACCCCCCCCCCCCCCCATTTATTTAATAGATATCTTTAAAAAACTCAAAATTTTTAACTAATTCTAAACATTTTTTATAAAATTGAAATGAATAAATAAGTTAAAAATACTCTCTAATATATTAAAAAGAATTATAAAAATATGAAATGTCAAAATTAAAAAAAGGACCTCCCTCTAATTTATTAAAAAAAAATGATTAAGCTTTCTCTAATTCATATTCGTATTTATCATCAATCATACCCGAATACTTAAATATGTATCTTCCTTTATTGATTTTATTTAATGATTCATCAGAATGTTTCGCATGTTTTTTCGCAAGGTAATACTCTTTTTCTTCATTTTCCACATCTAACTTTACGATTAATGAATCTCCATATATAGTATTAATTTTTCTCTCATATAATTTAAACGTTTTAGGATAACCTCTAAGTCTATTGAACTCTTCCATTTATTAGTAAACATTTTTATAAGTAAAATATAAAGAAGAATATAATATATTAAAGAAATATAAAATCTAAAGACTATCAGTTAAATTTAAGCACTTGGTTTAAAGATATATGGATTCCTTTATATGATAAAAAAGATGTATTAATTACAAATAATATATTAAATTTTATACATTGTGGTATAAATATAGGCGGTACAGCTGTACCGCCTGTAAATATATCAAATTATAAAAGAAATATAGTAAAACTACTTATTAAATATAATATTAAATTTCATACACAGTAGATTAACTGAAGATGAGGTAGCTACGGATATAGCCACCAAAAATTGAAGGAAATCGTTAGTTATAAAAATATATTTTCGTATTATAAATGCATCCATTCTTCATAATCTGTAAAACCTTTTTTATATACAAATCATATTAAGGTGACCAATAGAATAAGTTTTTTGAAATAACATATAAAACTCCTAATCCATTTAATTTAATATCTTCATTTTCTTCCTTTTCAATTAATTCAGTCATCCTTTGAAAACTTTCTGATAATAGTTTTTCAGTATGATCAAATTCTTATTTTATATACAAATCATACAATTCTTTACAAACATATGTCAAATAGTAAATTTCTTCAGAATTTGTATAATTTAAAGCTCAAATATCCCCTAAACACTCATCCATTTATATAGAATTATTTTTAAAAACATTTTTATAATGTCCTAAAGCTCTAGTATGAATTCCATCTTCTAATATAAATCTTTTATCATTTTTTGCTGATAAAGCTATCTTGTTCACTTGAATTGTATACAATTCATGTTTCGTACTTCTAATTAAATTCTGTGTTCTATATTGATCTTTTTTATTCAATAAACAGTCTATATAATCTTCAAATGATATTCTGTTTTTAACGGTACTTGTCTTAGTTCCTTTAGACTTCTTAGTTTCAAATTTTTTATAGTTTTCTTTATCTTCTTCATTACTATTGTATTCTTCAACACTCTGTTTTTCTAATCTTATTGAATACATTTTACTTCTTAAACCTACAAATTCTTCCATAATCACACCGCTATTTTCTGACAACAAATTTATAATATTACATATGAAAAGTGAAAATATTTCACAATAGTTAATAATTTTCATATAATTTTGTGATTTTTTTTTTGATAAATTTATCTGAAATATGTCCAATATCTCAAAAACTGTTCATGCTAGCAATCCAAAATTGATGTTAATCGTTTTCTAATGAAAAATTACATAAATAATTATTTACGTAACTTTATTGAAAGTTTTGATAATTTTTTCAAAATTTGGAGATGTTCTGAACATTCGATTGCGTTTAAAAGCAACAGGCTTCCGGTTTTTCCTAATTGTAATTTTGTATCAAATTTCGTTCGAATCGCTTCATTCATTCGTGAGATATCGTCTCCACAGACACACACACCAAACACATACATGCATGACGAAACTGGAATTCAAATTTTCGCCTATATATATGAAAGTAAAAATCAATCCATTGCCTTAGAGTTATAACTTTAACATAAATGCGAAGTCTAATGCATAAAAGTAATCGAATCCGAAGAATTTGACGTTCTCCATCATTAATTCAGACTTTTTTTGCACCTCCACCTTATATAAAAGAGAAATATCACATGACTTGCTTCGAAATAACCTTGAAAGAGAATCCTCTCCGCCCGTCACGTGAAACATTTGGCGATCGCTTCGAAAGCCAACCAATTTCAGAGTGTGATGTGAAAGAACGCAACTGAATCCGTATACGGTTTAGGCAACTGCGGAAGAGTCCCCGAGGTCACATGACAACGGTTTTGGGCTTTCTCTATTTGATTACTCCTCGAAGACCAAAACCTAGGGAGGGGGACGGGAAGCATGTTCCGAAAACGTACCCGCTATACCAAGGCCACCTAGAATACAAATATTTTAGATAGCCTTGGCTATACCCCCTGCTAAGGCTCCTATATAGTATATATAGGAGCCTTACCCCCTACTGTGAGGCCGGTTCTTCGCTATTGGTTAAGTTAAAAGACGTCACGGGCGGAGCCTAGTATACACTTTGAAGTTTGACAGTTTAACACAATATCTGTCGTCTTCGAGATTATACGTGTTTACATTTTCCTTAGATACATTTCGTCATGTATTTTACTTCATACATACATATTTATTTGCTTTTGATATGATTTTAAACTAAAGAATTAAATAAAATATATTATTATTATTACTACCTGATCAATGATAAAAATGCTTCATTTACGGGAAAAAAAATTATATACTTCATACAGTTTAAAATGTTTGTGTTATATGTATTATGTTTATTAAAGGCACCTTATGCCCATTTTATATTGTATTCCGTACGTGTATCGCAACTTTTTTTAATCCTATTTTCATTGATGACTTATAGCACTTGAGGCAATTTGTTTTATTTTATTAATGTTTTAACTACAAAAAAGCAAGTTACCTATCCAAAACAAAATATATAACCGTTTAAATGTGGGTTACCATAACCTTTTTTGAAGTCGGTTTCAAATATTTATGCAAGTTTGTAAACAAAACTATGTGTTTGATTTAAAAGAAAAAGCCATACAATGGAATATTTTGGACAAAAAATGTGGAATTTTTTAAAAAAAATTAATCTAAAATTAATAAAAATGCAGGCTTACAATGTAATCCTGGGTAAAATATTTAGTGTAGAGGGTGGGTAATTCATCCCACTCTATATACCCAGTGATGTGTTAATAATTTTTTATGCTAAAAATTTTTAATAACTGATATGCTTCGAAAATTATATATATCAATTGTTTGCAGTTCCCATTAAATTCTAAACAAATAGATATGCATATTGGTTTCTTTACCATTTGAATAGGTGTGAGTAATGCTATGCCACTGTCACAAACCGAAAGATAACAAAGTGGCAAAACCAAAAGAATGACATACCTATATTTTTATAGAACTGCGTCAATGGATTTACAATTAAAGTACTTCAATACACCTTCTTCTGGATTTTGAGGACTTTTATTTACTTCAAACATTTTCAATGTAACAACTGATACTTGAACACTGAAAATTTTGACAATCGGTATGTACATACTGACTCTAGTTCTCCTTTAATGCTCGCTCCTTGCTTCTATGTGAATAAAAGATACCAATAGATCAAAATAAATAAACTGCTGCTTTTTAGAAAATAAATTTGTAATACTTTCTTGAAGAATCTGATTTGTCACCTAATTTTTTTATGCCTGGTTTCTTTACAGAAGTATTAAAAAGTTATATACCATTAGAATAGATGCTATGGATTTGAATGGATATCCCCAGAAATAAACAAGTTGGTTGAGATTTGCACTCTAACTTAGTGTGTTACCTGAAAAATTTGACTTTCAGAGGAATAACATTTTTTTACATTAATTAAAATTTCATGTTAACTACTTTATATGTAACAAATAAATATATAATAGAATATATAATAGGCACTAATAGTGCCTAGCCTGCAGTTCGTGCTAACTGATATTTGACATAAAGTGGTTTCAACTTTTCTTAGACAGCAAAACCCTCATATAATTCCATATTTTAATATCAGAACATTCTAAATAGATATTTTGTCTCTATGATAACCATCTACGTAATATATGTACACGTAATAGGTGAATGGAAACAAATATGAGTAAATAGATACAGCTTTCCGAGTGCATTCAAGTTAGTTTTAAATGCCTGAAATATAGTTAAAATACTTGTTCATCAAAGACGTCATGTGAAATATATTAGCTGCAGCCTCAATTTCAACTTCAAAATAGATCTGCTATTTATCTCGCTCATATTTGTTTCTCCAGTCATTCTATTTTTTATGAAAATAGCTTGATAAAACTGTTTTGTTCTTAATAGTTTTGCAACACTCTAATATATCAATTTGTGAATAGGATATAATGGAGAAGACACTCCTATTGCAGATACTAGCATCCATGGACTAGTTTCTCACTTATTATATGCTCATCATCATGAAATAATCAAAATTTGCAGTGGTAGCATGAAAGTTAGCATGCACCACAATTTTTTAGAACTTCTATGGGAACTAACATTTTCAGTTCTTTCATGTGGCCGGCTCAAAATTCATATACAATTTAGCTCAGGCCACATGAAGCGGCAAAGGCAAAGTTTATAAACACAAAGCCCATCTATAAGAGGCATTCTAAAAAATATGGGTGATATTCCTATTACAGATACCAGCATGAGCATTCTTGGACTGGTTTCATGCTTATTATGCATTCGTCAATATAGAATATCTGATATCTATAATGGTAACAAGAAACTTAATGTAGATCCAGGTATGGGTCATTGTGGCAATTCCTCCCCCCCCCCTCTTTCAGATATATGTGTCATTTCTTGTGATTCTATAGATTCACTTATAAAAGTTTATTGCAATGTCATAAATCCCAAATGACATAAAATTCATTTTATCAGGCTAATTTGCTTCATTTTATGATTAATCAAAAAAAAATATCAGTTTTGATAACTATTTACTGATATACTACAAAAACAAATGTTCAATAAAAGAAACGTGTCGAAGTAAATCTCTTTTTATTTCTGCCTGAATCTGCCCTTGTAATGTACTAACTGTAAACTTTACAGCTACCTTTTAAATTTGGTTAACTGTACTCACGATTCATTAAATGATGATCAATTTACAAAGACCTAATTAACCTTCAGCTATAAGAAATTCAGATTGGCTAGACATGGATTAACATAAACACTATGTAATAAAAATTATAATGTTTTAACTTTGATTAAGTAGGTACTAGTCAATCAGGTTCAGTTGATTAAATATTTATAATTTTTCAAGATATTGTTCACCGGATGAACTAAAATATGTTTTTAAGTAATGCATATGGTTATCTTATTTGAACTGATTTTTTCCCATCAGTAGTACAGATAATAGAATTTTGATGCATAAAAGTAAATTCCTGCCTTAGAGTAAAGGTAAAAATAAATTTCAAAAGTCAATAAAAAGATCCCATTTAATAAACTAATATCTATATATTGCAATTGTAACTGTAGACGAAGAAATTGAAAAGCAGATTTAGTTTTAGCTAAAATCATTGTACTATTAGAAAGAAATTGTATATATAGCTTGATTCAGTACTATCTTATTATAGTGGCTCCTATAAATCCGATTGAGCCAAGGTTTTTATTAACGAAAAAGCAATATGACAATAATATAAACACGTGTTGTTTCTTTAGGACTGCAAACATTTGGTGAGATTTTACAACCTACCTTGGCGATAAATCTCGGACGCCTGGGATTCATTCTCGGGGGCTGCTATAATAAGGAAGTACCCTTAATTCTTTAAAATTTTAGAAATATATTTAAGAAATATTTTTTGTCTCTATACACCAATAGCATTACCAAGTAGGGAAATCATATTCCCTAGAAACCGATTTAAGTTTAGAGAAATGATATTTAGCGAAATGGGAAGCAAACTGTTTGGTTACCAATTCAACCCCCCCTCCTCTTCCTAAAAAAAATTGCCTGGGGATGCTACGCTACTGTTACACACGTAATACTAACGTTAAAGGAAAATATTGTAATAGGATCAAATATTTGAACTATCAATGAATTTACATGTTTTTGTTTTAAATATTCTTATCTTCAAATTGAATGCTTTTGAGATAAGCATGTGTACTTTTGTAATCACTGACATCTCACAAATGATTCAAAAGTTAGTACTAATTTTCTACTACTCAATTGAATTATCTTCAGGTAATGAAATATGGATAGTTATATTTTAATTTCAATATTTGTATAAAATTCATAATTTGCTGTCAAATCAAAACAAATTTTAATTTTATTTACATAAAAATGTTTCAAATATTTTGTTAAATCTTATATAGTCCAATTTCCCATTCTAATCAGTGAATATTAAATTTCAAATATTTGAAATACAGTACGTACATCATTTATATGCATTTCTACATAGCTCGTCAAACATTCCTATCCAGTGACATTAATTTCAATTACATATTTTAACAGGTATACGCTTTACTTCACTGGTCCCTAGAGTAGTGTATAAATAGTGCTTTACTATAGTTAAAAATATGAATTTTCTGTTTTAACAGTACAATCTGGTTGAACAACTTTAACTGCATAATAATGTTGCATGATATTACCTAATTTCAATTTATAACATGTTTATAAAGAAGGAGTTTATCCAACAGATATTTTAAATCAACTTACTGAATGCTGTTTTTGAAAATAATAAACAGTAGTTACTAATTTAATTTTATATGAAGATGGATTTGATATCCTAGGATGCATGAATAGATGCAAATTGACTTACCTAGTTAATACTGATGCTATCTGATTTATCCTGATGTAATGAGATATAATGAAGCTGATAATACATATACCAGTTAAAAGTTTGACTAGTTATCACTGCGTCCAACCGATGCTAAAGTATTTCGTTAAGATTAGATAGTAATATATTATCTAAATCGAATTATAGTTGTTGAAGTAATAAAGATATTGAAATTAATATTTGTTTCAAATAAATAATTTTGGGTTTAGAAATTAATAATATTTTGACTAAATGTTTCAAACTGAAATTATTCAAGAGATTGAAAAATAAAACTTCAGGTTTTATATTTCAGATGTGTTATACAGAATAGCAAGTGTAAAGAGAATTTTAACTGAATTAACGTTGAGTTAAATTCAAAATGTTCTGAAAAATTTGAATGATGTATCAATCAAAGTGTAGGATAATACACATGTAATCGTTATTAAACATTTCCAAAGTTTAAATATTGGTTGTGTTAAATTTTAAACATAATTTGAAATAAACATGTTTAAGAGTTAAAATGCCCGTCGAAATCAGGAGGTCATAAGAAACAACAACAAAAACGAGTTAAAATGTAAGCAATTTTAACTCGAACACCAATGAATTCTAAATGCATAATAAATGTTAGTTATGTTAGTGTGAACTGCGAAGAATGATAGCATTTGAAACCATAATCTTGCATAACAGCTTACTGGCTGTTAAAAATTTGGCAGCTCACTACTGGGTACAGATCAAACTTCAAAGTATTTCATAAACATTAGATAATGGCTATTAGTGTTTGCTTTCTTCAGAATGTTACTTAATATCAATAAAATCTCAAAATCAACACCTATACAATTGAAATGAAACTTCATATATATGCTATTTAAATTACAACTTGGTATATACATATAGAATATATATTAATTTTATTAGTAATTTCATTAACTTGTATAACATCTTTACTGCTGTAGACATTACTAACCGTGTCCGTTGAGATGACTGTGTTCCCCTTCCCCTTCAGGTGTTCAATGACTTCATCGCTGTTCCTGGGTTTCCCCCCTTTGTTGTCCTTCTGTTGTTTCGTTTTTTGCTAGCTTGTCTTTGTTTTTGATGTCTCTTTGTTTCTCATCTGAAAAACCTTTGTGTTTAATAATAGAATAGTCCTTTATCTGACAAAATACATTCACTTAGTAAATACCTTGTAACTGGTGAAATACCTGTATATAGCTTTACAATATCATCTATATATATCTAAGAAACCATCTGTAAATAATATTCTCACCAATTGTAAATAATAATCTCACCAATAGCATATAAAACCAAACCATATGTATCCAAGAAACCTTCTGTTAATAATAATCTCACCAATTGTATATAATAATCTCACCAATTGTATATAATAATCTCACCAAATGTAAATTAAATCAAACCAACCATACCAATAATATGTATTGCATCCAGTATAATGTTCTACCCATAATTGTGTCACCATCTGTAAATATTCCTACTCTCTGCCATTTTCCAGCCTTCTGTTTTCTGCTGGTATACTGTAACCCCTTGGGGATTTTATATATATTTTTATGAAATAATAAACAACTGGTTACTCCTTCAGCTCGGCGTGACTGTGGGAGTCGGTCTCCACTACCAAATTTTCTTCCCGGACGTCCATCTTGCTGCTCATCTCCTCGGACGAGTCGGTCGTCCTGGGCTTTCGACACTCTTATACTATAACACACTACTGTGATAAACAAATTAACTATGAATCACATTAAAAAATATATTGCTGTCTTCTACACAAATTTAATTAGCCTAGAAGGAAATAAATCAAAGTTTCTCCTTTAATTTAACTGATACAACAATAAAAACATCTGACCACTTAAGTTATTTAAACAGGCCTGGTGAAATATTGCAGTACAAGTTTTGATATATTTATATTTGGTCGGCGATCTCCTATCTAAAATTGGGTACTATAAAAAATAAGTTAGAAAATCATTCAATCGGATTATTACAGATGTATAAGGTATAACGTTCCAGTGTTAGCATTTTTCTCGCAAAAATTGTAATAAATATATCATATACTACTTACCTAAATTTAAGATATTTTTGTTGTTTTACGAACGTGTATATATCTCCGTATATTGTCACCCAACGTTATATCTTTGCACTATTTCTTTCTATCACAATTTTCTTCCCGATTTAATAACAAACATTTTTTTCCATGTATAATCTCGAAGACGACAACTTCAAAGTGTATACTGGGCCCCGCCCATGACGTCATTTAACTTAGCCAATAGTGAAGAATCGGCCTCACAGCAGGGGGTATGGCGGGTACGTTTTCGGAACATGCTGACGGGAAGCATCCACAGATACGCATAATTTATGTATGGGTATAAGTGAATTTACAGTCCAAGGTATTTAGAAAGAGTATTTAGGAGAATATCAAGGTATTTAGGAGAATACCATTCGTCCCCGCTCCGTGACGTCATATCAGGACTGAAGTGAATTTCTTCATGTAGTTTCTATGTGTTTTTGAGTTCTGGTGCGCTTTTCAAATGATTTTAAATTTCAATTATTATTGAACTTTTAGAAAATGATTTTATATTATAACAGATTTATGAATAATTTCAGCCTATGTTTTAATGAATTTTCATAAACATGCATGTTTAAGATATAATAAAAACGATTTCTCTATTTGGAAAGGATAGGACAAAAATAATTAATAATTAATTCAAACGAAACTTAAATAGAAATCCCTTCTCCGTAATTGAAATTGATTGAACAATAATTGAACAACAATGATGTAAAATAGAGGATAACGGTATTTATTACGGTGTATTTCTTATTTTCAATGAAGTACATAGTTTAATACTAAAATAATGTATTTAATATATATGTATATAATTTCTGCTGTCACTTTTTGAATTTACAGGGTTTACATCCTATTAGAACATAACAATATCATCCCACTAGCTTAATGAAAAGCACTCTATACGGCTATTGACTCATTTCAACTTTTGTTATACGGCTAATTTTAACTTTCGTCTAATATTAATTTTGTAACTAATCTGTCATACGAATCACTGGTGAGGCTTGAGTATTTTTATAAATAACACCTAATATGAGAACAAAATTTTCCAGCATTCGATTTAATAGCAAGAAAATTTGTGATTAATTAGTAAAATGAATCCCATCATATATTGCATTACAATAAAAGTTTTATTACTTTCCTTATACACATAGTATAATGTATACGGAAAATATTGTGATGGTGTCGAAAATTCGAATTCGAGTTTTCGACGAGAGAGCACGTTTCAAGCATCTCTGATCACGAATTGAACATTTTTGAGGTGATGTCTGTGTGTGTGTGTCAATGAGTCTGTGGAGACGATATCTCACGAACAAATTAAGCGATTCGAATGAAATTAGGTATAGAAATTGCAATCCATGAATACTGGAAGCATATTGTTTTTAAACACAATTGAATGTTCAGCTCCCCCTAAATTTTCGAGTGAAATTTTGAAAAAATCATCAAAAAATCGAAACCTTAAATAAAGTTACGCAAATAGACATTTCTTAAGTGATTTTTCCTTAGAAAACGATTCACATAAACTTTAGAACCCTAGCATTTACCGTTCTCGAGATATTGCACATTTTTCAAATAAATTTATCACCCCCCCCCCCCCCCCCCCCCAAAAAAAAAAGAAAGAAAATGTTAACTCTTGAGAAACAATTAATTCATTATTCCTTTTTTGGTATTTATGTTTTGTTTTGTAAAATAAATTATAAACTATTATTACTGTAACTTTTAAAGACAATTTTTTAAAAGAGTTATGTGTTACACGAGCGTATACTAAAATGAAAATTGTTTCGCTGGGAAAATATTTAGATATTGCTACTGTTTATGTAAATTCTAAAGCGAATTGCAATAAATTTGTATACGATAAATTTGTATTATTCCCGTATATTATTGATTTGTGGGTGCTTTAAAGTTCTGCAGAACCAATAGTGGAATTCTTTGAGACTGAAGATCCCAGTAACTATTTAAATTAAACGTATGATGCGGCAGTACACAACTAGTCCTATATAATGAAATTAATTTATATTTTTTACAGTGAAAAAATGATGTATAAGATCCACGGCACTGGGTTTTTAATACAGAATAGTACATTTGAAATTTTCCGGATCACAGCTATTTCGCAATACCCAATTAACTTATATTTCACACAACTCTAAATTGACAATTATCAATATTGATGGCACTAGCAATAAGCAATGGATTCTATATATTTTAATATTTTAAGAATTAATCCATTAATTTTGCGTCATTTTTGTAATTTTTACGCCAATCGCGATATTTCGCCAAATTGGGACCAAATTCGCCAAATTTATCACCAAGTGTCAAAAACAGACGAAGAGAACAGCATTTCTTACATATAAATGACTGATGTTGAATAGTTATACGTCAAAATGCAAAACTATAACCCAAAGTATTTTCTCTCTTGAATGGAACAAACTGGATTCCAGAGAATGATGTTAACAAATTTATTGCATATTATTACATGTGTAAATTGAACAATTTAATAATAATTTAAACTTCTTAATTTTATTGGATTTTTTTTATAAATTTATTTGAAACATGTGCGATATCTTGAGAACGATTACTGCTAGAATTTTAAAGCTTATGTCATTCGTTTTCTAATGAAAAATTATATAGGAAATGATCCTTTGTGTAATATTATTAAAAGTTCTAATTTTTAAATGATTCTTTCAAAATTTCATTCGAAAATTTGTGGGTGTTCTAAACATACAATTGCGTTTAAAATCAATAGGGTTCCGGTATTCGCTAATTTTAATATTTGTACCAAATTTCTTTCGAAACGCTCCTTTCTTTCGGGAGATATCGCACAGACTCACGGACACACACACATACAGACAGACATCACCTCAAAAACGTTCAATCCGAGTTCAATTCAGGAATAATTGAAAGTTGCTTTTTCGTCGAAAATTCGAATTTTCAACCTCGTCACAATATTTCCCAATACATTATACTATGTATATAGGGAAAGTGATGACTACATCACCGTTTTTTTACTACCAGAATTTCAATTTTGAAAGCTAAACTAATCATGGAATGGAAATTGCCTTGAGCATATTGTAGTACGATTAAAAGTAATTTTCCCTTTCAACAGTTAATTAGCCATTCATTTTGCAACTTTGAAGCTTTAAAAAACTCATTCAAGCTTACATCCACTACTTCGTTTTCTTCATATAGCTATAACAGTAGTACCGCATAATTCGTCATTGCTCCATCAATATTATAACTGTTATAAAAACTAATTAATTACTTGAAAATAATTGCAGCTCAATTAATTTTTCAAAGATATTAATATAGATTATTGCTGTATATTCAATCAAAACTCTTAGACTAAAGCAATACTAAACAAGAAAGATCAATCATGCTTAAAGCATTGATTATGAAACACTTTCCAACTTCAATGCAATTTTATTTAAACATGTCTAAAATGTGCAATACATTCCTCGGTAATATTTTAAAACTTATCACAATACTACATTAATTTATTATATTTGAAACCTTAAACCTTCATCGAAAAAAATTAACTTCACTCAAATGACGGCATTAAATTATAAATTGCCTGGTTTAAACATCTCTAAAATGTGATACATTCCTCGGTAATAATTTTTGAATTATCATAATACTACGATAATTTATTATATTTGAAAACTTTATCGAAAACAACTGAAATTCATTCAAATGACGTCATAAATAAAAAACACGCCTGGCTCTCTCTATAAAAGCAACATTTCATTCATAAATAATTCCCCCATTCATGTCATTCATCACAAAACTATAATAATTTATATTATTTAAAAATTAAGACCATGGAGCTACAAGTAAGTAAAACTCTATGCGTAAAACCTCATCGAAAATTATCGTCCTTCTCTTTCTAAAATCAATGAATATTTCATTCATATTAGCCATGCAGACTCCATGGACTAAATGATTTTTTGTTAAAGAATTACAGAGATTCTAATACAACTCATTCTACATATTTTGCTGTTTACATTTTACATAGGTGAAAAATAGGCTTAATAGTAGAAATAATCAAATTTGGATGAGCATTTAAACTGAAATATATTGTCATTGCGTTGTTAAAATATGTAGATGCACAGAATTTAGGCAAAAATAAAGTAGTTTTATTACGGATACAACACTCAATATGAATTAAAAAGAACTTTAAAAATCACGATTTTGAGACAAGATGGATGCCATATATCATTTTGAAGTGGGTCATGTGATCGTTTCATATCATGGACACGTGATCGCTTCATATAAGAGGTGTTATTATTATTTTAATTTTTATTTAAAAAACTACTGAATATATTTCGCTGAATTTTTTTTTATATATTTTATGGAACAATTTGAATATTGCCTAAAATTTTCAAAGCAATTTGTGAATTTTAAATCCGCTTAAAAAATGCTTGAAAAATTAGGTCCCATAGGGCTCAATGTATTCCATTTTTTCAACCCGGGTTCAATCCAAAACTAATTGGGGGATATTATTCATTTATATTCCCATAGGTCCTATAGACCGTCTGAACAACATACTAAAATTTCATTTTGATTAAGTCATTTTTACGGCAGTTTTCGTGCTAACGGACAGACAGACAGACAGACAGACAGACAGAATGAATGAACAAAGTCATAAACACTTTTCAACTTTGTTGTAAAGTGTTAAAAAGAACAGAATTATTTTACAAAATAAAGCCTACAATTTCCATAGAATCCTTATATCTTCCTCTCCGCTTGTCCCGTTGTGACGTCAAAAAAGTCAAGACTCCTCCCATCCCTAAAAGCGGCTTTCGTGCGTTTGATGTTTGACCACCCCTGTCCACAGTCCAAGGTACTTTAAACATAAGGTAGGTCAGGTAATCTCAGGTAATAAAGTATCTGGCAAGCTCACAGGAGACCTGCTAAAATTGATTCCAAATGACGCTGACGCCTATAGGGTTGTACAACGCCATTTATCTAGTGAGAAAATCCCCTTCCACAGTTTAAACTTAAAGACGGAAAGGCCCAAAAAGGTAGTTTTGAAGGGGCTACCAACAAACTATAACATTGAGGAAATAAAAATTACTCTAACATCCGAAGGATTAGATGTAGTCCGGGTTTCTCAACTGAGAAACACAAAAACGAGATTGCCCCTGCCGATCTTCTTAGTCAGCATTAGGCCTACGGAAGACTGGCAGAGGGTATACAGACTGACAAGATTAGGATACTTGGCTGTGAAGGTAGAGGCCTTCAGAGCACGGGGCTTCAAAATCTGCTACCGGTGCCAGCAGTTCAATCATTCTTCTGAGAATTGCAGTATGCCACCAAAGTGCCTTAAGTGTGCTGAAGAACACTTCACACGGGACTGCCAAAGACCAAGGACGGAGAAGGCAACGTGTGCTAACTGCAATGGAGACCACCCGGCGAACTTCAGGCAATGCCCGAAGAACCCCTGGAACAAAGGAAAGGCACCGGGGTATGCCCTCCTCCCCCCAAAATCAGATACCCCCCTTGGAGGCAAAAGGTCCTCGGTCTAAACCCTCAGGCACCCCATCAGGACTCCTCGCACTCTGTGCCACAGGTTAAAAGAACTCAAACTTCAGCACCTACCAGATCGGTGCAAGAGCAGGCCCCTAAACCGTCGACCTCCAGAGAAATGACTGTGGAGGAAGTGAGAATAGTTCGTGAAGACATAAAACATAGGATAGCAATTGATAAAGCCGCCAAAGAGGCAAGAGAAGCAAAACTAAGATTAGAAAAAAAGGTCCAGGAATGGCAGAAAACTAAACGCTCCCGAGAAGAAGAGCTCGCGCAAACACAGCAGTTAGACAATTCGGCTGAAAAAAAAACAAAAGACTACCGAGGTCCAAAAAGATACTCACAAAACAGATCAAACCACGGTTGAGGCTGAGGAAATTGTAGCTGAGACTGAGGAAATGGAAGCTGAGACTGAACCTGCTGGTAAATCCAATGATGAAAAGATGGATGAAATCCTCAACCTCGTCAGAGGATTTATCAGTATGTTCAACCTAGACGATATAAAACATCTGTTGATGCAGCTCGCTGAATTAATTCAAAAAAAGAGCGATCCAATGCAAATGGTCTTTGAGACTTTTAAAATAATCGCGGAATTTAATAAAAACAGTGAGAAACAAACCCGCCATGAATAGGTCCCAAAAAGAAAGTTTTAAAATAATATTTTGGAATGCGAACGGCATATCTCCAAGAATAAATGAACTTAGGAGCTACGTAAATGAAAATGATGTAGATGCCCTGCTAATCCAGGAAACTAAAGTTAGAGAAAACAAAAAACTAAATATAGCAAACTATAATAGCTAGCATACCCTTTGTTCAAATATAACTGCTAGAAATCCCCATGGAGGAACAGCAATATATATTAAAAGTAATATTCCCCACGAGGAAATAAACAACATAAATCTTCAAGGTATAGAAAATACTAGTATAAAAATTAAAATAAATAATGTAAACTCATTTATCCTGACTGCAATATATGTCAAAAACATGAGTGGTATAAATGTAGCTGCGCAGCTGGAACTGCTTTTCTCGCGATATCCAAACACAATACTCGCGGGCGACTTCAATGCACACCACCGAGCGTGGAGCTGCAGGAGAGCCAACATACGCGGTACACAGATACATAGATTGCTGAACACAACAAACACTGACATCATTGCACCGTCGAGACCAACCTGCTTCTCAGGTGCCAATGGCTCATTCATAGACTTTGTCCTAACGAGAAACATAGAATACGCTCACACAATTGATACCCTGGATGAATTCGACTCGGATCATCTACCGGTATTGGTGACATTCGATTTGAACACTCCCCTTCCAGCCTCTCTGGGACAAGAGAGAGTGAACATATTCAAAAGAGCACTTTTCGAGCCGCACTTAGCAGTACCCAACATTATGAGCACGGCGGATATTGACTCTGCCACGCACACACTCATAACAGAAATCAGGAGAGCTATTGCCTCTGCCACAACACATCGTGAGTCACCAAAAATGCCAACACTTTCCCACCATGTCAAACAGTGTTGCGAAAATTTAAAATTTGAAGATAGCAAAGCACGCACTGTCAGAGTCAATAAGTGTTGGCTGGGTTATGAAAGTACACAAGTCCAGTTTTAAAGAAAAACTTCGTTCACTTTATTTGGTGAAAAACACAACTCGGCATATTACACGTACCTGGTAATTTTCCATGCCGTAAAACATCAAAAATATACTATGTACAAAAGATTTTTAGTTGTAAATGACTAGACAGAGATTCCTTGAAGCATTTGGTAGTAAGTTACTATACTACCTCTATCACTTGCGTGTATTTCAGCCACCATCACTTGGCAAAGGGAAACCAAAGGATAAAACATCAGGAAAATATTTAAAGCGGCTTCCGAACGTTTGTAAGTAAATTTAACGTTCGATACATGCTGGTCCAAACTGACCACATCTGCATCCGTTTCGACTATTCACCGTCGTCAAACGATATTCCGCAGTACTTCAGTCAAAAACATTTCTGTCTGCCTGCCTGCATCAGACCATCAGTGTCTATCTCGTCTGACTTCTTTAGACGTCTGATCTCGATCGACCCTTTCGACCTTCTCATTTGCTTCAAGAAACCTCTGCCCTATATATCCGAGAATGGACAGTTCCGGAAACGCCCCCGGATATGCAAATCAGATGCGTACGCATTGAGAACTGATTTGCATGAAACCTCATGTTGAAAAACGTCACGGTTCACGCCGGTGAACGGGAAGAGTCGTTCATATTAAATTTGCATAAACGCCCGTTCACGGGAACGTGAATCGCGATGTATTGATTATTTCCAACAATCGGCCCCCTCATGCAAATCCTTAAGTCTCAATGCATATGCAAAAGAAAACTTACTCTGAGAAACCAAGGTATATCAATAAACACCAAGGCCCCCAGTATCCTATCAAACATATAATGAAGGAAAAAATTTAAAGTATTATATCATTATTAAATTTAAAATAAAATGCATAAGTACTTATAGCATCTGAAAAATAGTTAAGTATTGTCGACAATATTGTAACAACAACATTTCACATCAAGTAGAAATTTATATACAACACAACTTCAATGCTTAAGTATCAGCATTCAAAAATTGAAATTTTAGTTTAAATTTAATTATAAGTATCCAAAATTTAAGTATAAGCACATTATCATATTAAACAAGTCAACTTAAAAAGATTAAGATTTTGTATAAGCATAGAATTTAAGTTTACTTTAAATTTGAGTATAAACACTATAATTCAAAAAGCTTAAAAAAATTTAGTCTATTAACACAATATAAGTATACATAATTAATACTATTAGACTGCATTGATATACCAAATATTTAAAAATACATGATGCAAGTAATTAGATAATAAAATTCCTTTATCAAAACTTTCAACACATACTTTTTACCAAGTTGAAAAATACAAAATTTTATGCACATAAGCTATTATTTAGCACCATGCGGGTCATGGAAAATGGATGTATATACAAAGGTGTAAAGTGAAAAAGATTCAATATCACAAAAATTTATACTCAAGATATACTATCTTATATCAATGAGGTTTAAGATAAACAATAATGTATATATATGACATCTTTTTAAAAAAATTCCCAAGTTGTAAATTCAATTTAGTATTTAAAATTTTCTTTAGACTAAACATTTAATCTCAAAAAGTTTTGATTTAGTTTTTAAAAATTTTATTACAAAATTTAAGTATTATTTCCTTAGTCATTGGTTTAGTAAAGTGATCTGCTAAGTTATCTTTACTATTTACAAATTTAACATTAAAAGATTCATTGACTATTAAATTTCTTAGGAAATGATATCTAACATCAATATGCTCAGTTCTATTGTTTTCAATTGGAGAGTTAGAAAAATTAATGGCTGCTTGGTTGTCGCTAAAAATAACACTGTTACTTTTATTAAAGTTTAACCCAAGTAAATGACATTCTTCTATTATGTTTTGTACCCATACCATTTCCTTAGCGGCTTCAGTTAGTGATACGTATTCAGCTTCCATGGTTGATAAGCTGACACACTTATGTTTAAAGGTACGCCAAGAAATAGGTACATTGTCAATAAAGAGTATCATGCCTCCAAGTGAAACACGGTCATCTCGGTTTGCAGCAAAGTCAGAATCTGAATAACAATTCAATTTTAACTCCTGAATGTTAGATAAATTCAACATATAGTTTTTAGTCTTTTCAACATATCCTAAAAGTCTTAACAATGCATCCCAATGCTTAATTCCAGGGTTTTCTTGAAATTGAGATAATATATTGATGGCGTAACAAATATCAGGTCTAGTCCTACTAGATATAAAAGCCAAACACCCAATTAAGCTCCTGTAAGGAAAACTTTGCATTTGCTTTATTTCTTCACTTGTCTTTGGACAATCTATTTTACTTAGAATATTCCCTTTAGAAATGGGAAGTGAAGTAACTGGATATTTATACTGTTGAAACATTTGACATACTTTATCTATATACTGACTTCGATGTATAAAAAATTTATTGTCACACTCTTTAAATTCCACGCCTAAAAGTTTTCTAATTTTTCCTAATACCTTGATATCAAATTCTATGCTAAGTAATGAAACAATGTGGTCTATGTCCCTTTGATACTTTGAGAAGAGAATTATGTCATCCACATAGACTAGCATAAGAACTTTGCTATTGTAAATATATGCACAATTACACCATTGAAGTTTTAAAAAATTTAATTCTTTTAATTTGGTGTCAAGTTCATTAAACCATTCTCTTCCACTTTGATGAAGACCGTAAATGGCTTTCTTCAACAAACAAACATAATCAGGCTGTTCCTGATTGACATAACCTTGAGGCTGTTTCATATATACCTTTTGACTCAATTTAGCATAGAGATAGGCAGATTTGATATCTAATTGGAAATGCATCCAGCCAAGCATGCATACGAAAATTGAGAAGAATGCTCTAATTAAGTTGAAGTTAACAACAGGGCTAAAAACTTCATCGTATGATTCTCCCTTTTTCTGACCATACCCCTGGGCTACCAAACCAGCTTTAAACCTCTTGATTTTCCCATTCTCGTCTTTCTTAATGGTGTAGACCCATCTACTGCCTATATGCTTTTGTGAGGTGGATGCAGGAACTAGTTCCCAGACACCCCTGTCTTGCATTACGGCCATTTCTTCATCCATAGCATTACACCATTTCTCGGACTGGGAAGATTTAATAGCAGCGTTGTACCCTTTTGGTATATTTATTTCAATATTGCTTGCTTCTGGTCTGCCTCTGACCCTTTTAAGACCTTTATTTTCCCGAAAATTAAACAGTTGCTGATCAAATTGTATATTCCTTTTATCACAATATTTCTTAACATCATTGTGCGACCTCAGCCTTTTATTATCTCCTTGAGCGTAATAATACACATCGGTTCTACTCCCATCGGGTCTTGGAACCGTCTTTCGCTGCCAAGCAATATCCGAGCAAGGAGTCATACTGGAGTCAGCAGGAGAGTCCGTTTCCTCACTGGATTCAGACTGATCGTCACCAGTGTCTTCACTCTCTCCTGCCCCCCCATCAGACTGCTCTCTCGGATATTCCCCGTCGGAGTATTCTGAAAGGTTATCTCTTGATATCCCTGAGGAGATATTTCTGGGACAAATTGGGTCCAGGATGCCTTCCACTACATCACCCTCATGAAACCTCACATTGCAGGTCTCAATTGTTCGTTTCTCTCCTGACAAAAATATCCTATAGCCCTTAGTTTTAGTAGCATAGCCTACCATCACCCCTTCTGTAGCTTTCATGTCTAACTTCTTTCTGAGCTGACTGGGTTTGCCTACATATGCTCTACAACCAAAGGTTCTAAGATGTTTGACTGAAGGTTTTTTACCACTGTAGAGTTCATGTTGTTGTTGTTGAGACCCAGACCGTCCGACCTACCAGAAAGGTGTAAGGTAACTGTATGGACGGCCGGGAAGTGCCACCCAATTTAGACCGGAACCCAGTGGGGGAGGCATCCACAGGGACCGTACCCTCCTTCCCCTACCACCAACCTCTCGGAAGGACTTACGGACCCACATGTTTAACGTGATCGTACTCCGCATGAACACGGCGGCATTTGTGGCCGCGTGCAAATCTAGCGCGCAAACCACGGGGATACCGCACCCGAGATGGCCAACAGCACGCGGCGTTCCGAGGTGGTCACCCACCAAGTACTAACCGCGCCCGATGCTGCTTCACTTCGGTGATCTAACGAGAACCGGTGTTTTCAGCACGGTACGGCCGTTGGCCCTGTAGAGTTCATGTGGTGTTTTAGTCTTAAATTTGTGACATATTCGATTTTTAGTGTATGCAAAACACAATATTGCTTCCGCCCAGAATCTGTCATGTAATTTGCTGTCGTTCAACATGGCTCTAACACAGTCAAATGCGGTTAAGTTGAATCGCTCTGATACTCCATTTTGCTGTGGGGTATATGTGTTAGTCCTCTCAGCCTTAATACCGATATCCTTCAGGTAATTTTTGAACTTATCATGGCAGAATTCCATTCCATTATCCGTCCGGATACATAGAATTTTAGTACCTAACTGCCTTTCTTCTCTGGCCTGAAACTCTTTAAAATGTGAAAATACTTCTGACTTCTGTTTCATGAGGTAAACAAAAACTTTTCTACTATAATCATCTGTTATAGTTAAGACATACTTGTTCCCACCATATGAGGCTGTGGGTAAGGGACCACACACATCCATGTGTAACAATTGCAATGGTTTAGTGGATCTTATCCTACCGTTGGGTTTATATGATACTCTCCTAGACTTAGCCAATTTACATGATTTATCTCTTGATCAGGAAAAATTTAAAATTTGAAGATAGCAAAGCACGCACTGTCAGAGTCAATAAGTGTTGGCTGGGTTATGAAAGTACACAAGTCCAGTTTTAAAGAAAAACTTCGTTCACTTTATTTGGTGAAAAACACAACTCGGCATATTACACGTACCTGGTAATTTTCCATGCCGTAAAACATCAAAAATATACTATGTACAAAAGATTTTTAGTTGTAAATGACTAGACAGAGATTCCTTGAAGCATTTGGTAGTAAGTTACTATACTACCTCTATCACTTGCGTGTATTTCAGCCACCATCACTTGGCAAAGGGAAACCAAAGGATAAAACATCAGGAAAATATTTAAAGCGGCTTCCGAACGTTTGTAAGTAAATTTAACGTTCAATACATGCTGGTCCAAACTGACCACATCTGCATCCGTTTCGACTATTCACCGTCGTCAAGCGATATTCCGCAGTACTTCAGTCAAAAACATTTCTGTCTGCCTGCCTGCATCAGACCATCAGTGTCTATCTCGTCTGACTTCTTCAGACGTCTGATCTCGATCGACCCTTTCGACCTTCTCATTTGCTTCAAGAAACCTCTGCCCTATATATCCGAGAATGGACAGTTCCGGAAACGCCCCCGGATATGCAAATCAGATGCGTACGCATTGAGAACTGATTTGCATGAAACCTCATGTTGAAAAACGTCACGGTTCACGCCGGTGAACGGGAAGAGTCGTTCATATTAAATTTGCATAAACGCCCGTTCACGGGAACGTGAATCGCGATGTATTGATTATTTCCAACAAACAGTTAGTTAAACAGAGAAATAGAATGCGTAAGACATGGCAGGCTAACAGAGACCCTACCCTTAAAAGGGAGCTTAATAGACTCACGCATAAAGTCAGTGAAAAAATTGTCGCAGAAAAGCAGTAACAGTATAAAGAATTAATCGAATCCCTTAGCCAGGAAGACGTATCGCTGTGGCAATTCGCTAAAAGACTCAGAAAACCTCAAATTAAACTCCCGCCACTAATAGATGGCGCTAATATCGCGTACTCAGACGAAGAAAAGGCAGAGGCACTTGCTAGGCATTACGAAAAGCAATTTGAACCAAACCACGATCTAATGTGTCAGGACACCCTAAGAATGGTTAGGCAAACTCTAAACAATTTCAGGAACTCCCCGGTCACGGCTGAGATTAACCAAGCCACCCCGCAAGAGATAGTAGAGATTATCAAAAACCTTAAAAACCGTAAAAGCCCAGGGCACGACAAAATCAGGAATATCGCGGTAAAAAACCTACCCTTAAATATAATATTTTACTTGACCATCTTAATAAATAAAATACTAGAACTAAATTATTTCCCCAAAGAATGGAAGGAAGCGATAATTATAGCGATCCATAAACCTGGTGAGGATGCCTCAATTCCAGCCAACTACAGACCAATCAGTTTGTTACCGACACTTAGTAAAATTACTGAGAAAATAATTCTTAAGAGACTGAACACGCACCTTAGTGAGAATGACATTATAATTCCGGAGCAGTTTGGATTTCGGCCAAAACACTCCACCACTCATCAATTGCTGAGAGTGGTAGAGTACATTTCTTCTGGTTTTAATAATAAGACACTCACAGCTGCGATTTTTCTTGACATCCAAAAAGCCTTTGATAAAGTGTGGCACTGTGGATTAGCGTACGGGACGCTCTTGTCAAACTTTTAATCTCATACTTAAATAACAGACACTTTCAAGTCAGAATAAAAAATAACTTATCTACACCCAAGCTCATTAAAAGTAGTATACCGCAAGGATCCATCCTGGGCCCGACACTCTTTAACATATATCTAAATGACATTCCCAGGACCCCAGACACGGAGCTGGCACTCTATGCAGACGACAGCGCGATACTTGCAAAACATCCTTACGTCTCAGTAATGCACAGACAGCTACAACAACACTTAGACATACTCCAAACATGGCTGGAAAAATGGCGAATAAAATTAAACCCCAATAAATGTCATTGGATTTATTTCTCTAGAAAACGCAAACCTCCGCCTCCTCTGTACATAAACAACCATGCTCTAAAAGCGGAAAAATCTACTAAATACCTAGGTGTAACGATAGACTCCCACCTAACTTGGAAACTGCACGTAACGAATATAATCAAAAAAGCGTATATAACCATAGGAGCCTTATACCCAATGATAGGAAACGGAAATCTAAGGTATCAAAATAAACTCCTAATTTATAAATCGGTCATCCGCCCGGGAATGCTGTATGCAGCACCCGTATGGGGATATGCCTGTAAAACTACCATAGACTTATTATAGAGACAAGACAAAACAAAACCCTAAGGATTATAAGGAAAGCCCCTAGATACTTAAGAAACTCGGTAATTAGGAAAGACTTCAAAATAAAAACTGTTAGAGCTCAAATTAAAAAGCTAGCGCTTAAATTCTACAAAAATTT
This sequence comes from Amaurobius ferox, assembly GCA_951213105.1. Classification (NCBI taxonomy): domain Eukaryota; kingdom Metazoa; phylum Arthropoda; class Arachnida; order Araneae; family Amaurobiidae; genus Amaurobius; species Amaurobius ferox. The sequence goes on along the minus strand of OX578135.1, from coordinate 135,347,728 downwards.
GCCATCTGTTCCAAATGAACTATTATTTAATCTGCATGACTATGATCATCGCAAGGCTAAATCTCGTAAGAGACCCCGTTCGGTACTTAACTTTGATATTCGGTACTAGGAACGTCCCACCTTAATCAGTTGATATTAAATAAAACTCGCGATCTTTGCTTTTATACAAAATGTCTTAAATCCTAAACTGCTAAAATGCTAGGTAACCCTCAGATCTGCATCAATCCCCCAAACTGCTTAAACTCTAAATGCGCAACAAACTGCCACACTAGGAGCTAGGTCAAATAATAAAAACATTCTTCATAGAGTTTCGTCCAGAACAGAGCAGCAGGCGCGAAGCGCCTTTAATCTCCAATCTCTAGGTGTGGTTCTTATCTTCATACTGTGACATTATTTCATTGGTCCATAGTTGGAGGTTCGAGGTTTTTGATTTACTGTTTTTATTATTTGTCCTAGCTCCTAGTGTGGCAGTTTGTTGCACATTAAGAGTTTAAGCAGTTTGGGGGGGTTGATGCAGATCTGAGGGTAACCTAGCATTTTAGCAGTTTAGGATTTTAAACATTTTGTAGAAAACCAAAGATCGCGAGTTTTCTTTAATATCAACTGATTAAGATGGGACGTTCCTAGTACCGAATATCAAAGTTAAGTACCGAGCGGGGTCTCTTACGAGATTTAGCCTTGCGATGATCATAGTCATGCAGATTAAATAATAGTTCATTTGGGACAGATGGCAGATTTTTGTAGAATTTAAGCGCTAGCTTTTTGATTTGGGCATTAAATCAAAAACCTCGAACCTCCAACTATGGACCAATGAAATAATGTCACAGCATGAAGATAAGAACCACACCTAGAGATTGGAGATTAAAGGCGCTTCGCGCCTGGTGCTCTATTCTGGACGAAACTCTATTCGAGAAAGGGGGTTGCTTTTCGACCGGGAGAAGCGTGACGTCACTGACTTCAAGTCAAGAAGAGGGGACATAGAGATACGTGTATAAAGTTTAGCGTTTATAATTTGAAAAGGAGATAAGGTCATTCGTAATAAAATTTTAGAAGAATGAAATTAAATGATTCTACTCATACATGAATAGGGCTATCATTAAAATATTATAATACATATATTATTTATAATAAAAGTTAAAATATATCGTGAAAAGTGTAATAAATTTAAAAATTACATTTCAAGTGTTTTAATACAGATATGAATAAATATCTAATCATCGGATTTTTAAAAATATAGTATCTATTATCTTAAACATTGATAATACTTTCTACATGTAATATAAATATGTATTTCAAAAATATCTAATTGCGTAAAAAAACCCACTTACATATAACATATATTGATGACTATGAAATATCATCAATCAACTAGTTACATAACTATATATTTTATTAAAAAGCGTAGATCGGGTCTTGGGAAAAGGGGGGAGTTGACGCTCGAATGGATGGTCAATGGCAGTAGATTTATTTTATTTACCCAATAAAAAGACGATACATTTTGTGAGCTAGTAGAATATTATGACTCTTGGATAAGCCACTGGATATGTCAGTTTTCACAAAGATATTTTAAGCATGCAAAATTGATGTTATTAAACTTTATAGAGTTTTAAATATATAAACTATGTACAGTTTTAAAATTTTAAAGCAATGTTCACATGGATTATAAATAATAAATCAATACATACCATTTTTATGCCATGATACTGCTTTTACACCATTTAGAGGCTTTTCTTTGCTTTTTTCTCACTACTAATTGTTGCATGAAAGTCTTATTTAAGTGTTTAATGCGAATGAATGTTCTGGTTCGTGAAAACAAAGTTATGGCTTTTAGTGATATAGAAAGTGAAATGTTTACTAACTTTGACTGCAAGTTCTTAATGACGCATTTCTCTTTTGATATATATGCGCCATGCATTTCTAAGAAAGCATCCTCCCACTTTTTTATTTCTGCTGGAAAATGTGCCGTTGGCTTTTAGTTTTATTGTAAATAAAATTTTTATGCATTATATTTCAACTTTGATGATTTTAGTTTTGTATTCTAAGCTTTTTACATATCAAAACGAAATGTCCCATAACTTGAGATGATGTAAATATAATGTCAATATCATGATTAGTAAAAAATTGCGTTTTATGATTATATATATTAATAACAAAGTAAAATGTTTAAGGCATTTAAAATTAACTTTACATACATTTTGCAATAAACTAAACTGTGTAAATTAGCTTACAAAATGCTAATATCTCCCCCCCCCCTCCTCCTCCAAAAAAGAAAGAAAACTCCATAATTGCTAGTATCAGAAATATAAATTATTTTTATATATTTTAGATACTGCATATGAAGTCGATTTTATTTTATTAATTTTGTTTTTTGGATTACTTAGAGGACCACCTATTTTACATATCAATGAAGAAACATGTTAATCATAAGTATTTTTTATACTGCTATATTAAAAACATTATTTTTAGCTGCGGTATTAATGGTGAGACTTTTGTGCCATTTACTCCTTGTTTTAATCGTTTAACCGGCTTCAAATTCAAAAATTTAGCCCGAAAATCTTCATCAGAAAAGTGACTCGAACAGACAGTTGCATTAGCAATGGTTATTTTATCCCCTCTTTTGCACTTCATGATCCATAATTTTTAGAGTGCAGGATCTTTTAGAAATCTATGAAAACTGATAGATCCCATTGGCTTCTTATAATAATTTGAACACAAAGCAACCGCGCAGCAACCAGGCATTTTTGCGCTCACAAAACACAATTTATATACAACAATTAATCAAAATTATACTTTATAGTGAAAATACTAATATATATAGATCTATAATACACAAATTTACACTTAAACTTAACTTTTACGATAGAATTACAAATTGTATTAAAACAACGACTGACACAGTCTATGTTTTCCCATAGAATTGAATACTACTCGGCTAAACTGGCACTTCTCCTTCTAAACCAGTGACGTCACGAACGGCGATAGCATCCACCGCCAGGAATACTGTCAACAGCGGCATTCTGGTCTTTTGATCTCTGACCCTCCCTGTCCACAGTCCACATGCCATACTTCCCCCACCACCATCTCTGAAAGACTTGGGGACCCACATCTTTAACACGCCCGTATTCTGTGCGAACACGGAGACAGTTCGGGCAGAGCTGTCCCACTCTACCCAAAGTATGTACAGTTTTAGCATTCATCAGTCATATTTCTAGAGCTCTGAATTGTCTCCTATAACACAAATTTTTGTTGCATGTGTGTTTGGAAGCCAATACACTGGAGCATGAGATAGCTGCACCAAAAGAAAGAATAAATAAATTTCAGCTTGTATTTGAAATTCGAAGCCTCTATGTATCAAAATGAATATTTTTATTGATCCAATCAGTGGTAGAAATTTCGGGAAAAGTGTCAGCCCAATATGTCACTGCTCTAAACCCAGGACTTCCGATACCGTGGCACTAGGCTCTTAATTTTGAAGCTTATAAAAATTTGAATTAAAAATAAGACTACTCTATATCAGAAATGTGTAAGAAAACCTTTGCAAAATTATTATTGTTAAAAACATAACTGTGATTTTGAAATAAATTAACACTTTTATTTTCGACATTTATATCCCGACTTATAACATTTTTATTCACTTTACCCATTTACTTATGATTGACGTGAAAGTAAATTAAAAAATAAATAAACCGTAGGGGGGCTTTAAAAGTCAACTTGTTTAAATCTTCAGACTTATCTTTAGCTGAGCATACTGCCTAAATAACCCTTTTCGTTACCTACTTCAAATCTGAGCTAAAGGACGTCAAGAAATAAGTCTTTCAGAAGTAACAGCACAGTTTTAGAGAATTAGTACTAAATAAAATGTGTATAGTGAATCAATCAAATCCTTTATTATTTTCCAACACATTCCTCTGAATGAATATTCTTAAAAAATATGACAAGGATGAATCTTTCAAAATGATCAACAAATATGAAAAACGAAAAATTTATTATATTAAAAAATTGTAACAAATTTCTGATATATCAGATTTTATTTTTACATATTTAATAACTTATGTTGAATTTCAATTTATGTGAAATAAAAATTTTGGGGGATCCAAAGTATTATATATAACCACAGATGAAAACGGTATGAACAGTAAACAATTCGAGTTGGCGCAAAAAAATATCACCAAGACGGAAAAAATTGGCTTAGTGCAAGTAGTTTATTTTATTATTATAATTTTACGCTTTTATAGAGGCACAGTTTAAAGAAGTACATATCTATATAAAATAATTTATTTCAAAAATTATTTCAAGGATATATATTATTTATAAAGTCAGAAAATTCATTTTTATTGAAGAACGGCATAACCGCACATACAAAAGAACTCTTTATTTTTTAAAATAAACGCAAAAGACATTGGAAAACGAAATGCACAAGAAAAGATGTGCGTAGCGCAATCTAACAATCATGTGACTTGAATCTTTACGTAACGGTTGTCATAAGCTTCTCTATCTCATCTGGATAGTGCCAATGAATTCCGCCAGCTGTCGAACAGTTTCGTTAATAAGCAAGTAGTCCGGCTTGTTAGCTGAAAAAAAAACCATGTTACGGTCCTTTCCGGAAGAAAGCATGGAATTTGGCATGCACGTAGTTTTCATGTATACGATTCAATTTTGATGTGGAAACACGTCGAGAAATCATTGTTTCCCACCAAATTGAACGAAATTCAAAATGGCGGCTAAAACAAGCGTAACTTTGCTGCAGACGTAATCGGTTGAAACTCCAAGTCCACATATATGTTTTAGAGTACTGGGAATCCATTTGAATTATCAGATTTGGTATACAATTACAAAATGGCTGCCAAAATCCAAGATGGCGACAGAAAATTCCAGAATTTGATGTTGAAGTACAACAAAATTTATGTTTAGCAGCTAATTTTGGAATTTCAGCTGCTTTGCATATTCTCTCAATGCTCGCCTATGATGCCTACAAAGCAGATAATCCAGACAGACAACTTGATTACAAGAACTGGAAACAACAACAACAATCGGCAGATTCAGTCGCATTCTACTACTGGCATATGATATGATTCTTCGTCTGGAAGTGTTGAGAGCTAGTTTTGTACGCTCTATGCGCTCTTCAAACTTTTGCCTATACCTTCAGACATTGAAGACCATGGCTCTATGGTTCTTCGCTGTTGGTCACACGAATTATGCCAGATGGGTACCTGTGCACATCCGTGATATGGAGTTATTCTCCGTCGTCGCCCCTGAAGTTTACGATGCATTTAGTTCTGGGAAATTCACAGTCAAGAAATCTAATGCACGTTTCTCCTCGATTGCGCTAGACCAAGGTCATGAACAGGAAAATAAGCTAGTCAAGACCACAGGAGACGCAGTGGGACTAACAGAGGATGCAGCTGCATTAAGGCGCTGGATGCTTGCTGGGCCTGAGATAGCTTCCATGCTGCGAGAGTACGAAAGATCACCGAAAAATTATTCTAGCAATGAAGATAACGATGAAGAAGGTCATCACGAAGAATCGGAGAGTCACCAGAAAAGGTTCCAGAAACAAGTTAAATGTCTTGTATCTGCACTTTTGGAAATGGATAACCCACTATTGGATGATGAATTATAATCTATAGATTCTCGCATCATTGCTGGAAAAACAGCTGAAGAATGTATGAGATCATTGACAAGTCGTGGAAATACTCAAAATACATGGAGGATCGAATCATTTCAAAAAAATTTTCCATCTTCAACCCCATCAAGAGAAACAATGTGAACATATTTGGCGGCGCAGTTCCTCCTAAGTCAAAACAAACTATGGCAAAAACAGACGCTGCCATATTTTTCAAACTGTACATTGCCTGTCAGCGCAGGCAGGGGGATATCGACGAGTTTTTCAGAAATGAAAACCAGCCGTTTCTCCCGGAGACAGGAAAATTGAGACCAGCAGTAAAATCTGAACTTCTCAAATGTTTCAACGAAGAGGAAGCAGACGAAGATGCGCTGGGCATAGATGAGCCAGATAACGATAAAGAAAATACTGAAGTTCGTGATAGGAATTTATTCGTAGATATAACCGCAGTATTCTTGGATGGGTCTGCTATCGTCCAAATGATAAAGCTGGGCGCAAACGTGACATTTGCCGACTCCCGCAACACTTTCATCAAGTACGTTACAAACCAGCAGGGAAATCGAGTAGATGTCGTTTCTGATGCCTATCCTGGGGAAAGCCTCAAAAACTGTACACTAGAGAAGCGTGGAACAGGACTTCGTCAACTGGTCACACCTGCAGGAAAGCTACCAAGAAACTGGCAGTTTTTTCGTTCATCGGAAAACTTCCTAGCCGACGGCCTCCGGACAGTGCAGCATGGGAAAACAATTTTCATCACTAGAGGGGAGGAAGTTGTGAGTAAAGGAAATGCAGACGTGTCCTCTCTCAAGTCTAAACTGATTCAAGACTCTCCCTTCATGTTTTTCATGCTGTGAAGGAAGGTAACACACATATTCTAATTAGAACTGTGGATACAGATGTGGTTGTCATTTTAGTTTCCTTGTTCGGTGAGCTCCAGAGAATGTGCCTGAAAAAATGTTAGGTTTCTTTCGGTGTCAGAAAATCCTTACATGTTATCACCATTCACAAACTCGTGAATAGGCTTTATTCCGACAGATGCAGTAGCATGTTGTTCTTCCACGCATTTACGGATTGTGATAGTGTCTGGATTCTGTGGAAAGAGGAAGAAGTCATTGTGGAAAACGTGGACGTCATTTCCTGAAGTCACCGAAGTATTCTAAGGGCCCCAATACACTGGAGAATCAAAGATACGAGTTTTATTTTCAGACGATACGGGAACTACAGGGGGTCTGTCGTCCTCCGTAGACTCCCGAAGTCATCAATCTTGAAAGGTCCGAGAAAGTGACAGAGTGAAAGTGTGCTGATTTGGCGGGTTATCGCCAAAGAGTGATAAATAATAACTTTGGTTGTCGCCTTCTGTCGTGAGTTTCGATCGCACTCATCTGACTGTCATTTATTTACAAAATGTCGCTTGATGGTGAAATTTCCCTTGCCATTGCTGTTGCACTGGAAGACGATCCGCCTCGTAAAAGGACAAAATGGGTGAAGGGTTAGTTATTAAAAAGAGAAAACTTTTCTCATATCAACTTGATGAGGGAATTGGAGAATTTCCCCACTGATTTTTTAAATTTTGTCAGAATGGATGTGGACACTATATAAAGAACTGTTGTCTACTGTCACGCCTTTAATTGTAAAAAACAATACAGTATTACGGCAAGCGATATGTAAAAAGGGTATTATATATTTCAAATACTTATTTCTCTATTTAAACGGACAATGAAAATCTACGCACTATTGCTACATTCTACAGCACACACATATATATATAGCTAACCAAATTTGAAAATTGGAATACAATACAACATGAAGAGTAAGATACCACAAATTGGCTAGAGGGGGGGTGACCCCCACGCATGCTTTATGCCTTCATTTTCCAATTGGTTAGCTATGTTTGCATTCGATTCGATTGAATTCGGCAGCTTAGCGCTATTCCTTATTTAGTAGTAAAATAAATAGTAGTACACAGTATAACAAAATATACTATTCTTTATTTAGTAGTATACTAAATTACATTATATATGTATAATATATATATATATATGATGTTCACAAATTTATCGCATAATATTACATATGAAAAGTGAACGTATTTCGCAATATTTATTACTTTTTTAATTTTATGTGAATTTTTAATACATTTATTTAAGAAAAAGCACAGTAATTCAAGACAGGTTTGTGCCAGCGTTTTAAAGTTTGTGTCAATCGTTTTCTAATTAAAAATGACATAAGAAATGATTATTCATGTAATAAATACTATTGAAGGTTCCGATTTTTAGACAATATTTCTCATTCGAAAATTGGGGGGGGGGGGAGTCTTCCGAACATTTGATTACGTTTTTAAAATCAAGAGACTTATAGTAATCACTGATTGTAGTTTTTGTATCAAATTTCGTTGAAATCGCACCATTCGTTTGTGAGATATCTTCTCCACAGACTCACACACACACCTATCATCTGGTAAAAAGGGTTTGTTTTACAATATGGACTCCTTTGGATAACTAATGTAATTTTTCCATAATGAGAGAGAGTGAAACACCTAATAACCCCTCCCTTCCTTTTCCGTGTAAAAATGCAGTTTTTAAGGAGCGCTTTGAAAAAGTGTATTTTCAAAATTCGATGGTTAATGTATGATTTTTCGAAAAAGATGAGTAAGAAATAATGCCCAAAATAACTGTATAGAAATTAAATAAGGTCGGATTGAAATGATATGCATTCCTTTTCAATTTATTTTTCATCTTAATCAATAGCTCATAAAATTATAAGTAATTTTTTTTTCAAAATTTCATTCGGAAATTGGGGGGGAGTTCAATTCGGCTATGTCCACCATACCACAAGTGTACAAAGTTTCACTCTACTATAATTACTTAAGAACTTTACATATTTTCGCAGCTGTTTACAGAAGCAAAAATATTTTAGCTAAATGAGTATTTTTTTTAACCCCGACGAAAAAAGACGCCAAAGGATTCTGAAAGAAGAAAATACGCCAAAGGAAAATAAGTCTGTGCCAAATGGTCATTAAACATACAACCCTTCAACCGCAAGGCCCCCCGCAGACCATCCCAATATCAAGCAAAACGACGGAAATGTTTCCCTGCGTTCATTACCACATACAGGGAAACTTGAAGCTCGCCCTTTGATAAATCCCGCTGTCTGGTAACAATACTCCCGGTGTATAGCGGGCTTAAGACTTATCACGGCCTGCACAAGCAATTGAGGAACATCATTTGAAACTTCTCGCGAGGTACGTTATCCTGACTTGGAACCACTGCCTACGTGAAGGAGCTCACAAACTGTTCCTGCAAAAGCTGTATTAGAGGTGAGGTCGTTGTCTGTGCAGACAGTCAGACCTTCCATGTACGGGCCTTTGTGTGCGTGCGGGAGATTCCTGCGATAGGAATAAACATTAATTTAATGGCGTAAAAATATATTGTAAACTTTTTATGTACAGTATGCTGTAAACCAGTTGTACCATTCCCGTAGCATTAAGTATTTGTACTTTGTTTTGGGTTATCAGGGCCGGCTCAAGAATATTTTCGTGTGTGGGCAAAACAGTTTGGGGCCGCCCTTTATATATATATATATATATATATATATATATGTCTATAGTTAAATACTATCGCCATTGTCAGAAACTGGCTATTCTATCGGTTTTAATTCGAATTGTATGGCTGTCCTGATGAGAATGCAATTTCGAACTAACCGCCATTTTTTGTGGGGTTTCAATTGATTGTTATCTATTCTTAATCTCTTATCTTAAGCTGATTGTTATTGCCTATTCTCAATTTTTCCGAGTTTTATTTTTATTTTTAAATACTTTTAATTGTGATTTTTGAATCCTAATATTCTTCTCATCCCCCTTTCCATTGTAGTGATATGTTACCTTCTCTCTTCATCCTTAGTCTTGGCCTATAGTTACTCATTTGTAACAGATATGCTAGAGATGGGGTTTTTTGTACATACAGTAGTTTATGCATTATTTTCGATTAAAATCCTTTAATTTATATATATATATATATATATATATATATATATATATATATATATATATATATACACTATGCTGCAAAAAAATTTATGCACCCATAAAAAAAATTGAGCTACATCCACGAAACTCAGCATGCATGTTTCGCTTTAAGAGTTACGCAAATAATCAAACTGTCAACGCCAATGACGTTATAGGGCTCATGCAACGCGCAGCGCACGAGAGCAACGTATCCTGCAGCATTTAAAACGGCCGATGGGTCATTGGAACTGGATTTTCTGCTTTGATAGTGAAAGTTGTGTACATGCAGATGCCTTTGAGAAGTACTCGACAGCACTACAAACAATTGCCGGATTTAGAGAGAAGTCGCATCATATGCCCAAGGGAAACTGCTTGGTCCTACAGAGCCATCTTGGTCGCATCGATATGGCAGTTCCTCGGTGATGGAAACAGTGGATCAGAGAAGACCTATGTCACCGTCGCAGAGGCCCAGAACCCCGAGACACACAACTGCTTGAGAAGATCGTGCAGTCAGGAGAGGAGCCACGTCTACACCAATGGCGTCGTTATCAGCCATTCGAAGGCATTTGCTACCCCCGTGCATTCTGTATCAATGTATATTATTCGGAGACGACTGGGAGAAGGTGGGATTAGTTGTCGACGCCCATTAACGCGCCATACCACTAACTCATCAACATAGACAGAGCCGTCTGGATTGGTGTTGAGCTCAGTCAACATGGACAGTGTCCGAATGGAAGCATGTCATCTTTAGCGACGAATACCGTTGCTCTCTCGTTGCTGATGAATGCCACGTAGGCGTGTGGAAAAGGACTGGACTTTTTTTCATGATTATACACGAGAAAGATACTGAGAGCAAAGCATCTTAGATAGGCAAGAGCAGGAGGGGACTAATTCCCTTAAAACAGGATCACCATCACCTTACGAAAATAATTTTATTTCAATGATCTATCAAATTTTATTCTCAACTAAATTTAGAGCGGTTTAGAAAATGTAATGGTATACATTTTTTTCTACATACATACATACATAATGCAGCATTAATTCATAATACATAACTGAATTATTTTGAACGTTATTCATAATTTCCCTGCATACAAATAATGCCTAGGGAAAATATTATAATGGATTCGAAAATTCTTAATTCGAATTTTCGACGGATTAATATATATATATATATATATATTTTTTTTCCAATGGACAGGCACTGGACTCTACGTCGACTTACGTCGTTTGCCCTATATACGGCCGAAATCGTGAACCATTTTGCCGTCCTAGGACGTTGCCCCAGGCGCACCAGAGGGGGGCGGAACACACTGCGCCCACAACACACAACATCCATGTCTTACGTGGGACTCGAACCCACAACGTGGCGGCCGATTGATCGCTGGAAACGCTCGCCTTGACCGTTCCACAGAATACTATATTTATTAATCTGTGGAATACTATATTTATTAATCTATATTTATTAATCTTATACTATATTTATTACAGAATACTATATTTATTAATCTGTGGACCGTTCGGTCACCACGTCGACCGACGGACCTGAATCAATTACTTTTTGAAGGAATGTCTGTACGTATGTGAGTGTAATGTATGTATGGGTGTGTATAGGAGTCTAAGAGAGACATTTCTAGAACGAATGGAGTGAAGCGAATGAAATTCATAATTTTAAAGGAAAATTAACATTTGGAAGGTCACACATTTTCAAACTTCTTTTAAATCATAAATAAAAAAACCGGCATACAAAAATGTTAAATAAACAAACATGTTTTCATTAGAAATGAAATGGAACTTACTTTAGAATGATAGCATGAACCGTTCTCGTGCTATAGCACTTTTTTCGAATGAATGGATCAAAAACTATGCATCATATAGTTAATAAAAGAGTATTTATACGTAAATTTATTAACGACATTCTAGTATATATAACGCATTCTATTCACGAGAAAAGACATGTTGATTTTGTTTTATTCAATAATGCTATAAATTTCTGTTTACATTAGTTAATGCACTGCTAATATTATTGTAAAATAAATTCTAGAACGTGGATACAAGGTTTTTATTTTACGTTTTTACTATGTTTGGGGTTTCTGTGAAGTTGAAAACGGAGCGTTACGAAAAATGTAAACCCTTTGGGCGCTTATAAAAATAATTTCAATATCTAGAACTTTTTTCTAGAAAACGTAAAAAGTATTTGTCGGAGCGAGTGTTTTTTAATAAAAGATAGATATAAGTAGTAAGCAACAGAAATATGTATAAGAAAATTTAGTTTCTAAATCTATATGTATATTTAAAAAAGTTCTTATAGTTTTCAAGTAATCGTCTTGTCAAGTGGAAGAAGTTTTTCAAGCTTGCAATGCTTATATCTTAAAAGCTAAAAGTGATAGCTATAAACAATAAGTAAAAAGTTATTGTTCTTTAAAAATCCTACAAATGTGTATAATTGAATTTTAGGTCACTTTCTTGGTTTTGAAGTATAGTGGTTATAATTTCGATATTTTAGCATTTTTACCTGGGTTTTCCAATGGGTGGGAAAGCTGTAATATTTGAAATGCCACGAGTGTTGCAGCTCTGTCTAGTTACTTACTCTTTTGTGAAATATTGGTACACGAGATATTTTGTTTTGTTTAAAAAAAAATAGGAATTTAAATAAACTTGGAAATTCTAAAGATATTTAATGATTGGTGAGGTTTGAACAGAATAGATGGAAATATACGTATTCAAGTGCATATTTATGTGCCGTCAGGCAAGTTTATAGATTAACTAGAATGTAAAATCTCGTCAGTGAGTTTAATTTTTATACCGCAAATCATATTGGTAAAATAATTGAATATATTAAAATGGAATCAATGTTTGGAGTTTCCAGATGAAATCGGGGCGAAAACTAAAAGCGCAAGCTAGCTATAAATATTTTCCGAGTAATTTGCGTGCTTTGAAAGCCTGTTAACGAAACAAATGAGTCTGAAAAATCGAATAAACTCATTAAACATTATTGGATTTTTATCTTACAAAATATTATTCACACAAAACAATTTCAGCTTCATTGGACTGGAGCCACCTCCGATTATATAAAATTGAATCAATGTTTGGAGTTTCCAGATGAAATCGGGGCGAAAACTAAAAGCGCAAGCTAGCTATAAATATTTTCCGAGTAATTTGCGTGCTTTGAAAGCCTGTTAACGAAACAAATGAGTCTGAAAAATCGAATAAACTCATTAAACATTATTGGATTTTTATCTTACAAAATATTATTCATGCAAAACAATTTCAGCTTCATTGGACTGGAGCCACCTCCGATTATATTTTTCTGAATTTATCAGGAGCCAGAAGTAACTTACTGCATTATGTAGTGTCATGAAAGTTGCCCTTATCATTATTTTTAATAAAATTTTAATTTGTAATTGGATAAATTTATGAATTATTTGTACATCTTAGCAGTAAAACATTATAAACAAATAAAACAAATGATCTCATGAATAAATTAGAAAAAGAGAAAGACGAAGAAAAAGCATTTCAATCCCTAACAAGCTAAGATATAATATAACGGGTAAAGTCAGAATTTGGACGGTTATTATTAGCAATTTATTTAAATAGCTAATATTTAAATATTAAATTAAAAACGCAAAAATATTTAAATTTATTGCGTTTTTAATTTCGCAGATAAAAACCTGGAATTCTATTTCGAAGCTGTTTGTGACTGTCCATTGTAGCCCCTCTAAAATCTGATTCAAATACTGCACGGACATTGCAAAATAATGCAATACTAGCCAAATTACAAAAAAATTTTACACCTTGATAAATTTAAAATTTGTTTTCTTGTATCACTGGAACGAATTGCCCAATGTTGACCGGGACGTAAATAAACCCCCGCTATGTAAATAATACATTTACAGATAACACTACTCAATTTTCTTCAAATACTAAACCGGCGTCAAATTACCACGTACGCTACCCGCAAAGCAGCAAACAGAAAATACACCTTCTCCGTAATGCAAAAAATAAATGAATGGAAGATTAATAATCTCTACGAGATGAACTTGGCATTAGATCATTACGGTAGCTATTAAATCGTATGAGTACCTGTTAAGTCATATAGATGGCTGGAGGTTCTGTAACTGTTAAATCGCAAATAAAGCTGCTAGGTCATATCGGTAGCTGGAGATTATCTGATTTTGTAATTTAAAAATTTGTTAAAAAATCTAATTAAATTTTTGAAAAAAGGTCATTGAGATGCATTAGTTCAAGTATACATACGACTGTATGAAAAAATTTAGTGCGGTGGATATCGCCAGGCATTGCATTGTGGATAAACAAAGAGACATATTCTTTTTAACACTTTACAACAAAGTTGAAAAGTGTTTATGACTTTGTTCATTCTGTCTGTATGTCTGTCTATCCGTTAGCACGATAACTGCCGTAAAAATGACTTAATCAAAATGAAATTTTAGTATGTTGTTCAGACGGTCTGTAGGACTTATGGGAATATAAATGAATAATATCACCCAATTAGTTTTGGATTGAACACGGGTTGAAAAAATGAAATACATTGAGCCCTATGGGATCTAATTTTTCAAACATTTTTTAAGCGGATTTAAAATTCACAAATTGCTTTGAAAATTTTAGGTAATATTCAAATTGTTCCATAAAATATATAAAAAAAAATTCAGCGAAATATATTCAGTAGGTTTTTAAATAAAAATTTAAGTAATACTTGCACTTCTTATATGAAACGATCACGTGACCATGATATGAAAAGATCACATGGTCCACTTCGAAATGATATATGGCATCCATCTTGTTTCAAAATCGTGATTTTTTAAGTTCTTTTTAATTCATATTGAGTGTTGTATCCGTCCTAAAACTACTTTATTTTTGCTTAAATTCTGTGCATCTACATACTGAAACAACGCAATGACAATATGTTTGAGTTTAAATGCTCATCTAAATTTGATTATTTCTACAACTAAGCCTATTTTTCACCTATGTAAAATGTAAACAGCAAAATATATAGAATGAGTTGTATTAGAATTCCTGTATTTTTTTAACACAAAATAATTTAGTCCATGGAGTCTGCATGGCTGATATGTATGAATATTAATTGATTTCATAAAGAGAAGGACGATTTTTTTCGATGAAGTTTCAAGCATAGAGTTTAATTTTTTGTAGCTCCATGGTCTTAAACAAAATGTTTAAATAAAATAAATTATTATAGTATTGTGATGAATGAAATGAATGGGAGAAAGTTATGAATGAAATCCTGTTTTTATAGAGAGATCCAGGCGTGTTATTTTTTCTATGACGTCATTTGAATTAATTTCAGTTGTTTTCGATGAAGTTTTCAAATATAATAAATTATCGTAGTATTATGATAATTCTAAAACTATTACCGAGGAATATATAACATTTTAGAGATGTTTAAACCAGGCAATTTATATTTCAATGCCGTCATTTGAATGAAGTTCATTTTTTTCGATGAAGGTTTAAGTTTTCAAATATAATAAATTAATGCAGTATTGTGATAAGTTTCAAAATATTACCGAGGAATGTATTGCATTTTAGACTTGTTTAAATAAAATTGCATTGAAGTTGGAAAGTGTTTCATAATCAATGCTTTAAGCATGATTGATCTTTCTTGTTATTATTATAGATTCACTGGGGTGAAGACGATAGAAATGTAATGTTTAAAATGTCCCTGATGAGTTTGTGACAGTGAATGAAAATATATAAAAAATGTTAGAAGATAGAAAACCTAATCCAAATGCAGGAAAAATATAGGACAACAATTATTGAGAAAATGGGGGGGGGGGGGGGGGTAAAAATTAAAAATATTCTTATTTTGTGTCAAAAGATAAAGCGCATCATAAAATTAAGAGAGGAAAATGTTATATTTGAAATCATTGGAGAACAAGGCGGTAAAAAACGCAATATTTTTTTAATTTTGGAAAAAATAATAAACGAAATCATCTGAAAAGAATTTAGAGATACATGGGCCCAACAGAAACACAAGGAATACTTCCAAATTTATTTAAAAAAAAAAGGAGGGGGTGTTAGAAATTCAAAATATAACTTTCGAGTGGGGTAATAAAAATAGGGCGTATTAGAAATTAAAAAAATTCCATTTGTTGAAGAAAAAGGAATGTTAGTCTTTCAGATAGCTTCTTATAGACGGCGAAGGTTGGATGATTTAAGCTTCTAAAACATTAAAAAATGCGTTTTAATGGGAAAAATACTTTGAAACGTGTCAAAAATTTTCTAAAGAGTATATATATATTCGAATGTTATTTAAAAAATTATAATGAATAGAAGTATGTTTAAATAATTCTTTAAACTAAATTTTAAGCAGGGGAAGCTCAGCTTTTTAGCTTTAATGGACGCTACGCCACTGGGTAGAAGTGAGAGGAATTGATTTTCCCAGTAGGACCCCTATATGAAAAATGTAATTGATTAGTAAATGGGGGAGGGGGCGTACTAAATGCAGTTATATGACTACGAATAAGTTGTCTCAGATTATTCAACTAAAAATGCTATCGTAAACGATTTATCACAAAATGGTCGTGTACACAAGGTCATAGACTTACACGTTCTGTGTTACATATTCTATATACATCCCATTGGCTAAAATATTACATTACTTTTCTATAGAAGATATATTGGAAAACGAAAACGCGCTCTATTAGCTCCATCAATTAGATCGTCGAGTTAGCTACGCTTAAAGGTGTACAGAGGGATAAGCATAAATTGTGAGGATAGAAAAAAAAATCACAATATCAAATGTGCATTTTACAAATTCTGAGACTGTTTACTTAATACTTTATCTAAAAGTGTATTACATTATAATTATAACTAAAATTGCAACTATACAAAAATAAAATAATATATACAGATTATTAAATGTATATCTAGGCAGAAATTTATATGCATGAGCAAAATAATTTGTCAAATTCGTAGTTATTGTGCCTATAGAATAAATTTATTAATTTGCAAAATAGCTTTAACAATTTTAGAACAACTTTTGCACTTTTAAGCAAATATTCATAAGGAAATATTTCACTTTCCAAAAACCTTTTGTATCTTTTTTTTATGTGAATCAAACTGGAAAAAATTATTAAATGAAGATCATTTTACTCCCTCGTACAATAAATTGTCAACTGGTTTAATTTCAAAAAAATTTTTGGATGCGCCCGCAAAAGTATTATATAGGTATTATTTTGGTACTTAAAATGAAAACATGAAAACATTTCTTTGTTTATCAATATTATTCTGTGGTCAATTTCATAATCTAAATTCACCAAAATATTTGATCTAATAATAAATCTATATTCAGCAAAAAAGAGTCAACTAAGAAATTTTAGAAAAATACTTTAGGTAATTGAAAAAAAATTACCTAAATAGTTAGAAGACTCTAAAAGAAAGTAGAAATAAGACAGGCATATAAACAGCACTGCAGTGATACAACGCAATACTCTGAACATGTCTAGCCACTGTGCTACCTGAATGGAAAATGTACAGAATATACTGTGGGAAAATGTTTCAGCTGTCCTCCAGCCAAGCTAAATGAGCTTCGGCAAATGACCAAAAGAACAACTATTCTTATGGGACGCTCCGGTCGGCTGTCAGCATATTTTATGACATACAAATATCCTTTCTTTCTGTCCCTGTGCGATAGAGACAGTATCCATGTGTTTACAATTTGAATTTGAAGCTAGGAGCAAATCGTGAGATTAGTCCTCGGGCTTTTTCGTAGCCGGTATTTGGAGTAAACAAATTCTCCCTTAGGGATTACAGGCTTCACCCAGCTGCAAGCTGTATAAAATCTAATAGTCTCGCAAGTGTTTGAGCGCACGTATTTTCCAGGTGAACTATATATACATTAACTGCAAAAAAGACCTAATTCCAGGACAGAAAACGATTCTAAAAAGTTACATCAATTTCATTTATATTAAAATGGCACAGAGTTGTTTTAATTTCAAAAATTTTTTTGAATGCGCCCACAAAAGTCATTCTTACTACACCTAATTTCACTTCCAAATGGCTGCCCCTAATTCGGCCGCCGTGAGCAATTGCCCACACCGGGCCTGTGTGTTATTAATGTAAGGTGATGACGGCGGCCATCTTAGTTTTCGGCATCTATCTTTTAATTCAAAATGGCTTCCTAAATTACAGGTGACCACCAAAAGTTTCCAAATTAGCTGCTAAACATAAATTTTGTTGTATCTTAAGGCCCCGCTAACCGTTCAATCGAACTCAAATCCGCGACAATCTGTTCCCTAGATGTCGCTTGTAAAAATGGTATGGTTGCAAGAATTCAGCTTTTAGCTCTGTTTTCACAGTCCCTTTTCCTAATTGAGCTGCCCATCATCGAAACGACTTTCCAACCAAAAAGTAAGCCTCTCTTTGTATCCTAAAGCCATAAATTCCCGTACCCTTATCCCAGGTGAGGGAGTGTCACGATACAAAGCCTGTGGACATGGAGCATTGCATTGAATAAACCAGTTCAGTTTCAGCCCTCTGAAGAGAAAGAATTTTGAATTGCTCTTGTCTGATGCCATATCGTACTGATGATTAGATTATTTTATTGGAAATTTGCGTAAATTTTCAAATAAAGTTTAGTTGAAAGTTGGAGCCAGCAGCAGAATTACTTTAACATTAATGATTAATACCAAATTGGGTTTTAAATTGGGAAAATTGATGTGAAAGACAATGTAAGATTCCTGTTTATTAAATTGTGATTGCATACATCGTTCTATAAGAAAAAAGAAATCTTTCACTTCAAAAATTAACGAAAATCTCGCCAAATGGATAAAAGTGACGCTAAATCAATGAAAATGACTATTAATTGATGAAAATTCAATATCTTGGTATATATATATACCAAGCATATCTATAAGTATCTACTATACAGATAAGCTATTTTTTTTTTCTGTAAAAGTCGTAAATTTATTGCATTATATAAGGAAAGTCATGTGTTGCCCACATCAGATTTTTTTACTGAATTGTGATTGCATACCTCGTTCTATAAGAAAGAAGAACTCTTCCTCTTCAAAATACTAGAGAAATATTTTACCTCCATCGAATTTAACATCTTTGGCAATTAGTGTTTATTTAAAACAGCAGTAATTGCAATAGATATCGAGATTGTCAATGTTGGCGTATTTCAAAAACTGTAGGGTATTAATTCACAGTTTAAGCCACTGGGGGGGGGGGGAGTCTACCAGACTCGCTGATCTACATTGACAGTGCAAAGTTCTACCATATGCAATGCTCAAATCTCATCCTGAACTAGTTCAGAGTCGCTGGCAGAAACTCATGATAGAAAAACCGAACTGCAATCAAGTGGCCAGTTTTAGAAACTTATTAATCCAAACAAAGTGACTTATTCATACCCACGTGCAATATCTTCATCAAAATACAATTGGCATTTAATTAATATTCCGTGAAATAAAATATTATTGGCGAATTCTACGGGATTTAATTACAACGCTATTATAAAAAGTATCTTCCCTCGTAAATGACAAACTATGTCCATCAGAAAGATTTTAAGAGATTTGTTTAATAATATTGCATACGGAAAGTGAAGCTATTGGATGATATTTACTACTTTTTATTTTCATGCAATTTGCTTATAAATATATCTGAAAAGCGTACACTATCTCAAGAACGGGTTATTCTTGAATTCTAAAGTTTATGTCATTCCCTTTCTATTAATAGCGTATAGAATGATTAGTTATTCAAGGTCCTAATATTTTAAATATAGTTTTTCAAAAAGTCATTCAAAGATCGTCCATTATCTCGAGATCTGTTCGTGCTAGCGTTCTAAAATTTGCATCATTCGATTTCTAATGAAAGATTACACAAGAAATGATTATGTGTTTGTAATTATTGAAGGTCCTGGTTTTTTTTAATTCATACAAAAATCCGAGGGGGAAGGGGGGTCTTCCTAACCGCGATGAAAATTAATGGGGTTCAACTAATCATCGAGCGTGGTAATCGTCCAAAATTATTTCCAAAACGCTTCATTCGTTCATGAGATATCGCGTCCACAGGCTCACGGATACACAAATATACACACACATTACATCAAAAACATTCGATTCGAGTTCGGGGATGCTTGAAACGTGCTCTTCCGTCGGAAACTCGCATTCGAATTTTAAACCATGAGACAGTATTTTCCCTATGCATTATACACTATGTATACAGGGAAAGTAAACGTGATTGCAACGAAGTAAATGGGAAAACAATGTTTTATCAATGATTATAAGAACATATCAATAATTTATTCAATCTTACAAGATATTTTTGTCACTATAATAATCTAATAATATTCGAACCTTCAGTTTGACAATCAAAACTTCAAAAAACGTAATGTTATTTTCTAAGTAGCAGATAATAGCTGCTAATATTTAGAAATCATATGTAACTAAAAATAAACAAGAAAGATCAATCATCATAAAGCATTGATTATGAAACACTTTCCAACTTCAATGCAATTTTATTTAAACATCTCTAAAAGGAGATACATTCCTCAGTAATATTTTTAAAATTATCACAATACTACATTAATTTATTATATTTGAAAACTTAAAACTTCATCGAAAGAAATGAACTTCATTCAAATCACGGCATTGAAATATAAATTGCCTGATTTAAACATCTCTAAAATGCGATACATTCCTCGGTAATATTTTTAAAATTATCTTAATACTACAATAATTTATTATACTTGAAAACTTCATCGGAAACAAATGAAATTTATTCAAATGATGTCATCCAAATATAAATAGTCTATATAAAAGCAGCATTTCATTCATTAACATTTTTCCAGTCCTATCATTCATCAAAATACTATAATAATTTATTTTATTTAAAAACTTAAAACCATGCAGGTACAAGTAATTTAACTCTATGCTTAAAACGTCATCGAAAAAATTGTCTTGTCTGTGTAAAATCAATGAATGTTTCATTCATGTCAGCTATATTGCAGACTCCATGAACTAAATAATACACACACACACACACAAAAAAAGGTTTTATGATGAATGCAACACTAAATATAAATTATCTTTAAACATATACGGTAACAGCGGAAAATGGAAGCCATATTTATTTTGCAATGATTTATGCGATATCTTCATATATCATGGGTGTAATTATTATTTCAAATTTTATTTAAAAAAATACCCATATATTTTGCTGAAATTTTTTCCCGCATTTTATGTGATAATTTGAATAGTCTAAAATTTTCGAAGCAATTTGTGAATTTTAACTTTGCTTAAAAATGTTTGAAAAATAAAGTCTCATAGGGTTCAATATATTTCATTTTTTCAACTCGGTATCCTAAACTAATTGGGTGATATTATTTTTCATTCCCAGACATTTCATACATAGACCGTCTCAACAACTAAATATAAAAAAACTAATAAAATTTCATTTCGATAAAGTCATTTATATGACAAATGTTATATAAGTGCTACAATTGCATGCGTTGTTTGCAAATGCATCAGCACACTATTACATTTTAACCAATATATATATATATTTATAATTTAATATTCAGTTACATTTTTAAATTGAAAAAAAGAAAAAATTGTTACCTATACAAAACTATCTTTTGGCTGACACCGCCGTTTGACAGATTTCGCATTCCTCTCTCACCACAAAAATTATAATATACAAAAATATAACATTTGGTACATTTGTAGAGAAATGCTAGCGGAACACTCTTAAATAAATCACTTTTTGATTCAAACTTTAGTTTAAGAAATATTTGAGCTGCGAGTTGGCGTCCTTGTCAGACTAACAATAGCAAGACAATTCTTGAAGACATGTAATTGAATTTTTGCAAGACTGTTGAAACACTTTGTTAAACTTTTGAAGTGAAAAATTTTTTTCTCTATGGTCGCGTCCCATCGGCAGCAGAAGCGCGTGAACGGACATAAGCTAGAATCCTTTCCAAAACTAGTTCGGAATCTTTTACCAATTCTAGGAAAAACTGTATTGTCACAGCCCCTCTGGAACCGCAAAAGCAAAGAGATGTCGCTCCACGAAGTGGGGAACTATAGAGGGCTGTGCCTTTCTTGATAAATAGCTGTCAAACAATCACTTTCTCCCCCTAGTTGTTGACTGCATTTAAAGATCTATTGCTGACCGACATAGATTGTACCACAGATTAACATATACAGATATTTCAATCGACCTCAGCGCCCTCAACCGCCAACCAAAATATCAAGGTTGGCAGGCTTGGCGATGGTCTGTGACGGTTTTCGCCAACACGTTCTGCTAATATAACCCTATTTGGCACTGAACGAAACACTTGGAACTTTGTTCTATCATCGCATGCTGTTTACACGTGGTAAACATACTTTCGCTGCTATTTTATGGATTACTAAAAGAAAAGGAATTACGTTTAAAAGGTATGTAATTTATTTTTTAAATAAAAAATTATGTGTTATCTATCCCATATTTCATCCTATGCACGTGTTCATCATAAGAAATTGGTGCAGTATTTATTGGAAAATTTAAAATTTGAAGATAGCAAAGCACGCACTGTCAGAGTCAATAAGTGTTGGCTGGGTTATGAAAGTACACAAGTCCAGCTTTAAAGAAAAACTTCGTTCACTTTATTTGGTGAAAAACACAACTCGGCATATTACACGTACCTGGTAATTTTCCATGCCGTAAAACATCAAAAATATACTATGTACAAAAAATTTTTTTTTAGTTGTAAATGACTAGACAGAGATTTCTTGAAGCATTTGGTAGTAAGTTACTATACTACCTCTATCACTTGCGTGTATTTCAGCCACCATCACTTGGCAAAGGGAAACCAAAGGATAGAACATCAGGAAAATCTTTAAAGCGGCTTCCGAACGTTTGTAAGTAAATTTAACGTTCAATACATGCTGGTCCAAGCTGACCACATCTGCATCCGTTTCGACTATTCACCGTCGTCAAACGATATTCCGCAGTGCTTCTGTCAAAAAAACATTTCTGTCTGCCTGCATCAGACCATCAGTGTCTATCTCGTCTGACTTCTTCAGACGTCTGATCTCGATCGACTCCGACCTTCTCATTTGCTTCAAGAAACCTCTGCCCTATATATCCGAGAATGGACAGTTCCGGAAACGCCCCCGGATATGCAAATCAGATGCGTACGCATTGAGAACTGATTTGCATGAAACCTCATGTTGAAAAACGTCACGGTTCACGCCGGTGAACGGGAAGAGTCGTTCATATTAAATTTGCATAAACGCCCGTTCACAGGAACGTGAATCGCGATGTATTGATTATTTCCAACAATCGGCCCCCTCATGCAAATCCTTAAGTCTCAATGCATATGCAAAAGAAAACTTACTCTGAGAAACCAAGGTATATCAATAAACACCAAGGCCCCCAGTATCCTATCAAACATATAATGAAGGAAAAAATTTAAAGTATTATATCATTATTAAATTTAAAATAAAATGCATAAGTACTTATAGCATCTGAAAAATAGTTAAGTATTGTCGACAATATTGTAACAACAACATTTCACATCAAGTAGAAATTTATATACAACACAACTTCAATGCTTAAGTATCAGCATTCAAAAATTGAAATTTTAGTTTAAATTTAATTATAAGTATCCAAAATTTAAGTATAAGCACATTATCATATTAAACAAGTCAACTTTAAAAGATTAAGATTTTGTATAAGCATAGAATTTAAGTTTACTTTAAATTTGAGTATAAACACTATAATTCAAAAAGCTTAAAAAAAAATTTAGTCTATTAACACAATATAAGTATACATAATTAATACTATTAGACTGCATTGATATACCAAATATTTAAAAATATATGATGCAAGTAATTAGATAATAAAATTCCTTTATCAAAACTTTCAACACATACTTTTTACCAAGTTGAAAAATACAAAATTTTATACACATAAGCTATTATTTAGCATCATGCGGGTCATGGAAAATGGATGTATATACAAAGGTGTAAAGTGAAAAAGATTCAATATCACAAAAATTTATACTCAAGATATACTATCTTATATCAATGAGGTTTAAGATAAACAATAATGTACATATATGACATCTTTTTTAAAAAAATTCCCAAGTTGTAAATTCAATTTAGTATTTAAAAATTTCTTTAGACTAAACATTTAATCTCAAAAAGTTTTGATTTAGTTTTTAAAAATTTTATTACAAAATTTAAGTATTATTTCCTTAGTCATTGGTTTAGTAAAGTGATCTGCTAAGTTATCTTTACTATTTACAAATTTAACATTAAAAGATTCATTGACTATTAAATTTCTTAGGAAATGATATCTAACATCAATATGCTTAGTTCTATTGTTTTCAATTGGAGAGTTAGAAAAATTAATGGCTGCTTGGTTGTCGCTAAAAATAACACTGTTACTTTTATTAAAGTTTAACCCAAGTAAATGACATTCTTCAATTATGTTTTGTACCCATACCATTTCCTTAGCGGCTTCAGTTAGTGATACGTATTCAGCTTCCATGGTTGATAAGCTGACACACTTATGTTTAAAGGTACGCCAAGAAATAGGTACATTGTCAATAAAGAGTATCATGCCTCCAAGTGAAACACGGTCATCTCTGTTTGCAGCAAAGTCAGAATCTGAGTAACAATTTAATTTTAACTCCCGAATGTTAGATAAATTCAACATATAGTTTTTAGTCTTTTCAACATATCCTAAAAGTCTTAACAATGCATCCCAATGCTTAATTCCAGGGTTTTCTTGAAATTGAGATAATATATTGATGGCGTAACAAATATCAGGTCTAGTCCTACTAGATATGAAAGCCAAACACCCAATTAAGCTCCTATAAGGAAAACTTTGCATTTGCTTTATTTCTTCACTTGTCTTTGGACAATCTATTTTACTTAGAATATTCCCTTTAGAAATGGGAAGTGAAGTAACTGGATATTTATACTGTTGAAACATTTGACATACTTTATCTATATACTGACTTTGATGTATAAAAAATTTATTGTCACACTCTTTAAATTCCACGCCTAAAAGTTTTCTAATTTTTCCTAATACCTTGATATCAAATTCTATGCTAAGTAATGAAACAATGTGGTCTATGTCCCTTTGATACTTTGAGAAGAGAATTATGTCATCCACATAGACTAGCATAAGAACTTTGCTATTGTAAATATATGCACAATTACACCATTGAAGTTTTAAAAAATTTAATTCTTTTAATTTGGTGTCAAGTTCATTAAACCATTCTCTTCCACTTTGATGAAGACCGTAAATGGCTTTCTTCAACAAACAAACATAATCAGGCTGTTCCTGATTGACATAACCTTGAGGCTGTTTCATATATACCTTTTGACTCAATTTAGCATAGAGATAGGCAGATTTGATATCTAATTGGAAATGCATCCAGCCAAGCATGCATACGAAAATTGAGAAGAATGCTCTAATTAAGTTGAAGTTAACAACAGGGCTAAAAACTTCATCGTATGATTCTCCCTTTTTCTGACCATACCCCTGGGCTACCAAACGAGCTTTAAACCTCTTGATTTTCCCATTCTCGTCTTTCTTAATGGTGTAGACCCATCTACTGCCTATATGCTTTTGTGAGGTGGATGCAGGAACTAGTTCCCAGACACCCCTCTCTTGCATTACGGCCATTTCTTCATCCATAGCATTACACCATTTTTCGGACTGGGAAGATTTAATAGCAGCGTTGTACCCTTTTGGTATATTTATTTCAATATTGCTTGCTTCTGGTCTGCCTCTGACCCTTTTAAGACCTTTATTTTCCCGAAAATTAAACAGTTGCTGATCAAATTGTATATTCCTTTTATCACAATATTTCTTAACATCATTGTGCGACCTCAGCCTTTTATTATCTCCTTGAGCGTAATAATACACATCGGTTCTACTCCCATCGGGTCTTGGAACCGTCTTTCGCTGCCAAGCAATATCCGAGCAAGGAGTCATACTGGAGTCAGCAGGAGAGTCCGTTTCCTCACTGGATTCAGACGGATCGTCACCAGTGTCTTCACTCTCTCCTGCCCCCCCATCAGACTGCCCTCTCGGATATTCCCCGTCGGAGTATTCTGAAAGGTTATCTCTTGATATCCCTGAGGAGATATTTCTGGGACAAATTGGGTCCAGGATGCCTTCCACTACATCACCCTCATCAAACCTCACATTGCAGGTCTCAATTGTTCGTTTCTCCCCTGACAAAAATATCCTATAGCCCTTAGTTTTAGTAGCATAGCCTACCATCACCCCTTCTGTAGCTTTCATGTCTAACTTCTTTCTGAGCTGACTGGGTTTGCCTACATATGCTCTACAACCAAAGGTTCTAAGATGTTTGACTGAAGGTTTTCTACCACTGTAGAGTTCATGTGGAGTTTTTGTCTTAAATTTGTGACATATTCGATTTTTAGTGTATGTAAAACACAATATTGCTTCCGCCCAGAATCTGTCATGCAATTTGCAGTCGTTCAACATGGCTCTAACACAGTCAAATGCGGTTAAGTTGAATCGCTCTGATACTCCATTTTGCTGTGGGGTATATGTGTTAGTCCTCTCAGCCTTAATACCGATACCCTTCAGGTAATTTTTGAACTTATCATGGCAGAATTCCATCCCATTATCCGTCCGGATACATAGAATTTTAGTACCTAACTGCCTTTCTTCTCTGGCCTGAAACTCTTTAAAATGTGAAAATACTTCTGACTTCTGTTTCATGAGGTAAACAAAAACTTTTCTACTATAATCATCTGTTATAGTTAAGACATACTTGTTCCCACCATATGAGGCTGTGGGTAAGGGACCACACACATCCATGTGTAACAATTGCAATGGTTTAGTGGACCTTATCCTACCGGTGGGTTTATATGATACTCTCCTAGACTTAGCCAATTTACACGATTTACAATTTAACTTTTTGTATTTAAGCCTAGGAAGTCCGTTTACGGCAGAAACTTTGCTGGTTTGGAGGAGATATTCAGCGTTTATGTGGCAATATCGTTTATGCCAAAGACAGTTTGTACTATTAAGTTCAGTTACTGAACTGCTAGGCTTAGATATTGAACTATCCACATTTTCATTCTGCTTAGTTTTTGTTTTGTCAGATTTAAATTTAGTTTCTTTAAGATTAGGTGCTATTTTTACTTTGTCTATTTTTCTGGAAGCACTAGGATCCCTATCCTTGGATTTCTTATCCTTTTTGTGTTTCTTGTCTCCATGTTGATCCCTATCTTTAGATTGACGGTTTTCTACGTTATGTTGTTCCTGGGTACTATACTTAGGTTTTAAAAAATACAACCCATCCTTTCTTTTTGCATAAAAGAATTTCTCCCCTTTAGGTGTAAAAAACCATAGAACCCCATTAGCTCCATTAAAACTAAAATTTTGTTCCTCAAGAACAGATGCAGCTAATAAATTTCTCCTAAGTTTAGGAGAATACATAACATTTTCCAATTTGATAATACTTTGCTTATCCTTAAATTGGACATACATTTCCACCGTCCCGATAGCCTCAACTGGACTTTCGACATCCCCTACTGCTAGCGACATTGAAGTGCCTTTGCACTCATTAAATTTTGAAAATAACTTAATGTTATTACAGAAATGTCGCGTAGCAGCAGTGTCTACTACCCAGCTGAGTCTATCGCTAGGATCGATTACAGTATTAGCCTCAATCTGTGGAGACCCAAGAAATTCCACAATACTAGATCCATTATTTCTACTGCAATTAGATTTAGTATGACCTAGTTTGTTACATTTAAAACACTTAATTTTACTTTTAGAAATATTTACATTATGACTAGAAGTATTTACATTAGACACATTATGAGATACATTTGGAAGTTTAGACACTTTTACTCTATTTACAAATTTCTTAGAAGTAAAATATGCAGAATTTGAACTCACAGTTTTGGAAAAGTCACTTGCTTGCTGCCTCAGCCGGCTCTCCTCCGCTGCTAGCTCTGCTTGTATTTTGCTGAGCTTGAAGTCCGAGTCATTCCATCGATATATAATTTGAACGATACCTCGGAATTCTTCCGGAAGGTACCGAATCGACTGGAATGCTACATACAGGTCTTCAATGGGGTGTTTCGCGTCTTTAAGCCTCGTCACGGCCTTCCGCAGTCTTGAGCAAAAAATGTCAACAGGCTCATCTTTCTCCGGCCGAACGTCGAAGAACTCATCTAGTAATCTAACCAGGTTGGCTCGGGAAGGCGCTTGAAAATGTTCTTTCAAGGTATTCCATACTTGACTAGGTTCGTCGGTGACGTTTATCAACTCCTTGTATTCCGAGGATAAACTTTGATAAATGATGGCTAATGCTCGGTCTTTCCGGCGATAAAAATCATCGTAGTCGCGGCGACTTGCATCTTCCTCGATAGGTTTAGCACTTCCATCTACGTGTCCGAAACATCCTTCTCCCTTGAGGACGAATGAGATGTCGGTACACCAGGTGACGTAGTTGTCCCGCGTCAGCAACTCCGTTCTACTTGCCTCCATGGCCACTCGTAGTTTTGAAGAAGCAGAAGCAAAAGTTCTTGTACACTGTTTACGTTTACACTGTTGCGTTTCGTTGTTCACACGAACTTCAAAATGGTGCCATGTGCGGCCCCCATCTGAACACTGGAACGATTTCTTTAAAGATACTTGCACTTATGACTCTATTGGGCGTTGAACTGGCCCCGTAACCGTTTCTTTTGGAAAATTTAAAATTTGAAGATAGCAAAGCACGCACTGTCAGAGTCAATAAGTGTTGGCTGGGTTATGAAAGTACACAAGTCCAGCTTTAAAGAAAAACTTCGTTCACTTTATTTGGTGAAAAACACAACTCGGCATATTACACGTACCTGGTAATTTTCCATGCCGTAAAACATCAAAAATATACTATGTACAAAAAATTTTTTTTTAGTTGTAAATGACTAGACAGAGATTTCTTGAAGCATTTGGTAGTAAGTTACTATACTACCTCTATCACTTGCGTGTATTTCAGCCACCATCACTTGGCAAAGGGAAACCAAAGGATAGAACATCAGGAAAATCTTTAAAGCGGCTTCCGAACGTTTGTAAGTAAATTTAACGTTCAATACATGCTGGTCCAAGCTGACCACATCTGCATCCGTTTCGACTATTCACCGTCGTCAAACGATATTCCGCAGTGCTTCTGTCAAAAAAACATTTCTGTCTGCCTGCATCAGACCATCAGTGTCTATCTCGTCTGACTTCTTCAGACGTCTGATCTCGATCGACTCCGACCTTCTCATTTGCTTCAAGAAACCTCTGCCCTATATATCCGAGAATGGACAGTTCCGGAAACGCCCCCGGATATGCAAATCAGATGCGTACGCATTGAGAACTGATTTGCATGAAACCTCATGTTGAAAAACGTCACGGTTTACGCCGGTGAACGGGAAGAGTCGTTCATATTAAATTTGCATAAACGCCCGTTCACAGGAACGTGAATCGCGATGTATTGATTATTTCCAACAGTATTATCACTGCCGCCTAGATTATAAATTCTAAGAAGCAATGGCATTATTAGTTAAAAAACCTTTTCCGCATTTATATAAAATGTATAAAAATTGATATTTGGATAGCTTTTTCTAGAGTTTAATATAATATTGGATGTGTTTTACATGCTTTTTACTAACTGACGTAATGTGGAAAATAATCCCCCCCCCTTCTAATTAACGATTGAGTTCGACACCTTTGATAATGCATTTATGTAAATTTGTTATTTAGTATAGTGTATTAAAATATATATATATATATAATAACAGCATCCCAGAATAAATTAAGAACTAAGCAATTTAACTATCTACACGCTAGTATACTTTTTAGGCTGAAAATATTATATAATATTTTAGTCTTTTGGGTATGTTAGCTTGTAATTTTTGGTGTATAATGATTTACAGTGATGCAATGCGTCAATTTTTTTATTTAGTTTATGATTGCATGAATTAAATATATATCTGTGTTTATTTATTTAAAGTTAAACATATTACAGATAAAAGTATTTTTAAATGCTGATCATGTTGACAGTCGCCAAATCTAGCAGTCGAGGATGGTTGGCAGTGGCGGCTCGTGAGTGACATGTAGAGGGGGGGCGCTTAAGTAAAATAACGTACCTCCCACCTGCTCGCTCGTTCATAAAAAGCCTGGACACATGGAACGTATCTTTCCTAGTGAAAAACATTACATAGTCCTAATTTAAGTAAAATTGTAGGGGCTAGTTAAACTAAAAGTTATGCCCAGGGAGTTGACTAAAAAATATGCATATTCTGGCGATACGTACTGATGGTTCAGACACTATAGCCACCCGTAAAATCAAAATCGGTGGATTAGGAGGCGAGATAGAAAATTGGGGGGGGGGGGGGGGGTAACCAAAGTAAGAGTTACGCTCGAAGATTTGCCATATTAAAATTGCATATCCAGGTGACATGTACAAATGGTAGAGAAACTCACTACAGCGATAAGCCGAACCAAAATCGCTCAATTAGAAGCAGATATGTAAAAATCTGGGGACTAGTTAAACTAAAAGTTATACCCAGGGGTTGACACAAAAATATGTGTATCCAATTGGAATGTACACATGTTGCTCAGACTATATAGTCACCAGCAGAATCAAAATCGCTGAATTAGAAATTGAAATGTAAAATTATGGGGACTAGTTAAACTAAAAGTTAAGCTCAGGGGTTGACGCAAAAAACGTATGTGTATTATATCCATCAAATATGTATATCAAGTTAATATGTACATGTGGGTCAGAGACTATAGCCACCATTTGAATCAAAATCGCTTTATTAGGAGTCGAGATGGATAAGTGTGTTTGTGTGTGTGTGTGTGGGGGGGGGGGGGGGTGCTATTTGAAGTAAAAGTTACGCTCAAAGATTTATCACTATAACGATGCAGATCCAGGTGCTAATGGTGCAGAGACTATAGCCATCAGTAAAATCAAAATCGCTCAATTAAGAGGTGAGATGGGAAATTGGAGGGGGGGGGGGGGGCGTAACTGAAGTAAAAGTTAATCTCAGGGATTTCTCACAAAGATGCATATCCAGGTGACATGTACAAATGGTGCAGAAGCTATAGCCACTAGCAGAACCAAAATCTCTCAGTTAGGAAACGAGATGTAAAATTGAGGGAGCTAAGCTAAAAGTTACGTCCAGGGGCTTGGCACAAAATATATATTCAGGTGACACGTACAGATGGTGCAGACTATAACCATGATTAGAATCAAACTCGCTGAATTAGAAGGCGAGATAAGAAATTTGGGGCTACTTCAATTTAAATATAAGCCTAGGGCCAATATTTTAAGTTTAGAGCCAATTTGGGGGCTACCAATATAGTTGCCAGCGGTCGGGCCAAAATTTCCAGAAAAACGACGTCAGATAAAAGGATGATGTTGAAAATTTAATTTTTAAGTTTTTTAACAAATACTTGGAATTTCTTTAATTTTTAGGCATTTTTTAATGTTAAATAGCTGAAAAAGTAAGACAGCTGGGTAAGTCAACTCAAACTAAATGTCCGAAACAACACATTTATGAAAGTGTCACTAAAAATAGCCTATATGTCACAGTGTGTCAAAAATTGGAAACTCGTGACGTTTAAAGAATTATTTTGAAGTCAAGCATATTGAAATTCGCCACCAGCAGATCAACCAGAGCATAGAAATAAATCCCTTCCGGAAGAACAGAACAACAGACAAACTACATCAGAAATGACGAAATAACTTCAATTATTAAGACAGCTGGGTGGGACAAACGATCCCTCAAACTGAGTGTCCTAAACAAGACACTTTATTCACGATGGCCAGAAACCCCTAAAATATCACAACCCCCCCCCCCCCCCATCACCACACACGTACACTTAATTCTCTCATTTGTTCAAATGTTTATTTAAGCTTCCAAATTTATAACAAAGACGAGAATGAGAACAAACACATTCTTAAATGTAGAAAATTGAAGCCAAATTAGCGAAACTGAGCCAATTTGAGAAGTCCCTCTTCATGTTTTTTTACTCTTCTGTTTCTTTTTGGCTGGGGCGCGCTCAGTTCCGCGACACAATCTACTAGTAAATCTGCAATGTCTGGTTTTTTTCACGCCAAATTTCTAATATTGCTCCTATACCATTCTTTCACTCAGGAGATGCCGATGGTAGGGACGCGGATTTAAAAATATCCCTGTATTTTCCCCTATGTGTTGAAACTTCTGTGCAATATAGCTTTCGCGAGTCGACTTTCTCCAAAGAAAGGTGTAGTGCTGCCATCTAGTGGCATTTTCATAACTTATTTTTAATAATTCTCGATTTAATTGAACCAAAAATAAAGATTTTTTCAATAGAAATTGTAATAAATCTGTATAACTAAAAAAATGATTTGGGGTGTTTACTCAATGGTGTCGCGCGTACTCCCGGCCCCCCCAATGGCCGCCACTGATAGTTTGCTCATCGAACGCTAGTGTCTATGCGAAATCCTATGTTAACGATGTTGCCATAGGTTCCTATGGGAGTGAACCTTCTGAATATAGTATTCTGTGGATTGTACGACCCACAAGCACGCGACTTACTTATCTTTATTCTGTTTCACATATTTGTACTTAAAATAGTTTATGGATTATTTTAAATCGATCTTATAATGATAAAATTATATTTGCTGATATCAATAAAAAAATGTATTACTATTTTATTTAATTACGTAAAATATCCAAATTTTCTTTCAAATTTGTTACAGAAGCCCTTAATGGAAACTTCCGTTGGCATGTTAATTTTTAAATTCATTTTTGAAATACTTTAAATTTAAATATTTAAAAAAATCGTACTTAGATTAAATATATGCGTTTATCCTTTAATATCGCGAAGACAGTTAACATTTACGGGCAAAATTCACGGAGGAATCTTCTAAACCAGGGGGGGGGGGGGGGGGTCTCGAAACTTTTTAGCACAAGGGCCACACTGACTCCTCCACTAAGTCCCAAGAGTGCAGAACATTTAAAGAGCAATGGGGATATCAATATTTCCTGATTTAGTCAAGTAAAAAGGCAATGTGTATAATTTGCAATGAAATAATATCAGTCCCCAAAGAATACAATATAAAACGTCATTATGAGACTAAAATTCTCAGAATTACTCCAAATTTACAGAAGCCTATGGTTAGAAAAATATGAATCTTTGAAAAGCGGGTTGAAATCTCAGCAATTCTTGTTTAAGAAAGTATATGCTGAACAAGAAGCAGCAACTTATGCTAGTTTCCGCTTGGCTCATTCAATAGCGAAACATGAGAAACCATTTACTGACTACTGACGGCGAATTAATTAAGGATTGCATGATTACAGCAGCAGAAGAAATGTGTCCAGAAAAAGCCGATTTATTTAAAAACAGCAGTTTGTCGGCAAACACTCACTCCAACAAATATGCAGAAAATATATTAACTCAATTGTCTGACAAAAATCGACACTTAAGAGTGGTTCTTTTTGGCCCTGGATGAGTTAACAGATGTTTCAGATACTGCTTAGGTGTTACTTTTTATTCGAGGGATAGATAAAAATTATGAAGTGTATGAAGAGCTTCTTGATGTTCATAGCATTCACGACACGACCACTGGAGAAGATATTTTTAAAGGGGTTGAAAATGCTGTTCAGAAAAACAATCTTCAATGGAGAAACTTGAAGTGTATCACTACTGACGGTGGCGGGGCGCGGTAGCCCATTGGTTAGCGCGTTGGAGTTGCACTCGGTAGGCCCGGGTTCGATTCCAGCCACTGCCAAAACTGCCGCCGTGTTCATGCGGAGTACGATCACGTTAAACATGTGGGTCCGAAAGTCCTTCCGAGAGGTTGGTGGTAGGGGAAGGAGGGTACGGTCCCTGTGGATGCCTCCCCCACTGGGTTCCGGTCTAAATTGGGTGGCACTTCCCGACCGTCCAAACAGTTACCTTACACCTTTCTGGTAGGTCGGACGGTCTGGGTTTCAACAACAACAACAACAACTACTGACGGTGGCAAAAACATGTGTGGAAAAAATAAAGGTGTCGTTGCTTTCGTATCAAAGGCTGTAGAAAATAACGGTTGTTCAAACCCATTAATCGTACATTGCATCATTCATCAACAATCTGTGTGCGGAAAATGCTTGGATATGTCAGAAGTTTTAAAGCCAGTCATGCCAGCTGTTAATTACATCAGATCACATCGTCAATTCCGCGAGTTTATTGAAGAGATTGGAGAAAATAACTTAACATATTATATTGCAGTACTGGCTTAGCTGCGGAAAAGTTCTAACGCGATTTTTTGAGCTCCGAGCAATAATCAAAATTTTCTTGAATGAAAGGAATCGGCCTCTGGCTGAGTTACAAAACAATGAGCGGTTATGGAAGTTATCATTTTATACAGATTTAACTAAACATATGAATGACCTTAATTTAAAATTACAAGAAGACCAGCTTCTGCTTTATACACTCATATTAAGTCCTTTCGACAAAAAATTGTTTTGTTTCAATCTCAATTAAACAAAAAATGTTTCACGCATTTTAATACATGCCAAACATTCAGTCATTAAACTGAGACTCCATTTCCGGTAGAGTTCGCAATTGAAGCTTTGGGTGCTTTAAAAATAAATTTTGAGTCTCGTTTTTCAGATTTCGATGCAATTGCAAACGATATCAAGATTTTTCAAAATCCTTTTAACGCCGATGTAGAAACCCTTGCCCCAGAACTTCAAATGGAAATGATTGATTTGCAGTGTAGCGATATTTTTAAAGAAAAATATTTAAATTGCAGAATTTTATAAGAGTCTTCCACTCACACAGTTTGATCAAACTGTGTGAGAATATTGCATAAATTTGCTCGTGGTTTTTTTTTTCTGCTTTCGGCACTACTTATCTGTGTGAAAAAACAAAATGAAATATACAAAATTATTCACAGATCCAAATTAACTGATGAGCATTTGAAGTCGCTGCTGATAATTTCCACTAGTAAACTTGATCCACAACTGCAAACAATTGCCAGTGGAAAGTTACAGCTACATAAATCTCATTAATCACAGTAATTATAGTGCTTAATTTCATTATATGAATTACTTATGTATGCCACTTATAAGTTTTTAGGATAAATCTCATATTAATTACAGTTAAAATGTTCAATTTAATTATGTATGTCAGTTATTGTGTTTTTTAATTGGTCGTTAAATAAAAATATGCATTATAAATTTTACAATGTAATCAAAATAAACTATATGGGGCCGGATACCGGGCAAGTCCGGCACGCTAGCGCGGGCCGTAGTTTGGAGACCCCTGTTCTAAACAAATTTTCCCATTGGTTAACATGGAAGCAGCTCATAAGGGCTAGTGAGGTATGAGCCCCCTTAACATCAAATTCTGGAATTTTCGGCAGCCATTTTGTAATTGTGTACCAAATCTGATAATTCAAATGGATTCCCAGTACTCTAAAATGTATATGTGGACACCTATATTACCTTGCAGTGTCAACCGATTACGTCTGCAGCAAAGTTAAATTTGTTTTAGCCGCCATTTTGAATTTCGTTCAATTTGGCGGGAAACAATGATTTCTCGACGTGTTTCCACATACATGAAAGTTACGTGCATGCCAAATTCCATGCTTTCCTCAGTTAAGGACCGTTGTAACTTTTGTAGTGGAGCTGTACTAAAGGGAGGTTACCTCAATGAGTAGAAAATAAGCTCATGCACATGCCTAGTATGTGGAGTCATCGAAGGGTTGAGATCCAGTCGTTTATCCCATAAGCAGAGCAGATAAGACAAAAAAAAAAAAAAGGCAATTTTCTAGATGTCCTGTTTATGTTGACTTTCATTCAAAGTTTGTATGTAGAATCAGTAAGACAATATTCACATTAAATTTTTTTTTATTTTTCATACAAATTGTTAATGCTGTAAACAGAAAACATGGAAATAGAACAAATAATCTCATAGTATACAGATTCTAAATCTGTGTCGTGAAGCACTGTTTTCCCATTACTTGAATTAAACTCATCTACCTTTTCTGTAATGTAACTCTTCTTCCAAATCGACAGTGACACCTATAACGAAACTTTCTGCATTATCTTGTTTGTGATGAGAACATGTGTTGTGTTTTATGAAAGAACCCCTAGACCAGAATCTACTCATTACAAGAAGTTTCCAATCTGTGGTGTGTGATGCATTTTAATAAGGTAATTAGAGATGTGGGTTTTCCCACAAAATTTTGAACTTTTTAATATTTTCATTGGGTAGGTGTCCTTTTGAAAAGTTATAAAATAATTATATTTTATGTATAACAATAATTTTTTTTTGTATATCATAACTTTAAAACAATGCACAAAAATAATTAAAATTGTCAAATCCTTTCTGCATCATAAATAATTTGTTTATTACAGATGTAAGAAAGAAATTATTAAATATACAGGGAGGGTTTTAAAGTTTTATTCACACAAGCAGCAATTTTATTTGTGATATAAAATATTATAAAAAAAAACTACTTATAATTTAAGAATAAATAATTAAATATTATATTAACAATGTCAACCATGCTGCTGATAAATGAAAGGGAAATCTGAAAGACTCCTGCTTACACTCACTTTATAATATGTACTAAGCATAAACCCAGAATCTACCACTTTCTTGAATGACTATTGCTCTACTACAACTAATAAATCTTAAATAATAAAAGGCAATGTCTGTGTGTCTTATACACTATACGTTTCGCGACCGCGCGTCGGAGAGCTACGAAATTTGGCAATCGGAGACCCGGGGGGGGGGGACACGTGAAAACCGATTTTTGAAATTTTAATTATTTTTTTTGTTATTTAATGTTTTATGCGATTTCGACCGTTTTTTGCCCTTTTTTTCCCACGATCCGGACATCGTAGGAAAAAACAAATCACACCATCGGAAAGAGCTGACAATTGCGAGTAAAAATATATCAATTTCAAATCTGAATTTCGATTTCTAATATTTTTTAAAGATTTTAAAACAAAAGTCACTTTTTGCTCAAGAAAAGTATTTTTGGTTTTTAAATTCTCGCATAGTAAAAAGTACTCATAATTTCGACTAATAATTTACATTTTTAGAAAGGTCAAACATCTGGCATTCTTACAAGACCAATCTGGTCAGGAAATATTCCGTATTGCCCACAGGATCGGGATTTTAAAAGTTTCCGAATTTCAATTTCTCGGCGTTCCGCTTCTTAACCGGCGTTTCTCCCCCGCAGAAGGGAAGGTGGTGGGTGGGGACGTCAAGGTGGAGGTGACGTCACGGTTCTGAATAGAGCTCCTTTACTCTATATAAATTATTATACTTATATTTTAAATGATGGAACGATATGGATTTTTTAAATGTATATTTTAACTTTTGGATATTTTAAATGATGGAACAATGAAACAATGGAATGAGGATGATGGAATTAAGCATATGGTCATTTTAAATTGCAAATTAGCGCGCGGGAAGTTAGCGGTAGGCCCGGCTTCGATTCCCGCCACTGCTAAAACTGCCGCCGTGTTTACGTGGAATACGATCAAAAATATGTGGGTCTGTAAGTCCTTCCGAGAGGTTGGTGGTAGGGGAAGGAGGATACGGCCCCTGTGGATGCCTCCCCCACTGGGTTCCCGTCTAAATTGGGTGAATATATAGAAAGTTATGGAGATTGTCGCGGAGGGCGCGGCAGCCCAGTGGTTAGCGCGCGGGAATTGCACTCAGTAGGCCCGGGTTCGATTCCCGCCACTGCCAAAACTTACGCCACGTTCACGCAGAGTACGATCACGTTAAACATGTGGGTTCGTGAGTCCTTCCGAGAGGTTGGTGGGGGAAGGAGGGTACGGTCTAAATTGGGTGAATAAAAAGAAAGTTATGGAGATTGTCGCGGAGGGCGAAGTAGCCCTGTGGTTAGCGCGCGGTAGGCCCGGGTTCGATTTCCGCCACTGACACGGAGTCCGATCACGTTAAACATATGGGTCCGTATGTTTTTCCGAGAGGTTGGTGGTAGGTGAAGGAGGGTACGTTCCCTGTGGATGCCTCCCCCACTGGGTTCCGGTCTAAATTGGGTGGCACATCCTGGCCGTCCAACCAGTTACCTTACACCTTTCTGGTAGGTCGCGCCAACGAGTTTGCCACGGTTGGAATTTGCCACGATCAGCATTTTCAAGGGTTGCGAACAGGCTGGTCGCCAAAGGCGGCTAGTCTTAAATAATAAAAGGCAATGTCTGTGTGTGTGTGTGTCTGTCTGTCTTATACACTATACGTTTCGCGACCGCGCGTCGGAGAGCTACGAAATTTGGCAATCGGAGACCCGGGGGGGGGGGAGGGAAGGGGACACATGAAAACCGATTTTTAAAATTTTAATTATTTTTTTATTTATTTAATGTTTTATGCGATTTCGACCGTTTTTTGCTCTTTTTGCCCTTTTTTCTCCACGATCCAGACATCGTAGAAAAAAATAAATTACACCATCGGAAAGAGCAGAGAATTTCGAGTAAAAATATATCAATTTCAAATCTGAATTTCGATTTCTAATATTTTTTAAAGACTTTAAAACAAAACTCACTTTTGGCTCAAAAAATCAATTTTTTGTTTTTAAATTCTCGCATCGTGAAAAGTACTCATAATTTCGACTAATAATTTACATTTTTAGAAAGCTGAAATATCTGGCATTCTTACAAGTCTAATGTGGTCCAGAAATAATGAAAATTGCCTTCAGGATGGCAATTTTAAAGACGCCATGATTTTAAATTTCTCGGCGTTCCGTTCGTTTCTCCCCCGCTGAAGCAGGGAAGGTGGTAGGTGGGGACGTCAAGGTGGAGGTGACGTCACGGTTCTGAATAGAGCGCCTTTGCTCTATATAAATTATTATATTTATATTTTAAATGATGGGACGATCTGGATTTTTTAAATGTATATTTTAACTTTTGGATATTTTAATTTTATGGATATTTTAAATGATGGAACAATGAAACAATGGAATGAGGATGATGGAATTAAGCATATGGTCATTTTAAATTGCAAATTAGCGCGCGGGAAGTTAGCGGTAGGCCCGGGTTCGATTCCCGCCACTGCCAAAACTGCCGCCGTGTTTACGTGGAATACGATCACGTTAAATATGTTTGGTCCGTAAGTCCTTCCGAGAGGTTGGTGGTAGGGGAAGGAGGATACGGCCCCTGTGGATGCCTCCCCCACTGGGTTCCCGTCTAAATTGGGTGAATATGTAGAAAGTTATGGAGATTGTCGCGGAGGGCGCGGCAGCCCAGTGGTTAGCGCGCGGGAATTGCACTCAGTAGGCCCGGGTTCGATTCCCGCCACTGCCAAAACTTACGCCACGTTCACGCAGAGTACGATCACGTTAAACATGTGGGTTCGTGAGTCCTTCCGAGAGGTTGGTGGTAGGGGAAGGAGGGTACGGTCTAAATTGGGTGAATAAAAAGAAAGTTATGGAGATTGTCGCGGAGGGCGAAGTAGCCCAGTGGTTAGCGCGCGGGAATTGCACGCGGTAGGCCCGGGTTCGATTTCCGCCACTGACATGGAGTACGATCACGTTAAACATATGGGTCCGTATGTTTTTCCGAGAGGTTGGTGGTAGGGGAAGGAGGGTACGTTCCCTGTGGATGCCTCCCCCACTGGGTTCCGGTCTAAATTGGGTGGCACATCCTGGCCGTCCAACCAGTTACCAGGCCCCGGTTCGATTCCCAAAATTGCCGCCGTGTTTACGCGGAGTACGATCACGTTAAACATGTGGGTCTGTAAGTCCTTCCGAGAGGTTGGTGGTAGGGGAAGAAGGGTACGGTCCCTGTGGATGCTTCTCCCACTTGGTTCCGGTCTAAATTGGGTGAATAAAAAATAAGTTATGAAGAATATCGCGGAGGGTGAAGTACCCCAGTGGTTAGTGCGCGGGATTTGCACTTGGTAGGCCCGGGTTCGATTCCCAAAATTGCCGAATAAAAATAAAGTTATGGAGATTGTCGCGGATGGCACGGTAGCCCAGTGGTTAGCGCGCGGGAATTTCACTCGGTAGGCCCGGGTTCGATTCCAGCCATTGCCAAAACTGCAGCCGTGTTCACGCGGAGTACGATCACGTTAAACGTGTGGGACTGCAAGTCCTTCCGAGAGGTTTGTGGTAGGGGAAGGAGGGTACGGTCTCTTTGGATGCCTCCCCCATTGGGTTCCAGTCTAAATTGTGTGGCACTTCCTGGCCTTCCAAGCAGTTACCTTACACCTTTCTGGTAGGTCGCGCCAACGAGTTTGCCACGGTCAGAATTTTCAAGGGTAGCGAACAGGCTGGTCGCCAAAGGCGGCTAGTAAATAATAAAAGGCAATGTCTGTGTGTCTTATACACTATACGTTTCGCGACCGCGCGTCGGAGAGCTACGGAATTTGGCAACAGGAGACCCGGGGGGGAGGGAAGGGGACACGTGAAAACCGATTTTTAAAATTTTAATTATTTTTTTTGTTATTTAATGTTTTTTGCCATTTTTGCCCTTTTTTTCCCACGATCCGGACATCGTAGGAAAAAACAAATCACACCATCGGAAAGAGCTGACAATTGCGAGTAAAAATATATCAATTTCAAATCTGAATTTCGATTTCTAATATTTTTTAAAGATTTTAAAACAAAAGTCACTTTTTGCTCAAGAAAAGTATTTTTGGTTTTTAAATTCTCGCATAATAAAAAGTACTCATAATTTCGACTAATAATTTACATTTTTAGAAAGGTCAAACATCTGGCATTCTTACAAGACCAATCTGGTCAGGAAATATTCCGTATTGCCCACAGGATCGGGATTTTAAAAGTTTCCGAATTTCAATTTCTCGGCGTTTCTCCCCCGCAGAAGGAGGGAAGGTGGTGGGTGGGGACGTCAAGGTGGAGGTGACGTCACGGTTCTGAATAGAGCTCCTTTACTCCATATAAATTATTATATTTATATTTTAAATGATGGAACGATATGGATTTTTTAAATGTATATTTTAACTTTTGGATATTTTAAATGATGGAACAATGAAACAATGGAATGAGGATGATGGAATTAAGCATATGGTCATTTTAAATTGCAAATTAGCGCGCGGGAAGTTAGCGGTAGGCCCGGGTTCGATTCCCACCACTGCCAAAACTGCCGCCGTGTTTATGTGGAATACGATCACGTTAAATATGTGGGTCCGTAAGTCCTTCCGAGAGGTTGGTGGTAGGGGAAGGAGGATACGGCCCCTGTGGATGCCTCCCCCACTGGGTTCCCGTCCAAATTGGGTGAATATATAGAAAGTTATGGAGATTGTCGCGGAGGGCGCGGCAGCCCAGTGGTTAGCGCGCGGGAATTGTACTCAGTAGGCCCGGGTTCGATTCCCACCACTGCCAAAACTTACGCCACGTTCACGCAAAGTACGATCACGTTAAACATGTGGGTTCGTGAGTCCTTCCGAGAGGTTGATGGTAGGGGAAGGAGGGTACGGTCTAAATTGGGTGAATAAAAAGAAAGTTATGGAGATTGTCGCGGAGGGCGAAGTAGCCCAGTGGTTAGCGCGCGGGAATTGCACGCGGTAGGCCCGGGTTCGATTTCCGCCACTGTCACGGAGTACGATCACGTTAAACATATGGGTCCGTATGTTTTTCCGAGAGGTTGGTGGTAGGGGAAGGAGGGTACGTTCCCTGTGGATGCCGCCCCCACTGGGTTCCGGTCTAAATTGGGTGGCACAACCTGGCCGTCCAACCAGTTACATTACACCTTTCTGGTAGGTCGCGCCAACGAGTTTGCCACGGTTGGAATTTGCCACGATCAGCATTTTCAAGGGTTGCGAACAGGCTGGTCGCCAAAGGCGGCTAGTTAATAATAATAAGAAATAAATTGTGTAGCATATTTAAGGTATAAGAAATATATTAAAAAAAAATTGTATATTTAATACTGTAAAGCTGCGTACAGACGCTTAGTGAATGTTTGTCAAACAAGCTTGATCACTTATTTTTGATCATCTGAACACGTGTTTGACGTAGTTGTCAAAGTGTGTGGTCAAACATTTTTCTTGTAGAGCAGTGTCCTACTTTTTCGCCAAACATTGCGTTGTCAGCATGATTGACATTTGTATTGACCAATCACGCGCATATTACCATTTTGGATTTGCATCCGTATTCATCATATCGTTTGTTCTGTGTCGCGTATATTTTTTGCCCGTTTGTTATTTGTAGACTTTTTCATTTCTGTAATTTTTTTAATCCATTCATTGTTTGCTGATTTCAGTGAGCAACCCTGCATTTATTCCATGTACCCTTCCTGTGTGCCTTTTAATTTCAGTTTTATAAAGTGTAATTACTAGCGAGTTATGCTATCTGCCAAGTGTTTTTTGACTGAAAACCCTCAAGGATATATTTTTCATTTCACAGAATTGGAAATTTGTTTGCTTTTACATAAGTAGTGGCATGCATACCTGCCAACCTGGGAAAATTGGAATGTGTAAAATTTTGCGTGGATGGCATTTATAATGATTTTTTTTAATTACACGCGTAAACGACATTTATAATGAATTTAACTATGTACAAGTACCTGCAGTAAAAAAATACTGCATTAAATATCAGGCATAGTACTGGTAGAATATGAAAATACAAGACACCAATTTTATAAAATTTCAGGACAATAAATTAACAAAAAATATATAAAGGTTTTATCCCGTGAAATTTACTTTATAATGAAAACAAATATTTATGTTTGGTAAAACACAAGTTTTCACTAAAGAGAGTAACGAATATAGATCTTTAATAATAAAAGAAAAAATAGCACTGAATTATATTCCTGCCAAAATGGTTTCCTTTTTATTTGCCTAAATCATTGTTTTAATACCACCTTTTGGAAAATATCCCTTCACAGAGTTCATACCCATTTTTCAAAATAGAAAAATTTGTATTATGCAAATATAATTAAAAAATTAACCATATTATGAAAATAAGCTAGTTTAGTCTATCTAATATGCAACATTTAAATAATGGAGTTGGATGGGAAAAGATACTTCTGAATTGCCGAGAATACGTCAGTAACTGAATTGCGCAATTGCACTGTTTATGCGAAAATAATTAAGAAATTAACCGTAATAATTAATCAGAATATGAAAACAAGCTAGTTTAGTAGATCTAATATACAAAATTTATATAATGGAGATGGATGGAAAAATATATTAAGGTACTCTCTGCAATTCACGCGAAGTAACTGAATTGCGCAATCGCACTGTTTATGCGAAAATAATTAAGAAATTAACCGTAATAATTACAGAATATGAAAATAAGCTAGTTTAGTCGATTTAATATGCAACATTTAAATGATGGAGATGGATGGGAAAAGATACTAACGTACTCTCTAACGTAACGTAATATAAATAGTATGTTATATAAAATTGAGGATAAAACTTTTATTATAGTTTTACTATTCCATTACTATTTTACGTATGATTTATGGACTTCTGCTATAATGGACGCTCAATAATAAGTACAATAAATG
This sequence comes from Amaurobius ferox, assembly GCA_951213105.1. Classification (NCBI taxonomy): domain Eukaryota; kingdom Metazoa; phylum Arthropoda; class Arachnida; order Araneae; family Amaurobiidae; genus Amaurobius; species Amaurobius ferox. The sequence goes on along the minus strand of OX578135.1, from coordinate 135,304,632 downwards.
TTTGCCCTTTGATATCCGTCTTAGCAAGAGATCAATGTATTTTCATATGTACAGAATTAATTGTTGAAAGTATAGACTTAAAAATATTACCTGCTGTTTTATCAGAATGAGTAAAGTGTCACTTGTATCCCTCTAGCTCTTGTCTCTATCCTTTTTCTTCAAAATAAAGCATTATTTCCTTTCCACCTCAAAATTAGAACTAAATAATCAAAGACTTATGAATTAGGGAGAAAAAAAAGTGTAAATATTTTGACCCACAACTCTGAAGGTAATTCCAAAAGGTCAAGGTCTCATTTTCTTTATTGAATTTCACGACATTTTGTACACTTACTGTACCTTCAAAGATAGTAAAAAATCATGAACTTAAAAATCTTATGTCACAGTTTTTGCTGCAAATAAGACAATTGAGTACAAAATTTGTCACATAGATGCCCCTATGATCTCGTATTGATTGTAACTGAAGTTAGAGCAATAAATAATGTACCTCCCCCTTTTTTTAGGTCAAACCTTAAGGTCAAGAACTTGATACCAGAATTTTCAAAAAAGTATTTTAAATTTGGGATCTGCATGTGAACTGATTCGTTGTGTCAACAAGATGTAAAAAATATTTAAATACCTTATTCCCTTTTGAGCAGATCTGAATTGATTAAATATGTTGATCTCACAAGCTTGAAAACCAACACATACAGTTAAATCCATTAATAACAAAATACAAATAATTTTTTTTTACATTCGTGAGAAAAATTATATTAAATTTACTACTTAGTCATGTAACTAGTAGCTTACACAGGTGTGCGATTTAGCAGCAGGCTGTATATAATTTCCAATGCTACACTACATATTTTTATTTGTTGCTTCTTAGAGGCAAAAGGGCTGTATTGAGCAATACAGGAAAGGCATTTTGCAGTTTTAGTTTAGAGGTCACTGTAATAATAAAGTGTAATTACTAGCGAGTTATGCTATCTGCCAAGTGTTTTTTGACTGAAAACCTTCAAGGATATATTTTTCATTTCACAGAATTGGAAATTTGTTTGCTTTTACATAAGTAGTTGCATGCATACCTGCCAACCTGGGAAAATTGGAATGTGTAAAATTTTGCGTGGATGACATTTATAATGATTTTTTTTAATTACACGCGTAAACGACATTTCTAATGAATTTAACTATGTACAAGTACCTGCAGTAAAAAAATACTGCATTAAATATCAGGCATAGTACTGGTAGAATATGAAAATACAAGACAACAATTTTATAAAATTTCAGGACAATAAATTAACAAAAAATATATAAAGGTTTTATCCCGTGAAATTTACTTTATAATGAAAACAAATATTTATGTTTGGTAAAACACAAGTTTTCACTAAAGAGATTAACGAATATAGATCTTTAATAATAAAAGAAAAAATAGCACTGAATTATATTCCTGCCAAAATGGTTTCCTTTTTATTTGCCTAAATCATTGTTTTAATACCACCTTTTGGAAAATATCCCTTCACAGAGTTCATACCCATTTTTCAAAATAGAAAAAGGACACTTTTTCTGGGAGTGGATAAAACGTCACGTCAGAATGGAGTGAAGATGAATAATGGAAATTTATTGACAAAAAGTTTAGAACAAATGCTCAAATGAACGACCACTAACTGCGAGACAGGCGTCACAGTGGCGACAGAGTGAATCGTGTACACTTTAGAAGATTCCTAGCATTTCACGAACGTCTGCAACTGAATTCGGGCAACAAGGTCCTCTGGTGATTTGATGGGCGTATCGTAAACGGCGTTTTTTAGCTGTCCCCAGAGGAAAAGATCCAACCAGGACAGACCGGGAGATCTGGGAGGCTACAAGATGGAATCACCATGGCAAATCCATCTGTTTGGAAAGGCAATGTCTAGGCAGTTCCGCACAATCCTGGTGTAATGTGCTGGAGCTCCGTCGTGCTGGAACCACATAATCACTCAATGATTTGCTGGTACAACCCGTAGCAAATCTGGCAGTACCTGCTGGAGGAAGGTGAGGTACTGCTGTCCGTCTAGGCAGTCTGGTAACATATATGGGCCAATTAATTGGTCATGGATAATCCTTGTCCACACATTCATGGAGAACCTTTTCTGGTGGCAACGGGAACGTGTAGCATGCAGATTTACTGTGTTCTCCATTTTGACACAACGTATCCACTCCAGAGAAAGCACCCTCTTGTGGTAAGCTGGTTGCTTTCCGACCCCACATTGTATTGTGAAAGTTGTTTGTTTTGGTGAGTTCTATAACCCCTTACAGTTCTGACCATCAGTTTATATACATCCTGTATATATATATATATATATGTGTGTATGTGAAACACAAGTGAAGTTAAAAAACGTAATTGGATGTCATGATGCTATGGCTATTGATAATTCTTTGAGTCAACCAAAAAGGGCAGGATGGTCAACCAAAAGGGCAGGATGGAGGGCAAGAATAATACTGAACATAAAATATGTAATATCAGTACATTTAAGTTTTGTAAATGTACTTCCAGTAAGTGCAAGTTATGTCCAAGTGCTGACCTCTCACAAATATTACATGATTTTAAAACAGCTAATATTTTAGTTATCGATTTTGTGAATCATATTACACAGTATAAGACTTTTCCCCGTATGGACACCATCGTATATAACAAGCAGTATAATCTTGATCATTATGAAAATGACAATTTGGCTGAAACTTACATAAACATAAGTTTAAAGGAAAGATCAAAAGAAAGGAAAGCACGGTGGCAACCATAAAGCAATAAGTTTTGAAGATGCATGTATAATTTCGAGTCTTTCTTTAAAAACATATTAACAGTGGGACAGTTACATACTTCATCTATTCGTAATTATGTTTTTGGTATCGGGAAAAAACATATAGCAAAATTGTGGAGAATACGGAGGAAACATGATCTGTTACAAGTAAGAAGTGAACTCAGCCATATACAGATCACAATACTAGCTACAATATGCGATCTTATGAAGAAAAAAGCTAGTTATCCTAATATGGATTTAAACCCATCTAGGAAAGAAAACTTCACTAAAAAATATCTAATTTTGACATATATGAACAAGAGCTTTGCTTATATTTCATTTAACCGTATCCTAAGAAATAAAGAACATTTATTGCTTATTAAAAACATAAAAATTGGCATTACATTCCGGTATGAAAAACCTATAGGAAGAGGCATTTTTAATTATAATAAAGCCAGTCAAAATAATAGATTATGAAGAAATAACATGTGATTGTAGAGATAATGCATTGATAAATGCAAATCATAAACATATAGTTACTGGCAATATAGATATTATACAAGATCTCAAATAAAAAAAAAATATATTCAACCTGGGTACAAAATACAGAATACCATCAAAATATTCTTATAAAATTGCTAAAAACAAATTTACTACAGAAATTAAATTTTTGTATAAATTGGCAATTGAACTGGGCATAACAGATAACATATTTGCTGAATGGATATATAATGTTATTGACAATCTGATGTATTATTACAACTCTGATTCTTATTATAGAAACAATTTGATATTGGATAAAAAGAAATTAAAGAAAATACAGGATAGTTATATTATAAGCTATGTAGATAAGATGTCAAGTGTATACGCTTTCACTTGTTGCTAAAAGTAAGTTACTTACTATATTAAAACCAGTCTTCAGTCGTTTCATAGCAATGGGATCAGATCATACACTGTAAAAAATAGTCAAGAAGTAAAGAATATACTTTCAAGTATTTTAGATCATCTTTATTTAAACTCATATGATTTTGAAGAATTGTTTAATAATGTAGATATTAATAACTTGAAGAAAATTCTACTACAAATATATGAAGATTTTGATTTAAAGCAAAATATTGAACTTTTTATAAGTCACTGATCCAGATCGTCGTATTTGAAAATATCCTATATGAAGGTAAAACTTTTTATCAACAAATAAGAGGCATCCCAATGGTATACCTAAGATACGTGGATGATGTGGTGGCAGGTAAAAAGACTACAATACCGAACTTGATTTTGGTTTTTACCCTTTGGTTCTTTCTTTGGTCAAAAATAACTTAAATCCTGATACTGTACAATTTCTAATTGTTGAAGCAGATGGAATTGCAAGACATTTTACTATTTATGATAAAAGAAATGACTTTAAAATAGATTATAATTTTCTTATTGAATGGAATTCAAATTTTAATTAGACAAGCATATCATCAGAAATATCCACATCAATTTAAATTACATTACTAACTTCCACTCAAAACAGCCAAAGTATCTTAGAAGCTTGATGAATATAATGGAACAGGTATGGCATCCCGGTAAAGGTATGATAAGTGATGTGAGATTGGACAATTATACATTCTAATTCTAAATAGGGTAAAGTTTGGTTCAATGAGTGAGGATATATGACTACACTGAGGTAGTAAATAAATCATTCATATTGGATTATTCAGGAATGGCAATGATAAATAATTTGTAGCGATAAAGTTTGGATTAAGTCAGTTAAAAGGGAATGTAAATCAGTCACTTAGCCTTAGATAGGTCAGATACGGGGTGTTAGAATAGTGAGTGTCATAGCGTTTTTTTCGAATTTTATGACGACATCTCTGAGTTAATGCCTATACATTTGCTGGCGTCCGGGAGTGTGCCATGGCTCAGAGGCTATCTGTAATTCACTTTTTTAAGCATTATGTGGGCATTTTCCTTTTCTTTCATTTATATTTGACTGGTATAGGGTATTTATTGCATTAGCAGCAAATGCGCTATACAATTACATACCATTTTAGTTTTTAAATTCTAACTGTATTCGTTTTGAATTATATATTAAAAAAATGTAATAATAAAAATTCAAGTAATATTAACATCACCATAGAAGCAAAACCACAGCAATATTGCTGATAAGAGAAAAGAACAGCACCGGCCCAAATTCGATGATTAATCAGAATTAAATTTATCTTCAGATCTGAGTATTTAATTCTAATTAATCCAAACAAACGCCTGTTTCAGATTGAGCAATAGTATATTACTATAAATGCCCAAACTCAGACTACAGGCATCAAAAGATAAAATTTTAGGTAGGAATATAAGATTTTTTTTTTCAAAATTTTAGGAATTAATTTTTATTATTTCTATTATTAGTACTGTTCCCTCGTAATGGGCGGGAACGCGATTGACAGCTATTTCAAATCTACGCAGATTGCATGCGCCCATGTAGAATGTATGTCGTTATTACATGCAGTGGAATTGTCGTTGTTGCATGCATCCGCTAATAAAAGACGATTAATTTTATACGCAGTAGCCCTATCTACCCATGTGCACACATTATGGTCAGAAACGCGATTGACAGCTACTTATAAGCTGTGACTTGTGCGCGTAGATGAGGTGTGCGATTGACAGCTACTTTGTTGGAAACTTGGTTCTGTTTTCGTCGCGATTCTCGTTATCGCGAGAACGTGTTTACATTTTTAGAATGGTTCTACCGTTCTCGTGAACGACTCGTGACGGGAACAGAACATGCCATTCATGCAAATCGCCATCTCGCCGCGCGCGCATTCTGATTTGCATATAGTGAGGGCGCTGCCGTCAACGGTTGTGTTCCGGAGCGTACCCATCACAGTGTATATATGATAGGACACATTCTCAGTTATTCAGAGACTTTACAGACCTTGACTGACCATGTAGTAGACGTGGGAGACTTTTCAGAGTTTAAGATCTTGTAGTTATGCAGACTTAAGACTCGACGTATAGTCAGATCGATCAGACGGTGATCGACGGTGAAAGACCTTGTATGGAAGGCAGACCTTGATCGGTAGAGAGTAGTCTAACTTCTAAAGCCATGACGTGTGACCTGATGATGGTGGCTTCATTAACGTGCACGGCATGTGTGGTACAGTAGCTGTTTTTTCTACTTACCGATGTTATAGTAACTGAGAGTGTGTGCCTAGTCATAAAAACTGTTTAAAACCTTTTTCATGAGCTTGCTAGCTCATTGTATATAATTTTGCTTTGCAACGAATGTTACAGTGTTTTATTTTGTAACTTCATCTGATGCAATGGATCTCACAACAAATAAATTGTGTTTGTGTTTAACGAGCTTGTTTTCTTGAGAAAACACATCACTACTGCATATCATCTGCTACAAAAATTTTTCTTTACCAGCACTTGAGATATGGATATGGCCAAAACACTGCTAAATCTGCAAATGACTTTCAAATTTTTCTAGTCAAGTCACTCAGCTAACACAGCAATAGCCGCCGACATACTTTATGAACTGCACTGTTAGTCATGACTTGCGCGCATAACAGAAACATGCAATTGACAGCCACTTCATGAACTACATCGTTAGTCGTAACTTGCGCGTGTAGCTGAGATAAAGAGCTACTTCATCAACTGTACCGTTAGCCGTGACTTGGCCGCTTAGCTGGGGTGTGCAATTGACAACTGCTACAGCTTGTTTCAAAATTATAAGACCACTTAAAATTCCACCCTTTCTCAACAAAGGCAACATTGAATGTGAATTTTAAAGAAGATGTATGAAACGAAACAATTTTGCAGTGTTGATTTAGCTGAGAGAGAGAGAGAGAGAGAGAGAGAAAAAAAAAAAAAAAAAAAAAAATCGAATATTATTTTCGTACCAAACGATTTTTCGAAATCAAGGCGTTACATAAATATAAGACCACTTTAAATAAAAAAGGCAGAAATTCAGAATTTAACTGCTTGACTCTTTGTATTATTAAAATGTCTCGTGGAAGTAATTTGTCTGAAGTAGAAGTGTGAAAAGTTTTGTTCTACAATGGAAAAGGTAAGTCGGAAAGTGAAATAAATAAGATTCGTAATCCTTCTAAAACGGCTATTCATAATTCAACAGAAAAGATCTGGCAGCAAAAAACAGTTATCAGCTCGTGATAAGACAAATTTTCAGGCTTGCAATGAAAAACTACCAGTCCACTCGTAAAATAGCACAGCCGACAAATAAACAAGTGTCTCATGTAAGTGTGTGGCGAAGTTTGAAGTCAAATGTTGATGTTAAACTTTGGAAACTAAGAAGTAAACCATGACTTCTTAAACATCATAAAGAAGAACGTCTAAAATGGGCAAAGAATGTCATATCCTGGAACTCTACATTGAAAAATATATTTTCGGATGAGAAAAATTTGACTTAGATGGTTCGGACGGCAATAACTACTACTGACATGATTTAAAGCAAGAATCTCGTGAGTTCTTCAGTCTCCTAGTAGGCAGATGGGAGGCGGAACTTCGTTATGGTGTGGGGTGCTTTTTCATATGCAGGAAAATGCGATCTGCAAAGAGTTGATGGCACAATGAAATAGGACAGTTATCAACAGATGTTATACGGAAGTTTGATATCCTTCGGGCCACTTTTAGGAGGGCCGAAGTGGAAGTTCTAACAAGATAATGCTCCCAGTCATGCATCTAAATCAACAAAAGCATGGTTCAAAAGAGAAAAGATTGATGTTATATCTTGGTCGAGTCTTAGCCCTGAACTAAACTCCATAGAAACACCTGTGGGGGTTATTTGTCTCACCAAGTATACGAAAACAACAAACAATATCATTCAGCATATGAATTGGAAGTCGCCATTATGGAGAAATGGGGTAATATTCCGGAATCCGTCCTTAAAAATATAATTAAATCGATGCCAAATCATGTGTTTCAAGTTATTCAGAAAAATGTTGGAGCAACAACTTACTAAATTTGCTAAAACTTTATTTTGATTTTGAATAAAAAAAACATTTCATTAATTACCTAAATAACAAAAAGTCTCATCTTATAGTTTTGTAAACAGACTGTATATCAACTGCACCGTTAGCTATGACTTGCGCGTGTAACGCAAGTGTGCGATCGACATCTACTCCATAAACTGCACCTGTAGCCAAGATTTATATGTGCAGCTGAGGTGTGCGAGAGCCAGCAACTTAATGAACTGTGTTAGAAAAACTTTGGTTGTAAACAAGCACGTACGTGAATCGGTCAATGTACGGTCTAAATCCTAAAGTAAACTTTGTTCTGATTGGCTAATTGCTTTCGGATTGCTTATTTTTATGCTAATTTCTACTTCAACCGATTAGAGATTAGCATACTCCGGAAGGAAAACATTAACTTCAAGTTTCAATGATACTTCACTATTTAAGCTAGTACTTGTATCAGTTGATTATTTCGGTTATCTCCGTGATCTGGGTGATCTTCGTGATATCCGCCATTTCTTCATGACATGTCTTTATAATCACGGACGGTTAAATGGTGATTTAAAAAGCCGATACTGTCAGGCCTAACTGCTGCTAAGTCTCTTGATAAAATTGTAATATTGACAAGACTTAGTTTATAATGTTCTACTCAACAATGTTACCATTTCTCGGAAGTACGGAAATGGATATGTTTTCTCTGTGTTAACGTTGATGTTTTTAAGTTCATGAAGAAATAAAACTTCGTTATTTTTCAAGTTGACTACTTTCAATTCACACCATTGTGACGCTCTGCTACTATGGTTTTTTTCTACGAATTTTTGACCAAGAATAAATTCCAACAAACGGGGTTATGGGCCCTAGCAGCGTACTAGTCAACAGAGAAGTTGTGAAAACATCAAGGTAGAACGAACGAGCCCCGAGATGGGGCCGCAGTAGCACTGTGTTAAAATGGCGACACCAGATATGGAAAAGCTACGTAAACACAATTTCTCCACGTGGAGCACAGACAAAGTTTATGTTGATGAATGAGGTACTTAATGGTTTCGTCACGGGTGCGGAGGAAAAACCTGATGCAGTAGCAACCAGAAAAGTTGGATTACGAATGACGCAAGGAAAAAGCTCTTATCGACACTTTACAGACTAGAGACAGAGTATCGTGACCTGATTTCATCAGTTGAAGAACTGATGACAGCATGGACAATACTAAAAGAACAGTTCGAACCAAAATCAAGGGCTGGTCTAATGAGACTTTTTAAATGAGAAACCAGTGCCAGGAGAACCAATTGGATTATTCATAGCTAGAATCAAGAAATGGGTATCAGAGCTGAGAGATGCAGGCCACCCACTGGCTGAGGTCCTAGTCGCATTTCGAACTATAAGACACCTTGATGAGGACTATCGAGGGATTGTTCAAACTCTCTACAGATTGCCTGACGATAACTTCACGTTAAAGCACACTGAGACTGAACTACTTGCCGAAGAAGACCGAATAGTTCAACAAAAACATGAGCAACAAAACGAAAGTAAGACTTTCGCTTTTAAATCTAAAAGTGCAAAAATGTGTAAACCTAAATATTCTGTTTCTAAAAGTGTAAATTCAAGTAAACGTGTAGGTCCTTGCCATGTATGCAAGGCGTATGGCGATTTAAAGGCAAATTGCAAATCTTACCATGCCAAATTAAATAAAATTCAAAATAGTATGGAGAATTGTAATGTTGAATCGACCAACAAATTCGATTGGGTTGTTGACACGGCAGCAACTAAGCATTTCTGTAATAATTTAGAATTATTTGATAAATTTAAAGAGATGAAAGGAACAACAATGTTCTTAGCTGCCAGAGATCAAGAAAGCCCAATCGAAGATGTCGGATCGATCAACATGTTGTAAAAATGAAAAATATTAAGAATTCAATTATTTTAAAAGATGTAATGTAATGTATTCGTCTAAATTAAGAAGGAATTTGATTGCTGCTTCACTTTTAGAAGAGCAAAATTGCAATTTTATAGGCAAAAATGGTTTTCTTACTTTTTTCAAACCAGACGGTAGCAAATGGTTCTATGCTAAAAGAAACAATGGCCTGTTCAACCTCAATATGATACTAAAGTTAAAAATTTTAATGTTGAGAAGTCAACTGGAAAAGAAAATACTAAGCCTAAAACTGAAAAAGCAAAATCTAAAGACTAGTGTTTGATGAGTAAATGATTCTAATGATTGTAAAACTAAAAATGGTAATAATATTTTTAAAATCCCTTACACTTCTTTTAAAAAGATTTTGTCATATCAACTTTGATTATTTACATCATACTAGTAAAGTATCAGCTGTCAGGGGATTACCTAATATCAGTGTAAGAAAAGTAAACTGTAAATGTTGTAGGTTAGCAAAAACCAGAAGGATTTCTTTCAAACCCATCGGAAGAATCAGATCAGAAAAACCATTGGAACTAATCCATATGGATGTTTGCGGGCCAATGCCAAAACCATCACGTGGAGGAGCTAGGTATTTCCTTAGCATAACCGATGATTTTTCACGCAAAGTAACTGTATATCCAATGAAAGAGAAATCTGAAGTTTTTGACAAATTTAAACAGTTTCAACAAAGATCAGAAAGATTTTTAAATACCAAAATTTTAAATGTAGGAACCGAAAACGGTATGGAATTCTGTAGCACTGAATTTGAGAAATTTTTAATATCCCAAGTCATCAAAGCGGAAAGAACAAACACGTAAACACCCGAGCAAAACTGGGTTTCTGAAAGATTTAACTTAACTTCTTTGGATTGTGTTAGAGTTATGTTAAATGATAGCAAAGTAAAAGATGATTTTTGGGCAGAGGCCTTACTATGTTTTGCATACGTCAAAAATCGAATTTGCCACAAATACAAAAGTCTGACCCTGAAAGAGTTATACAGTGGCAGAAGCCATCAGTTGCCCACCTCAGAGCATTTGGATGTCAAGCCTTTGTAGGCAAGTCTAAACAACTTAGGGGGAAATTTGACATGAGGGCACAAGAGGGCATTATGGTAGGATATGCTTTAAAAACTCGAGGATATAGGATCTGGTTCTTGAATGAGGGGAAGATAGTCGAAACTAACAATGTAAAATTTAATGAAGAGTGCAACGCAGAGGAAGGCGGTCTGGGACCCAATGTAAATGATAAACCAAAAGAAAAATTTACTCTCACATCTCACGAACCCACCCATCCAGACTCGTCTGCCGAGGAGTATGTGGAAAGGGAAAAAGATGATTCATCAGAGGAAGATCAAGACATTACAGTTAGTGATGAGGAAATGGGGTCCTCTGGTGATGATTGTCAAATTCCCGATCCAGATACTACTTGGATCAGAAAGGTTATTCCAAGGATGACAGGAACGAGAAAGGATGTTTATTACTATTACAAAGGAAAGGGACCTTGGTTGAGATCACTAAAAGATAAATTTTATTTTTCTCACAAAAATTTTCTGTAAGATAAAAAGAGATGTCTGGGACTTAGTGCCTGCACCTGTTTCCGACAAAGTAATCGGTTGCCGTTGGGTGTATACAGTCAAAAGAGACGAAAGCGGTGAAATTAACAGCTATAAAGCCAAACTTGTAGCTCAGGCATTTAACCAGGAAAAGGGGCAAACTTACGAAGAAGTATTTAGTCCGGTAATTAACTTTACAATCGTTAGGATGTTTTTTACTATCTTTGTATGTTTATTAGGGTGGTTCCATACTCAGCTTGACATCAAATGTGCATATTTATATGCCAATCTCAATAAAAGAATATTCAATTGCGGGGCCTATCTACTATGCCGTATTTTATTTTATCCATTGCTTTTCTTCATAAACTGCTATGTGGTTTGGGCCCCTACGCAATGCATCCTTTTGAAGAGCCTTTAATATCATTAATGCCTCTAGAGGTTGCTAACAGAAGACAAAAATGCCTTCTCTACTCTTCTGTTTTGACATGTTGATCAAATATTACGTAAATGAGGGGCGTAAGAGAATCATAATCCGACTTAACTATATTTGTATTATTGGATTTACAAAAAACTCTTCAAAATTTTTACACTAAATTGATTCCAAACAAAGAATATTTGAGCAAAATTTTAACTTTGCAAAGAGAAATTTTGTGTAATATTAAATATGATGAAGCACACTATTTCAACAATCGAACCTGAACATGTCTTTATTTATTTTATTTCTTTGAGAGGTTAAGGGTCTCTAGGTTTGTTAGCTTGCACTGGAGATTCCTAAGATATCCTGCGGAGATTCCGACTCCCACAAACCAAAGAATCTCCCCTAAACTCCTGACTGTAAATGATCACGTGAGTCGCCATTTATCTTGCGATGGTATTTCACTAAAACCGCCCGCGGACGGAGGGGATTCAACCATTCAGAATCGGTTATTTTGTCGCGATTGACACTTTTGTTATCTTTGTAAAAGATGAGTGCTATTTTGAACAACGTTTTAATTTCTGAAGATATTTTAAACACCGATTGCCGTATGAATGGAATGTATTCGGGTGATAGAGTAAATTTGATGCCGCAGCAAAACATTACAAAATTTTGGGATGAATAATAAATTTTAGGTGTAATTTTAGGAATTTAAGGGAAACTTCAAATTAATAGGAATTTTAGGTAGAATGTGATCCCTGTAAACATTAAGAAAATTAGTAATACCATGTGGCATGAATCCTTCTTTCACCACATGTATATGTGATCAACCTCAGCAGCTAGAAACACCGGAATGAACATGTCGAAATACAACCAGGGAGGCAGTATGAACGTTCACAGCAACACTCTTAGATCCGTTCAGTGAGTCAGAGCAGGAGACAGGACAATTACCCGTATAAGCAATTCTGAATATGAATATGAAGCAAAGATGAAAATTCTTATTAAACAAGTGATTCATAGAAGAAATGGATAAACGAGAATGCCACTATACACCATTATAAGGGCTCTCAAATCGTAGTTTCAAGCTGGCTAAAGTTACAATTGTTTTAGCGAAAATAAAATTAAAAACATTAATATTAATGTATCTTATTTTCCCGATTTCTTGAATTTTTCAAATCTTTAGCTTGTTTTATTATTTTTCACTTTTATTTATATATATATATATATATATTTTGTGTTAGCCACTATAATTGGGAAAGTTTTCTTGGGATGTTATCGAGTGGAAGTATATACACTGAGTTGATAATTTTAATAACGAATTTGGGAGGATATGCATTATTAGTCGCTTCCATAAAATGTGCTAATTTATAATTTTCATTATAAATTTTATTGATTCTAAGAACCTAGTTCTAAAAACTGATATCTGCAAACAAGAGTTAAAATGTTGAATTTCAGATGTATTAAATTTAAAATTACAATTTTGTAAATTTAAATCCAAAAAGTTTGCAACAATAGTCATTATTATGCATTTAATTGTAAATTATTAAGATAAAAGTAAATATTAGAGAGATATTATTAAGGGATACACATAATATGTCATCTGAATATCTAAATATGTGCATATTCTGCAATCCTGGATTAATGTTGTTTTCATAGAAGAATAAATACAGATTAGCTAACAATGATGAGGCACCCCCCCCCCCCCCCCTTATGGGATACCAAGCTGTTGTTCAAAAAATGTACCACCATGTTTATAATTCTCATAGTGAAATTAAGCAATTTCTTAAAAAGAAAATTTGAATATTTTAGGTTGATATTACATTTTTCAATAATTACTAAAATAATTCTATACAGATCATCTATATCAATATTATTAAACAAATCTTTGAAATCAAAAGTATAAATACTATGAATATTAGTAAGTTTTTAATTTCTTAACTAATTCAAAAGTGTTTTTCACAATGACAATTATTAGAGATCTCATCTGACAAGGATACTTCATTTAATATTTTTAATAATTTACCAGCATTAATACATAAATATAAAAAAATATATATATATACAGGGGTTGGACAAAATAATATGAACACCTGTGGAAAAGAGAAAATCTTTATTAATAGGCGGATGGCACTCCTTTTGCATGAATTATAGTTTGTATCCGACGTGGGATGGACAAATACAAGTCATGCACAAGAGTTACAGGGATACATAGCCACTCTTTCAGCAAAAAGGCAGCTAATTCAGAGTGTCCTTGGAGGTGGAAACAGACTGTGCAGCTTGCCCTCCATAATACCCTACAAAGGTTCCATTATATTAAGATCAGGAGACTGAGGAATCCACACAAGGTGTTGTACTTCATCATCATGTTCATTACACCAGTCTCGGATAATTCCAGCAGTGTGAATGAGAACATTATTGTCTTGGTGCACAGGTTGTTCATCAGAGAATAAAGTTTGCACCATTGGATGAAGATGGTCGGTCTGAATACTGACATAATGTCCAGCACAAGTGGGCTGTTGTTGTTGAAACCCAGACCGTCCGACCTACCAGAAAGGTGTAAGGTAACTGTTTGGACGGTCGGGAAGTGCCACCCAATTTAGACCGGAACCCAGTGGGGGAGGCATCCACAGGGACCGTAGCCTCCTTCCCCTACCACCAACCTCTCGGAAGGACTTTCGGACCCACATGTTTAACGTGATCGTACTCCGCATGAACACGGCGGCAGTTTTGGCAGTCGCTGGAATCGAACCAGGGCCTACCGAGTGCAACTCCAGCGCGCTAACTAATGGGCTACCGCGCCCCGGACAAGTGGGAAGTGGGCTGAGACCACAGTGAGATATTGCACCCCACAGTACTGGCATAGTCAGTGCCCCCCCCCCCCAATCTTCATAATTGATACGAAAGTACTATATCACGAACATAAATATATATGTATTTTTTTTTCATACAATGTTGCTATTTAAAATTGTTTTATGTGCATCAAAATGCAATTTTTGGACGCAGTTGATTCTGATTTTTTCGATTTCGTTTTGAAATAATCCAAATCTATGAAATTTTAAATTCGCTTCTATCTTCTAAGGCCTTGGTAGCCATCGTTTTTGTTTAAAACCAATTATGACTGATTTTTCCCAGACTTATCATCTCGGGAAAGTGGAAATTACTTCTCGGGTTTTAAAGTGGACTGTCCCGTGGGCAATTTAAATGGTGTATGTTTTGCCCGCATGCCAAGAAACTTTGCCAGTAAAATCAGTGCAAGAAAAAAACATCAGGAAGGGCCAATTGTGAGCTACGAGTTCAAAAAAGCGTCCATCTAATAGGAGCATAGAAGAATATTTTGCAAAAATTCCAAAAACTGTGAAAAACTTGACAGTGGAAGATGAAAATCTGAAAATGCGAATTGTCGAGAAGTCAAAAACACACGTGGATGTTCAGGAAACAATATGGTCCAGAAAATCAGATAAATAAAAAAAAATATATGTATATTTATATAAGGTTGCCGGACAATACTCTTTTACGTACGTTTTCTTTCTTCTCTGTAAGACGATGTGGAAATGAAGTGTGCATTATCCCAACAATTCAAAATGAAATCATTCAATTATTCGGACAGAATATCCAGCTGCAAGTTATCAAGAAGATTCAACATGCCATATTTTTCCCTGTTTTTGCAGACAAAACAACAGATATAAGTTGAATCGAACAGTTTTCTTTATGCGTTTGGTTAGTTGATGAAAATTGTATGCTTCGGGAAGATTTTTTTGGATTTGTACCCGTATACGATGTGACGGGAGAAGGACTGGTCACCACTAATACGCAGCTACAGAATCTTGAGCCGGATTTATCCTACATGCATAGACAAGGGTACGATAGAACGGGGGCAATGAAGGGATGTTTCCACAGTGTGCAGGCTCGAAACAGGCAGGAGCATTCTAAAGCGGTTTACACTCACTGTGTATCCCATACATTGAATTTGTTTGGATGACTCTGCTAAAGTTTCACCTATAAAGAATGCGTCTGGGATGATCAAGGAATGTTGTGTATTTTTCAGAAGTTCAGCATGGCAAAGTGCGATCCTTATAATTTGACAATATCAGGAAATTAGTCTTTAAGTTTGAAAAAATACTGTGAAAAGAGATGGTTCGAGCGTCACGAGCATGTTTCTATATTTTGTGAAGCTGTTTCTGAAGTGATATCATCAGTGGAAGAAATCATAGAGGAAAATCGCAATGACAGTTCAATAGCAGAGCAGCTGCATTCAGCAAATTTTCCTTTTTAGTGGCCCTGTGTGTCTGCGACAGAATGTTGGATTTAATGTACATTCTATCTCAGTACTTACAAGGCACACACGTTGATATAGTGATTGCCTTTCAGAAGACTGAGTTAGTTGTTGTTGAGACCCAGACCGTCCGACCTACCAGAAAGGTGTAAGGTAACCGTTTGGATGACCAGGAAGTGCCACCCAATTTAGACCGGAACACAGTGGGGGAGGCATCCACAGGGATCGTACCTTCCTTCCCCATACCACCAACCTCTCGGAAGGACTTACGGTCCCACATGTTTAACGTGATCGTACTCCGCATGAACACAGCGGCAGTTGTGGCAGCGTGCAAATACCGAGTTAGTTGTGAAGAAGTTACAAAAAATGAGACAAGAAGCGGAAGAGTTTAAAGTCATTTTTGAACGAGCATCAGATTTGACTCTTATTAAATCAAATTATCCGATTTGAAGCTAGCAATTGAATTCGACTCTAATGATTTAGCGAACTCAAATGCTTCAATTTTGGAAGGAGAGTGGGATGTGTGGAAGATGAAATGGATGGAATCAGAAACTCTTCTAAGGTATGCCGTGAAAGCTCAGTTAAATTGTGAAAAGAATATTTTCACTAACATTCACATACTTCTTGTGATACTAGCCACTTTCCTTGTGTCTACAGCATCCATTGAGAGAACATTTTCGACACGGAGACGCATCAAGACATATTTATGAAACAGCAGAGTTTAAATGGCCTTGCTTTGGAGAACATTTTCGACACGGAGACGCATCAAGACATATTTATGAAACAGCAGAGTTTAAATGGCCTTGCTTTGATGTCAATACACAGGGAAATCATAGTTTCTGATGAAGAAATAATGTATTTTCGAAAGGCAACAGGTATCTCAATTTGTAACATGTATAAATTATTTTTGTGTTTGACTTTAAATAAATTACGAATCATCGACTAGATGCTTATAAAATATTGTTTCATTGTTACCTTTAAATTGATTGCTTTGATTATAATATTCATGTGCAAATATTAAGATAATTTATCATTTAAAAATTATATAGATAAATCAACTAATTATTATAATTAATAATATTTAATGATATTTTGTAATTAAATAATTAATGATTTAGTGAGGATTATTTAGTACGACAGTCTTTTTGACAAAACTGCCTGTGCCTCCCCTCCCCTCCCCCATGAAACCGAATCCTGGCTGTGCCACTGCCCCACAGATTCCCCTCCATGCTGAACAGTGGGAAGGAGACAGTCAACATGATAGGCTTCTGCTGGCGTTTTCCAAATGTAAACACATCCATTGGTCTGGAATAATGTGAACGACGATTCGCCTGACCAGATGACATTCTTCAACTGTTGTTTTTAATTTTTATGCTTGTGACACCATTTTTGTCGTTTCAAGGCATTGCATGGTGTAACCAATGGTTTTGGAATTGCCACAATATATTTTGCATCCGACCACTATCACTGCTATTCACAGACTGATGTATGCACATTCTCGCCCGCTAGGTGGCAAGCTTCAACACTAGAGGGCGAGAGTATATGACAGGTTTCCCTCGAGTATTGTTATTACACTGGTGTTCATATTATTTTGTCCAACTCCTGTATATAAATATATATATATATATAGTTAAAGATGACTCGAAATTATGAAAATGAAAAAATGACTCGAAATGAAAATATATATATATATATAATATTGGTGGAAATAGTCCTGGGAAGATACGTATTACGTTATCAAAAATCTCCGTTATTAGATGCAACTAGGAATAGATATAGTTACATATCCTGGATGACTCCTGATCATCGACCAGCTATCACCAAATCTCAGTGTAGGCTGCGTAGTTTTTCACAAGTACAAATTACATTTGCATTGGAGGGGGAGGGATATAAGGCATGGGGCACATGCTGTCTTTGCGTTTAGGCTTTAAAAATGTGATTGGAAAAGCAGTTTCATATGAGAAAGTTTACGCAGAGGTTAATATTAGTGACCATGTATGGTATGGTCAAGAAAAAGAGGAAGTGTTGGCAGACTTTGTTAATATTAGTGACGTAGGATAGAATTTAATGTAGTTGCAATATGTGCTGGACATGAAATTGGAATAATAATTGTGATAGAAAAGGAAGAGTGCGTTATTGGGAAAGGCTCAAAATTTCGGTATCATATATATATATATATCAGGGCAGCCACTCTTTGGATATATTGAAATTCCCTGACTTTCCTGGTTTTCCAGGTGAATTGAAAAGAAATTCCAGACCAGTAATAACATAAAACATGTGCATCCGTATTTAGTTACAAATTTGATTAAAGAATCTTAACAATTTAACTTCACTATACAAAAAAAGTTATATTAAATCAGGAGAAAAAAATACACATTTTTTTTTGTTTTTACAAATAAATTTTGACATTTTTAATAAAAAATACATGTAAATGCAGTAAAATTGGACTACTGAAATCTTTAAAAGAATAATGGTTTTCATTAAAGACAATAAAAAGAAATAGTCTAAACTGATGTCCTTAAATATGGACATTGCAAATTGCTCGCAATGACAGAGATCATTAAAGATATGCAATAACTACACTATAACAAGCCACAGACATTGAATAATTAACGTCAATTCAGCAATGTCAAAAGAATGTCATTAAAATAGAAAAACCTTAGAATAAGTTCAAAATGTAGTCTTGCTAACTTTACTGAGTTAATTACAACTGAATGGCACTATTTATGTGAAAATAATTCAGAAATTAATCTTTACAATCAACCAAAATATGAAAATAAGCTATTTTAGTCAAGTTAATGTGCAAAAATAGGGAGATGGAGGTCGATAGAAAAGGATAATTGCGTATTCTGGGCAACGCCCGCAAAAAAAAAAAAAAAAAAACAACAACAAAAAAAAAAAAACTAAATTTCACGATCGTACTATTTATGTGAAAATAATTAAAAAACTAGTCTTCATAATCAACCAAACTATGAAAATAAGCTAGTTTAGTCAAGTTAATGTGCAATAATAAGGGGATGGAGATGCATGGAAAAAGACAATTGTGTACACTCAGCCAGAAAAGAAGAACTGAATTGCACAATCGTATAATTTAATAGAAATATAATTCGTTTAGTAAAATGTTTCTTTATTTTTTGCATACTATTTTTGAAGTAATGTCTGCAAAACTGTAACATGAAATAAAAATCCGTACAAACTACAGAAAATTCGTAAAAGTTGGCATATCTGTACTTGGCGACATTTGTCCAAAATGGTGCACAAACTCCGCATTTTTGCTTTTATACGGAATCAAATTGACACATGGCAAACTTTATTTAGCGGTTACGAGTATAGTGTAATACTTGACGAAATTTTTTGAAAATGGTATACAAACTGGGTTACAACAAATAAAATTTTATTTTTATAAGGACAACGAGTTTAAAAAAAAAAAAAAAAAAAAAAAAAAAAAAAAAAAAAAAAAAAAAAAAAAAAACCCCAGAATTTTCTCAAAATTCCCTGACTTTTCCAGGTTGAGTGGCCACCCTGTATATATATATATATAAATATATCATAGCTGTCAACCTCTAAATATGAAAAACCGGGAGATTTTTGTGTGAAAACATGAAATAACCAGGAGATTTTGATAAGTCCAATTTTAGACAATGCAGACAGATTGCAAAAGTGGAAATTATTTTCGCAATTAAGCAAAATATAAGGAGGATTGTGCACAAATGCCATTTTTCGCGATACTGCTGCAAAATAGCCTTTCATTTCATCAATAATACGTTTGAACAATAGTGTTTCTGTATAAATTACGAAATAACTATAAAAAAATTTGACGATGCTGATAGACTGCAAAAGTGGAAATTATTTTCACAATTAAACGAAATATATGGAGGATTGCGCACAAATGCCATTTTTCCATACTGCTGCAAAATAGCCTTTCATTTCATTAATATTACGTTTGAACAATAGTTTTATTTTCTGTATAAAATACAAAATAATTATAAAAAAAATTGACTATGCTGACAGATTGCTAAAGTGGAAAAATAGTTTCATAATAAAACGAAATATAAGGAGGATCGCGCACTAACGTCGTTTTCAGCGATACTGCTGCAAAAAATACTTTCATTTCATTAATAATACGTTTGAACAATAGTTTTGTATATAAAACAAAATAATTTAATAAAATTTTAGTCGATGCAAATGCATTTTTCCCACATTAATTAGATAATCATTGGTCATATCTCTCATGACACTGTGAGAATAATTGTCATTTGCGAGCGCCGATTACGCAATAGCTGGGAAATGCATTTTTAGACAAAAGAATGGGAAAACTTTGATTTCAAAATTTGTGACTTCGTTTCTCATTTCGTAATATTTTCGAAAAATTCATGATCTATTTATGATATTTTTACTTTTGTAACCTGTAGAAACAGATACAAAAATACAAACGTCAATCGCGATCTATATCTACACCGTGATAGCAGAAAACTGCACCGTGGGAAAACAACTGAAAGTCACAATTTGCATTCGCGTGATTTCTGCCTAGATAAGGGCAGCTGAGTGAAAACCAGGAGATTGAGCGACTTACCCGGAAGACGGGAGATATAGCGAAAAACCGGGAGAGTTGGCACCTATGATATATATATATATATATATATATATACACACACACACATTTGAGGGACATGAACTGGGGAGAGAAAAAACAGTTAAAAAACTTCCTAGCAGTCTCTGATTGAAACAGGATGGGAAAAAGGAGTGGCGACTGGTTCGTTGTCTTATTTAATCTTAATCCTTAACGAAAATAAATACAGCAACAATTGTTAAACTAAAATTAAATGTAGAAAGCCCAAACCACACGACCAACCCGAAGGCTTATGGTTGCTGTTTGTGTGGCCGGGCTAAAATTAAATGTTAAAAAGCTCTGTGAAACAAGACAAGGAATTGAATATTTTGGCAGAATATAATCAAGGATTCACTAGTAATTATAAGAAAATTAAAATATAAACAATTTGACACAAGCCTAGAAACAATTTGTTTCAAATGTTGCAATAATGTAATTTTCACACAGTTGTATAAATATATATGCTTACATAAAAGATGTCACCCAGTATGGATGTATCCATTCATCACGTATGATATAGAAGTAAATTCTGATCAACAACGAGGCACGTTTTTCTGATATAATCAACTTTTATCCTTCAAGTCCATAAACCTATACAATTCTTAAAGAAAACTAATGTATGTTTTAAATACTTTTATTTCAACAGAATATATTGCGAATTCAAAAATAAAATTTACACATTGGCATGATAGACTATATATTGCAATGAAAAATTTACTTGCTTTACAAGTGTAACGAGTTTGATTACAGTGGGTTGAATATACAATATGCCATTGTCTTCAGACCAGTGCACTGACAAGGGGCGAAGGGACCGACATTTCACAGGGGAACCAAAATTTTATTATAGTCAAACTAAAAATTGTTTTAAAACAAAGCTATGTTCTTTTATTTTTCAAAAATTAGTTATAGAACCAGAGGGTCAAAAGAAATACAATGCTTTAGTCAGAGTTCATTCTAGGATTTACAAAGAGCATACTGTAATAAAAAAAGGCATATATTTTCAAAAGGGTACAATTACAAATTTTAGCTAAAGAATGCATTGTATATTGTGGCCCACACATAAAATGTAAAAAAAGATACACATAATCTGCACAAATTGAATTCTCCATACCTCATATAATTTATGCTGCTTACTTAAGATCAGAAATGCAGATAGAAATGTGCATTATACCATCATATACACAAACATCAATTTTTATACCATGAGGTGAAAATATTTATAGAGTTCATAAAAGAACAATATTGATTATTTGAAAGTTATTTCCAGATCTGTATGGCAATGGTGCTTAATAACCCTGCTTTAAATAAATATTCATGTGCCATGCAAGTGCTAATACACTTTATAATAGGAAACAAGAAACATTAATCAAAGGGAAGCAATAAAACCCATTGTAAACAATGCCTCTTAAAGTTGTTGACAACTGGAAAATGTGCGATTTTTTTTTTCAACTTGCTTGATGTTTAAATATTTTATAAAAATATTTAAAAATTCACAGATATATTACTTATACTTATTTACAGGTTTATTATATGGTAGACATGTCAAACAACCGATCCTTTTCTCCATATCTTGAGCTGGCAAGTACTTACAGTTAGGTGCAAGGCACTACTATGTCTGTTAACAAGAAAAACTTTCCTTAGGGGATCTACTTTTGTAGGATTTATTATTTGGCGAAGGGGGTGGGGTAAAAATTAGGGGAAATTTAAGAGATTGACAAAATACTAAAGTTATTTTTCTGAAAAACACAAATTCATAGAAATATTTTTATGTTTTAATAAGTAATATTGTTAACATGCATTTAATTCTTCTCATTTTTAACATTGAATAAATTTTCAAAACCTATATTAGACATCTTTTCTAAAGCTAAGTTTTCTGTATGTCACTGTTAGTATTCCCATCTTTTCCATTTCATAAAAGTTTTCAAAATATAGATTTTTTCATTTATCCATTTTCTGAATATTTTAAGCATTTATTGTCACTTTCACTTCTTTTTATAAATCTTGCAACTATTTTCTGTTATAGGTCTTTTTTGGTGTTTTATACTTGTTTTCGTCAGGAAATTAGAAATTTTTTTTTTTTAATGTCATTTAAACTTCCCCCTTCCTGCTTACTTTCTCCTTCAAGATGACACCTGAATTGTTATGCTGTGAATTCATAAGTTTTCAACAGATAAACTTATAATACGATATTCCTTTAGGATGTTATGAGGGACAGAAATAAAAATTAACACTTGCAGAAAAATGGAAACTTTCACATATTTAAAGCACCATGGTTAACTATTAAAGCTTCTTTGAAAACATTCCTAACATTATTTCTGCATACATCCTTATTAGTAACAAAAAAAAAAACTAAATTTGGACATTCAATTTAAAAATTTTGAGCATTTTTGAATATGAATCAAATGATTTTTCAACAATGTTTCCCTGTAGACACAGTCTCTCGAACAAATTAAGCGATCCAAATATGAAGTAAATACAAAACAATAATCAATATTTTATGAAAATACGAATTTAATGAAACATAATATGAAGAAATTAATGGTGCGACTTTAAACAAAATAATTTGAAACTAAACATGAATTGAATAGATGTTTTTAGACAAGATTACGACATACTGGAAATATGAAAAATCGTTAGTAAAAAATTCATCATAATACAGAAAAAAAACCTGCCAATAATTTCCGGTGCCAATGATGCAGATTTTGCGAAAATAATATGAAAAAGTTTTGAGTTCAGTGACTTTGAATCACGATAAATGTTGGATGTTTCAACAATATGCAGAAATGCAATATACACACATGAATTGCAAATAAAAAATAATCAATATTTTATGAAAATACGAATTTAATGAAACATAATATAAAGAAATTAATGGCGTGACTTTAAACGAAATAATTTGAAACTAAACATGGATGAAAATGGATGTTTTGAGACAAAATTACGACATACTGGAAATATGAAAAATCGTTAGCAAAAAATCCATCGTAATGCAGAAAAAAAAAACATGCCAATAATTTCCAGCGCCAATGATGCAGATTTTGCGAAAATATGAAAAAGTTTTGAGTTCAGTGACTCTGAATCACGATAAATGTTTTTCAGCATGATTTTAACGTTATTCTGCGAATGTAATCGCGAGTGAAAATTGAATCTAATTGGATGATAAATAATTTGTATAACCAGTGTCAGCAAAGTGAAAAGAAGTGGAACTCTATGCAGGTGCAAGATGAATATATGGAGAAAGCAAAACCGCATCGATAAATTTTCACTAAATATTGTCGGAAATCTAAAATGGATTTCCATAACATTTTCAGGGATCTCCGTAACAAACTCGTAAAATCTGTAACATCTGTGTACCTATCCACTCTAGCTGAAAAACTAATTGACCAATTTTTACAAAATTTGGTAGGTAAGTCACTTGTGCGGGGGACCCTGATGCTAATTAGATTTTGGTACAACTCAGAATTTTTTTTTTCTTGTTGTTATTTTTGCAAAATAGTTTGCAAAAATCTAAAATAAAAGACTACATATATTCAAATGCACCCAAATGACTATTTTATACACGTTTCGCGACAAAAAGACCAACTTCTAAATATTGCCAGAAATCTGAAATAGATTTCCGTAACAAACTCTGGAAATCAGTAATTGTTCCGGAAAATCTGTAACATCTGGCATTTGTTTACATATCCATCCTAGCTGAAAAACTGATTGGCCAATTTTTACAAAATTTGGTAGATAAGTCACTTGTGCGTGGGATCCTGGTACTGATTAGATTTTGGTACAACTCTTTTTTACAACATTCTTTTGTTTTGCTATTTTTGCAAAATAGCCTGCAAAAATCACCAAAATCTAAAATAAAAGACTACATATATTCAAATGTACCAAAATGCCTATTTTATACATGCTTCACAATAAAAAAGGCCAACTCCATAAGACCAACAGTTCTCGATATATATATATATATATATATATATATTTGCCATGCCACCTTTGTAAGCATTATTTTGTGCAATTAAACACAATTTAAAGAATTATTAAAGAAAGAGCAAATAAATTTGATTCAGTAGGGAAAGCCACATGCTGACAGATTTTTTATTCTAAAATGAGAAGATCATAAAAATTAAATGATCAGTAATATAATTAATGAAAAATGAGTTCAGAAAAATTCCTTTGAAATTTAAATGAAATGGGGTACACAGGTATAATGCTCACCTACTTGTTCTTTGCCTCAATTTTTGGAGTAGGCGAAACTCACTTTTGGAGCAGCAAAAAATATTTCAGGGCAGCAAATTTACAAACTTTAGGAGCAGTAAAATATGTCTATAATATCTGCGAAAAATTGTTTTTTGACAGTTATTATAAGTACAAGGTAGAAAACAAAAAAATTCCTCTAAATGTTTTATATAATTTTGAATGTATACATATACAGCTTAAACTATCATAAGAAATTTTTCTATCGCTCAGTTAATTGTTTTGAAACTTGGAACTGTGCCATTTTCTGATTATACAAATGTATAAAAATTAAAATGTATGCTATATTTTATTTAAGTGTCAAATAAAAACTTTCTAGAATATCCAAATCAATATTTTTAATAATTTTTTTTTAATTATAATGTCTAAGTTTCCTTTTATAAATGGACATTTAAGATAAAATATAAGTTCAGAAATTTTTCCTAAGTAAAAAAAGTTAGCGCAAGTGTAATTTGCTAAGACTGCCTTTTCTGTTTCTGGAAAAGTATAAAATATAATATTTATCTAATAAATTTATAAATTAATTGAAACTCGCTTTGAATTATTGATACATATTTATACCTCTTATCTTTAGGAGTAAAAAAACAAAAATAATTTTAACTACAACAAAAAAATTAAAAAAGAAAAAAGTTCATATGCAATAAGAAGATAGATGGACATGGATGGAAAAAGATAATTGTGTAATCTAAGCAACGTCCGAAAATAAAAACTGAATTGCACAATCATACTATTTATGTGAAATTTATTAAAAATTAACCAAAATATGAAAATAAGTTAGTTTCGTGAAGCTAATGTGCAATAAGAGGATGGACATACATAGATGCCAACTCTGAATGGTTGGAAATCTGTAGAGTTTTATTCACAGGAAAAAATTCATGACTTTAGAAAAATTCATTGTAAAATACATCATAAAAAAATGTTTTCGCAATTCAATGAAATACACTGCTCATAACTGAAATAGCAACAACATAAAGTTGTAAGTGCAGCTTTATGTAAATCAGGCAATGGAAACAACAAGATATGCAAATGATTACAATTTTGTTGCGCATAGTGACATAACACCTTGCAGAGCAGCATGTCAAGGAGGAGTGATATTACAGCTAAATTGTAGCGTCATTTGTTTCAGGTTGTAAAAATCCTCATAGTATGCCAAGAGTACATCAACGTACCACATACGTTCAGTTGTCGTATACGGAGCTGCAACAAATCATTGTTTTACGTGAGGGTGGAATGAGCTTTCGAAGGATAGCTGAACTATTGGGTCATGATGTGAACATAGTTCAACGGTGCATGAGAGACAACAAAACGACATGAAAATTAGGTAGTGAAGCTTCCAGGTGTACCACACCATGTGAAGGTTGTATGCTTCTGTGAAGTTGAGCGTGAGCAGTTTTTCACAGCAACCGTGGTTTCGATGCAAAGCAATTCAAAACCGTTTGCATTAGGGTTGCACCGAAAACCATCTTTTGCCGAATACCGAATATTCGGTTAAAATTCGAACCGAATACCGAATATTTGGTTAAATTTTTTAAAGGTAATATTTGTATTTTATGCAAATTTAAAATAGAAAATGTTTCTATTTTATGCCTTACCAATTGTCGAATATTTTAAATTTTTCTTACTATTCAGTTCGGCCGAACCGAATATTCGGTGCAACCCTAGTTTGCATGGCAAGGAAAATTCTCATGGGGGTAGGGTGAGATAAAAACTTGAAACAAAAATGTGATGGTTAATGACTCAAGTAACCAGCTTTGCAATAACTATAGGATTATATCGCAATCAAGCACTATTTAAAACTATTAACGAAGCATCCCAATCCTATGTTGCGTATTGACATCCCTGGGCTTCAGCAGTCACATGTATTGAGTAGCAAATATGCATAAGTGGGTTGGAGAAAAGAGAATATCTCAGTTTTGTATGTGCTACAGTAGTCCTGAATGGGTTACACAACTACCTGATTGTGAGACTGATCATTGTCAAAAACATGGGTTCTACGATCAACAACTGAAAATGCAGGTGGTTTGAGTGAAGGAAGATGCACAGTATCAATTTCTTTTTAACACATATGATGCATTAAGAAGACTTAAAAGCAAATATAAAGTTAATATCCTTTACACAGTATAGTCCAGATTCTAACTTTCCTTTATTGATCATACTGTTATTGTACGAAAATTTCACGAAAATCATATAAAAAAGTTGATTTTGGAGACTTTGAATTGCAATATAATTGGAGTACGTCAAACTTAGTTTCTTACCATAATGCTTTTCCATGCGCCAAAGAATAGAATTAGAATCCTTCATCTGTTGAAGCAATTCTGGCAGGCAGATGCAATTTTCCTTCTGCACGATCATATGCCTGAACAGGACACAATTTTATACTTATAAGAAAAAATAACGAAATTTTGTGTTTTTTAGTTTATAAAACTTTTATCATACAAATTTGTTTAGCATGAGTTGATTATAAACTGTTAACAGGAATCTTACAATATATAAATATCAAGCATTGTATTTTACTTCTTCCATTTTGCCAATATTTACAATAGCAAGTCAGTTTTATAGACCTACAGGCAATCTATAATTTCATTATGACCCCCAACGATAAAAGCCATTTGATTAAAAGTAATCCTAAAATTTTACTCATGTTTTATACAAGAGTAGATTTACTGTCTTGAGTATTAGGTGTCAAACATTTTACGATTGCAACTACATACCAGAAATTCTTTCACAAATAAAAATTAATTACAAAATCAGCTTAAGGTACTAGTTATCAAGAAGTTACATATATTGTAAGTTCAGGGTTTATAGATTTCAATTATATTCCTAAGGAAATATTTTTTTTTTTGCTAATGGTAGGGTTTTGTACGTAAAGTATAAGAATTATCTTCTGGCATTTCAGGATGAAAAAAAAAATCTGTAGATTTTTTTACGATAATTTATTTATTTTTTTATTTGGCCACAATACAATTGCAAAAATGGTAATTTTCTTTAAAAATTTCTCTCTCTCTCTCTCTATATATATATATACAGAAGAAAATATTAATAATAGTAGCAGAGGCGATTGTGAGGCTAAACGAAAACTCCAGCAGGGAAAAAATGTGCAGCATGGGGGTGCGGATTAAAAGAACTACAAAATTTAAAGTTGCAGTAATTTCCCAATGTGATTCCTTCCTGTTTACACGACTTACAAATGGGTCATTCAATGTCAAATCAACCAGTTCTCTTTTCTTCAAAAATTAAACCTACTGACTCGGATGTTAATAAAAGTTAGCCTATAAAAGTTTATCAACAAGAACTATGAAAATTTGAACTCCTTACATATTCTAGTTTAGAGAATATACAAGTTTGAAATTTGGTCGAGATGCCATAATAGCAACTTTGATGTAAAGCAATGTTGTTAGGAAAACTTTTTTTCTTAAACGATTAACCTGTATACCAAATAATGTCTATCTCATGTAAAAGGTGTATTTATTTAGTAAAATCGAATATTTTGGTGTGACTTCCCCTAAAGTAGTAAATTATGGACATTTTTTATATTTCCGAACTATTTATCCTTATTGCAAATTTAAAATCTATTTCACAGTGAAGTATATTTTTCTGACATTTCACCTTTCAAACGTTTTGGTATTGAATTCTTTACTCCTGTCCTTTGATTTTATTGATACAACATAAACACTGAAGTGTTACACAAATTTGAGTTCCAATAACTATATTTGTAAATATTAGTTTCAGAACAAAAATTCTCAAGGAGTTCAATTTTTCAGAACGTTTTATCTCAAACTGACACCAAATATAGAATAATTGATAAAAGTGTGGAGTTTGGCAAGGGGGGACTACCCATAATAATTAGACCATTCGCCTTTTGGGCGAATTCAATCGCCAAATGAAACATTTTATTGCGATTTGGCTCAATATAAAATGACGATCAGCAGAGAGAACCTTGCATAGAGTACAAGGAATATAGGTTGAATTGCGGCTTTTCAAAAATTTTCATACGTTATTTTTTCAAAAAATGCAAGGACCATTTTTACCTTTTAACAAATTCAAGGAATTTTTAAGGACTTAAATGTGCAAACCATCCGAGTGTTTTAATTCAAGCTTGTTTTTTCAATGTTTTCAATCGCCACTTGAATAAGAAATAAAATAAAGAATATTGTAGATTGTATTAATTAAATATCTGGTCAAATTTCACCCCCCCCTTTTTTTTTAGCTTCCAAGCATCTCAATTACTATGACGAAAAAAAAATTAATCACTGTTTCACAAAATTTAATTAAAGTATATGGATTTTCAAATTCAAGAATTTGACAAATATTTCATAAAAAATATAATTACTGCAAATATTAATTGGAGCTAAAAATCACATTTACTTAGAAGCAGGCAGTGACAATGCACAAACTGCACTATGTTCCAATGCTCATTTTCCAGTCTTTCCTTTCTTCACTTGTATGCTTTCTTTATTCTTTCATCAATGTTCTTGATATTATTTGACCTTATTAAGAAATTAACAATTTCACAAGACTAAACAAATATTTTTTAACATGGGCAATCAAAATTTCAGAAAATTACTGGAAAATAGTTTAAATATTTTTTTCTTTGAACTATTTCCTATGTACTACATATTTTTGCACAAAGACAAATGAAGTATTTCTAAATTTTTAGCAGTTTTGCACAAAAATGACTATATATATATATATATTGTGTATATATATAGGTAAGTTCATTAGATTTTCCATAGCTAATAAATTTTTTTTTTTAATTTATAGAATAAGAATTAACAGCTTTTTGGATACCTTGAATGGTGTATTTTGAATTTCATAAACAGAGTCTAATTTTAAAAAAAGTTAACTGAATTATAATGAAGTGAACCAATTATTACCGGAAGGTATATAATGGATTACAAAATGAATAGTAGATAACAAAATAATTATGCCAAATTTCATGAAAATCATTTAAATCTTTCGAGAAAAACTGCACTTCCTTAAAGGAAGATAACATTTCTATTATTTAGAGAGCAGCTGGCTCTCATAATTATAATAATCACACCCAATTTTATTCTATTTTTTTGAGAGATATTACGCTGCATATGGTAAAAATTTCTTATATATCGAGAATGGCTCATGAAAATTGCTAGGCAATGGAATAAATTCATCTTTGGTTAAAATTGTTTAAAAAGCATCAACTCAATTGATAAATGTAAGCAAATATATGTTTATTTTAATTTTATTTGTTTTATATTAGAAACATGTAATATCTGGAGAATTGAGTAAGCTAGTATAAAATAAAGCCATTCACTTCAAATTAAAATATTAATTACAAAATAGTTTATTTTTTTTCACATTGTTTTCACTTAGTTACTTTACAAAGAACATTCAAAAACAGACATAATTCAATAAATGATCGACTTGTATTCAGCAACCTAAATAAATATGTTCTATGCGAGTATCACATTTGGGACCACATCTATTACTTTCCCATGGCATAACTAAATACACTAAATTAAAAAATGGCCACCATTTTGGTAGCATAGCCAGTTTTTCTCACAGAAGACATATTTAAGATCAAGAGTGCATGTTAAGCCCTCCTGGTTCCGGACTATTTTCATTCAAAAAGCAATTGACTCATCCAACATTTATTTGGCTGGAATCACGTAGTTTCGCTGTTGTGTATTATCCTGTCACCATAGTGCACATCAACACCTAATGACATAGGCGGACATTCATCCTTGACTACAGAAGCATCCATTTTATCTCTTGCTACGTATCGTAAATCTCCCAGAGAGTTATTTTCTCACAAGGAAATATTCAAGGAATACCAAAATGATCAAAAATTATTACAAGTGCTCTTTTCATTTCTGTATTGGATGTAGTTATTCCATAAAACACTTCTTTTCAAACCCAAATTAAAATTTTATTAAAAAAAGCTCATAAATATTGTTTTTATTTTAAATGTATAAGGATTATTTAAAAACCAAAGTCTAAGAAAAAGCTTCTAACATCTAAAATTAACTTTCTGAGGTATGAGTGCCTATATCTATGATATTTATTTATCTCAATTCTTATTAACAAAATATATAAATGTACATAAAAAAAAATTTAATGGGTGACTCACGTTTAGTGGGGTGGCCTGTAGATGACCAGGGGTCAGCCCACTTTCGTGGATTAGTTTTATTTTATTATAATAATTTTCTTAAGAAAATGTCAAATGTACACTTTTTTTTCGGAATGACATATATATTTATAAATAAAACAGAGTATTTAGTTGAAGACCCAGATAACTTGACTGGCCCTAGGGCTTAACAGCTGTTTGAGTGGTCGGAACAGAGTATTTAATTGCGTCATTTAATTTACTGATCATTACATTAAGAGAAGAAAATGTACTTTTGGACCAAAGTCCTTGACAGAGAGATCATTTAAAAATACCACCATTAAGTCACTTAAGTTTTTCATTAAAAGCTTTGTGCACAGTTTGTGCCTAAATGACATTCCTTGCAATGAACCCTTGTTCCCACAATACTAAGCATTTCTTTTAGTCAACAATTTTTTCAGCAGCTTATTTAATGGAGGATCCTTTCCAAGTATTTTGAATTAATATTACTCATTGAATAGTTCATCTATGTTGTCTTCCACAATATCAAGAGTTCTAATCTCAAGCATTATAATAATTGTATAACATTTTTTATTGATACAAATGATACTTTCATTGGTTATTTGCTCACCCTGGATCTTTTCTTCAACATCACTTTTACATTGTGTTACATTTCCACTCAAACTAGTCACGATTCAAAATATTTTTTGTAAGAGTTCATTACTTTATTTACTTGTGTCCGTCAATTTTTGCAAATTTGTTCATTTCATTTTGTTTTTAGCATGTGCATTCTAGTATAGATGTTCATCATCTGTTTGAACAGAAATTGGAAAAATTTAATATACAGATTGAAAATAAAATATTTAAAAATAAATTTCATGAGAGAAGAACATAACATGTGAGATGGCATCCAACAAACTCTTTCAGCTGTCTAAAAAAGGAAGCACATGATACTTACATCACAAGAGGCTACTGCACATGCATCAATCAGATTTCTGGACATCTTGAAATACTTGGACAGTAGCAACAACACATTCTCTTTCAGGGAAAACTCAATCAGACATCACAGAGCACTTAAAAATGTATGTGCCATGTACCGTCTCTTGGAACAAATAAACTTTCCTTGAATTGAATAGATAAATGCCAATAAATATTTTTAAATTGAATTTGTGGAAACTCAGGTGCCAAGTAAAATTCTTCAGGCACAACCATGATAACTGGGCGGTCTATTTATACACCACTGGCTTTTAGAATGAAAATTGTATTAAAAAATTTCAAAAGGTAAGGTTTATTCTTTTACTTTCGCTGTAGTATGTGCTCTGTTTTATTTATCCTAACGAAGAGACATTTCTTTTGTCTCCTATACTAAATACATTTAATCAACTTTCATACGTGGATTTTCTTATTTTTTATTACCAACAAAGTATTTTATTTTTAGAATAAGAAAGCACTTTCAGCAAATCTTTATATCAATCCTATTGGCCAGTACAGTCTTTCTTGGCTGCACTAAATTGGTGATAAGCGGAGTGTCACCTGTCACCTTATTGCAGCTCTGACAACCCTTTAGAATGCAGCCAGCACGATTCTATGTGCATTTCTTTTTATCATTTTTTATACGTACAGCTTAAACTGTCGCTAAAGTAATAAAGCTAAAATAACCTCTTTAAAGCAGCACACAAAAATAATAGCATTAAATAATAGATACTATTATATTTGTATTGTATGCTTAATATTTTTATTATAGCATGTGATTTGCGCTGAGGTTTTTGGATACTTGATGGGTTTTTTCTCAATTTCAAATGCATTTGTATGTACAAAATGTAAATTTTTAAACATTTAGTATGTTTTTTTATAATATTTTTAAGATATTGCTACAATATGAATTAGCACTTTTGAGCTCTGATCAACAGTGGTACTGGACCATGTTTTTTTAGGGTGAGCACACTGAGTAAGGGCACAAAGTGCCTATAATGAGGTGCACTGAACATGAATTGTTATAAAATGAATTAGCCCTTTTCGTGCTCTGATGCACAGTAATATTGGACGATTAGTATTATGTTTCTTTGGATTTTGCTGATTTGAAAATATTTGGCAGACTTTTGACAATATTTTACATAAATGATTATAAATTAAATATGAAAAGTTTTTTGCTCAAGTTTATTAGACTTTCACAAATGAATAAAAAATGCAAGAACGTTTTTCTAATCAGAAGATTAGGCTGGCAGTTAGGGATATAATTGCAAACTAAAATGAAATCAAAGTTGCACAAAAAGACACTGATTTTTCAGACAGACCCTTATTATAGGTACTGCAGTAATTTATTATCAGACCCAAGGAATTAGGGTTGGATTTCTACCAGGACAGTGGAAGAAACGGGAACCACGAAAATATGAAATATCTTAACCAGTTTTCCGTATTGTGATAGGAAGTTTTTTCATGGCAGTTTTATATTATTCACTTTGAATGAATTGCCACAAGTAAAATTGCTGGATGAAACAAATTCCATTTATACATGTTCATCCCTCAGGCCACTCATCCTGTTGCTCATACCCTTGGATGAGTCGGGTGGCCAGGGTCTTCAACATGTTCATCCCAAGTTATTCAGCTCATTTATTTCAATACTGTGGAAACTGAGGTGGTACGAAAATATATCTAAATGTGCAATTCATGATTCAAACAGCACTGTTAAATTCTCCCATAACTTTTTTCTCTGCAGAAGTGTGATTATTAATACGAAATAATTAAGTAATCAGATAGCTCGTGCTCTTGTATTATAAACGGTTTGGTATGCAAAAAATAGCTGAAGGATTTTATACTAGTTATGCTGGATTACAAGAGAAAGCATATTTCTTAAATAGCCAAGTGCTAATCTATGTTATATTGAGCACAATATTTACATGTCTATGATACAAGCTGAAGTGCGTGGTAAGCTAAATGTGTATTTAATATCATTAGCCTTCTAGGCATATTTGCTTGCTCTTTAAGGTGGTATGGTACTCAAATTGCTGAAATCTGCAATTTTGAAGTTATAGTTGTAATTTTTTGTGTTCAGGTAGACTAAGTATAGTAAACAAAATGTTATATTCAAAATTTTGAAAAGTTTTCTTTTTGACAAAGTAGAAAAATAATTTTTCTAAAATTTTAATTTAAATATTTTTTAACAAAAATACGTAAAAAATAAATTGTCTTTACAGTTTTTATAAATATGAATCAAAAAATTTAATAAAAAAAATGTGATTTTACACCATAAATATTGTTTTCGAAACTCATAATAAAAAACAAACATATTTCAGCAACTGCTTAAGACAAATTAAAGAAAAGCATATATATAACAATTGTTCCAAATTTCATTCATATCCGTACAGTAGAATTTGACTTATACCAATTTAAATTCATAAAAATATCGAAAATCATGTCTTTGAGAAAAAAGGTATTAAAGTTTAGCATAGCTGGTGACAACTTCAGTCTTTAATTTTTAACATTGCAATATAATCGGTTTGGAACAGATTGTATATAAAGAATTTGGTTAAATCCACAATTTTTTTTTTTTGTCGCCAAGAATGGTACCAACACGTACAGTGTTTGAAAAGCCCTAATGGATGCCATTTTGAACATTGCGCGTAACAAATATAAACATATATAATTAAAAATGAAAAAAAAATGCCAATTTAACAATACTTAAATTTAAGAAAAAACAATACTTAAAAAAACTGTACTTTAAATATACAGTGAAAAACTCATAAAATACAAATATCATACAAAAACAAGAGAAAGCATGTGCTAACACACACAAATTTTCCCAGTCAATTTCTCTAACATATTCCAAAAATTGATTAAAAGTATCGACTCCTTTCTCCGCACATGATTTTTTATACATATATACAGCCAAATAATACTTAAAAGTTCATTTGTCTGTTGTGCGAAGGAAGTGTGCTTTTAATGTGTCTCCACGTGCCTTCTATTGTATTTGTACAGCATCCAGTCATTGGATCCACAAAATTCAAGCTGTGATTTACAGTTAAATGATCATAACCCTCTTTTCCTAACAAATCGTAAGCCTTCTAGCAGTCCGAATGCATCGTCGTCTCTGGCTCAATCCACTCCTTAATTACGTTTACAAGTGTTTTCTGAGACATATGCACAGCAACCAAAAAAAGCTTACCCGATCCTCTCTCGATTTCTCCAAAAAACCACTGCACCTCCACTGCGTGGCTTCTGTTATACTTCCGCTTACTAAACTCATCCACCTCCATAACTTTATCAACACTGCCAATTTTTTCCTTCAACTAAATCCTTAATCATCTCATTAGCAAACTGTCTCCAATCTGCCAACGTCGAAGAAGTAAAAAAATACTCCCTAGCCAGATCCAAAGTCTTTCCATCACGAGTTCATATGTTAATGTAAATATCTCGTCTATTCTGAGCTTGCTAAAGCAAAACCACGACTTCTGCTAATAGTTTTCGTGCTACTCTACACCTTAGAATCAGGCCAACGGCCGTACCGTGCTGAAAACACCGGTTCTCGTTAGATCACCGAAGTCAAGCAGCATCGGGCGCGGTTAGTAACTTGGTGGGTGACCACCTCGGAACGCCGCGTGCTGTTGGCCATCTCGGGTGCGGTATCCCCGTGGTTTGCGCGCTAGATTTGCACGCTGCCACATATGCCGCCGTGTTCATGCGGAGTACGATCACGTTAAACATGTGGGTCCGTAAGTCCTTCCGAGAGGTTGGTGGTAGGGGAAGGAGGGTACGGTCCCTGTGGATGCCTCCCCCACTGGGTTCCGGTCTAAATTGGGTGGCACTTCCCGGCCGTCCATACAGTTACCTTACACCTTTCTGGTAGGTCGGACGGTCTGGGTCATCAACATCAACACCTTAGAATCAATTACATTCCTACACATCCAATTAAAGCCATCCGAAAGAGAAGTCTTAGAAGCGAAAGTCATCTTACCATTACATTTCAAACACACCATCTCACACAGAATTAAACCAGATTCCCGAAGAAAATCCATGAAGAGCTGTTTCACTTGAAACAAATGAAGACAAAACATCCTATTTGAAATTCCCTCTCGCCCCAAAATGGACATTCCGCCTGAGAAATTAAATTTCAATTTACATGCTAAAATTCCCTGAAATTTCGTAACAACATTGCTAACAGAAACCATAGAAGAAGCCATAACTAACAACATAAATCAATATAAAAAAATCAAATACAAGAAATAATACAACCTGGTATATATATATGATAAATCTGATTTTGATCAAACGCCAAGTGGAAAGCAAATTCTGATGTAAAGCACAGTACAAACAACACGGAGAGTAGAAAAAAATTGAATGAACTGTGTTAAGGCAAAAGATAACTAAAAGGGGTGGGATTGCCAGAAAAACACGTCACTAAACATTTCGCGCCACATTTGGCCAATTGAAGCCACTTTTGGGTCGCGAAAAAAAAGCTGAGAAAACCAAATTCTTTATATCCAAGTTGTACCATCGGTTCTATTTAACATAGCAAGATGAATTTGGTATTATTGGAATTAGAAAATAATGAATTTTTTTTAAACAATAAAAAAAAAATGAGACTTTTCGGGATTTTTTGGTATCATACCCACATAAGAAAATTAAGAATTTTATAGATTTTCATGCAATATTAAGTGCATTCTATTCATGCAATATCAAATAGAATCTATATCTCTAAATTCTCAATGAAATTAGTAACCAGCTAAATGTATGTTGATCTTACCATTTGTTGTGTTGAATGAATGCCTATTTTACAAATTATATTTAGGCATGCTCTAAAAATTTAAATTACATTACATAAAAAAAAATCTTTTTCTGTTGTAACCATATTTTACAATACAATATTTGAAATGTGAAAAAATAATTTAAATGCTAGTTTATGAAGCATAAATGACAAACCGCTTTATTATAACATCTTTTAATTTCTATTTTGTTTTACGTTTTTTAGCATATAAAATTTTGGTTTTGCTTGCTTGTGTACAGTAGAAATGTACAACTAAAAATGCCAAAATGGTAGTTTTCAAATTAATCTTATATTTTTTAGAACTAACGGTAGATTTTCTGAAACAAACTATTTCTTAAAAAATATTATCAGCTCTGATGCAATGTACAAATTGAAAAATTATAACTTGAAAATAAACCCAAGTTGAAAATACATTTACATGCTTCACGTCCCGGTCGCTCTTATAGCTGCTGTACACCTCTGGGCCAGTCGAGTGGTCTGGGTTTTCAATATGTTTCACATAATGTATACACGTTAACAATGGCCAATTTTTTTCAACAATCACTTTCAGTGATTCATCGAAGATGATCATCCAAAATAAAGTGTAAATTCAGCTTTAGCGATTTGAGAGTCACTAATGGACAGGAAACAATGCTACCTTATAATTAGATAATGTTTGAACTGTTATATCAGTAAAAAAATTACATGCTCTGTGGTACAACTTTAAGTAGTTTTAAGGACCTTAACCCTTTATGCTCCGACGGGACTTGTAAGTCCCAATTAATATAAAGTCAAATAAAATTAAAAGTCTTCCATGAATTCCAACGGGACTTTTTTCAACGGAAGTTCTTTCATTTAAACCTTCTTCTAACGATCAGTAGAAAGCAGCACTATATAAACGGTTTGTTCCGCATGGATATGGGTGAACAATTTCGTCATACGCTCAGTTTAAATGGCCATTTTGCTAGAAAGCTATTGACGTACTTCCAAGCTTCGTAACAACAGAATATTGATTGGTAAGTACTTTATATTTTTTTTACCTATTCTTTACGAACTTTCTTGTAATTTTAATTCAAAATATAACCAATTCAGTGAAAATTTTCTAACACGACATGTTCTTGTTCTTTCGGGACTTTGAAGTCCCGTTGGGTCATAAAGGTCCTGGTGAAAAATGAATAATTTTTTTTTGAAATGAATTTTTGTTATTGCATTTTATTATAATTTATTTTTAGCACTTGAATATATTCAATTATCATGAAGTATTGGATTTCTTAATGGTTTTTTGTTTTGTCTTTGAGTATTTACAAATTTTTAGAGTTTTTCTCCCTTTTACAAAATACTTTCGATTTCTGTTTTGTTAGAATAATGTATAGACGAAGAAAAGGCTTGACGCCGGAAGAAATTAAAATTATCTGGGACGAATTACCATCTGATGTTGAAACATCAGAAGAGGATAGTAGTTCTGACGAAGATTCACCAGAACAAAATAAAACAAATAATCAAAGTTTGAATGCGACAAACATTCATAAAATTTCAGACTCTGAAAGCGATTCAAGTGAAGACACTGAAAGTGAAAAAATGACACCAAAAAGAATTTGGAAGAAAAGAGATTGTACATCAACTATCCCTCTATTTAGCTTATCTCATGGAACATGTGCATCATCTTTCGAAGGTAAAACATTGCCTACCGATTTTTTTTAACATTTTTAGACGATGAAATTATAAGTAATATTGTATTTCAAACAAACCTCTATTCAAATCAAAAACAAAGGAATATAAAGCCTATTTCTAAAGAGGAATTTTATGGATTTTTGGGACTAAATATGCTATTTAGCTACTACCGTTTACCTCGAGTACGAAATTATTGGAGCAGTGATATAGATTATTCTGTACCTGTTGTTCCTGATACTCTTTCACGAAATAGGTATTTCCAGATATTAGGTAACTTGCATGTAAATGACAATGAAGTAATACCAAAGCAAAATACTGATAGACTGTATAAAATTAGACCACTTATGGATAAACTAAATAAAAATTTTCAATCACTGAGAATGCCTCATCAAACACAAAGTATAGACGAAAGCTTGATATTATTCAAAGGACGCTCGACGCTCAAACAGTACAATCCTAAAAAACCAATAAAGAGGATACAAACTATGGTGTCGTTCAGATATGTCAGGTTACATGTATGAATTTGAAGTATATCAGGGAAAAGATGATTCAGAATTGAAAAGATTTGGTCTAGGAGGGAGTATAGTTCAAAAATTAACCAAATCTCTTGTAAATAAAAATCACATCATAATGATGGATAGCTTTTTTTCCTCTGTGGAATTGTATGAATATCTAAAATTTGTTGGTATATATGCATGTGGAACTGTACAAAGTAATCGTAAAGGTTTACCGTCTCTTGCAGTAGACAAAGCTTTGAAAAGGGGTGATTTTGACTGTCGCATAACAGACCAAGGAATTTCATACTTCAAATGGAAAGACAACCGCTGTGTTTTTTTCTTGTCCAATTACCATGGAACTGAAATTTGTAAAATTCAAAGAAAACAAAAAGATGGTTCAATTATGGATATACCAGCTCCTACAATAGTAAGAGATTATAACAGTCATATGGGAGGCGTGGATAAAAGTGACATGCTAAAATCACTATAGAAAGGCCAAAAGTGGTGGCATCGTCTTTTTTTCGGTATTATAGAAATTGCAATAGTAAACTCGTATATTTGCTACTGTGACATACAGGATAAAATACCTCTTCTAGAATACAAACGAAGGGTAACACAAGGTCTAATAACAATGTCAAAAGTGTCTTCGAAGAAAAGGGGAAGACCTAGATCAAATGCTGGAGAGATAAGTGAATTACCACCCCCAAATAAACGCAAGATAGCAAATTTTTCTGTTTCTGATGACATAAGACAACAAAACAATGCACATTGGCCAGTATTTGTAAAAAATAGAGGACGGTGTGAGTTTTGTGCTTCGAAAAAAATTGAGTCACGACCATATTCTCAGTGCACATTATGCAAAGTATTTCTTTGTGTTAATGAAAAAAAGAACTGCTTTTATCAATACCATAATTAATTGTATAAAAATATATTACTTTTCATTTATATTTAATATTTTTTCTTCTTCATACTAATGGATGTAATGGCAATGTAATGAACATAAATCCCGACGGGACTTTAAAGTCCCGTGTAATATTCTGTGTTATTACAATAAAAATAATTATTGTAAATGAATCTCAATTTTTGTGTGTCTTTCTACAGTTAAATTAAGCATAAAAAAAAATATATTGCACAAGTTTTCTAAAAATATCATAATTTGGGACATAAAGGGTTAAAAATTGAAATAATACATATACAAATAACACCATTCAATTTCTGAAAAGGCTTGTTTTGAATCAAAATCATTCTGTAAATCCATGCTGCATTTCCCCCCAAACACAAGTCAACATATAACCTCCATAGCAACAGATCTTTGAAAAGAGAAGGGGGTAAAAGTGTGGTAGATCCAGTACTGTTTGCAACTTGATAGGGATTACGCACAATATCATATCCGATTAATAATATAAATTAATAAATGTTTATTTACTGCCATGAAAAATCTTAAGTAAAATAAAGGGTAGATCGATAGAATAGCACCCCCCCCCCTCCACACTAATTTTTTTTCTCGTGTCAAGTTGACGCATTTTGTACTCAAACAAAATTTCATAAAAATGGTACTTAAAAGTTTGTACTAATTAAAAAAAAAACGATACTTAGAAAAATGAAAAAAGGTCATTAAAATTAAAAGATTAAGAACTTTTAAAGGAGGGGAGAAAGGAGGGGGAATTTTCTAAACTTAGAAGAAATATACAAACTCAAATTTCGAAACACAGGATAAATTAAACAAAAAACACTAACCTTCAGGACTCATCTTCCCACTCAGAATTAGAACAATCGTTAGCTATGACACAACTTCAGCTCCACACATGGGGCAGACATACTTGTCACTCAATGACTTTTATAACATGCTAATTAATCATTTCTTTCATATCTTTATTTTCCAAATTACAGTAGAAAATGATGCTAGATTCAATCAAACTAACATCCATTCGACCACGTTTGACAATGCTACATTTACCGTCCATTTGCTGGTGCTTACCAGAAGACATAAGGAAACAGTAATCTACAATAAAAGCAAATCCGCAAAAATAAAACTAAAGCTACAAAAATTATAAAATTAAAATCAAATATTAACTAAAGAAAAAAAATCAAAATAAAATATGTGCGACTATGGAACTAGATGCACATCAGAAAATGGTAGCAGCCCACTAACGTGTGCTTGTTACCAAACTACAAAGATATGAGGTTACCAGATTACAACATAAAGTGCTTGTAAGCTGCATGCTTGGTAGCGACTTGGCGAGCAAGCTAAAAGTGGGGTGGGTTCTTTTGCAGATTAATTAAATTCCTAAGAAATCATACTTATAATTAAGAGAACCATTTTAAAAACACAAGAAAATACAAAAGACAATTTCAAAATATGAGATTAATAAATAAAAACTAACCTTCTTGTAAATGCGCTTATAAACACGTACATTCTCCTGAACGCATTTGCTAAAACATTTCCAGTGTACCAGATGCCATTGGAAAATTAATCTACAGAAAATAATTATGTGCACAATGTTTAAGATAGGTGTGAAGTGAAAAGGCTCAACAAATTCAATTGAAAAAGATCTGATAAAATACCAATTATTTCCTATTAAAATGCAGAATCCAAAAAAGCTGTGTGTTGATTGGATGTCAGACAGACGTGGGTTACCAGATTGGTGATGAAAACAGAATGGAATTGTAACCAAGTGCTTTGGGCCAAAGGTGCTGAGGGGGCTTTTCTATCGATCACTCAAAATAAACTGAAAAATAAAATTGACCAATAAATCTTATTTTAACTTCTGGCAGGATTATTCCATCCTTAGATTCCCATACCTACAAATATTCATATTTTTAATTGTTTATAGTATTAATTTTACATTATATATTTAGCAATAATGTTATTTCCTGAAGCAATTTTAACGCAATCAATCACTGAAGTTTACAATCCATAAGTTACTAAAACAATCATCCAAAAGAACATTAAAACTGATCTAATCAATAACTAATTCAAATAAAAACTATTTTTATTACTGAAGACTAAAATGTTAAAAGATAAAATTTATTTACTGTTTAAATAGCAAAATACTTAAGAGCAGATGTATGAACTTGGAAGCTCCAAATTTTCAAGACAGTTCCTCTCAAGCATTATCAAAGCCGTAACACTGCACTCTTGAAGACTGTTCACCTTGTTAAAGAAATCATAACACTTCACAAAATTGCAAACCTTATTTTCCACATGCAAATTAAAAAAAAAAAGGCTAAAATATTTAACAATTTACATAAAATATTTTTTGTAAAACAATTTTTAAAAAATGGGAATAATGAGTAATTAATTTATGGTACATACAATAACCTTCTGTGAAAATAACTTATCAGCTTTATTTTAAACAAAGCATTTACATATGTAAATAAAATTTACAAGTTTAACTGCTTTTTAAAGGAATTCTAATACAATTAACAAAAAAGAAAATGTAAAGATTCCATAAAAAGAAAACTAAATAGGCTGAAGCATGTAATTCAAATACCATTATAAAAATAATTGACCCCCCCCCCCCACTGTTTTATCACTGAAAGAATGTGATTACATTCATATGTATAATTTGTTTTAAATTGTTTAACGCATTAAATCCCACTGAATAAAACGAAGTATGAAGTTTGTATGCTTTTACCTCAATCTCTATAATCATTAACTCATTTCCAGTTCCATCTCCATTTCTTGGGAGTTATCAGCAAATGATGAATAGCTATTTTAAAATAGTGGAGTAAGTTTTGATTGCATAAATACATATATACCTTAATGTTAAATGGAGAATAAAAGCATCTATAGTTAAAAATAAGAACAAGTAAGTTTTAAATAAATTTATTTACAATGCTTGCAAAATAGCAGGACATTACCATTGCTTTTTGGTCCACTTCTGGCCAACAATGCTGTTAAGTGGTCCCACTGATTACATTTTTATCACAGATAAAATAACAGATTTGGCAGGCTGTAAAAGAAATGTACATGAATAATATGCATAACTTGAGATTATAACCCGTAATGACAATGAAGACATGCAATAATATACAATGTAGAAAATGCAATATATACAATGAACTATTCACATATACTTAACCAAAATAATCATAGATTTTTGTCAGATGTCGCACAAACAGCTTTTAAGCTCGAAAAGAAATCACCCAAACCCAATAGCTTTTCGACTTCGTAACTAGTGTCCTCCATCTCAATGCTATTATTGTGGTCATTGCCTATTCGAGGCCTCTTGCACAGGTCCATTTTAATTTCTTCCCATTTCCTTTTGCGATTCTGTTGTTTTTCTTTCAGTTCTCGATCTAACCATTTGTGTGTAGACTCCAGGATAGCTTCAAGTCGAAGGTTTCCTCGGACTCTCATTTTTTTGTGAACGATACTTGATATCATATCTAATAATTCGTCCGTTTGCATGGATCCCTTGCACATGTTGAGGCCTGCACTCATACAAATACAGCCAAAAAAGTCTTTAAGAATGCTAAGTTTTGTAACTATGTCAAACTGAAAATCAATTCAGAATATTTCAGCAACAGGAAAAATCAGGATTTAGGCTTAGTACACACAACAGTAAAGCAAGAAGTTTCAATTTAAAATATACTATATTAGGTTAAAATCACTGATTATATAAATATCCTCCGATAATAATACCTTTAAAACATCCAAAATGCTTGAATACACAGACGAACGGCAAATAATAATAAAACTCAGTAGATTGTAAAAATGGCGACAAACTTACATTACACGTTTGACATAAAAGAAACTCGATCCAAATGACGTAAATAATTTAGGAGTAGTGCTGCCAGATTCTTTTCAGAGAATCTACTGAATTGTTCCTGAAAATCTACTAAACTAGAAAATTAAAAAATCTGGGGCAAACCAAGGGAAAAAATTACAACAAAATTTTGAAACTGACATCTAAAGAATCAAACTGATTTTCCATCTTACAAATTACTTTTTTCAAGTCTGACCATTGAGTTTTCTTATTTAAAAGGTTAATTATTTTCGATTTGGCAACGTGTGACTTCAGTGTCAAAATTTACGAGCCATTTCATTTATGGAAAAAGCGGAAGTGTATAATTATTGAGATCATTTTCCACGTATTTGATTAGATAATTTTTATTATTCATATTTGTATAGTTAAGTGCGTAGAATTTTACACCTATGCGTTAAGATATATATTTCTAACTAGTTCTTTGATTTTTTTTTCTTAATAAGTCTTAAAATTACTGATTGTTGCGAAATATCTTTAACCCTGTGAA
The DNA here is from genome assembly GCA_951213105.1 of Amaurobius ferox. Taxonomy (NCBI): domain Eukaryota; kingdom Metazoa; phylum Arthropoda; class Arachnida; order Araneae; family Amaurobiidae; genus Amaurobius; species Amaurobius ferox. Next base: position 135,260,669 of record OX578135.1, on the reverse strand, counting down.
TCCATTTAAATTGTTTCTTATGGTTTTTTAACTGTTCAGTAAACTTTGTATTCAATAATTTGATTTCAGTAAAATATTTAAAATGTGCAAATTGAGAATGCAGACGGATGAATTATTAGATATGTTGTCCAGCATTATACTCAAGAAATCTAAAATGCGAGGCAACCTGCGACTGGAAGTTTTGTTGGAGTCTACCCACAAATGGCTATATGAAGAGCTAAAAGAAAAACAACTGAACCGAAAAAGAAAATGGGAAGAAATTAAAACAGACTTGAAAAAGTCAAGACTTGAAATGGAGTTGGAATCTATGGAAGAGGATTCTTGTGACGATATTTTAGGTCTGAGTGATTTTTTTAACAGCCTTAAATCTGTTTCGTTTTCTTCTGTTCAAAGCTTATGATGTATGATTTTTAAATATAAAATTTGTGCTATAAGTTCATACATTAAGTAATTGCATATTTTTATTCCCGTGAGCTTATAATGTAAGTTCACTTCATTCACCCACATTTCTTTTACAGCAGTTGAAATACCATTATTATCAATGCTGTCCATCTTACGGAGCAACCACTCCTCTTAATTAGTATAAAGTGAGGAAACATTGGTAATGTTGCATACCACATTTGTCTTTAAGAACAATGTTACGTTTTAGATTGCCTATTACTAAGGGTTGAAATTTTTGTATGTTTTGTGTGTGACATTTGGGGTTTGTTCATTAACTTGTAATTGCATCGATCAATGAAATGTTAAGTTATTAAACACTTTTTGATTCTCTTTTTTTAAAGTGTTGAAGCAAAAAATTGAGATCTGAGGAATATACAAGCATTTTGTTTTTTTGCTGTGAATAATTGTTTAACATTTTGTATTTTTTATAGTAATATTTGATTTAGAAGCATTTATATACTATTAGAGAACTTGGGAAAAAGATATTTTTTTTTTGTCTGAAAAGCATTGTTTAGCCACCAAAAGTGAGTTGAAAATCTAAATATCACAAGTTTTATCTTGTTATGCAACCTAATTTGGGTAAAACCGGATAAAAGACCCCCACTTGTTTTTCTAAATAGAAAATTGCTCCAAGTTGGTGCGTTTGTCCGTGTTTTGAAATAGACTCCTCCCAACTGTAGTGACGTATTTTCCCGTGTTTTAAAATAGTCCTACCAAAATGACGACGTATTCTATAATTTTGTGAACTGGAATTTTGTTAAATGATATTGCAATTGAATATAAATAAAAGTGAATAATACACATAAAAATATTACAAAATACGATTTTTGTGCATTTTAAAAATATTTCGTAATGGCAGAATTATAAAAATATCGCGTAATGGCAGATTGTACCTTAACTAAATTTAAGAAAAAACGGTACTTAGAAAAAAGATTGTACTCTAACAAAATTTAAGAAAAACGATACTTAGAAAAAAGTTTGTACCTTAACTAAATTCAAGAGAAAACGATACTTAGAAAAAAGTTTGTACTTTAACTAAATTCAAGAGAAACCGATACTTAGATAAAAGTTTGTACTTTAACAAAAATCAAGAAAAAAACGATACTTTAAAATTAAGAAACCCATATTAAAAACACGGAAAAATACAAAAGACAATTTCAAAACACGGGATGAACAAAGAAAAGAACTAACCTTTATGTAACGGATATCCATATTTTTAATTACATCCACACCGGAACACGTTTTCTTGCACGTACATTCAACACCGCAGCACGTTTTCTTGAACATACACGTACATTTAACACCGGAATCTGCATATTTATTGAAAATTTGCGTAAAATGTTAATGTCCATGAATTACGAGAAATGTTTTAAATATGTATTCCAAAAAGTTTGTACGTGTTTAAATCTTTGCAAATCGATCAAAAAAGATCTGTAAAAACAAGAGTCAACGAATTCGATCGAAAAAGGTCTGATGAAATACACAGAAGACGATTACTGCCTATTAAAATGCAGATTCCCAAACAGCCGAGCACTGATTGGATGTCAGTAGGTTACCAGAAGGCATGGGCTACTAGAATTGGCGAAGTATACGAAATGAAATTGCAACACGAATCGCGCCAACTTGGCGCGGGATCGCACTTTGAAAAATGAGTGGGGGCCTATTTTCCGGTTCAACCCCTAATTTGTGTTTTATAGTTTTTTATTGCCTCAAGATTAACTCATTATGTATTCATTTATATGAAGCTTGGTTTATATTTTGTAAGTGTGTCGCGCTATATATTTAAAAGAAAGGTGTTTCCATTTTATTACTATTGTTCATAAAGTATAAATGCCAGGTGAGTGTAATGTTACCAAACAAGTTAAAATGTACCTTTTCTTCTGGTCTGAAACAAAATGGCTGGAAAACAATCTAAGCAATAATAAAATACATATTTAGAAACAAAAATAATGGAAATCTCATTCTCTTTTTAATCATTAGTTATTTGTTGTTGAACGCTGATGCACAAAACAGGTCCACCAATACTAGTCACTGCACTGGGTAATGATTCCAGGCAGGTTTGTAGACTATGACCCTTTTCCTTTGTTAACTTCTTGATAATTTAAATTATGTTTTGTTACATTTAAAAAATGACATGGTAAAAACTGGATGATGATATTACTTACATTCTGAAAGTATGCTGCACATCTGTTTTGACTATAGGCATGGAGGTCAGTATAAAACTTGTCTGATGATCATAAGATTGTAGTGCTTTTAATTTGATTTTGTTAACCTTGTATTTTAAAGTTTCTCTAGATTTATTCTTTTGATTACCTCATAGCTTGTGGTTCTCATGACAGTACTACTGCAAGTACATCAATAGCAGAGGTTCATGGAATCAACAATGGCCAGATGTATGAATGTAATGAAAGCTCCCTAGAACTACTAGTGCAGCTTAATTGATTTGAAAGTGTCATTTCTTCATGTAAATACATATTCTAGTATTGTATATATATATAATGTATTTATAATTATGAAAACGTGCTGAAATTCAGCAAAATTTTGTATTGAAGTAAAATAAAATTATTTGTTGTAATTAGCATAATTATTTATTTTAATAGTCAATTTAATTAAAAAAGAAACTATAATTAAATTGTTCTTAATGTATTCATGCAATTAAAAAACATGTCTGCAACCAACCACCAAGAGAAATTTCACTTTTAATAATATTTGTAACCCGTTTGGGAATAATTTTTCAAACGACAGTATCCAGTTAGCCAATCATCATATCCCTAGTCCACTATCAACTTGATTATTATTTGTACAACCATGCACTTAGCTTGTACAGCATGTTTGTGGTCAATGCAAGTATTGTTTTTCTTAAATTTAGTTAAAGTACAAACTCACAATTGTATTTTGTAAGCTTTTTATGAGTATTATTCAGTTTTATTTATATTCAAATGCAATATCATTTAACAAAATTCCAGTTCATAAAATTGTAGAATTAAACGACACTTTGGTAGGAGGAGCCTATTTTAAAACACTGGAAAATACGTCACTTCAGTTGGGAGGAGTCAATTTCAAAACACTAAGAAACGCGCCAACTTGGTGCAATTTTGTACTTAGAAAAATGAGTGGGGGTCTATTTTCTGGTTTTACCGTTATATTGTAAATAAATGAGTATTATTTTTCAAATATAAAATTTTATATGCCTAATATTAAAAAGTGACTATGATGATAAACTTTTTTTCTTATTTACTTTTTCAGTATTGCTGGGACAGAACAAAAAAAAAAAATTGATCTCCGACCATTTACACTCAATTTTCCCTTTTATTTTGTGAAAACATATGAATAATAGTCAAATATTTGTAAAAAATTGTGCGAAAATGCGTGAATTTCTAGTATGGGCAAAAACGCTATTTTTAAGATTTAAATTAAAAGCTTATGCTTTGATGAAATTTTAAAAGCACAATACTTAAAATAAATTAAACCAAAGTTGATACTTGGAAGAAATTGAATCAAAGTTTTTAAAAAATTAATACTTTAAAAAACATGCTTAGAAGAATTTAAAATAAAGTTTATACTTGAAAGAAATTTTAAAAAATGTTATTTAGAAGAAATTTGCTAAAACACTATACTTAAAAAAAATTTGATGAAACACAGATCAGCTACATCTGATTTACTGAAGTAATAGGCTTGTTGCCAACATGAAAAATTTTTAAAAGAATTTTTATGAAACAATTTAAAAGAAATTTTGGGTGCGAAATCTGAAAAAGATGCTTTTGTTTGTATTATGATGCTGATTGATATAAGTAGATCTAAACACTATAGTGTATGAGAAAGTCGAGTAGCGAATCATACTCTAGAGCAGTAGTTCTTAACTTTTTCAAAATCACAGAACATTTTTGATATAAGAAAAATTTGCAAAACACAAAGTCAAAACTAGCAAGAAAAATATGAATTTATGCTCATCTTTTATTATAAATTACATAACAGTAAAAAAGTTAAATAATAATTGAAAAAATATATTTGTAGAACTAAACTTGGTACAGCTTTGATGTAAAGAATTTGGTTTTCTGTTTTTTTCGTGAGCGATAAGTCGTCAAATGTGGCACGAAAATAAATTGCATATGGCGCAAAATGTTTTTTCTGGCAACCCCTTTTAGCTTTCTGATATTGTCGGCTGCGGACATTTTATTTTTGTTTTGTTGTTGCTGTGTGTGTTAAAAGCGTGAATATCATACAGGGATTAAAGATAGCACATGTTAATAGATAAAATAATGTAGAAGCAGAAAATTTACATAGAAATAATGAGAGTTCTTTCAATGTGGAAACAATTATTTGTGCAATTTGGATATTTACATGTGTTTTTCTTTGAAAAGTTTTGGATTTCATTGAACCAGGTACTGTGTTTTGATTTTGTTGTCCACGTAGTTGTCGCACAAATAGCTATTGCTACGTGAGATGTATAAGTTGAAGACCCAGACCGTCCGACTCGTCCAAGGGACTAAGAGCAACTATTTGGACGGCCGGGTGAGACGTATAAGTATAGTGAGACGTATAAGTATAGTTTTTTAAAATTTCTTTAAAGTACAAACTTTTTAAGTATCGTTTCTTTTAAATTTCTTTAAAGTACAAACTTTTTTCTAGGTATTGTTTTTTCTTAAATTTTTTTCTAAGTATCGATGTTTCTTAAATTTAGTTAAAGTACAAACGTTTTTACAAACATTTTTCTAAGTTCTGTTTTTATTTAAATTTTGTTAAAGTACAAACGTTTTCATAAAATTTTGTGATTGGCATTTTTATGCATTTTTAATTATGTATGTTTTGTTAAAGTACAAACGGTTTTATAAAATTTTGTATTTTTTCTAAGTATTGTTAATTATCGGCCTTTTTATGCATTTTTAATTATATATGTTTATATTTGTTACGCGCAATGTTCAAGATGGTGTTCTTTAGGACTTTTCAAACACCATACGTGTTGGCGACAAAAAAAAAATGGCGGATTTATCCAAATTCTTTATATCAAATCTGTTCCCTAAACTTTTTATAAAAATTAAACTTTAAATCAGTTATTAATGTGATACTAGAGTTTGAAGCCTTTTGCAGATTTTAGGAATACCAGGTCTAATATGTGGTATCACGACCCTCATCTCTTAGTCTGTTAATAAGTCGTTCTTGTTTTTTAGTTTTTATAATGGTTAATGTGAAAAAACTGAGCTCCCACAGATATGATGTTGAAAACCGAACAAAATTTTCAGTGCCCTTGGAGAGAACTAGGTATTCGACTTTGACAAAAATCCAAAATTTCTCGAAAGTGTTATTTCAGAAAATTTCATTTTTTAGTGTGTGATCCATTGACAAGGTAATCAATTTTTGTAACAAAAATTCACAACTCTATGTATTAACAATGCCAAATGGATTTTGCATCCAGTCATAATTTTTTATATTTAAGGAGGTAACTTCTAATCTTTTCTTCCAATAGTGTTAAATGTTCAGAGTTATAGAAATAATTCCCTTAACATTTTTATTATGAAACAAAGCAAGCTTATCTACTATTTTTTTCCAAAAAGATATTTTTTTCTGAATTGCTGAAAATCTGTCAGTGGATGTTAAAATATTTTTATTTTTTCCTTGTATACTTGTACATATTACGCCCATTAAGTAATTAAAAATATTAGCTTGTACTTTCCTCATCATTGATATTTTGCTCAGAATCATGTTTTCGTTCAATAATAAAATTATCCATTTTGTGCTATTATGATCTTAAAAAGTTACTTATAGAAAAAATAATAACTGTAAAATAAACATTAATTATTAAAGTTATTTATTATTAAAAAAAATATATTACCTAATCTTATATGCAAGATATCTGAATTAGAAATGTTATCAATTATAACTAAGGTCCTATAAATTATATGGAAATATTTTCGAAATTGTGCTGTCTAGGGAAGAACTAACTACTAGTATGCATGTATAACAAAAAAAATTTAACTTTGAAAGAAATATTTATTAACAAACTCCTTATTTGCTTTCCTGTTATGATTACACAAACATATTCCAAAACAGAGAATGTTATTACCTGCAGTTTGCCTTATAGGCTTATATTATTGTGAAGAAACACCTAGAGGCTTAGAGGTGAAGTATATAGGAGACCTAGCTCCTGTTTTATTGCCTTTATTATGTCTTGACTGTCCTTTGTGCGCATTATTTCATATGTATACAGGGCATTTGTCTGGGGTTCCACAATTTTAGGGCTCAATAAAATAAAATTTATATCCTTATAATGGTAAGTGTTGATTTTACTACTTGAATAAAACTGGTTAATATACAATAATGATTATATAAGTTTAAATTTGATTTAATTATAACTTAATTATACAAATTTATCACTAATTAAAATGAATGATTTCGTTTTAATACATATTTAGTATTATACATATACTAAATCAGTAGTGACTGAGTATTTTCATACCATATTAAAAAATCTGATATGGGCAGCACATGATTTTCCCTATATGTAATACAATGAATGTACTTTTTTCACAGTGAAAAAATGATGTATAAGATATACGGCACAATGTTTTTAATGTTAAATTGTACATTTGTTGCTTTCCAGATGACCACATTTAAACTAATTTGAAGAACCCAATTAACTTATATTTCCCACAACTCTAAATTGACAATTATCAATATTGATAGCATCCGCAATAAGCAATATATAATAAAATTAAATATATTAAAATATTTTAATAATGCATCAATTTGGCATAATTTTTAAACTTTGCATCATTTTTTGTTAACTTTGCATCATTTTTGCAATTTTGACAAAATTTTTGTCAATCTGGAGTGAAATATTACCAAGTTCACCAAAATTTATTACCAAGCATTTCCACAAACAGAAAGAAGTGCATTTTTTATATGTAAATGTCTGTTGAGGAATTGTTGGGTATTAAAATATAAAACTATTACACAAAGTGTTTTCTCTCGTGAATGGAACGAACTAGATCCACAAGAATGATTTTAAAAATTTATTGCACAATATTGTATATGAAAATTGAACATATTTCACAATAGTTTGTATTGTATTTAATTTTATGCGATTTTTTTTTATAAAATTATTTGAAAAAGTGTAATATCTCAAAAATGATTCATGCTAGTGTTCTAAAATTTATGTCAATCATTTTCTAATAAAAAATTACATAAGAAATTATTACTTACGTAATATTATTGCAAGTTCTGACTTTTTGATTATTTTTTTAATATTTCACTGTAAAATTTGAGCGTCTTTTGAACTTTGGATTGCGTTTAAAATCAATAGGCTGCCAGTATTCAGGGATTGTAATTTTTTTACGAAATTTTATTCAAAACACTCCATTTGTTTGTGAGATATCTCCACAGACTCATGGACACAATGACATCACCTTATAAATGATTAATTCGAGTTCAGGGATGCTTGAAACGTGCTTTTCCGTCGAAAGTTCAATTTCAAATTTTTGACCTGGTCACAATACTTTCCCTATACATTATACTATATTTATAGGGGAAGTAATATGGATGATATAAGTTAGTGGAAAGTAATATGGATGATATAACAATACGAAAAGCATTTTTTTATCATCTTTCTGTAATATTGTAGTAATATTTTAGGTACTTCGAGATTAGCGAGGCAGTATGTAGATCTCATGCATTTTCCAACTAAATAAAATGTACTTTAGGAATAATTTTCTAATTTTCATCTTTTATATTTACATTCATGTTAAATCATGTTCACTTCATATATGGGTAAAAATTATAACAATCTAAATATTTTTCAAATAAATGCTTTGTGAAATGCTGTTTCACAAAAGTTGACAGATGTGAGAGGCCCCAGATTTTTTTCTTGGCCAAGGCCTCTGATTTTCATACTCAGACCTAGCAGATCTTGAAATGAGTTATTAACTTTAGTATATCTGCATTACAATGAATGACAGGACACTACTAGAAACAGTTGTTCCTATTGTGTACCTTTAAGGTAAATTCAATATATCATTAATTTTTAGTGCCTAAACTTCCAGGCTCTAATTATCACCAGTTTCTTTACATATTTAATTTTAAAATGTTTAATTGTTATTAAACTTTTTTTAATGCTCTTGCAGGATGTCTAATAAAAATTCAAATTCAAATTATTTGGATACTCCAGGTTTTCTGTAGAAAAATATTTGGGTTGTTTTTGGCATTTTTGTGCGTGAAAAATGCTAGATGCTGTATAAGTTATAAATGAGCACAGAAATGCACTTGTATGTACAACCTTTTATTTAACTTGATCTGGTTATGTTTGGCAGTGTAATTCAAATCTTTAAGATCCTATTTAATTAAATTTCATTAATCATGGTAACATGAAATTTGATATGTCATTGCCTTTTGTTGTACTGTTCAATTCTTTTGATTTTCAATCTTCTGGACCCACTATAGAAATGTACTTAAATTTTAAATCTTTAAGGTCTGAACTAATCAAGTTCCATTAATCCTAGTAACATGGAATTTGGTGTTTTTTTCCTGTGGTACATTTTAATTCTTTTGATTTTCAACCTTATTGAGCCATCCCATCCTGGGCCCACCATACAAATAAATGCACTTGTGTTCAAGGAATAACTCAAAAACCGGAACAGCTAACAAGTCCAAATTTGGTATGTTGTTGTCTTTTAAGGTATATGTTGATTTTTTTCAATTTTAAACTAATCAAGGGCCTATCATAATAATTATTCATTTTTGGGGAATAACTCGAGAGCCAACAGTTACCTTACACCTTTCTGGTAGGTCGGACGGTCTGGGTTTCAACAACACTCCCTGTGAAAAAAAAGTAAATGTCTAATATACGATAAATACAAAACCAATGGGGATATATTAAGATACATCATACATATTAGCAACACTCTCATTCTCAGATTTGATCAGTTTATATGGTCAATTTTAGGGCAATGTAATTAGCAAACACCCTTTATTATGCAATTAAGCTTGAAATAACAACTGAAAATACTTTAATAAAAATCTGATTCACTTTCAAGTTTTAAACTGTACTTTCGAATCCTCAATGTAGTAAATATACTCCTGTTTCCCTGAATTTGATATGGCAGTTTTGAGTCATGACGGCTAGTGGTGGAAGAGTGCAAGTCCAATATCCATGTATAATAATCTCTTTGCCCAAAATAATCATGTCGATTTATTTGTGCTTCAAGTACTAATAAAGTATTCACTCATTTGAAAATATGGAACATATTTATGTTTTTAATGATTTTTGACTATTTTATTGATGCAAAATCTGTCAACTACATGAGATTTGAAATTCTGCAAAACAAAGGGAAACATACTTGATTTATCCAGTAGGGCTACATCTTATAAGCACAAGTGAATTCAGTACTACTAAATATAGTAATGAAAATAATAGGAAATTTTCTGTTTAGGATTAATCCATTGTACAATGCTTCTACAGAGTGGCATAAGCAGGGCTCTATTTCTATAGAAGTAGAAGCATGTGCAGCAAAATGTTCTCTTTTACTGGAAGTCCCACTCTACCAGGGAAATGTAAAAAGGCTTGGATAAAAATTTTCTAGGGCAGGTGCCAATATTCAATAAGTATTATGTTTTGTACTGAAGTAATTTGATTGAAAAGAATCACATAGCATGTGTTCAATTTACCATGAAAATTAAAGCTTAATCTTGCATATTTATTAAACTTTTTTTTTTAAATATCTTTGCAATATTGTAGCATACATACAGACATAAATTTTACAGTGTTTATTTGGAGCTTAAAACACTTGAAGTAGGAAATTTCTGAGCTTTCAGTGGAAATTATATTTAAACACTAATGGGTACCCATGAAAAATCATAGAATATTTACATGTTGTATCCCAAAGAGTTTAAATATACTGAAATCATATCTTTGAGAGGGAGAAATCATGGAGGTGGAGAGTTTCTTTGCTAGTCCTCATATGACGCTTGTTAGTCCCTACTGGTCTCTAGAGATCTAATTCGCACTCCAAATTATGTTTGATTCTTCACTGATGTATATTTACTGAAAATAATCACTCAGTATTTAGTAGACTATGAATAAACCTAATGTTACATATTTATTCAACTTTTTTTTAAACTTTGCAACATATTGTAAGACACATACAGACAAAAGTTTCATTGTGTCTACTTTTAGCATGAAAGCTCATAAATTTAAACAACTTTTGAGGTGGTAAATTTTTTCAAGTTTTCAGAGGAAATTATGTTCAAGATTCTTTACTGGTGTAAATTTACTGAAGATGATCACTCACTATTCAGTAGACTGAAAAATTAAACTTGATCTTACATATTTATTTAACTTTTTTAAAAACAACTATGCAACATTGTTGTGGTTTACATGCTAAAGTTTACCTTGCCAATTATAATGGCCATGTGTTAAATATATATGCCAGCATTCGTTGCCTGCTTCTATGTTTCTCTTGTTTAGAATGGTAATACCAGTGTTTATTTGTTTTTTTACTGTGAACAGCAGCAATATCTCTGTTTGCAATGGATGAATTGACTTTTGAAACCCATAAGTTCATGTATAGAGATCTCTTAAACCTGTAAATAAATATAAATAAAAAATTACAGCCTGCTTATTGAATTTCTTGATTGTGATACTAACTTGAATCTATATGTTCCATATCTTGGTCATCGTTAAGTCAATGATAAATTAATTTGAACATGGAACATTCACATTTTAAGTGCATTTAATTCAACTTATGTAGTTAATAATTTTGAATAGATATTTAGACAACTTAAAAGGACAAATAACTTGCATATTTACATTTCTACCTGGGGAAATTGACGATGCAAATTTTTTCAGTGGGAATTAGGATAAAGGTACCAATAATTGATCTTGAATGAGTAGTTGACCATATGTATTTTTAATGTTTCATGCTCATGGTCAACTATCCATTCATAATCAATTATAATAGCTGTACCTTATATTAAAAAAGTCTTCATTATTGTAAATTTACTAAAGAGAATTACTCAATAGTTAGTAGACCATAAAAAATAAAACCTAGTCTTACAAAGTTTAATAATCCAGTTAATAATCCAGTTGGTAATACGTCTATCTAAACTTGAATAAAACTCAAGGACACAACACAAATTAAAATATGAAGGTCATTTATTGAACTGCCTAAAAGATGAACAAAACAGTTATAAAAGCCAGAGCACTTTCAAGCATATAAACACCCTTCATTAGTGGCAACATAAAATGTAAAACATTCAATCTTTCATATACACAGTTTATTTGACTTTTTTAATAACTTTACAATATATTGTAAGACATATAGAGACACAAAATTTATAGTATCTATTCAAGACTTGAAAGACTATAAATTCAAATAACTTTTGAGGTAGCATATTTTTTAAAGCTTCTGATAGTAATTCCATTAAATTCAGCAGTGATATAAGATATTTTAATACCCAATATATTGCATTAAATATAAAATAGAGGTTGGCAAATAAATCGAGTGGTTTAAAACCAAAACTAACTTTTATTATTTTATGTACAACTTCATTTTGCATTTATAGTATTTCATATAATATGCTGAAGATTAAAGATCTTTACATAATATTCTGTAGAACCAAAAACGCAGCCTCTGATATTATGATGAGAGCTATAATAACTACAACACTGGATAGTTCTGTAGTAACTGCAAAATAAGGATATGTAAATTAATTTCATTATATGTTATTAATAATATATAAAATTTGTTAATATATAGAACAATAAAACACCAATTTTACACTTTTTCCATTTTATGCATTTTTTTACTTCAGTCTCAATAATTTCTTATACCAATAATTTGTTTTTCACATGTAATGTATATTTCTAGTCTTACTATTTTTTGAATCATGCATTTTAAATGTTTGACACCCAATTAGTTTTTCTATGTTTCTCGGTTTCAAACTAAATAAAGGTTTTTTAAGTCAAAGGAATATTTCAACAATTTTTCAACTGACTTTAAAGATTTAACTTCATATGTTGCAAATGTGAATACGTTAGAAGTCCTAATGTTTTGTGACATGAGATGCTCATCACGGGAGGAAACTGAAGATGACAAAACTGATTCCAGAACTTAGGTTTACATTCAGAGGATTTAAATGGCTAGAAATATATTTCTTGATTGTAATTTACAAGAAAAGTACTTTTAAAGTCTTTTAGCGATTAATTTTTTTTTATCAAACTAAAGGCAAAAGATAGAAAATAATCGGAATATCTTACTGATTCTCTTTTTACAAACTAAACACCAATAATGTATGTACAGTATATTTTGTTTGCAATTAAATATTTATAATAATAGTAATAATCTTGTGTTATGACTGAATTCCATCCAGCATAACAGCTTTTCTAATTTTATGAAAAAGTTTGAAAATTCTATTTAAAACCCCTTGTGTAAAGATTTATATGTGTACTTTATGTTAAATCATAAGTGTAATTTAAATATCTTTGATAGAGCACTCAAAAAGCAAAATAAAAAACCTATATTTTAAATGCATTTCATATTATGAATCATTATTCAACTTTATTATGCAAAAACTGCCTTTTTCTACGCTCATTTTAAGAGTCAGTACACATATAACACTAAAATAAATGGACGGTTTTGCTGACTAAGAGATTGATTATAGTTATGAGCAGATGAATTAGTTTCAATTTATGAAGGGTATATGGCATCGCTTGGCAATTATTTTACCTGTGGTGAAAAATGTGTGAATATTGCTCAAAATCACTGTATATCAAGCTAAAACATAAAATAACTAAAAAACTAATTTGAAATTTAAAAAAATAACACCAAGATGCACCTATTTGGATCTTGAAGTACCTGTGTACCAAATTTTATGGCCATATAATGCTTTAATTTCCTGTTACAGACAAACAAATGGATATCTTTATTAAGTACTAGATAATGTACTTGGTGCTGCCCAAGATTAAAAATGCAATCTAAAAAATACTACACCAGAACTTAAACAACAAATTCCTGAAAACCAAATGTTTTAACAATATGCTCTTTTATAAAAAAAAAATATAAAATAATCTATTACGTGGGTGCACATATGGATATGCCATGACTGCCCATTATAAATCCCAGACAACATTAGGTACATTTCCTAGTTATTAATAAAAAAAATCGAACCTTCAAAAACATGCCAAATTAAAAAAATTAATAATAAAGAATTGAACTGTGTTTTTCAATAACACACGGCATATAAAATTCAGAACTGCATATCTCCAATGCATTTGCAGGTGCAATACGCATGTGCTCTAACAGCAGACACATAATTTTTCATTTGGGGTAGTGTGTAATATTTTTTTTTATCACTATATTAAAATCTGGTACTTTGGGTCTTCAAAACACAAAAAGTATATATTTTTTTAATCTATTTGTTAGTCAATTACTTTGTAATTAGTTTATTGATCATGTGGATTCCTCAAATCATACAATAGATGACAGCACCAGTCAGGAGAATTTTTCGATCTTTCTCTCATGACGTTCAGATGAAAATTGTATGATTATATTTTCAGCCTCTAACAATTTTTTTTGTTGAAAATTTTGAACATTGAATGTCAAAAGACATTCTCCTTTCGATCAAATGAGATGAAATTGTTTCTGGAAAAAAACCCAATTACTCAGAGATTCAAATATATATGAAGGGAGGGTTCCACTCTTTTTTTCTACAATTTATATGTATTTGAGATGCACTAATATTCTATTTTTGATAATAAAAAAAAATGAATTTTTTTTATTATCAAATTTATATTTATATTTTTATTACCTGAAAAAAAAACCTTAATTACTCACATATTAAAATATAAAAGGAGGGCTTTACTTGGCTTTTTTTATACAATTTATATTTTTAAGATATACATATGTTCTAATGTTGTAATCTCACAGTTATTAAAAACCCACACACAAAATGCTCTTTTAAGATTACCCCAATGGCATTATGTTACTTATATAAATTTCAATTATTTTAAACATCCACCAGTTCTATGTAATTGAATGTGTACCATTAAATGTAATGTTAATTAATAAATGGCATGTAGTCTTATGTTTAGGATGGTATTATCAGTAACCATGCAATGGACGATATGGCATGAACAAAGATTTTTCAACTTAAATAAAAAAAAAAAGCTAATTCGAATTTTAAGAAAATCCTGCTGAGGTGTATAATCTCGGGTTCTGAAGTACTTGTGTACCAAATTTTATGGCCGTACAATATTTAGATTTTTTGCTACAGATAAGCAGACAGACAGACATCTTTCTTTATTATTATAGAAGATATATACTCAACAAAAAACAAAATCAATATTAAATATGAGGTGTAAATATGTTATGCCAAATCTAAGATTTTTTATAACTTTTCATTTTATTTAACTATTATTTTTTTATGGTTGAAATTTCAAGTTTAAAATAAACTTTATTTATTTAAAGTAAATGCGTTCTATATAAAGTTAAGTTGTGGGGCAAAGTTACACCATAAATACTTGAGAAAAAGATATTTGCTTAAGTTTAAATAAATTTCAATTATGTATAATAAATATGTTCCAACTATTTAAAGTCAAGTTGTGGTGCAAAGTTACATTATTTCCATCATAATTTAATGAGTAATTTAAAGATCACTATTTCCATACTTTGTTAATTGCATAATTTCATTTACATTATCTTCAATAAATTTAATTGAAAAGATAACTTAACTTGCAAGAATTAAACTAAGTTATGCAAGTTAAGTTAATATAATTGTAAAACTCAAAGATGTATTCAGTTATTTGCTGATATAAAAGTCGCCTAAAGATAAAAAGGTATATAAATGTAATTAATTAAGATAATTATTCATTATTAGTACATAAAAGTAAAAGATGCAATTAATTTATTAATTCATTAATTGGTGTAATTTAAATAAACCCAGGAGGAGTATAGTACACAAATTATGTCTGTAAATACTGATTATTACTGAATATCTGTGAAATATCCAAATATATGTTAGAGAAATACAACATATGATAATCTGTTTGTAATGACTACTGCTGCCCCTAGGGATCAATACTATATTGTTTACATTTAATGTATGGATCCATAACTTTAGTGTTCATTTTTATTGGCATACCTTTAAATAATGCCCCCCCCCCCCCACACACACACACACATACCTGTTGTGTAAATTGATGTAATTATCTTCATATTTTTTGGACCAAAACCCTCTTTTAATTTAATTTTTAATGCATTTTGGATGTTTTGTACAAAATTTATTATATAAGACTTCTTCTTTAGTCTTAATAGTACATTTTTTGCAACTTGATACTTTATCCATGAGGAGGGACCTGAAGCCTGGTAGTATATTATCATTCGGTATATTATCATCATTACAAGTATTGTGCTAAAATTTAAATTGAATTGGATGAAAATTTTCTTATATACCAATAATTTTACTTGAGGGTTAAAAGAACCTTTTTTTGCACATTCAGTTCAGAATGAGTGATTTGGAAATTGAAGAGTGCTATTTGTATCGGCATTATATAAGTAGGGAGCTGTATATTTAGGACCCAGGTAATGGCAGAAATTTTGTTCTAGTCTTCTATAAGTCAGACTTTTCATGTGCACTTTGAAAAATTAGTTATTTAAATTGTATCAAATTTGATATTGAGCTAATTTGATATCAGGAAAATGAACTTAGTTATAGTATCTACCAGTAAAATCTGGCCTGTATGTGAACATTTCAACAAATTTGAACTTTTATTAGATTTACACCAAATTTAGCTTTTAAGATAATTTACATGTGAGGTTAGATTTGGGATTATGTGACTATATCGTTTTCAAACTGGGCATGCCTATTTTAGTATTTTCAAGAAATTAGTTATTTGATGTATATCAATTTTACTATATTTAGAAGTATTTATTGTAAAGAATAAAGTTAGTTTTTGTATCATATATAAAATTTATAGAATGTAAATTTTGGTTAAATTTCTTTAAATTTGGCATACTTGAGTTAGTTTAGAGTAAATTTGAATAATATTAAGTACATCTATTTAGATCATGCATTGAAAGCTTGTATAAATTTTGAAAAATATGTTTTCCACTAGTTTGTAATTTATTAAATTTGTTACAGTGAGATCTTTTTAAATGTAAAGTATAACCGCTGATGTGCAATATGGAAAAACGGGCTCTTAGTTCATGTTGATGTGAAAATACAAGTAAATAGCAAATCAATCTTTCTTAAAAATATCTAATATTATTAGCATTCACATCATTTCAAGAGGTTCTGTTTGAAGCTGAGTAAACTTTATCTGAACTCCAATATGCTTTTCTTATGATGCTGAATTGAATATACATGAAAAAAGAGACTAAATGTTACCTCGAACTACTTGCATTTGTGAAAGAAATATGAAGATAACAATCAAAACTTCACAGTAGTCATCACTTTTGCTCCAAACTAAAAGAGGCAACATGAACAGTTTTCCATAACTTGCTAAGACAATTCCATGAAAGAAGTACTTGGAAGAAAATCTGTAATGCACATATAAATTACATTAAAATATTTTAGAAAACATACTGCAACTTCACAGTATTTTAAATTTTTAAATTATGGACAATTATACATACGTATGTTGCAAACACCCCTACTTTGCAACGTACCCCTGCTTATAGCATCACATTTTGTAATGGTAATTTGTCTCATTTTTAAATGTGGTGAGGTCACTATAAAGTAGGGGTGTCTGCCATAAAGTAGTGACCCCGATCAAGCATGACCTTCATTTTAATATTTTGGGGTCACAAACAAAATGGTAACTTGGAGAACGACTGAGAGATATTTTTTGCTTAAATACCCATTCTCAAGTCACCGTAAAGTGGTGATCTGGATACTTCTAAATACTTCTTTGCTCAAATATTCCCAAATCACCACCACAAAATGATGATCTGGGTTTAAACACGAACTTTGCTCGAATACTTCCAAGTCACACTACAAAGTGGTGAACTGGTAAACAAAAGCAGTTCAAGCATTACTTTCACTCTAATAGAACATAAAAGATACTTCATTCAGTTAACACTTATACAGCATGAATTTACAGTAGTGTGGTTACAAAGTCTAGTTATTCTAATATTTCTGAGTCACAAAGTGGTAACCAAGCTTAAGCTTGATCTTCACTGAACTATTTTTGAACTACATTATTTCTAGTCACAAAGTGGTTATTTCCAAAGTTGCATAGAGTCTGATCTGAGGTCCAAGTCACCCCCAAAGCCATGTACAGGATGGTGACCTTCAGATATTGGGCTGTACACATCAAATAAAGGTGAAATCCTTTTTTTCCCCCATTATTCTGATAAGTGTGATATTCATGTATATGGAGTTCCTGAGTCTTGTATAGATTATACTTTCTAGTAGTGGTGGCTCATGGCATTGGTGGTTCATGTAGAGGGAGGGGGTTGTCTCATCTATGTATTAATGTCTATATATGTGTTAGTATATATACATATATGTGTATATATATAAGTGTTTTGTGTATAGCAATGGGTGTATAAAAAAGTAAAAATACATACTTCCCACCTGTTCGCTTATAGGACTATACAATACATCCAATACAACACATACTAATGTTGATATCAATCCATGACTTGGGTATATATACCTCTCAGTTTTTTTGTATTTGTACCTATTTTATTTTTTGACTTTGGCTTTGTTGGTTGTCTAACATTAACGAATGGGATCCAGCATATCCTCGAAACAGCTGTATGCCAAATTATTATTTTACATGTGCTTAAATATGTTGTGCAAAGTTCCTTAAAATGAATAACAGTCTATTGTAAGGATGAAACTTATTTAAATAAATTAATAAATAATAATAATTTTTATTGAGACACAATCCACGCTCGAAGTTGCTGGGGATTATTCTTGATCTCAAGCTATTGTGGAATATCCATGTATCTAATAAATGTTTGTACCAAAAGAGTAATCCTTTTGAAACTGATTTCTAACAGACTGGGGAACAAACTCTCTCAGACTGTTTTTACTTTCCTTATATAAAATAACGTGTAAGGAGAGTATTGTAACACGGTCGAAAATTCGAATTCGAGTTTTCGATGGGAGAGCACGTTTCAAGCATCCCTGATCAAGAATCGAACATTTTTGAAGTGATGTCTGTGTGTGTGTGTCAGTGAGTCTGAGGAGACGATAACTGAGCCAAAATGAACCAACCGATTCAATGAGATTCGAATGAAATTTGGTACAAAAATTACAATCCGTAAACACTGGAAGCCTATTGTTTTTATATGCAATCGAATGTTCAACCCCCCCCCCCCCTAAATTTTCGAGTGAAATTTTGAAAAAATCGCCAAAAAATCAAAACATCTAATAAAGTTACACAAATAGACATTTCTTATATAATTTTTTATTAGAAAACGATTGACATAAATTTTAGAATGCTAACATGAACTGTTCTCGAGATATTGCACATTTTTAAAAAAAATTATCAATAAATCATATAATAGAAAAAACAATATTTCCTATTGAGAAACATGTTCACTTTTCATATGTAATACCATGCGATAAATTTGTGACATCTGTCTCATGGATCTAGCTCGTTCCATTCATGAAAAAAAGATACTTTGAGTAATACTTTTGTATTTGAATGCCAATAGTCATTTACCTGCTGTAAGAATAATTTATTTCTCCATCCATAACACTTGGCGAAATTTTGGCGATTAATTTGTTGGGATGTCGCCAACTTGGCGACTTTTTTCAATATTGCTAAATTAACGAAAAACTCGCCAAATGGATAAAAATGATGCTAAATCAATGAAAATGACAACTCATTGACGAAAATTCAATATCTTGGAAAGAAATAATCTATTATAGTTTTATTTGATGAGGACATTTTCACAAAAATTCCCTATTTAATGAAATTCTCAAATTTTACAAAGCATGTAAAAATCTGATCAAGTGGCTAGCTCACTCAATAATTCCTGACAATGAATTAAATTTATTTCTTCTGATTCACTAATTTAAGGTGTGGCTGTATATAAAGTAATCAAGAAACATAATTTTGAGTGTGAGTAATTTATGCACGTTATTATCGTTTGCCAAATGGCAACAAGTATATGCATGTGTTTGTTTATATTCTGTGCATTGGTCGGTTCATTCCTGAAGTGCCTGATGCCGCAGGAGTCATAATCTTCAGTGTCTGCGATGAGAGTTCCTGCGTCTTTGACATCATCTGAGTGTTTTTGATGTGTCCATGGGACTGTCCCAGGTGGGTGGGGCATCGGGCGGTAGCTGGCTCCAGAAAAGAGATTGGTAGTGGAAGACTTAGGAGGTGGTGATGGAAGTAACCACATGAGACTTCCCTGTTGCTGGCCCTGAATTAAGTTAAAAATTTAATTCTGGCAGGGTTGGTTTTTTTTTAAGTCAGCAATTAATTTAATGATGCAGAAGGTTTTCTGCATCGGGTCCTCATCCGCGGTAATTATTTGCAGGATTTTATTTAGGATGTTTTGCAAGTTCCTCAGATCGAAATACTTTTCGATCTCCTTGAAAATTTTCAAGAAGTTGAGGAAAGCATTCGAAGTCTGGGGGATGTCTTTATATGTGTCAGGTTGTGCCTGGGCAGAGTGCTCTCCAGTTTTTCCTGAAACCGTCTCGGCACTCGCCTGCAATCCCTGAACAGGGATGCTTTTAGAGGGAAGGAGGGAAGTTTTCCATACCAAGATTAGGGGGGGTCAATTTAGGATTTTGGGGAGTATTTTTTGAGACCTGGAACTTTTTATGGCTCCAGGGGGTTTTGAAGGCAATTCTGAAATTTGCGGGGTGGTCCCCGTCACAGCATTTTACAGGGGTATCACGCATTTTTACGCACTCTCGGTTTTGGTGTCCTTCACCACACTTCAAACAATGAGGGAGGAGGGTGCACTGATCACTATGGTGGTTGTAAAGCTGACAATTATAGCACATCTTATGGCCTTTTGCCTTAAAAGTTTGAACTTTTATTTGCATGCAGAGAATGCTTTTTAAATCATGAATCCTCGCCCAGTCCTCTGTCAGCTCAAGGCCTACCAGAAAAATGGGGAGGGGGGGGGGGTCCTATCTTTTCTATTCCTCAACTGAGAAATTCTGATTACTTTATAGCCTTAATTCACAAGGGCAGTTTTTAGGTTTTCAATTTTAGTGTTAGTGGGTAATCCTTTGATTACTATCTTTTTAGGTCGCTCATTTTTCACATTAATAGCATTGAATAAGATCTTCTTAAGGGTCAGGTGAGCCTGAACACTCCTGTAGTCTTCAACGGATCCAGAAGTGATTCTGATCACCCTTCCCATAAGAAGGCCCTGAACTGTAGTGCCTAACATTTTATTTAAGTCCTCTATGAGGGCTCTCCAATCACTTGAGGAGTCTACATTGAAGGATAAAACTCTATCCTTAGGGGGAGGGGGGGGGCATCTGCCATAGTTTGTTTATAGTATTTGCTTTTAATAAAGTAAGAAATTACATTATTTTAAAATACTCTTTCGCAATAATAACATTTTATACACAATAATTTTCTCATATTTTATGACTTTCAGCTGATTAAATTTTAAATTATAGTAAAAGTTCTATATATTCACTGAAGATTCTACGTAAGCACATAGTTAGAAATAACTGATAGTACTTCCATCATTATTTTCCAGTCACTTGAGGAAGAGAATATTAAAATTGATTTAATGAGATAATTTTGAGTTGTCTTATTAAGGTAAATAATACTATATAAAATTTATACTAAAAATATTCTTTTTGAAGATACTTTGGCAAAAAAGATCAAAAGGTTTTTTACTTTATTAACATTCAGTGAATAAAAATTTTCCTGTGATTTTTTGCTTTTAATAAAGTAAGAAATTACATTATTTTAAAATACTCTTTCGCAATAATAACATTTTATACACAATAATTTTCTCATATTTTATAACTTTCAGCTGATTAAATTTTAAATTATAGTAAAAGTTCTATATATTCACTGAAGATTCTACGTAAGCACATAGTTAGAAATAACTGATAGTACTTCCATCATTATTTTCCAGTCACTTGAGGAAGAGAATATTAAAATTGATTTAATGAGATAATTTTGAGTTGTCTTATTAAGGTAAATAATACTATATAAAATTTATACTAAAAATATTCTTTTTGAAGATACTTTGGCAAAAAAGATCAAAAGGTTTTTTACTTTATTAACATTCAGTGAATAAAAATTTTCCTGTGATTTTTCACGGGTACCTACTAGTAGAATATATTTTAAAGATTAACAAAATGAGATAATTGTTATGACTGCTTTAATACTTAAAATGCAAAGAGATGCTAATATGCTTGCCTACTGCAGAGATGTGCTAGTGTGCTAAAATTATGTTGCTGCTCTAAAAATAAAAGATCATAATTTTAGTACAGTCTACATCCTTCACACATTTTGTATGTAAAAAAGTCACATTCAATAACCTCAATATGGTTATATGCATGTATAAATATTATAAAACAAAATAAAGAGTGGATTTATAGAATAATAAATTACATTGCAGGATCTGCTGCACCACTGTTGATTTCCTACAATTCCTTATTTTCATTAAAATCTCAGTGGCACAACCATGGCGGAGGGAGGATTCATTCCTCCCAGAATTTTAAATATTTATAAAGACGAAAAAAATTTAAATTTAAAATAAAATTTTTATTTAAATTTTAAGTAATCTTTCTTAATAATAAAGGAAGATGTGTGGGCCTGTGCTGTCTGTAGCAGGGAATTTAAGCATTGTATGATAATGAAATTTAGTATACAGGTACATCAGGATCTGATTAGGTGCATCTCAGTGTTATTTTTTAGAATTTTGAATTAGTTTTTTAGTTATTTTATAGGCTTGCATTTTCTTTGTGACCGATAAAAAAATTATAAAATGCATGTAGTAAAATGTGGCTCAAATTTTATTCGAGACATGGCAGCAAGATCACAGACAAATGTATCACTCACGAAACAGGGAATTCCAGAAGGATGGCACTTTGGTAATAGGATTGAAAATTTAGAAATTTAAAATCGAGTTTTTTATGTTGTGGGTCATGTTGCAGATTGGGTTTCCTTTATTTTTCAAGCTGTAGGTCTACCCGCAAAAATTAAATTTAAAGGCCATACTACACCTTATTACATTTTTTTAGAGTACCTATATAAATGCATAAATGGAGGTTATAAACTGCAAACAGCAGAAAATTGGGCATATGTATTAGAGATTTTAAAATTACTGAATTTTGAAATATAATTTCATTGCAGACCGTAAATCAGGTATTCAGGTCACATACTGTGGGTTTGGGTCATGTTGCGTATCAATTATTTTCTTTGTTGCATGTTTGAGTTTATAATTTCCTTTGTTATGGATACAGGTTAGGTCAAACCGTCACCTCTGAGAGCAGAGGCTGAAGTACTAATTTTTGACGTCTCTGCTTGTAGGCCCACTGTGAGTAGGTCTTCTAGATTGCGATCGGAGCTTTTGTTATTTACTTCCCTTTTAATTCTCTGTTCGATGTAAAGGAATAATAACTTGTCAGTAAAGCAAATAATATTCATGAAATTTGGAAGTATTTTTGGTAATGTACATTAAAATGGGTGATTTAAAAGATTAATATTGCTGTACATTTCCTTAAAATAAAATATTTATAATGACTCAAATTTACTCTGGGGGCAAAGATGAAAGGATTCCATTGAGTTAGTCAGTGTTTTAATAAAAGTTTGAAAAAAAGCCCTGTATATTTATTGCTTAATCAGGCATTTTATTTGAATAATTCTTCAGTACATGCAGCTAAAGTATGCGTACTTACAGATAAAGTAAGCAGAAACTAAAATGATTACTGAATACTATATCTTTAAATATCATAAGATACTCATTAAAAAGAAACTCAGAATTTAACTTTTAATATGCTTACATGTTTATTTATTTTTAATTCATTTTATTTTATTTATTTTTTGTTGTTATAAATCGTAAAATGATTTAGAATTAAGATAAAATACTAGTTGAATGTCATTCATTAACCTATGCACTATAATTTGTAGAAGTTCAGATTTTCTAATATAGCACATCTTATATTTCTTCTTTTATTACCACACATTAACAAATTGTAAACAATTTTGCTTAATGTAGAGTTTAAAATACCTCAGGGGCTTTGAAAATTTAATAAAGCTGCATAATAGAACTTTTTGGTATTAATATTTCATTTACAATTCCATTGAAGTGAAAATGTAAGGAAGATTAAATTAGCTTTGTATTATTAAAATAACATTAACTATAATATAATGAAATATGCAATGGTAACTTGAAATTGTAAGTTGATTACTTTGCTTTTTTCCAAATAATTTTAACAATTTTCAATAACATAATAACTCACTACATAAAAAAAATGTGCACAACCTAAACACAAATGACTTTTTAACCCATTCTTTTAAAATTTCAGAATGCCATAACAAATAATAAAAAATATACATGCAATATATTAAGATACTAAATCTTTTAGATGCAATTACTTACTTATCAAAAGGTTAAAAATATGTTATTTGATGTGTGAAATATTACATTTTACATTATTTTACTTTCATAACTTTACATTTTTATTGCTACGATTTCTTACTATTGACAATATCTTAAAAAGAGAATGACATTTTTTTATCCATATAAATAAAATTGAAAATACATCTATCTGTCTGTGTGTTTATCTATTTCATCATCACGGTAGAACTGCTGAATCGAATTTCATGAAAATTTTGTTAGCCTTGAAATAGCCCTATTTAAAATTTAGTCCATGTTTTGAGTTTCTAGGACCAGGGATTGTCGAGACATGAATAAAAATCCCACAATTGAACCTTCCATAAAAATAGAATTATGCAGATGATATATTTTCCACAAATTTATTAAGAAAATTATATTATGATGCTTAGCAACGCAATTAAATCAAATGTGTTTATTAGGCAGACAATTATTATTAACTTTTTTTTATTTAAATAATAAAGAAATTGATATAAAAGAAAATTTTATAACCATTTTTATACCATTTTAGAACTTTCATTTTAGTATATATTGATCCAATTTCATATATATTTTATAATTTGTTTTCAAACAAGGATGTTTTATTCTTCAGATCTGCTTGTGAAGATAATTTTGTACAGAAAACACAGAAAGTAGAATTAAATTTAGAAGAATTAAGTGAAGGGAGAATCAAATGAAATATTTTAATAGAATGTTTTGAATAAGAATGTGATTTAGAATACTGCAGGAATTTGCACATATTTTAAATCATGGGCAATGTCGGGTATATCTACTATTAACAGTATACATAAAATTGTTTGTTGTACATCTATCTATCTGTTTATTATTTCAGCACGGTAGAACTCACCTATTTTCTTTTCATTAGAATTATTATAAAATTTCAAAAATAGGGACTCCAAATATTAAAATGTCACATCAAATTCTGAATTTTAAGTTTCTTGTATTAATATAATCAGTACGAAGAACAGACATACTGTTAGTCCATTATAAAATATCACACAACTAACAACATTATTAAAATAATTTTAAAATATTTACAGGAAACTGAATAATTTATGAATGACAACATATTAAGTACACTAGGTAAATGCAATGAATGACACAAATTAACCTGATAAAATATACATTGAATGATTTTAAATACTTCACAATTATTTAACAAAGCTTAATTTTACAAGTGTCTAGGCAGTTTTCTTAATTAATGTGACAACAATAAAATTTTAAAACAAACTAAGAAAACTCTAAACGGTTTGTTGACGTTATAATTAGCAACAAAACAATTTAAAATCCAGTTAGCTTTATTTGAAAAGAAATTTAGACAAGAAAGAAAAATATAATTTAAATAATTTGAATGCCATACATTTAAAATTCTAAGTAATTTTAAATGACATGATAATAAGCAAAACATGGTAAGCACTTACTTCTAAAGAGCATTTGCAATATCCAATACGTAGTATATGTATTCAATGTAGTATATATTCAATGTAATAAGGTATGTAATCAAAAGTATGCAGGTCAAAATCCTTATTAAATCATGAACTAACATATTAGACACTCAAAAATACAATAAAGGACCATTATCTAGAAAAAAACCGTTGTACATCCACGAGCCCGTGTATTGCACATACTTCTTTGTGTGGGCTACTAGGGGAGAATTTTCCAGAAAAGGTCAGGCAGGGAAATTCGAAGGCCAGATTTGGGTCTACAGAGCACTACACAGTCTTTTTTCAGGGGGAGAAGGGGGGGGGGTCTGTGATCTGGCTTCTACTATCAGGGGTGACGGTCAAACCCCCACACAAGACTCTACCAACCACATATCTTCTTGAATATCAGTACAGTGACTAGTGCAGTAAAATTTGAAGTTTGAGTTTAAGTGGCCTTCAGAACAGAATTGGTTGGTTTATCATTAATATTATGTTATTGGTTGGTTTATAAAGTCTTTGGAAATTTTGTTCCTTATTTGCAATAGATGTACTAAGTCCACAATCTGTTTCTGCTGGTAAATGAGTTACATTATCTTATAATAACTGGAAAAATGTAAGAGAAAATTTCAAAAGGTATAAAACCTTACAGTACCATTTAATGTCTAAGGAAAAGACCATTAATTTCATTGCCACTTACACTGGTATTAAATTATCGATTGATGTGGTCATAGATAAAAGTCTGCAGGTACAAATTTAAGGAGACAGGGAAAAACTGAAACCTAAAATTAAAACAGTTGTTTTACCTACTAGAAAAGGTCTTGTATTTTGAGGACAGAAGGACTCCAGACTCCTTGATCTAGAAAAAGGACCTAAAAGAGGTGAAGGACACTTCCAAAGCATAATTAAAATGTAAAATGGATATTGGTGATGTGGTTTGAAAGAACCATTTGTGGACAGCAATTGCCAATACAACGTATATTAGTCAGCAAATTCAAAAGAAATTATTTCTTCTTTCAACAGTATACTGTTAAAAAATATAGTTTAAGAAAGTGAAGCAAAATATTTTTCTGTCTTAGCTGACAAAACCAAGAATATTTAATGGGATTCAACAAATATCATAGTGTTGTTGTTGAGACCCAGAACATCCGACCTACCAGAAAGGTGTAAGGTAACTGTTTGGACGGCCGGGAAGTGTCACCCAATTTAGACCGGAACCCAGTGGGGGAGGCATCCACAGGGACCGTACCCTGTCAGATTTGTTGAAAATAACAGCATGTGAGGAATTTTTACAATTTATTCATTTAACAAATACAGTACAGGATCTATTATCTGGAATGCTTGGGACTTCAGGCATTCTGGATAAGGGGTTTTTCCATAATTCAGAACACTTTTTTCTAAAACTTACTGGAATGGTCTCAAATATCATTATCGAAAATTATAATTCATTTTTAAAACATAAATGTATTAAATACAGCTTTTTTACAATCTATATGAAAAATATACTTGGTTAACTAAAATGTAAATTACATGTATTAGTGTTTAGGAAAATTTTGAAAGAAAAAAAAAATATCTGAAAAAAGTTGATTATTCAGATTTTAAACCCCTGTATCCTAGGAAAACAATTAAGCAATATGTTGTAAATCAGAAACACTTGTTTAACACCTGTGTCACCTCTTCGGCATTATCATAGCAGACCACCGTGAAAAAATCAAAACAAGCATGATTACAGTTTATTCCGAAGTGGTTAGGCTACCTGCAAGTGCGGCTGCAGAAACGATATAATTTGGCTGCCGTCAAGTGCGGACGTGCATTGAGCTACCTGCCAGTGGGCTACCGTCAAATTAACTGGATAGTTGTTGTCTGACGGCGGAATTATATTTCGTTCACACTAATGTTAGATGACAGTGTTATTTAAATTGGAATTCTTCAAATATATTTAAAAATAAATTATCGATAAAAGAATTGAATTTTAGGGTTTCTAGCTCCTACAAATGTATATATAGCATTAAAATAAAGCTTGAAGAATGAAGCGATTCCTTTTTTCCACTTATATTTTTCTGAAAATAAAATATAATAATCTTACTAAACTTTTTAAAGAACTTGACAAGATGTATTTGATCACAAAAATTTTCTAATTAATAGACCCGAGGATAAAGGATTTAAGTTGAAGGGATTTTTGAGCTATGATGTATTATTATGACTTTCGACAAGGGTTGACACAGCAACCATGTGTCGATTGAATGAATTTGACTTTTGGTGATGAAGTATAATCCAAAGAAGCAATTTACAACTGGTTTAAAGAATTCCATCTTGGACAGAGGAGTCTCTTTGATGAATTTAATGAAGGTCGGCCAAGAATTGCTGCGATGCCAGAAAACATTGATTCTGTGCTAGTGGCATAGCGAGGGTGTAGAACACCTGGGGATATAGATAAATTTGTGCCCATTCAAAAATAGGGTGCAATAGAATATGCCAGAATAATTATACATCAATCAATCATGCATCATTCTTATTGAAGCATACACTTTTCAATTATTAATCACTTTCAAGCATCATTTTTAATTGCTTCAATTGCTGTTTTTAAAATATAAATTTCAATTTTCTGTTTGAATGATTTTGACTTTCATATGTTAGTATTCATGAAATAAAAAAATATATAAAGTTATCATTTTAAAAATATTATAGTGTTTATTTTCAGCATGAGTTATAGTAAACATCTCTTTCTATTTTAACTACATAGTATGGGAGAAGTAAAGAAAAAAAAATACAAATAGATTAAATCAAATAATAAAATTATAATAAATATATCTAAATGAAAATTAAAATTTAAACAAAAGTCTCTCTTACAGAATGTTTGTGATGTAAAACTGTCTCAAAACACAATTATCACTTCGTTACTTCTGATAACCAAGAATGGGTAGTCATATTTTACATTGCTCATGTGTTTGAGAATATAGAAATTAAGTGAGTTTCACTTGCATGTATTGAGAAGCTTTTTTCCTACTAGTTATCAATGAACAGATAGCTGAATTTTCTCATTCTTTTTAAAAGTAATCGAATGTAATCAATCCTTGGCAATCTGCGACTCTGTCCCAATTACATCTTACCATGAAATAAATGAATTAAGTGCTAAATACAATGAGCACAATTCCGTACGTTCTTCTTATTAACATTATATATTTTGTTCAAAAATGCTGAAAAGGAAATCGGTTAAAATACACCACATTTCAATTAGTGTTTTTTATTTTGATTTAAATGTATAATAATTTGATACTTAAAAAGATCTAACATTAAAATAATTAATTTTAAAATTAAGTTACAAACTTATATTTTGATATGACCTGATCACATGGGTTTTTTTATTTTTCTTACTTTCACTCAAAATATCTTTGAAACTATAAAGATATAAATATAAAGCAACAAAAATATGTACTATTAGGAAATTTAGTTTTTAAATCTCTCTCTCTCTCTATATATATATATATATATGCAGGCAGCCCTCGACTTTCGCACAATTTGCTATTTTGCACATTTTTAAAAGCTTTTTGTCTATAATGTAAAAATCGTTCGCTTCCATACAGTCACTCCTATAGGAGCGTAATAGCTTGCGCTCACTCACACATTGCCGCCTAGAGTAGAGAACTTTTCGGAATCATTGTGACGTCACTAGGATTCTGAGCAAAGAGCTAGTAACAGGTTTAGTCTTGCGTTAGCAAGTGATAGCTACAGTGATAGCTACTTTTAAATGATATTATATGAGGACAATAATGAATCAGGCCATCAAGGCAACTGACAGGGAAGGTGGGCCTACATTAAGAGATTTTTGGAAGAACTATAATATATGGAACCCAATAAACAATTTTGGAGACTCATGGGCTGAAATAAAAGAGTCAACAATGAAAGGTTCCTGGAAACAATTATGCCCACAAATGATGAGTGATTTTTTAAATTCTGTAGAAACTGCAGAAACTATCACAGATGAAATAGTTAGCCTAATGAATGAACTAAACTTGGACTTCAACAACAAAGATGTTAATGAGTTGATTGAATCTCACTCAGTACCTCTGTCAAATGAATACTTAATTGAGCAACAAGAGTTAAATGAAATACACAATGAAAGTGAGGAAGAAGAAGCTGATAAAATCGTCAAGACTTTGACAATCAAAAATAGGAATGAAGTCTTCATGCATCTTGACAAATTTTTGACTATCATGGAAGAATGCAATTCCGATAGAGAACGTATATCTCAAGTATGTAGGCTGATTGAGAAAGACACAGCATGTTATAGAACTCTTTATTAAGAAAAGAAAAAAAGGGTGGTATTCAACTAACTCTTGACAAGTTTATAAAGAAAACACCTGAAAGCACTTCAACAAGCCTTGTTAACTTAATTATCTATATTGATAAATAAATACTGTTATTATTGATAAATAAATGTTTTAAAATACAATTTTTGATGGTTTTTTTTTTTTACATAACTCTACTTTCGAACATTCAACATTCACACACATTTTCAGGAATTCATTCAGCTGCTCCAAGTCCTAGGACGAGCCGGATGGTCTGGGCTTTCGACACATTTTCAGGAACCAATTATGTACGAAAGTTGAGGGCCGCCTGTATATTTATTTTTTAAATACACTTTAACACATGAATAATTTTACAGCGAAAACATTTTATACATTTGTTTCGAATTATATATAATTAAAATAAAAGTTACTTGGCCGTAAATTATTTAGGTAGATACTGACCATCTTGTTTCTCCTGATGTTTCGCCAATGTTTGTATGTCAAATTTCATAATCCGGCGTGATCTGGTAATTGCTCCAGAGGCATAACAAACACACACACAGACATTGTATTTTATTTTTATAGACTAAGATATATTTCTTTACTAGAAAATATACCTGGCTTTTGCACGGAAGTTAAAGCAGGGTAGTTATATAGAATAATAAAATAAATTAATTTTATTTGTATAAATAACAGTATAAATTGCATGCAATCCTTGTACATCGGTGCAATGGCCATGATACAAACCTTCCCCCATCACCACAAAACCGAGACCCATCATTTGGAGATTCTACATTCTATGTTGAAATCTACCGAAGGACACAATTTAAATCTTAATTTTAACAATCTCAGCACAACCCATTTATATATTGGCCATATCATCCGCAAACAATGTGATGTTTATATTTTCCAATAAATAAGCATTCGCTACTTAAATAATACAGATAACAGCACTCAATTTCCAAATCATCTGTTTTGAACTAAAATCATTCTCGAGATACAAATACATGAAAATCCTTAATATCACAAAAAGTTCATTTATACCAGAAAATTATTGATATCTCAGCTAATTTTCATCCAATTTCAGTCACATTTTAGCATGATATTCATAATGATATTATAATACCAAATAAAGGGAAACAGGATGACATCTTTTGAATTCAGAGATTTAGAAAACCCATAAATATATATATGCACTTATTGCGATCAGCTGTTTTTCTCCTCAAGAATCAATGTCTGCCCAGCTGCTTCATTATTTCTGAATCTGAGGCAGCTCGCCGCAAAAAAATAAGGATGGAAGGCATGGCTAAAATCAACTGGTACAAAGTCAAATCTCTGTTGAATGTATGGGCACTTGGCAGAACATCTATTGCGATGACTGAATGCGATCACTTAAAACATTACAAAAAATAAAATTATTTATGAAATAAAAAAAAAATTCTTTGTTAGAAAGTTGAGATATATACAAAACTTTTCTCCAAATTATAGAATTGTGCTAATCTTAATTTTTGGATGCAATGATATATACATATCAGATAATGTAAAAAATGCAAATTTTGATAAATTAAAAAAATATATATATATAAAGGAATTGTCTCACAGATTTGATTCAAACATTACACAAAAGAACATTCCTTGAACTTTTCAGTGGTGTTAAGATGGAAACTATGTGTTAATAGTTTAGGTCACTAAGGAATTGATTTATATGAATATCATCCAAAATAGTTGTAAATCGGGCTAAAATATAAAATAACTAAAAAACTGATTTGAAATCAAATAATAATAATGCTGAGGTGCACTTATTTGGGTCTCGAAGTACTTGTGTACCAAATTTCATATCCATGTGGTGGCTAGATTTCCCACTATAGCCTGCACACACACACAGAAAAATGCACAGATATTTTCCTTCATTATATGTAAAATAACTTTCTCTAGAAAATCACGGGCTTCTGTGTTTTTTTTTTTATGACCACCTACCCATCACTCAACTAGGGTCACTACCTTAAAATCGCCTGGACCGAAAATCATGCCCAATCCAATCCTAGGTGCAGCCACATGTCCAAGAATTTCATGAATGTCAGTGCTGGGAGTGGATAGAGCTGGGAGCTCCCAGCACACAATGAGTGCTGGGGGATGTGTTACACCTATTGCTATATACAAATATACATATGTATATACATATGTATATTTGTATATGTATATGTATTGGGTTGTCCGAAAAGTTCGTGCCGATTTTTGGTAGGTGGCGTAAGAACAGGTCTGAATATATCAGAACGATTGAAAACAAATGACACGTGTACATATCGTAAAAGATGGTACTTCAGGCATATTTGGAAAAAAATTTGGTTACGATACGTTAATTTCTGTCAGTTTTATACGCCTTTGAATATGGAAGAAAACAAAGTGCATTTTAGGCATTGATTGCTTTTCTTTTACCTGAAAGGCAAAAATGTCACACAAGTGGCAAACAAGATATGTGTTGGGTTATACTTTTAGATATTTAATAATTTTAGGTATTTTGTTTTTAGTTTAAATGTGTTCAGGGGTCTTATTTACATAGTCATTCTCTTTTAGTTATTCATCTTCCAATTGTTTAGGTTTTGATATTCTTCTGTTCCAAATATATTGTATTCCATAGGTTTTGTTTTAAAAACGGCAAAAGTTCGTTCTTTTTAGGTTTTAGCAATTTAAATTTATTTAAATTGGTTAATTTGTGATTCCATTTATTGCCCTTTTTATTCCCTTTAATTTGATTCCAAATTTATTGCTCTCGGTTAAAAATTGGTTAATTCATCGCAATTTTACAGTTTTATTCTATTTTCAGCATTTTAAATATTTCAGAATCGTCCATATTTAAATTATTGCCGAATTCGTATTTTCCAAATCGTTTCACTTCATTTCCTTTTAATTTTCGTCTGCTTTGAAATTCCATTTCTCTTCTTTAAAGTTTCGAGTTTTTAATTGGTTGACCGTAATATTAAAATCGTCTGTCATTAATTATTTTATCGTTCATCGATAATTTTGTTTACAATCTGTGGCAGCGATGTTTCGCAGTATATAAGCAAATCGCGCACTTTTTCGATCTCTTTGCTCTTTGCTCTTTTCTTTCTCTTTCTCTTGTCGTCTCTTGATTGGAATTGAAATGTAGTCATATAGAGTTGTTGTTTTTAGCGCCTCGGCGCGGGCCGAGCGAAATTCGAATGCGGCATGCGTTCTGAGGAATGAACGTTTTATTTCCCGGCCTGCCTGTAATGTGTGTGGTATCCTGATAGCAGAGAGTTATTTACTTGAAATAACGTTGCGAGCGAAGTGATTGATGTCTACTGAAGTATCGTCGGCGCCTTTGGAATAGTTGTTTACTTCCGGAGGTCAGATTTGTTCTTTCATAGTGAACTGAGTAGTTTAAATTTTCCGAGTCTTAGGACCGGACCTCCAATTGTTTACTTCACGGTTTTGATGATGGAACTATCTGTTCTTTTGTTCCGAGCGATGTCCACTGGCGCTCTGCTACTCTCGGCTAAAAATTTTATGATGTGAAGGAGCCGCCCGTTTTTGTGCAGATCAGGCCTCGGGAGTGTTCTTTTCGTGGAGTCTTGGAGCACCATATTCCACTTGAATGGTTGGACTCACTTGATGTGCTGATGCTTTGCGGGACGTACGTCTCCATTTGGCCTTTTCTGGAGCAGGAAGGGACTGCACCCAAGCTGATGATGACTGACATCAATTTCGTCCTCGGGACCTTGCCGTTCAGCGATTTCCCGTTTATGGGTGATATCTTTTCAGTAATTTTATTCTTTTGCAGTATTTAAAGTTAAATTAAATTAGCATGACTAAGACCCCTTTCACTTATTTATTTTAAGTTGCGAATCCTGTGGTTATCTTCTTTAACTTTTGTTCTAAATTTCCCTTTTGGCTAACTGATGTTCTTTTTATTCCAAATTTTAGTTTTGATAAATAGTTGTATAAGTTTAATATTGTTAACTTTAAAATTTAATATTCTAACGTTTTTACTACCACTATACGACCGGCCGAACCATTCTATTTATTTATTTAAGTTGTTTATTGGATTTGTTAGTTAATGAGATGTAAAATATTTTGGAAATTATTTTAAAAGTGAAGTTTAAAATTTTAATAAACGTTAGATTTTTGAAAACCTAAAATCTGTGTTCTCTCTTTTATTTTACTTTAATGCATGTTTTTATTTTTAGGAAAGTTCCATTTAATTACATATTTAGTTACATATTTGTAAATTTAGGGAGAAACTGGTCAAATGGTGCATTTTCATATGTAATTTTGATGATGTTTAGGTTTAAAAACTTTGAGAATTTGGAATATTTAGAAATGCTTTTAGTGTATCATAAATGCACTTTTTCTACCCAACAATTAAATACAACTTTTTCTACCGGACAATTGGCGCCGTTTGACCAGTCTAGGGGCTTATTCATGCTAACTGTAATATATGTTCTTAATAATTTTTGTTCTTAAAAATGAAATTTCAGTAAAATATATTCCATACCTGTTTATTCTAAAAGTAATTACTATTGAGATTTTGATAAGATTTTAAACTAAGGCTGGATATTTTAGAATGTTCTTAAACTAAATTAGAGTAATTTACTTTAATATTTTGATTAAAATTGGAATTTTAGGATTAATTTAAATATTTTCATTTAGAATTTTTTGAGGAAACTTTGGAATTTTTGAATTTGACATTTTCATTTAGAATTTTTATTTAAGCATTCCTTAATTTAAGTTAATTTGATTTGAATTTTATTATTTGAAGTAGTGTAAAATTGCATTTAATTCATAAATTTAAGAGATTATAAGTATTTGAAGAACGCACTTTATAGTATTTACATTTTTTGTTCTAATCCCATCTCATTAACAAATTTTTTTTATTTTGTTGTTCTTGTAACCCACGCTCCCAGCAACACTTAAAATTGTTTTGATAAAATAGAGAAAAATTAATTGAGTAAATTTAATATGAGAATATTTTTTTTTTATTAAGTTAAATTGTATAGAATTAAAGCAGTAGTTTTTCGACTTAGAATTTTTTGTATGTTCTGATTTGGAATTGATATTTAAATGCTCACTGATATGTGAATGTAGATGATGAAATGCTGTTGAATTATTGAAAAATTGGGTAATGCAGGTGTTTTTTACACTCCAATATGAGTGTGACATAAATGTCATCTTGAGTTATCTTGTTCTTCACATTGATCATTTGTTTGGTTTTCACACTCAAATAGAGTGGTGATAAAATCAGTTTGTTTGTTCTTAATTCTGAATCTGATATTGATATTTTTATACTGTCTTTAAAATTTTTTTTTTGGTCGTTAAAGTGGATAAATTTATTTTATTATAGGAGAATTAAATTTTTTTTTAAGTGGAATATTTAAAATTGTGCAATGCAATTTGAGTTCTTTTGGTTTTAAAAATTTAAATGGGGATTTGTAATTTGATTTTCCCTTTGGTATTTTGTTTAAAGGAATTATGATACACTTGGGTGTTAGTGAATTTAAATGTACTACTTATACTTGATGGATATTTTTGTGCTATTTTTTTGGGTTCAAAAAAGATTCACAACCTTTGAGAGGACTCACAACCCTCGGCCCCTTGTCTTAATTTTTTTTGATTTTTATGAGAATTGTTTGAGATTACCAGAGAGATACAGTTATGATATTTGAGTTTATTGTTGTTGAGAGTGCAAGATGTTGCACAATAATTAGTAGAATCGCGTTTATTGATATTGGTGTAAAATGATGCATAAGGTCATTTTAATGTATATTTGTATTTTAAACGATCTAATTTGCCAAGTAATCAGTTTATAGTATAATTTGTAAACAAGTCGGTTAAATTTGTGTTCAGTTCCAAATTGTTAGGGAATTGAGTTTGTTATTTTGGGGGTAAATATTCCACAAATTTTTTGTTTGTAACTTGAGCCAACTTTGATATTATTATTTAAATTGAAAATTATGCTTCGAATAATTGTTTTCTTTGTAGAGGAGGAGATTGATGATGAATTTGTTGATTTGTATGTATTGGTTGTTATGTTGAAGGTACCATTTCAAAATTTATTGTTTAGATTATTGGAATTCTTTGGCTGGTCCAAAGTTTTCGTTAAAATTTATGTTTATTCATGACAGCTAATGATATGGAGATCTGTTTATTATTTTTCTACTGTTTCTCTTTGATGACGTATTTGTTGGAGCATCTTAAAATGAATTGATGAATTTTCA
Organism: Amaurobius ferox; assembly: GCA_951213105.1. Classification (NCBI taxonomy): domain Eukaryota; kingdom Metazoa; phylum Arthropoda; class Arachnida; order Araneae; family Amaurobiidae; genus Amaurobius; species Amaurobius ferox. The sequence goes on along the minus strand of OX578135.1, from coordinate 135,224,727 downwards.
TAATATAGAGTTATAATGAAGTTAGAGAGTTTAATGTTGAATCTACATGTTTATTTTAGAGTTGAAAAATTTATGATCTGATATTATGAGAGTGTTTAGTGAAGTTATTGTTTGATTTTTGATTTATTTATAAGGAATTTGATTTTCTATATGATTTTTATGGCTCATGTTACAGATGTAGTTGAGATTTTGATTTTTTTTTTCTCTCCTTCGTTTCGCGAAATTTTGTCATGTGTTAGCTAAAATTTTTCATTTTTCAAATGAAAAATTTTTTTGGGACGTTCGAAGGAGTTGTTGGGTTATACTTTTAGATATTTAATAATTTTAGGTATTTTGTTTTTAGTTTAAATGTGTTCAGGGGTCTTATTTACATAGTCATTCTCTTTTAGTTATTCATCTTCCAATTGTTTAGGTTTTGATATTCTTCTGTTCCAAATATATTGTATTCCATAGGTTTTGTTTTAAAAACGGCAAAAGTTCGTTCTTTTTAGGTTTTAGCAATTTAAATTTATTTAAATTGGTTAATTTGTGATTCCATTTATTGCCCTTTTTATTCCCTTTAATTTGATTCCAAATTTATTGCTCTCGGTTAAAAATTGGTTAATTCATCGCAATTTTACAGTTTTATTCTATTTTCAGCATTTTAAATATTTCAGAATCGTCCATATTTAAATTATTGCCGAATTCGTATTTTCCAAATCGTTTCACTTCATTTCCTTTTAATTTTCGTCTGCTTTGAAATTCCATTTCTCTTCTTTAAAGTTTCGAGTTTTTAATTGGTTGACCGTAATATTAAAATCGTCTGTCATTAATTATTTTATCGTTCATCGATAATTTTGTTTACAATCTGTGGCAGCGATGTTTCGCAGTATATAAGCAAATCGCGCACTTTTTCGATCTCTTTGCTCTTTGCTCTTTTCTCTCTTACTCTTCTGTTTATTGATTGGAACCCAAGATGTGATCTGTTAAAGTTGTTGTTTTCAGCGCTTCGGCGCGAGCCGTAGTTCGAATCCGGCGAGCGCTCTGAGGAACGAAAGTTCTTTTTTTTTTATTCCCGGCCCAGTAATTGTGCTCTGTTTATTTATTATTCGAGTTTTAATCTAAACATTCAAGAGCTGTTGAAAATGTTGCGTCTGATGGCTGAGAATTGTTATGTCTATAAAGACAGGATGTTTTGGTTTCTTGTCTCTTCAGTCATTTAATTAGCAATCCACCGTGTTCCCAGCTGTTTGCGATGTCGGCCGAGGAGTCTTTACCCGCCAATTAAGAATTTTGTTTATCTTGTCAAGCAGAGTAGCTCTATCTATGATGGATGGAATGCACATTTCCGAAAATTTAAGACGGACATATGGTCTGTATTCTGTTCTGATGCCAAAAGTCAGCTACAACTGTTTGGAAGAAATTGTTTAATTCCATCGTTACTAAACATCCTGTTTTGGGAATATCCCCTTGGAAAAGGGATCCGGTTAAGGATTTTCCTCTCTAGAGATGGACATAATTCTCCTTTGCTGTGTTCTGCGTTTCAAGAGGTGTTCCTTGGGATCTTTGGTGACTTTTCCCTGTGAAGTTCCTTCCTGCTGATCCTTGCAGTTCCTTGGAGCATTTGGTGAAACCTTTGCTAATTATATCTCTCAATAGTTAAAATATGTTTATATTCCAATTGTTTTCAGTTTAATTGTGTTAGTAGAATAAGACCCCTTTAGACTTATATATTTTAGGTCACCTGAACCTGTGGTTATCTTTTAACTTTTGTTCTAAATTCCCTTTTGGCTAACTTATGTTCTTTTTATTCCAAATTTTAGTTTTGATAAATAGTTGTATAAGTTTAATATTGTTAACTTTAAAATTTAATATTCTAACGTTTTTTTTTACCACTATACGACCGGCCATTCCATTTATTTTTATTATTTAAGATGTTTGATTTAATTAAGATAGTTAATGAGATGTAAAAAGTTTTAAAAATTATTTTAAAAGTGAAGTTTAAATTTTAATAAACGTTAGATTTTGAAAACCTAAAAATCTGTGTCTTTCTTTTACTTAAAAATGTTTTTATTTTTTAGGTAAAGTGCCATTTTTAATATTTTACAAGAGTACATATTTGTACACGTAGGGAAACTGGTCAATAGGTCCTCTTTCAGTTTATTTAAGACTTTCAGTTACATTTTTAGGTTTGAGAAACTTTAGAACTTTTTCAGAGTGCTAGAGTGTTTTCAGGTTAGATGAACTTTACAAATTTCAGTGTATTTTAGAAGCACTTTCAGATTTATTTTCAGATGACATTTAGGTTTTAAGAACTTTGAGTAAGAACTTTCAGGAATTTAGAATGTTTAGAATCATTTAGAAATGCTTTTAGTATATCATAAAGTCATAATGTTCCTTTCTCTTCCCCTCCCCCCCAACAATTGGTGCCGTGACCAGGATATATGTAAGAGCTTTAAGAACTTGAATGCTTTTGAATGATGGAATGTGTTTTAATATATCATAAAATGAAGTAGATTTCCCCCCCCCCCCCAACATATGCACTGTTTATGACGAAGGTGCTGTAACTAAAAGAATTGTGCAGAAGTGGTTTGCTAGGTTTAAAGCTGGTGATTTCAACCTTAAAGATCAAGAATGCCCAGGTAGGCCTGCCACAACAGATGAAGATCAGATTAAAACACTGATCGAGAATGATTTTTGGTAGGTGGCGTAAGAACAGGTCTGAATGTATCAGAACGATTGAAAACAAATGACACGCATACATATCGTAAAAGATGGTACTTCAGGCATATTTGGAAAAAAATTTGGTTACGATACGTTAATTTCTGTCAGTTTTATACGCCTTTGAATATGGAAGAAAACAAAGTGCATTTTAGGCATTGATTGCTTTTCTTTTACCAGAAAGGCAAAAATGTCACACAAGTGGCAAACAAGATAAGCACTGTTTATGACGAAGGTGCTGTAACTAAAAGAATTGTGCAGAAGTGGTTTGCTAGGTTTAAAGCTGGTGATTTCAACCTTAAAGATCAAGAATGCTCAGGTAGGCCTGCCACCACAGATGAAGATCAGATTAAAACACTGATCGAGAATAACCCACGCTATACGACATGTAAATTAGCAGAAATGTTAAATATGTAAAAATCCACCATCCACGAGCAAAATCTGATGGATTGCATTTCCATTTATGACTCGCTCTATAAACTCTACGAGGAGACACCATTTTTGAAGCAAGTAGTGACGGGGGGGGGGGGGGGGGGGGGGATGAAAAATGGATCATTTATAATAATGTTGAGCGAAAAAAGATCTTGGGGAAAGCAGAATGAACCACCTTTAGCCACCCCAAAAGCCGGTCTTCATCCAAAGAAGGTCATGCTCTGTGTCTGGTGGGATTGGAAAGGGATCCTGTACTGTGAGCTTTTACCAAACAACGAGATGATAAATTCAGAGAAGTATTGTTCCCAATTAGACGAATTAAAGACAGCAATTGAACAAAAATGTCCAGAAATAGCAAATCGGAAGGGCGTCATGTTTCATCAGGACAATGCACGACCTCATGTGTCTTTGATAACTCGACAAAAGTTGTTGGAGCTCGGTTGGGATATTCTACTCCATCCACCATATTCACCAGACCTCTCACCCTCTGATTTCCACCTATTTCGATCATTACAAAATTCCCTTAATGGAAAAAACTTCAACTCTTTGGTCGAGATAAAAAATCACGTAGAAAAGTTTTTCGCTGAAAAACCTGAGAGATTCTGGAAGGATGGAATTTTCAAGTTGCCTGAAAGATGGAGAAAGGTTGTAGAACAGAATGGCACCTATATAATTTAATAAATGAATACTAAAATTTAAATCTTCTGCATTTCAATTTCCCTTCAAAATCGGCACAAACTTTCCGGACAACCCAATATATATATATATATATATACATACATATATATATATATACATACATATGTATATATGTATATACATATATATACATATATATACATACAGTCTACAGTCGAGCCTGCATATAGCGAAGTCGCATGGGACACTGAAAATTATTTGTTATATCCGATATAATAAAAAAATGGACTTACCTGCATGTTCTAAAGCTAAAGAATTTTCACACGAAGGCTAAAACTTCATTACATAAGTGGGAAAAAGTCTGTAACTTTCTTTTGAACAGTTGAATTTACAACACATTTACATAATTCTTTTTCTAGTGCACTTAAATTATCACAGCAGTCAATGTTACGGGATTCAAAGAACGCACGCAAATTTTGAAGACTGTCCATGGCATATTTTAATGTCACTAATTGTCTATTTATTTCAATTTCAATGTCTTCCTCCTCGGAATCATCAGAAGTATTTTGTAACACTGCTGCAATAATGTCATCATCTGTTTCTTGTGCTTCAATTTCTATGTTGCAATCGTTAGCAACATAATCAGCAAAAGTAACATCTCCACCCAAAATTCCTTTTTCCTGTAAATTTTTTCACAGGGAACTTTCTTCAGGATCAGGTTTAGAAATGAAATCTGAGTCCCCAAGTCTTCCTAAAAATCCTGCATGCTTTCAGCAGTTTGGATGGTTTTCGGTTGAACCAAATGCCAGGCATCATCTAAAAATTGGCAAGCAATTTTAATATCCGCAACAAAATGTAGATAGATCAGTTTCTAGATTCAAAAGAATACGTCGAATAATCTGAGATCTGTAATACACTTTCATGCATTTTATTATGCCCATATCTAAAGGCTGCAGTTTTGATATAACATTCGGTGGAAAGCGACACACTGTAATGTTTTTTAGTTTGATATTAATAGTATGAGCAGTGCAGTTATCAAGCAAAAGCAAAATGTGTTTACCCTTTTTTTAACATTTCGTCATTAAATCTTTTCAGCCATTCTTCAAAAATTACAGAAGTCATTCAGGCCTTTTTATTGTTTTGGTATATTACGGGCAGATTTTTGCAATTTTTGAAACATCATGAGTTTTTTGATTTTCCTATAACTAAAATCTTCTTTTCATCTGATCCGTCGATATTGCAGCAAAGAAGTTCCATTAGCCTGACTTTGGAATGTTTTCCTCCTTTACAAGGCTCTCTTTTCAATGCAAATGATTTTTCAGGCAAAAGTTGGTAAAAAAGACTAGTTTCGTCAGCATTAAAAACATCTGATAGTTTAAACTGTTCAATTAAATTTTGATTACTTTTCAACCAGTCCTGTACAGTAGCATTGTCGACTTGTGCCCTTTCTCCACTCACTGTTTTAAAAACAATCCCATGTCGATTCTTAAACAGCTGTAGCCATCCATTCTCTGGAACAAATTTGGCTTTCCTAAAATCTGTGCAAAATGAATGGGTTTTTTTTTAGAATGGGTCCATTAATCAGCACACTTTTGCTTTGCACAGTCTTAAACCATTTAAATAAAGCACTCTCAATATCTTCATGCATCGATCCACGAAATCGTTTCCTGTCAGAAACAGTTGAGTTTTAATTATACATTTTTAACAATTGAATTTCTTTAAGATTGTAGACAAAGAATTTACAGGGACTCCAAATTTATTCACTACCTCACATTTTTTCATACAACCTTCATCTACCAATTTTATTGCTTCAATTTTAGTTTCAAAAGACAAACACTTTCTCTTTTCACTAGACATTATAAAAACACTTACTAAAACTTCCCAAAGAACTATTCTGCACCTTGTAACAAGGCAAAATCACAATTGTCACCCTATATCCAGTTTACAATTCAAGGTTAAAACATGTGACCCTAGTGACCGATAAATAACCAACAAGCAAAAGCTCTTCCCCCACGTTTCTCGAAAATTTTTCTCCCTTGCCTCTCTCCTCTCTCATTTTTGTTGTCCACAATTGGGAAAAAAAAGGGGTTTTTGGTTCCTTGCCAGAACAAAAACTTCACAGTATCCAATATTCATGCTCCAATACTTCACTATATGCAATCTTTTTAACACTGTTTAATATTGCAGTTTCAAGGGGACAGAATAAAATTTGTAATAACCGATACTTCGCTGTATCAGAGCTCGCAATAAGTGGGCTCGATTGTATATATATATATATATATATATATACATATACACACACACACATATATATATATATATACATGTACACATATATATATGTACATGTACTATACATGTATATGGCAGAGAATAAGGGGACTGCTTTTTGAAAAGTTTTTCCATCGGAATTCAACTGGGCAAAACTAGATCAATAATGTTATGTGTAATATATATATATATAAAGTCATATACCTAGGTGAACTTTTTACAGGACACTGATAGAGTACAATTACAACTAGTGTAGCAAATATAAAATATTCTGAAAGAGAATAAAATATAATCAGGAAAATTACCAATGGTACAAAAGTAGATAAAAGTCACTTTAACATATTGCTCTACAACCAACTGAAGTCAGAATAGGATATTGCAATTGCACTCACCTAGGAAAGACTTGATGCACATAAGATAAAAATTAAGCTCTAGATCAATGATATAATCTTCATGTTTTGCAGATGGCTTTGAAAAATACTTGTGGGAAGTTTTCTCATATGCATCACATAATATGAATAAAATTATAAATTTCCATGCTCCCTGAAATGTGATAAAATTTAAATTAATTGAAATAATGATATAATTTATAGAATTTTGAATACTCTTGGGCTGGACTAAATCATATATTTCAAAATTCAAATTAATTATACTATGCTTCACTCTTAACACTTTAACAAGCTATAAAATATATAGTTGTTAGGTAATGCAAAATCAAAGTTATAATATCTAATATCAAAATTGTAATATAAGCAGACAATAATTTATTCAACATGAGTTTATTCTATTTATTGGGAATTAAAAGAAAATTGAATCTTACTTTAAGTTTTTATTCTTTATCACTTCTACAGAAGATTTATGCACTACTTAGGTTTGACCTTCCTCAGCCTATTGACGAAATTGCCTAAGTGGTCCTGCAGGCATATCAAACTGATGGCAAAATTCTCTCCAGTGTGGCCTATATCACTATTTTCAAACTACATAATTTTTTCCAATTTCAAACACCTGAGAAATATTAGTCACAAAACTTGCCATAAGGAAGTTTCTAAAGTTAAGATTGTGCTTTCATTGCTAATACCAGCATCTATAGACAATTTTGCACTTTTTAGTGATTTTTAGTATGGAACATAGGGGCTGAATTTCAGGACGGAATAGCAGGATTCCCACCAAAAAACTACAACTCCTGCCTCAAAAAAATTATGTGATGGGAGACTCCCATCTCCATATAAATGATAAATCATGTCTTAACGACTTTGATCTTTTGCGGCACAGGTGTACTTTAGATCTTACTCACAGAACTCCTTTGAATACTTTTACAGCAAAAAAATTGCGATCTGACAGGAGGTAATGTCCGGCATTTCAAAATTCTTTGTATTATTTTGCTTTCTTGGATACTATCACAGCTCCCTGCTCTTCTGGGAAATGTCTATGTTTCGGGAGGGGAGTGGTTCAAATAGGGGTCTGAGTTTGCACATCTAGGTGGGATTAGGACATCTATTCTCCATGGTGGAGAAGAGGGAATAGAACTAATCTCTCCTCAATGCTTGCATGCCTTGTTCAACAGTTTACAAACTGGATCTACAAGTCAAACTACTGATTTGTGGTTATTCATTGATTTCATTACTGATTTTAGTTATTCTATTTGAAAGATCTATTAGCTCACTTGTTTAAGGTTCATTATTTTCACATACATACTGTAATTTAGTTTATATTCACTTATGTTGCCGAGCATGCACATTTATCTTTTCCATCCATCTCCATCCCTTTATTATTTATTGCACATTAAATTAATTACACATGCTAATTTACACTTTTTATCCATTATTAATGTTAATTTTATTATTATTTTCACATACATAGTGCAATTGCACAATTTAGTATGTATTTTCATACGTTGCTAATAGTACACAGTTATTTTCCATCCATGTCCATCCATTTAATTATTGAACATTAGACTGACTAAACATGCTAATTTACACATTTTTATCCATTATCAAGTTTTATTTTTTATTACTTTTACATATATAGTGTGACTGCACAATTCAATTTATATTCTCGTGTGTTGTTAAGAGTGCACAATTATATTTTATCTATATCCCCTTATTATTGCACATTAGATTGACTAAATGAGCTATTTTTTTTTGTGCAATAACACATTTACAAATATTAATTGCAAATTAGCCTTGTGTTGTATAGCCAAGGTATATTCACTAATATACCTTGTGAGCAGGAGTTTAGCTCCCAAAATAGTAAAAAAAAAGGTTTAGAAATATCCTAAATAACACAAATTAATACTAAAAGAACAGTTCGAACCGAAATCAAAGGCTGGTCTAATGAGACTTTTTGACAACTTTTTTAATGAGAAACCAGTGCCAGGAGAACCAATCGGATTATTCATAGCTAGAATCAAGAAGTGGGTATCAAAGCTGAGAGATGCAGGCCACCCAATGGCTGAGGTCCTAGTCGCATTTCAAACGATAAGACACCTTGATGAGGACTACCGAGGGATTGTTCAAACTCTCTACAGATTGCCTGACGATAACTTCACATTAAAGCACATTGAGACCGAACTACTTGCCGAAGAAGACCGAATAGCTCAACAAAAACACGATGAGCAACAAAACGAAAGTAAGACTTTGGCTTTTAATGTTTTTAAATCTAAAAGTGCAAAAATGATTAAACCTAAATATTCTGTTTCTAAAAGTGTAAATTCAAGTAAACGTGTAAGCCCTTGCCATGTATGCAAGGCATATGGCTATTTAAAGGCAAATTGCAAATCTTACCATGCCAAATTAAGTGAAATTCAAAATAGTATTGAGAATTGTAATGTTGAATCGACCGACAAATTCGATTGGGTTGTTGACACGGCAGCAACTAAGCATTTCTGTAATAATTTAGACTTATTTGATAAATTTAAAGAGCTGAAAGGAACAACAATGTCCTTAGCTGCCAGAGATCAAGAAAGCCCAATCAAAGGTGTCGGATCGATCAACATGTATGTAAAAATGGAAAATATTAAGAATTCAATTATTTTAAAAGATGTAATGTATTCGCCTAAATTATGAAGGAATTTGATTGCTGCTTCGCTTTTAGAAGAGCAAAATTGCAATTTTATAGGCAAAAATGGTTTTCTTACTTTTTTTAAACCAGACGGTAGCAAATGGTTCTATGCTAAAAGAAACAACGTCTTGTATTTCCTTAAACCTCAATATGATACTAAAGTTAAAAATTTTAATGTTGAGGAGTCAAATGGAAAAGAAAGTACTAAGCCTAAAACTGAAAACGCAAAATCTAAAGACTCTAGTGTTTTTAAAAGTAAATGTAAAAATGATTCTAATGATTGTAAAACTAAAAATGGTAATAATGTTTTTAAAATCCCTTACACTTCTTTAAAAATTCTAATAAGCAAAGTAATTTTAAGACTTGCGAAATGGTGAAAAGTAAGAAAGATTGTAATGATGTAAAAAGTTAAAATGTAAATGCCAGCAAGGTTTTTAAAAATAAAATTATTAATTCAAATGTTAGTGCTTTTAAACCTAGAAAAACTTGTAAGTTTGATGTACTTAAAAGTTCAAGTTCACCCATTGAAGTCGGGGGAAATACAAGGTTGTGGCATAAAACATTTTGTCATATCAACTTTGATTATTTACATCATACTAGTAAAGTATCAGTTGTCAGGGGATTACCTAATATCAGTGTAAGAAAAGTAAACTGTAAAGGTTGTAACTGTTGTAGGTTGGCAAAAACCAGAACGATTTCTTTCAAACCCATCAGAAGAATCCGATCAGAAAAACCATTGGAACTAATCCATATGGATGTTTGCGGGCCAATGCTAAAACCATCGCGTGGAGGAGCTAGGTATTTCCTTAGCATTACCGATGATTTTTCACGCAAAGTAACTGCATATCCAATGAAAAAGAAATCTGAAGTTTCTGACAAATTTAAACAGTTTCAACAAAGATCAGAAAGATTTTTAAATACCAAAAGTTTAAATGTAAGAACTGCCAACGGTATGGAATTCTGTAGCACTGAATTTGAGAAATTTTTAATATTCTAAGGCATCAAAGCGAAAAGGACAAACACGTATACACCCGAGCAAAACGGGGTTTCTGAAAGATTTAACTTAACTGCTTTGGATTGCGTTAGAGCTATGTTAAATGATAGCAACTTAAAAGATGATTTTTGGGCAGAGGCCTTACTATGTTTTGCATACGTCAAAAATCGAATTTGCCACAAATTCAAAAGTCTGACTCCGAACGAGTTACACAGTGGCAGGAAGCCATCAGTTGCGCACCTCAGAGCATTTGGGTGTCAAGCCTTTGTAGACAAGCCTAAACAACTTAAGGGGAAATTTGATATGAAGGCACAAGAGGGCTTTATGGTGGGATATGCATTGAAAACTCGGGGGTATAAGATATGGCTCTTAGATGAAGGGAAAATAATCGAAACTAAAAATGTTAAATTTAATGAAGAATGCAACGCAGAGGAAGGCGGTCTGGGACCCAATATAAATGATAAACCAAAAGAAAAATTTACTCTCACATCTCACGAACCCACCCATCCAGACTCGTCTGATGAGGAGTATGTGGAAAGGGAAAAAGACGATCAGAGGAAGATCAAGACATTCCAGTTAGTGATGAGGAAATGGGGTCCGCTGGTGATGATCGTCGAATCCCCGATCCAGATACTACTTGGATCAGAAAGGTTATTCCAAGGATGACAGGAACGAGAAAGGATATTTATTACTATTACAAAGGAAAGGGACCTAGGTTGAGATCACTAAAAGATATAGAAAATTTTTGTGAGAAAAATAAAATAAAATTTGATAAAAAGATTTTCAGTTTTAAGGGGGATCAAGGGAGATCATGGGATTGGCCAGAAGCCAACATTGTAGAAATCCATATTCCTAGGAACTACAAGGAAGCGGCTAATACACCCCAATCCAAAGAATGGAATACAGCCATGGCAGATGAATTAGGTGTCATGAAGGAAAGAGGTGTCTGGGACTCAGTGCCTGCACCTGTTTCCGACAAAGGAATCGGTTGCCGTTGGGTGTATACAGTCAAAAGAAACGAAAGGGGTGAAGTTAGCAGGTATAATGCCAGACTTGTAGCTCAGGGATTTAACCAGGAAAAGGGGCAAACTTACGAAGAAGTATTTAGCCTGGTAATTAACTTTACAATCGTTAGGATGCTTTTTACTATCTTTGTATGTTTATAAAGTGGTTCCATACTCAGCTTGACATCAAATGTGCATATTTATATGCCAATCTCAATGAAATAATATTCATGAAACAGTCCCCAGGATTTTTTGACAAAAACAAAAGTGGATATGTATGTCAGTTAAACAAAGCGATTTATGGCTTGCACCAAAGCGGTACAGAATGGTATCTTGAGTTAGACCAGGTTCTCAGAAAACTTAACTTCATAAAGTTTTTTAAGTGGTGCTATTGTGCATATAATTTTAATAATAAGGCTTTATTGATTGTTTAAGTTGATGACATAATATTATTTGCCAAAAATCAAATGGATCTAAATTCTGTAACTTCATTACTACAATCTAAATTTGACATTAAAATGTTAGGAAAAACAAAAATGTTACTGGGTATTGAATTTGAGGAAAAGCATGATAAACATTTCATCCATCAAAATCAATACATCGCAAAAATTTGTGACAAATTCTCAAAGTTTAAATATCCCATTTCAAGTTTACCCATATAGTTAAAGGTGTAGTTTTAAGCAAAACAGATTGTCCAGCAAATCATGCAGAAATCGAGTAAATGAAGAACATACCTTACAGAAACTTATTGGGTTGTTTATCATTTCTTGCCAGCAGAACTAGACCTGATATTAGCTATGCCGTAAACATCTTATCCCAATTTTAGGAAAACCCAGGCATTAAACACTGGGATGTTTTACTTAAACTTCTAGGGTATGTAGATAAAACAAGGGATTTTAAACTAAACTTATCAAACATTCAATCTGTAAATTTAAATTGTTTTACTGATTCTGACTTTGCAACTAATCGGGATGATTGAGTATCAATGGGAGGCATGATATTTTTTGTAGATAGGGTACTTATTTCATGGAGGACATTTAAACACAAATGTGTGAGTTTGTCTACAATGGAGGCTGAATATATCTCATTAACCGAATCGGCAAAGGAAATGGTGTGGGTACAGAACATATTACTTGAATGTACTAAACTTAGTGTTAAGTTAGGAAATAGTGTAATATTCTGTGATAACCAAGCAGCCATAAACTTTTCCAATTCACCCATTGAGAATCATAGAACCAAACACATTGATGTTAAATATCATTTCTTAAGAAATCTAGTGGAAAAGAAGCTCTTTGAGATTAAATTTGTAAATAGCAAAAATAACAAAGCTGACGGTTTTACGAAACCTATCACCAAAGAAGCAATCTCTAAATTCTGTGAAATCTTTAAAACTTAAGATGTTTAAATTCTAAATAGAAATCTAATGTAAACAAGTTAAATTCATTCTAAATTATATAGTTGTATTTTTCAAAATTAACTTCAACACTTTTTCAAAACCAGCATTGTGTAGTTTAGTTACCAATGTGTTTATACTGTGTGGCGAAGATTTTAAAAGTTTTTGATGCATACTAAAAATAACTTACATATTTTTCGATCTCTCAACATGTAGTGCAGTTACTGTTGAGTTTATACTGAGTGGCGAAGTATTTAAAAGTTCAAGATTTTTCAATGCAATATACAAACTTTTTCAATCTCTCAACATGTAGTTTAATTACTGAGTTTATACTACGTGGCGATGTATTTAAGAGTTTTTTTAAATTTAAAAATTTGTATCTCCTGTTTTTGGCACAGAGATATTTTAAATTTGTTTTCTCATGTAAATTGCATCATGATGTACTTTATACTTTTTTAAACTTTGTCTTGGATATATATGATTATACACTAAAATTTATACATGATATTTTGAAACTCTATAATGCAGTATATGTTAAACTGAAATTTAAATTTGATTACAATTTTGTATTTTTGTGGTTAGACAATTCAACCTGCAGGAGGGGGCCGCTTGTTAGAAAAACTTTGGTTGTAAACAAGCACGTACGTGAATCGGTCGATGTACGGTCTAAATTCTAAAGTAAACTTTGTTCTCATTGGCTAATCGCTTTCAGATCGCTTGTTTAGAAGTTTTATCTCGGAAGAAGATTTAAGAAGATTATCTCGGTTATCTCTGTGATCTCCATCATTCTTCATGACATGTCTTTATAATCACGGATGATCGTTATCTCCATGTACGCCAGTTAAATGGCAATTTAAAAGGCCGATACTGTTAGGCCTAACTGCTGCTAAGTCTCTTGATAAAATTGTAATATTGACAAGACTTAGTTTATAATGTTCTACTCAACAATGTTACCATTTCTCGGAAGTACGGAAATGGATAAGTTTTCTCTGTGTTAACGTTGATGATATTAAGTTCGTGAAGAAATAAAACTTCGTTATTTTTCAAGTTCACTACTTTCAATTCACACCATTGTAATGCTCTGCTACTATGGTTTTTTCTATGAATTTTTCACCAAGTAAAGAATAAATTCCAACAGTAGGCTCGGGTTTGATTCCCGCCACTGCCAAAACTGCTGCCGTGTTCACGCGGAGTGCAATCACGTTAAACATGTGGGACCGTAAGTCCTTTCAAGAGGTTTGTGGTAGGGGAAGGAGGGTACGGTCCCTGTGGATGCCTCCTCCATTGGGTTCCGGTCTAAATTGGGTGAATAAAAAGAAAGTTATGGAAATTGTCGCGGGGGGCACAGTAGCCCAGTTGTTAGCACACAGGAATTGCACGCGGTAGGCACGGGTTCGATTCCTGCCACTGCCAAAACTGCCGCAGTGTTCACGTGGAGTACGATCACGTTAAACATGTGGGACGGTAAGTCCTTCCGAGAGGTTGGTGGTAGGGGAAAGAGGGTATGGTCCGTGTGGATGCGTTCCCCACTGGGTTCCAGTCTAAATTGGGTGGCACTTCCCGACCGTCCAAACAGTTACCTTACACATTTCTGGTAGGTCGGACGGTCTGGGTTTCAACAACAACAGTTTATGCAGCAATGACCTATAATCTGCAAAATTTTTGAATTCAAGCAACCTCTGGTCCCAAGCTGTACAGATTAGTATCAAATTGTGTAAAGTGCCTCCCCCACTGGGTTCCGGTCTAAATTGGGTGGCACTTCCTGGCCGTCCAAACAGTTACCTTACACCTGTCTGGTAGGTCGCGCCAGCAAGTTTGCGAAGGGGACACATGAAAACCAATTTTTAAAATTTGAATAACTTTTTAAGTTATTTAATGTTTTATGCAATTTCGAGCATTTTTTCCCCTTTTTTCTCCACCATCCAGACGTCGTAGAAAAAAAAACAAATTACACGACCAGAAAGAGCAGTCAATTGCGAGTAAAAGTATATCAATTTGAAATCTCAGGGACAAATTTTAATATATTTTAAAGATTTTAAAACAAAAGTCACTTTCGGCTCAAAAAAACGAACTTTCGTTTTTAAATCCTTGCATCGGGAAAAGTTCAGAGTATTTCGACTAATAATTTACATTTTTAGAAAACTCAAAGATCAGGGATTCTTACAAGTCCAATCTGGTCAAGAAATATGAAAAAGTAGCTGCAGAATCAGGATTTTAATATTTTCCGAATTTCAATTTCTCGGCCCCAAGCCGGCAAAATAATTCCTGTGCAGGCACACTGCAAGTGGCATTTCCATGGCAACGGTGTTAAAGTTAGTTACCCCTAACAAAGATTTGGGATCAGACTGACTGCAGTGAATGGAGGGATGTCCCACAAGATGAGTTTTACGTTATATTTTCTGGCCTAGGGACAATTAAAAACCGAATTAGTGTTTGCTTTTTATAAGGTTTTTGGCTCATTATGCTGGATTGAATTGTGGCGATGTACATATTTTAAATGATGGAACGGTATGGATTTTTTAAATGGATATTTTAATTTATGGATATTTTAAATAGAAATTTTAATTTTATGGATATTTTAAATGATGGAACGATGGAACGATACGATGGAATGATGGAATAAGGATGATGGAATTAAGAGCTTAGCATATGGTCATTATAAAATTTAAATTAGCGCGTGGGAATTGCACTCGGTAGGCCTGGGATAAATACCCGCCGCTGCCAAAACTGCCACCGTGTTCAGGCGGAGTAAGATCACGTTGAACATGTAGGTCAGTAAGTCCTTCCGAGAGGTTGGAGTTAGGGGAAGGAGGGTACGGTCCCTGTGGATGCCTCCCCCACTGGGTTCCGGTCTAAATTGGGTGAATAAAAAGAAAATTATGGAGATTGTCACGGAGGGCACAGTAGCCCAGTTGCTAGCGCACAGGAATTGCACTCGGTAGGCTCGGGTTCGATTCCTGCCACTGCAAAAACTGCAGCTGTGTTCACGCGGAGTACGATCGCGTTAAACATGCGAGTCCGTAAGTCCTTCTGAAAGGTTGGTGGTAGGGGGAGGAGGGTACGGTCCCTGTTGATGCCTCTCTCACTGGGTTCTGGTCTAAATTGGGTGGCACTTCCTGGCTGTCCAAATAGTTACCTTAGACCTTTCTGGTAGGTCACGCCAGCATGTTTGCTATGGTCAAAATTTTCAAGGGTAGCGAACAGGCTGGTCGTCGAAGGCGGCTAGTTAACAATGTAATATAAATTAAATTAAAAATTATATTACATATGAACAGAGTG
This sequence comes from Amaurobius ferox, assembly GCA_951213105.1. Classification (NCBI taxonomy): domain Eukaryota; kingdom Metazoa; phylum Arthropoda; class Arachnida; order Araneae; family Amaurobiidae; genus Amaurobius; species Amaurobius ferox. The sequence continues at coordinate 135,208,955 of OX578135.1, read as the reverse complement.
ATTCTATAGTATTGTGAATTTTGCATACATGACACATTTGATGTATCGTATCTTTGTAAAAAAATGATTTAGGTGAATGTATTTTAAATTTTAAAGATACTGTTTCAGATTGTGTTGATTTCAATATTAATATGTACTTCAATTTATATAAATTTTTTTGTAAATTCAAGTACATTATTGAAATCAACATAATCTGAAAAATTGACATCTATTGTAAAAATATATTCTCCTAGCTCAATGTTTTTGTTTACAAAGATGCATAAAACTTTGTAAATGTCATGTCTGCAACATGCACTATACTGTAGAGTTGTCCAATGTGTGATAAATATGTATATAAACATGTAATAAATGTGTAGAAACACAATATAAGCACGCAATAAATACGTGTAGAAACACAATATAAATATGTATGGGAATACATTATAAATACGTATGGGAACACGTTATAAATATGTATGGGAACATGTTATAAACACGTATGTGGATATACGTAATATATATATATGCAATACGTAATAAACCAGTATCTGGATACGTAATAATAATATATGTGGATATAAGTAATAATGTATGTGGATATACATAATAATAACGTATGTGGATACGTAATAATAATGTATGCGGATACGTAATAAACATACATGTGGATATGTAATAATGTATATGAATATATGTAATAATAACGTATAAGGATACATAATAATAACCTTTAATATAATGGTTGGTATACTGTATTCTATTGTACCATTTTGTGTAATAATTACGTATGGCCTGACACGTAAGGATTACGTATGCTTGATACATAAGAATTACTTATTTGTGCTACCTGGGAAGGATACCTGTATTTTTTGCTTTTTCTGGGTTTTAAATTCAATTTTCTTGTTGTTGTAAGAGGGAAAGTAAATAAAAATGTTTTATTTTTTCAGAATTGTTTTTGTAATGATGCAAATTTTTGTCTTAAAATTTCACAAAATAGCAACTTTTAGATTTTTTACTGCTACTACATGACAGTTTTGTATGCCAAATACTCTGTAATGGCACAATTTTTGAAGTGATATATAAAACATTCTGTAGTACAGGTCTCATCCATATTTATTCTAATACTCTTAGGTTCTTTTATTATAGTATTGCAGTTAGAATTATTACCCCTGCCTGGAAAAATATCTGCAAGCACTTATGTTATATATTGATTTTTCACGTTACACATATTCCTTTATAATAGTTATAAAATTTTCATTAAAATGACACAATATTTTAATCTTCAAATATAAGAAAATAAATACCTGAAGGTTTGAATTGAAAAGAACATGTCTTAAAGCAGTTTTCTTCAATAATAACATATCTATTAATATAATTGATAGTTCAGTTTCTGCATATTCATCAACCAGTTCACCACAATTTCCCTAAAAGGTATTATTATTTTGAGTATAAATTTATACTGATAAAAAGCATAATCATTCATAATTAAAATGGCTCATCTGATTAATAAGAAATAAAAAAATGTTAAAGTAAACATTATTTCAATGTTTTCTATAAATAAATAAAAAAGGAACTCTTATTTCCTATTTCAGGGATCCATAACTTTTTACTATCCTAATAAACTTCAAAATTTTATAGAGAGAAGTCGTAAAATATGTTATACATGCATATTTGCATACAAAACATATATATATGCAAGCCAGTGATGTAGGAAAGGAGAGGGGTCAGGAGGTTCAAGTCTGCCTTCCCCCCAATTGATGTCAAGGTACATTTTTTTCATTAATGCCAAGTCAGATGATCTCTTTTAAAGTCAAATTTCAAATCTTGGTTCTTTAAAAATTTCAAGATGAATCTGTAAAACTTATAAAAAACTGACTCAAATCTCATTTTTTGAAATTGCAAACATGCGAAGTTTCTACTACTGATATGGGAAGGGAGGGAAGAGGGATGCACACACTCGGACATAGTCAAGGATCAAAATTTAACTACCAATAAGGCTTTCTTCGGGCTACTTTAGAACACCATATCCTGTACATGTATATTCCCTTCTTCCATGCGGAACTATGGAAAATACTATATAAGCGGAACTATGGAAGATAGTACTACTCTTTGCTCCAGGGTAGTACTCTAAACAGTATTTGTCACCAGAATTACCAAATTTTCTGCCTCTGAAGGTAAACACAAGTACTCAAGTAAGTGACAACACCCTCCTTTTGTGCATTACTGATTCCCCACAATAATCTTCTCTTTTGAGGGGGGGTGGGGATGCATATTCAAAGTGTTAAGGAGTATGTGTTATGATCTGCTGGCATTAAACCCAGCACATGTCAAAATTGAAGACTTTGGTACTTCTGACAATGAATTTCCATCCATTAGTGTGACTGAAACTTTCATAAAACAATATTTTGTATCTTTTTATTATTTCTATTGGGGATGGACATGGTCAATAAGATAAACAAAATAATTTGAGTCCAGTTGGTTCAAACAATTGGGCAGTGTAAGAGAATCCATTTGGGGACAGTATAATAGACCTCTGATTGCTGTGTTAGGCTCTCTTTGAGCAACCCACCCATAAGTCATAAAAAAATCAATTTTCAAAATCTTTCCTTTGAAGTCATGCTGTAATATACATGTGACCAGTAACTCCAATCAAATTATATGTTGTACATGTATGACACATTTTACTGTCATAGTCACCTTTCTCAATGTGCAGCTTCTCTAAGTAAATGCAGGATCTATTTTGAACATAATTACAGTGAAGTCAATTACCTTGTAACAGAGTTACGCAGTATCGAAAATACATGTATTTGAAATACATTTTCAAAATACATTTGTATTTTGTATTTTAAACTGAAAAAACAAAGTATTTTGGTAATGTATCGAAAATACATTTTCAGAGTATTTTGTATTTTCAAAATACTCAAAATACATTTCTTCAGATCTATTCTATCATGTTTAAACTACAGATGAATGATTCACAAAAGAGATAAAAGATAATTAGTCATTGAATTTGTTTGTAGGCGTTAAACTAAACATCTTTTTTCAACATGGTGCCGATAAAGATGATAAATAATGGGATTGTGGTGGTCTATGAAAAATATAGCTTTTGTTATAAACTTTACTTTTATATTGGAATTATATAATGATGTTGTCTGGTAGATGGCTCCTTTCTGTCTATGTGCATAAAGAAAAGGAACAAGAAGAGAGCTTGACGTTGCTTTCTTTGTAGAAACAGAAGCTTAGGTAATCCAAGTTCTGCAGTGTATTGTATATATATTAAAGTAAATTGAGGAGATGGAATGCAGTTAGTTATTACAAAGACATGAGAAAAGGCAGTATGCAAATGTATTTAGGAAATTAATAGAATAAGACGTACATAGTATGCAATATTAGTATTGGTGATTTAGAAAAATATGAGGGAATGACAATTATGCAAACCAAAATTGGTGGCTATAAATAAGTTTTGTGCAATAAGTTTTATTTGTAGCAAAAAATTTGCCATATTATTACTTTCCTTATATACATAGTATAATGTATAAGCACTGGCGGACCCAGAAATTTCTCAAGGGGGGAGGGGGGCGATTGGATATTCTGATTTTAACTGTATATTTTAATATGATAATATACCCCTTAATATTTGCGTGCGCACACACACACATATATATATATATATATATTATTAACATACTTTATCAAAGCATGAATTGCGAATAAAAATGTAACAATTAAAGTAGTGATAGTACTACGTATTACTAATTACTACTACATACGTGTAGTATAGTGTGCATTACAAATTGAGAAGATCGTCCTTCATAAGGAGGCTAATTTTTCTCAGGGAAGGGAAGAAAATCACAAAGGCCAGAAGACAAGAAGAAAGAAGCCAGGTTTCTAACATCTGAGTCAGATGATCTGACCAGTTAAAGAAGGCAAGTGCAGAATGTCAAAATGTTGAAAGGAGGCAAAATTTTCATGGAAGTTGTAATGCCAGAAATGTTTGGCACAACAAATAATCGGCACAAAAGTCAATCCATTAAAAGAAGAAGTTTTATAGCAGTAATATTATATTTTCGCATATGCATAAAAAAAATTACACTCAATTATGAAATTAAATTAATAGATAAAACAAAAAATATATTTACAGAAATACATCTAACAAGACAAATGAAAAATTTCAAGAGTATAAAAAATGTTAAATGAATATTATACAAGGTGTAACAAAAAGATTGGGATGGTGGAATATCTCGATAAATATACTTCGGATTGAAAAATAAAAATACATGTGTTCAATGTTTTCAAAAAAGCTTATCAATGATACCAAAATTGACCCTCCTCCTGGGGGATGGGGCAACTTTGAAATCTCAAATAGGAACCCCCATTTTTTTATTGCAGATTTGGATTCTCCAGAAAAAAATTACATAACTTTGACCTACGATTTTTATGCAAACAAATATACCAAAAGCGCTGAAAGTAGTTAATTTATTGACTGTTGCCAAGTCAAAAAAGGAGGCAAAAAACAAGTTTCACATAAAAGTTATATACACCTGTCCCCCGATTTACACGGAAGATAGGTTCTACACAAAACAGTGTAAATTGAAATCTTGGATTTTGCTAAGTAAAATCGTGTAAAACGAAAATAACCCCAAAATGTGCATGATTCAGTCATTTATTTAAGTAAAACAAAAGTAAGACATCTTAGAAAACTTAAAATTATACTTAGTTTATAAAACAAACATATGAATGTAGTATTATAACATATTTAATTTATTTTACATTAGGAACAAAGAACAAAAAAAACAAAAAGACCCTTAAAAATTAATTATAAGTTTAATCACTGTCATCACTTTCATGTACTATCAGTCATTTCTTTCTGATAGGTATGATGTCATTTTCATCACTTGAGCTTTCTTGATGCGATTCTGGCTCAATGGTTGACGAATTAAGCAAGATCTCGGGTTGACAAGACTTTGTCATGAAATCGGTAATTAACAATTGCGTAGGTTTTTTTGCTAAATCTTTATAGACCTCTTCATATTGATTTAAGCATTTACGAAGGTCTCGCTGGAATCGGAGAGCTCAATCAACATTTGTGTCATATTGTAAGAAATGGTTGCCCAATTTTCTTCCCAAATCAAGTCCTACTCTTATGATTCTTGCTGTGAACGCAACTGGTTCAGATTGCTCTTCATCAGAATCATTGTCTTCATCATGTTTGTTTGTTTTACGAATCATGTTAATTAAATCATCTTCATTCAATTCTTCATCAGCCATTATTTCTTCAATATCTGCCTGAGCTAAATCTTCCAAACCTTCTCCTCCTATAGTATGGACCAACTCAGTGATCAGAGAATATTCATGTTCTATTGGTGATTTATCATTTCCACTTTCAACAACATTCGGCCATATTGCTTTCCAGCAGGCGTTGATCATTGATTGTTTGATCTGAGTGTATGACAGTCCAACATGCTTAACACAATCTAAAATTGTAAATTTCTTCCAAGCATCCATCAGAGTAAGAGATTCATCATTGTTCTAAGATATACCTGAAAGTTTGCTTGATATACAGTGCTTTAAAAGCGAAATTATCCCTTGATCTAACGGCTGTAATAAGGAAGTTGTATTCTTTGGTAAAAAAACAACTTTTACATTTTCGTGTTGTAAATCTGGAGGATGACCTGGTGCATTATCAATTAATAGAAGAGCTTTAAAAGGCAATCCCTTTTTAGTTAACAAAGAAGTTATGGAACCATTCATTGAAAGCTATGGCAGTGACCCATGCTTTTCTATTAGCCATCCAATAGACGGGAAGGTTTTTGATATTTATTCCTTTGAATGATCGTGGTGATTTTGATTTGTTAATCACCAATGGTTTCATCATATAATCGCAAAAAGCATTGCAACAGAAAAGAACTGTTATACAACTTTTCGCTACTTTATGACCACTAGCTGATTTGTGAGCTTTGGTTACAAAGGTTCTTTTCGGCATTTTTTTCCAGAATAATCCGGACTCATCAGTATTGAAAACCTGATCATAAGTGTAGGAGTTAGCGGCAATGATTTCAGCAAGTTTTGCCGGATATTGTTGTGCCGCATCCGAATCAGCAGATGCACTTTCACCTTTCATTCTCAGATTATGTAAAGAATGTCTTTGTTTGAATCTCTCGAACCACCCATGGCTTGCGGAAAAAGATACCTTCTTTTCATCGGACGAAGTCGACGGCGACTGATTCTTAAGTGATTGATAAATCTTCAAAGCTTTATTTGTAACAGCATTGGTATCGATCGGGATTCGCTTTTGAGTTTGGTCTTCTATTCATATCACTAAGGCTTTTTCCATATTTTCCATAGTAACATCTCTAACATATGAAGTCGTACTCATACTGCTGCAGGTTCCAGCTGCTACACTTTTTCTAATGGAGTCTTCATTTTTTCTTATTATCCTTATTGTGGCTTCATTCATGGAGTAAAATTTAGCAACATCCGTTACTCTTTCTCTATTACGTAGACGGTTTAATATTTGAATTTTAGTTTCTAAAGAAATAACTTTTCTTTTCATTTGATTTTTCTTTAAATCCTTTGACATTATAGAACCTTAACAAATTTACGCAAACTATAAAGATGCAAGAAAAACTATAAATGTTGAAAACTTACCAGTTCAAAAGATAAATGCACAATAATATAAGCTTTGCTGCTAAAATGTTTCTGCACTATGTACTTGCATGAACCAGATAGCTTTACTGTTGTGAAATACATACGGGGATTCCCCTATTACGGGGATTTCCCTAAATGTATATATTTTACAACACCGGGAATCCCCTGTTGTTTTCATCAGTGTTACCAAAGGAATAAAATTTAAAAATGTCATTAAATCTTTGTATAGGCGTATATGAAGCGGAATATACATTTTTATCAATTTTTTTGAAATCTGTTAATTTATAAACCGTGTAAAAGCGAAATCATGTAAAACAAGTGCCGTGTAAATCTGGGGAAAAGTGTATTTTTTTCTTCTGATTCTGAATCTGCAATAAAAAGTTGGGGTTCCTTTTTTGACTTAGCAACAGTCAATAAATTAACTACTTTCAGCACTTTTGGTATAATTGTGGGAGTTCATTTGTAGAAGCAAAAATTAAAAATCGTAGATCAAAGTTCTATAATTTTTTCTGGAGAATCCAAATCTGCAATAAAAAATGGAGGTTCCATTTAAGATTTCAAAGTTGTGCCATCCATCACCCCCCAGAAGAGGGGGGGGGTCAATTTTGGTATCATTGGATAGTTTTTTTGAAAATATTGAACACGTGTTTTTTTATATTTCGATTTCAAGTGTATTTATTGAGATATTCCACTGTACCGATCTTTTTATTATACCCTGTATATATCTGAGCATGAAAATCCAACATTTTTTGAAGTTACTAAGAATGAAACAAAACCTTATTTTTAAAGTTATGGACTGGTATTCATAAATGCACTGTGTATGTTATATAATCATACATAGAATGAAATATAATCAAGTTTGATAATTAAAATTACAAGTTATCATTTACAAAATAAATGTTGATATAGAATACAAATGGAATGTAATAACTATAAATTCTTTACATTGCTTGCCTGTTTTACTGTATCTGTTTATTATTTTATCTACATCTATCGAGATGTTTTTATGGACATGCATTAAAGCTAGCCCCATCAGACGATCCTCAGTCATCCTGTTTCTCAGCCAAGTTTTAAGTCACTTTAAGGAGAAAGACTTCTGTCAGCACTAGCTACGCTGACCGGCAGTGTCAGAAGTATCAAAAGAAGTTGTTTGATATTGGGATACAAATCCCCATCACAGTTTTGTAAGGCATAAAAAATGTTACTATTTGAACTTTATGATGAATCAAAATTGGCACTCTTTGCGCGATTGCATTTTGCTCTCCACATTATTATTTCATAATTGAAATTTTCTTCCGAGTTTTAATTGATTAACTTAGATAATAAGTTGCCGTATGTATTCCACAAAACTTCAACTAATTTATGAATTTCTTCATCCCTACTTGAAATTATGTTATGTGGAAGAAGGAGACACAAATTAAAAGTATTTGTTGTGTCTGAAGAGAAACGTGAATCAATGTCTGCTATGAGAGCATCTATATATGGAATAAATGGACTTTGTCTAAATTATTCTTCTGGAGATGAGGCTGGGTGATTGTCTATGATTGTCTGTTGATAAGTGAGCCTTGGAGTTTCAATAGCTATATCTAATTGATTTGCTACTTTGGAAATTTTTCCCAAATTCTTGAAAATGCTTTGTTTAACTCTCTTCTTTGCTCTTTTAAAACTGTCAACAAATCATTAATGCAATCTTTTGCTGAATGTAAATCAAGAGTTTTTTCTTTTTAAATAATTTACTTAAGGGAAGAGTGAGAGAGAAAAGTGGACCATGAAACTAAGTGATAAAATAAAATTAATGTTCAATAGCGACTTCAAAAGCATGCTTGCTTTCATGGAAGACGAGGTATCTTTCTAATTTTTTATTCCTTTGTGTACTTCAACTATAGGAGGAAAGTTGTTTTGAAACTGCGTTAGTTTCATATCTTTCTAACCAACGAGTGTCGCATAGCTTGCTCAGTCCTCTTCCTAAACCATTTTGTAAAACAAAGTTCCATTTTGCTGATGCGTGAAAAAATGAAATTATTTCTTTTATAATCCCTAAACAGTTTCGAATTCTTTTAATATCACAGCTTTTACATAAAAACAGATTTAGACAGTGATTTCTACAAGGTATCCATGTTGCATATTTTGCTTCGTGTAATAAAACAGAGCCTGCTCCTTTTTTTCATCGAAGCGATCACACTGCAACTATCTGTACCTACACCAACACAACACTGCAAATCAAAGTCATTTTTCTTCAGAATATTGAGCACCGAGTAACCAATTTTCTCACGTTTAATACTGGTTCTATAATTGCAATATTAGTTTCCCCTGAATAGTTCATTTCATGTAGGTCAAAAAAACCTATAAAATCTTCTTGTACACTTTTTCAAATTAAATAGCGAATGATAACGCTCATTTGAGATATATGGGACACATCAGTAAGTTTTGTCAAAAATTATCGAATATAACTTCGCATTGCTTATTGAATTTTTTGTGTGGTAATATTTCTTCACCGTAACATTCTATTAATTCATTTTGCATGATTTTTGATATACAGGGTGCGGCAGAAAGAACTCCCCGATTTGGGAACTACGCCGCTAGGAATAGGGTAGGGGTAGAACAGTGGGGAGTGTGTCGTTAGACAGCTACGTTTATACCGTTTTCAGTTCACACTATGGCTTGGGCGTGTGAGCACTGTGCTTTTGTTGTCGAGGAGTTCATTCTAAATGGTGGTTTGACGGAACTCGAATGAAGCTCGGTCATCGTGATCCCATTCCTGAGAAAACAATTCACAATTGGGTGCCTAACTTCAGAAAAACAAGCTCTGCATTAAAAAGGAAATCTCCAGGCCGACCTCGGACCGCAACAGGGCCAGAAAATGTGGCCTCTGTGAGAGCCTCATGTCATCTCCTTGCGTGGTGACATTGGGTAGCCGCCACACTCGCCAGATTTGAACTTGTGCGATTTCTTTCTCTGGGGCCACCTCAAAGCCAAGGTATATCAACATCGTCCCCAAACTTTGGAAGCTCTCAAGGTGGCAATCACTCAGGAAATTGCTGCCATTCCGCCTGAAATGACCTGCAGGGCCATGAAAAGCTACCGGGAATGGCTCAATCAATGTATTGCCAATGGAGGACGCCACTTAAGTGATGTAATTTTTAAAACTTGTTGATTTCAAACTGCATTATGTGTACTACTCAGGTATAAAAAGATTTTTTTTCTACCTTGTTTCGTTTAGTTTCTATTAGCTTCCCAAATCAGGGAGTTCTTTCTGCGCACCCTGTATAGCATTTGAAGATGAAGATTTCAACCGATTTTTCAGTTGCTGATCTCCACTTAAAATCGAAATCTGAGCATTTCTCTAAAATTCCCATTGCTTATTATGCTACTAGAAGTATAAGGTGTATCAAGAAGCGGCCCATCATCTCTATGTCCCCTAAGTGGAATATTTTGTCTGTCAAGAAAAATAATCGTTTCAATTATGGGTTTTAAACGCTGTTGATTTTCAGTTACTTGTTTCAATCTTGCGGTATTTCACATATTTTGTACTTCGTTTGCAGGAGTCTCATAAAATCGTATGAATTCTTTTGCAGCTTATACAGCATTTCTGAGATATGTCATTTTCTGATGCAATTCTAGATGCCCAGTGTTTCCTTTTGAGTTTTGAGAAAGATGTTAGAGCAGAACGAACTAGCATCTGAGGCTTGGCTTGACACTTCGTGGCACTCACTTCAGGCATTGCAAAAAAATGTACAATATTTGCAAAACAAACCCAAGTTGTTTGGTGAATACACTAACCATAGGTAGTCATCTAAATGTGACTGATTAATGTATTTTTTCTCAATTTTGCCGTTTTTATTATGTTCTGAATAAGGAAATTTAAAGAGTTGTCTAGCAATTCCTTTTCACATCAGTCATCTAAACACAACTTATTAACGTACTGCCCTATATCATTGGAAAAATTTTGCAAGGAAGTGTCTTTAGCAACTGTCTATGAGACAAAATGTTTAGAATTTGATGTTATCTATGTATCCTTATCAGGAAGTTTTGCCCGTTTCATGTTTTCCAAATTTTTAACTGAAATATTGCAAGAAAAATAAATGTAACCATTTTTAGTTGAAGAAAAAAATAAATAAAAAAACTGATTGATTGAAAAAAAACATTTTTAAATGAATGCATAAAAAAAATATATATATATTTCAATGAACGCAGAATTTGCACGAAATGTATATATATATATATCGTCATACAATAATAACAACATTTCTATAAAGAAAATTAAATCCCGAAAATACCGGGATTGAGATTTTGAATCCAGGTACTTTTGGGACCGAGACCGAAAAAACTTCCGGGATTGGATGCCCTACCTACCCATGGCTGTCCGACGAACTATATTTATTATCAGCTAGTATGTAATTTCTGTTTGTTATTTCTTATTTGTATGTATATTCGTCTAAAATAAATTTGATTTGACATTTGAACGAGGTTAAAAACTTAAAAAATTTCCCTGCCTGAAATCATTTATTGTTGAATTAAGGGCATAGAAAAAATATATATGACAGCAAAATACAAGACAGAAAAAAATTAATAAACCTTTGATATCAGTACAACTTCCTTGTTCTTTTGTATTTGGTGTACAAGAATTATTTGAGTCATTATCTTCAGAAATTTGAGTGTTTTTTAAAAATCAGAACAGAGTTTGTTGTTTCCTCTTCGACATAGTTTCATTTACAATGAAGATGGTGAATGAGAATTGAAAACGTCACGAATCTCAGATTAATTAAATGATCTTATGTCGAAACAATAACGCAAAAAAAAAAATAATTTCCGAAATCGGACTATATTTATTTCAAATGCACATAGCTTAGCTTTTTGCTACAAAACTCGAAAGCGAAAATTCTAAAAAAACAATAAATATACAATTTAGCGTGGGTTTCAAACCTAACTAAACTTTAAAACTTTAACTGTGACAGCTCTTGCAAGATATTGATGCACTTAGGATTAGAAAAGACGGAATATACCTAGACTCACACTGGAAGTCTATTGCTTTGGAAACGAGGCATAATCCATTTTTAGTAGGGAGTGCTTGAACAAATGTATTCACATTAACCAACTTACCGAAGCCAAAAGCGAGACTTCGCTTGAGGCATCTCCACTACTTGAAATAAATAAGCACCATTTCTATAGGGACTGCCACCAACTAGACTTATTGGCGGGAGCTCTTCTTTTGGTCGACAGACAGTAGATAGTTTAATATTATAAAATGTCCAGCTTCCGGTCTTTCAAGTTGCAATCACCCATAAACGACTGATAATACAAAGTGAGTTTCCTTGGATTTTGTAAAGACATTGGAAGAAGAATTTCTAGTACATGGAGTAATTCCGCAGTCAGCAATGGAGTTTTTCGCACAAATTTCATGTTTTAAAAATTTATTAAAAAATGCAATTTTTTTTAACCCAAGTTTCTGGTACTATTTCATTTCATTTTCCAAGACATAATATAGGCTCGAAGGGGGGGGGGGAGATTGCTCTTTCCCCCTTGGATCCACCAGTGTGTATAAGGAAAGTATTGTGATGAAATTGAAAATTCGAATTCGAGTTTTTGATAAGAGAGCATGTTTCAAGTATACCTAAACACGAATCAGAGACAATGTCTGTGTGTGTGTATCAGCTCGTTCCATTCATGAGAGAAGATACTTAGGGTAATACTTCTGTAATTGGACACCAATAGTCATTTACCTGCTATAAAGATAACTTATCTCTCCATTATGCTTAGAGAGAATTTGGCGGAATCTCATCAACTTGGAGACTTTTTTATATATTGCCAAATTAATGAAAATGTCGCCAAATTGTTAAAAATGACTCTAAATCAATGAAAATGAAAGTAATTGACAAAAATTGAATATCTTAGAATATAAGAATCTGTGAGTACTATAAGCATAACTAATTTTCCCATCTGTAACATTTGGATAAAATTTTGGTGATGAATTTTTCGGAATATTTCCAACTTAATGACTTTTTAAATGTTGTCAAATTGACAAAAATGTCACCCAATTGATAAAAATTTGCAAATTGATGAAACTGACACTGACTCAATGAAATAATGACTAATTGATAAAAGTTTAATATCTTAGAAAGAACATAAGAATAGACTATAAGAATAACCCATTTCTCTGTCCGTCTGTCCATGAAGTTTAGCGACCTTTTTAAATGTTGTCAAAGTGACAAAAATGTCGCCAAATTGATAAAAATGACACCAAATGAAAAGTAATGTTTGGCAAATTCTGATTTTCATCATATGATGAGTGTAGCTTCTAGTATATAATAAATACTCTTCTCTCCATTTATCTGCAACACTTGGCCATATATTTGGTAGACTTGGTGAATAATCTAGTGAGATATTGTCATCTTGACGAAATTTCACCCCAGATTGACGAAAATATCATCAAAGTTAATCTAAATTATGCCTAATTGATGAATAAATTATTATAATATTTTAATATATGGAATATATTGCTTATTAAGGATGCTATCAATATTAATAATTGCAAATTTAGAGTTGTGTGAAATATAAGTTAATCGGGTACTTTGAAATAGTATTACATGTTGTCATCCAGAAAATTGTCAAATGTATAATTCAACATTAAAAATACAGTACCATGGATCTTATACATTATTTTTTGACTGTAAAAGGAGTAAATTCATTATTGCATTATATGAGAAAAGTCATGCATTGCCCACAGCAGATTTTTATTTTTAGGTAAAGTGTTTCCTTGAAATATCTATTTTTCAGGATTTGTTATAGATAGAGCTCAGATGATGACTGATTTGAAGTTAGCATCATATTTCAAAGGGGTTGGGGGTTCACTATGGATTTTCACTTCAGGTTCTTTTTCATTTCCGTTTCAAAGATTGTCATTTTACTTGAAACGTTTATATCTCAAAACTGGCTATAGAGTATAGATAGAGCTTAGATGATAACTGCTAATATGGATTCCACCTCAAGTTGTCTGGTTCACTAAGAATTTTTATTTCCGGTTTCTTTTTCACATCTTGTTCAAAAAATTTTCTTAAAACATATATTTCTCAGAATTGTGTATAGATAAAGATAATGACTGCTATAGATTCAGCATCAAATTCTGGAGCAGGTTAGGGGGTTCACAAAGAGCACCCTCAGTTCTTTTCCTACTTCGGGCTAAACAAAATTTTCTTGAAACTTTATTTCTTAAGGTTCGGATAGATAGAACTGAGATGATGACTGATATGACTTTAGCATAAAATTCGGGAGATGGTTAGGGTTTCACTAAAGATACCCACCCCTCCTTGTTTTTTTTTTTTTTTGTTTTACTTAAGGTTCAAAAATTTCTAATTTCTAATAACATCTATTTATAAGAATATCTATAGCGTTTAGATGGAGATGATACTTCCCTTTTCTCTGAAAATATAAATATAACTATATAAAATATGCTTATAAAAGAGAATAAAAATGCTTAACAGTTCTGTCAAAAATGAAGTGTGCAAACCATATTTGCCAGAGTATGATGATTTCTTCATAAATTTCTTGTTTATTATTATATGTTTGTCTGTTATATAAAATGTGTTCTCCCATAGATTCATTTTTTTATTTTTTTTTTTTTTTATTTTTACTTTATTAACTTGGAGATTAAAAATTTCAAAGAGTTTAGTCTTTTAAATCATACTTTTTCAATACATTCTAATCCTTTTAAAATGCCAATATTAATAATTAATAGGCACAAAAGGTTTGCTTATTTCTATAAAATGTATACATAGATATTACTTTTCACTGAAAATTCAATCTGGTCCAATACACAGCAATGTTATGTTTTAATTTTTTTAAATGTATTTTGTATTTTGAAAATACATGTATTTTGTATTTGGAATTTTTTTAATTTAAAAAGTATTTTGTATTTTGTATTGAAAATACATTTTCAATCTATTTTGCCCAACTCTGCCTTGTAGTTGGATACCAAGATCTGCAAGTACATTTTAAAAGCAAAACTTTACATTTTTAATAATATGAACTATTACCTATTTTATAAAATAATTAACTTTAAAATTATTCAATTTTTAAAGAACTTCTGAGAAATTGAATACTGAGAAGAGGTTCTTTGTTTTACATTAATCATTTTTAATACATATATATAGTCTTTCACAATGAATGAGGCTTTGTATAAAACATTTGTAAATTAAATTTTAATTATCAATATAATTATTAATTCATAATTACATTTATATAACTAATCTGACTAATGAGTTATTGATAATTAACATTTAATTATTCATTGATTTCCCTAGATTAGCAATTATTATGGGTGTTTGGGTATGAAACTACTTAAGCTACTACCCCATAATTTCTGAAATGTTATGCTCCTGATACATGTATACATACAATTTAAATAAAATTGAAAATCTGTCTATATGTGTGTGTTTGTTTCATTATTATGAGAAAACAGTTGCGCTGAATTTCATGAAATTTTGTGTGTAGCCTTGAAACAGCTCCACTTAAAATTTAGTTCATGTTTCAAGGACTAGGAGTTGTCTAGATATTAATAAAAATGCACAGTTAAACCTTACCCAGAGATAGCATTATGCAGATATTTTTTCTGCAAATTTATTTGAAGAAAATGATATCATGTTGTTAAGCAACGAAATCACACTAAATGAAATTATACAGCAGACGATGTTTATTAAATCTTAAGAAATATAAAAATAAATTTTTCCAGAATTACAGCTTTGAATGGATTACATCAATTATGGATTTTGGGATGAAAGGTCACGAGGATAATTGATATTTTCAATTTTTTAAGCCATCTATATTATTTTGGCAAATATTTTTCAAACTCATATATTGTGTCTAGCCAATTGTTGTAACAAAATTTAGACAGTACGTGTATATCTTCTAATACTATTTTAGCACTTTCATTTTGACATATGTCAATCTAATTCCATAGCGCTTTCATTTTGGCATATATTGATCCAATTTTATATTTTTTGTAAATTTTTATATAAATGAGATCTGGACATAGGACAGGATTAAGGGGGGGTCCCAAGTACCCCTTTCCTAATTGAAGCATTACTTTTTCCATTTTAGGGATCGGATGTTATATTAAAACTTTGAATTTCCGAACTTTTAAAACTATATTCGTTGAGTGTTTTTATCAAATGATTAGCCCATATACCAAATTTCAAGCCTCTATCAAATTTTAAAGGAGTAGTTTCTCATTTATTCAGCAAATCGAACATTTTGGTATGTGGCACGCCCTTAAGTAGAAAATATTAGAAATCTGAAATTGCACACATTCGTCTTTTTGAACGATTTACCTATACACCAAATTTGAAGTCTCCATCTCATAGCAAAGTATGCTTTTCCACCATTTCGCTTTTCGAACGTTTTAGTGTGGAGCACCCCCTATACAGAACATTTTCGGAAAATACGATTTTCCGAAACCAGGTGGTTTTATTGAATGATTGACCCATGTACCAGATTGCAAGTCTCTATCTACTTGGGAAGTGTCTAAAAAAAGCGTGAACAACAGACAGACAGACACTTGGTAATTAGTATATACTAGCCGCCTTTGGCAACCAGCCTGTTCGCTACCTTTGAAAATTCTGACCGTGGCAAACTCGCTGGTGTGACCTACCAGAAAGGTGTAAGGTAACTATTTGGATGACCAGGAAGTGCCACCCAATTTAGACCGGAACCCAGTTTGGAGGGGGGGGGGTATTCACAGGGACCGTACCTTCCTTCCCCTATCACCAACCTCTCGGAAGGACTTACGGACCCACATGTTTAACGTGATTGTACTCCGCAGGAACATGGCAGCAGTTTTGGTAGTGGAGGGAATCGAACCCGGGCCTACCGAGTGCAATTCCTGCACGTTAACCACTGGGCTACAACACCCTCAACCTCGTGGAGTTAACAAAGTTTGGCTTAGTTTAATGACATTAAAACTAATAATGAAATTTTAAGGCACCGTGATAATCTCCACAACTTTCTTTTTATTTATTTTTTTATTTCTTCAGTGTCTAAGTTTTTTCATTGTGGTCCCAACCACCACCCGATGTAAACAATACATCGCCTAAGCTCTTAATTCCATCATTTAAAATATAACATAATAAATATAATACTTTCATATTACTCTGTATACTGTTACCATCATCTGATTTATACATCACCACAATTTAACCCATCATAATTCAATCATTTAAATTTTATAATGACCATATGCTAAGCTTTAAATATAACGTAATTTTCTAACCTGCCCAAAACCGTCACTATAGAAATACAGAGCACGCATGTGAGGAAAATTCGGAATTTCGCCGAGTTCTCCGAGAAATTTAAAATCATTACTTCTTTAAAATTCCGATCCTGCAGCCATTTTTAATTATTTTTTGACCAGATTAGGCTTGTAAGAATGCCTGATGTTTGAGATTTTTAAAAATGTAAATTATTAGTCAAAATAGTTGGTACTTTTTCCGATGCGAGGATTTAAAAACGAAAGTTCGTTTTTTTGAGCCGAAAGTGACTTTTGTTTAAAATCTTTGAAAATATTAGAATTTATTACTGAGATTTGAAATTGATATATTTTTACTTGCAATTGTCTGCTCTTTCCGATTGTGTGATTTGTTTTTTTCTACGATGTCTGGATGGTGGAGAAAAAAGGAGAAAAAGGTGAAAAAACGGTCGAAATCGTATAAAACAGTAAGTAAAAAAAAAAATTCAAATTTAAAAAATCAGTTTTTACGTGTCACCTTCCCACTCCCCCGGATATCTAACTGCAAAAATTTCGTAGCTCTCTGACACGCGGTCGCTGAACCTATAGTGTATAAGACACACACACACGCAGACAAACATTGCCTTTTATTATATAGATTAGCCGAATACCCATTGAAAATCAACAGTTGAACATCAAGCAACCCCCGAATGATGTAAATTTGTGCATAATTCGCGTTTTAGATTGATTCGGAAAATCGACAGTTTTGGTGTGAGGAAACCCCTAAAGAAGAAAATATTCAACAACTGAAATTGCTCACTATCTTTCTTTTGAACTATCTACCCCAGGGGTCGCCAAACTTTTTTGATCATCGACCCCTATATAATTTAAAAAACCAAACTTTTTTGATCATCGACCCCTATATAATTTAAAAAACCTTAATATTTATTAAATAATGAGTAATTATAAATAAGTAGAAATAATAAGTAAAGTAACTACAGATTTATTGCTTCTTAATCAATGAGATGGGTGTGCCTGGTGTATTTTTGCAAGGTTCGCTATATTTGGTTCAAAATTAGTCAATTTTAATCTTAAATCCCCTCGAAGCTCCACATTTAATTTATTTCTGTACTTGGTTAAGATTGAATTTACGTGACTGAAACCGGCTTCAACCATATAGGAACTTGGAAATGCTAGCATAAACGGTTGAGCTATTTCACAAAGTTTTACATATTTTTGCATTATATTTATATTTGTCCAAAATTTGCTTATTGTTAAATTTCTAAGAAGCGTCTTTGCTTCAAGATCCGATAATAATTCAGCAAGCTCATCTTGCAGGTTGATGTCCACGTTTTCAATTTGAGCAGAAAATGGCACAATAATCCAATCAGGGATGTCAATGTTTTCCAAATCAACAAAGCGCAGTTTAAAATCGTCGCTCAATTTTTGAAGATGACCTGTATATATTTCCAAGTCTTCTTCTTTTATTTCTAATTGTCGCAGATTTGTAAAATACTGATAATCCTTACGTAGCAATGAATTGTATCTTCGACCCCCAATCGACCCCCTGGCTCAGATCGACCCCCGCTTTTGTTAAATAGACCCCTGGGGGTCTATATAGACCACTTTGGCGACCTCTGATCTACCCGCACAACAAATTTGAAGTCTTTACCTCATACTGAAGCATACAATGTTATCATTTCACCTTTCGAACGTTTTTATGTGGAGCACCCTCTTAAATGAATATTTATGGAAAACTCTATTCGTCTTGGATTTTTTATCAAATGATTAGCTTATATATGTACCAAATTTCAAGCCTCTACCAAATTTAAAAGTAGGCATTTTTCATTTATTAGGCAAACCGAACATTTTGGTGTGAGACACCCCCCTAAAGTAGCAAATATTGAAAATCTGAAATTGCACACTTTCTTCCTTTTGAACGATATCCCCATATACTAAATTTGAAGTCTCTATCTCAATTCTCATCGCAAAGCATGTTTTCCTATTATTTCACTTTTCGAACGTTTTGGTGTGATACCCCCCCCCCCCCCTCAAATTACAAATATTCAAAAATTTCTATTGCACATATTCTTTCTTCTGAACTATCTACCTGTACACCAAATTAATCATTTTTAATCCATCGTGAAGCATATTTTTTTATCATTTTACTTTTCGAACATTTTCGTGTGGAATAGCCACCCCCATAAATGAACAGTTTTGAAAAACTCTATTCTTGTGTTTTTTTATCAGATGGTTGTCTCATATACCAAATATCAAGCCTCTCTTGCATTTCAAAAGGAGGTGTTTCCCATTTATTCAGAAAATTGAACACTTGGGTTTGCAGCACCCCATAAAATAGAAAATATTGGAAAACTGAAATTGTAAGTGATCTTCTTTTCGAACTATCTATCCATATACCAAATTTGAAATTTCTTTTGCATCTCGAAATATGATTTTTCGTCATTTCACCTTTTGAATGTTTTTCTCTAGAGCACCCCCTTTAAGCGAACATTTTTGAAAAGCTCTTTTGTCTCGAGTGTTTTCATCAAATTATTAGCCTTTATACCAAATTTCAAGCCTCTATCAAATTTTAAAGCAGGCTTTTCTCATTTATTCAGAAAATTGAACACTTGGGTTTGCAGCACCCCATAAAATAGAAAATATTGGAAAACTGAAATTGTAAGTTATCTTCTTTTCGAACTATCTATCCATATACCAAATTTGAAATTTCTTTTGCATCTCGAAATATGATTTTTCGTCATTTCACCTTTTGAATGTTTTTCTCTAGAGCACCCCCTTTAAGTGAACATTTTTGAAAAGCTCTTTTGTCTCGAGTGTTTTCATCAAATTATTAGAATTTATACCAAATTTCAAGCCTCTATCAAATTTAAAAGCAGGCTTTTCTCATTTATTCAGAAAATTGAACTTGGTGTACAACATCCCATAAAGTTGCAAATATTGGAAATCCGAAATTGCACACTTTCTTCCTTTCAAACTATCTACCCGTTCACGAAATTTGAAGTCTCGATCCTATTACGAATCATGATTTTTCTATCACTTCACCTTTCGAACGTTTTTCTGTGCCCCCCCCCCCCCCCCCCCCCCCGGAATGAACATTTTAGAAAAATCGTATTAATCTTGGGTCTTTTATCAAATGATTAGCCCATATACTAAATTTTAAGCCTTTATCACATTATAAAGGAGGTGTTTTTCATTTGCTCATCAAATTGAATATTTTAGTGAGCAGCACCCCTACAATAGCAAATGTTGGAAAATTGAAATTGCACTCTTTCTTCCTGTCCAATTATTTATCCGTACACCAAATTTGAAGCCTCTATTTCATCGCAAAACATGCTTTTTCCATCATTTTACCTTTAGAATGTTTCTGTGTGGAGAACCCACCTTCTTAAATATACATTTTTGAAAAACTCTATTCTTCTGGGATTTTCTATCAGATGATTCACCCATATACCGAATATCAAGTCTCTATCACGTTTTAATAAGGCATTTCTCCTTTATTCCGAAAATCGAACATTTTGGTGTGCGGCAGACCCTAAAGTAAAAAATATTGGAAAACTGAAATTGTACGCTTTCCTCCTTACAAACTATCTACCCGTACACCAAATTTGAACTCTCCAAAGCATGTTTTTAGATCAATCTGCCTTTCGAATGTTTTTCTCTGGAGCACCCCCTTAAACGAACATTTTGAAAAACTATATTCATCTTGAGTGTTTTCATCAAATGATTAGCCCATATACCAAATTTGAAGCATCTATCAAAATTTAAAGGAGGTTTTTCTCATTCATTCAAGAAATCAAACATTGTGGTGTGCGGCACCCCCTAGAATAGCAATTATTGGAAATCCGAAATTGTAGATTTTCTTCCTTTCGAACAATTTACCTGTACACCAAATTTAAAGTCTCTATCGCATGGCAAAGCATGCTTTTCTATCGTTCCACTTTTCGAACGTTTTGGTGTGGGGCAACCTCTCTATAGAACATTTTCGAAAAATTTGATTTTTCCAGGGGTTTTTATCAAACAATTGACCTGTGCACCAAATTGTCTCTATCCACTTGGGAAGTGCCTAAAAAAAGCGTGATACACAGACGGACATTTGGCAATTAGTATATATAGATAGATTGTTTATAAACAAAATACACCATTCTAGCTTTAACATTTTGATAGTATTTAACTTTTACTAAATCAGCAATTACATCTTGTCTAACTGCATTACATTAGATACATAATTTTAAAATGAAAATTTTGAGGTACATTCATAGCAAAAAATTTTGTTTGAAAGTTGTTATATGATAGCCATAGGTAATAAATATTTTAAAACAAAGTTTTACTTTGTCATTTTTAGTAAATGTTACCTGGTATAAAGAAGCCACAAATCTTATATTGATTGTTACGCCAGTTACAGAGGAACTGACCTAACATAGAAATGCAAAATACAGGGATCACATTCAACTTTTCAAGAGAAAAAAGGAACAAAAACAGGAATTCTGATATAAAAATGTAGTAAAATGTAGGAATTTTAATTCAGCCCCTCAATTAATGTTTTTCCCAATAAATATAATGTTGAAATATGCCTAACACAATGATCTATCTCACAGTCATACAGTGCTTTTAGAACAGTAAAAATCGAACTTTGTATGAGTTTTGAGCATTAATACTTGACTTGAGTAGAAAATTCTTAAATTTACAGCAAGAAAATTGACATATTGAATGTCACTTTACAGAAATAAAATCTTTTTATAGCAGTTTGAAGCAAGGAAATGAGAATTTTGAAATTTTTTTTAAATAAAGTATTAACATTTTTACCTGATTAAAACAATATATCAAATTTTGAAACATCTTGCAAGAATTGGTCCTGAGAGGGAATAAATAAGAAATGGGAGAATTAATCATATTGTCAAAAGCACAGAAGTTGGAAGTATTTTATTTAATATTATGACATATTTTTAAGTACTTTATTGTAATTTTAAATAACACTGAATTAAAATGAAAGTTAATGAAAAATAAAGCAACATAATTAAGAACAAATTATTGCACAATACAAGAATAGATCCTCTTTGTTAACAAATCTAAAAGTCTAAAAGACTAAATAAGCCATATATATATGATGTGTCGGTTGCATAATAATTTGTGAGTAATTATGTTGCTTAATTTTTTTTTGTACATTCTTACTTATTGAAAATCAAAGTTACCTAACTAATAGCAAGATTTGGTATTGTTACAATTTTTATGTAAAGTACTAAAAATCATGAGTTTTATTAAAAAGTAATAAATTTGTAATTTGTATGAAAAGTTATAAATTTTACAAAAGAGTACTTTTATGAAACATTTTTATGCAGTAATTCATTTAAAAATGCTAAAACTAGAAAGAACTGTCTTACTGATCTCAAATTTTAGCACTCTTTCTCAAAAATGATGGATTTTTGTGCTCCCTTTCAAAGATTACTATTTATAGCACTGTCTCTTAAAAATCGCGAATTTTACTGCTCTTGCATAAAAATTGCAAATTTTAGTACTCTTCATGAAAACAGACTGTCAGACTGATTTTCCTCACTTTGTTTCATAGATTGTATCATTGACTTCTTGAACATTTTAATTGATATGCCCGCGAATGGTCACACACGGAGAAAAAGAAAGAAATATACGAAGTAGGACAAAGTAGGAAATAAAAGGAAAGAAAGTAGGAAAAAAGAGGATAGGTGTGATCCCTTGAAACACCATCAACTTGGAGTAACTTGTACAATCAGTAGATACTGGGGCATATCAAATATAAGAGCAATTAAAGGCAATTCCCGCCTGAGAATTTCTAATAAAAGCAAAATATTAAGTTAGCAGTGCTGTAAGTTGCATGCAGAATATAATCTCAATCTCTGAATGCTTTGTTTGATTTTTCAAACTGTAAAATCAAACTGCACTGATTTAATATAATTTTCACATTTTTTATATAATTTTAGATATATAATTTTATTTAATTTTGAACACAGTTCATATATATAAAATTGTGTGTAGTTAGAATTAGATATTTTACAACAGAACTAACTTCCGAGAGGTTGGTGGTAGGGGAAGGAGGGTACGGTCCCTGTGGATGCCTCCCCCACTGGGTTCCGGTCTAAATTGGGTGGCACTTCCCGGCCGTCCAAACAGTTACCTTACACCTTTCTGGTAGGTCGGACGGTCTGGGTCTCAACAACAACAACAGAACTAACATTTATTCAAACTTACATATTTTAACATACAAATGAAAAAGGTATTTAATTGTGTGTTACACACATAACAAAAAATTACACTAATTATAAAGATAATCATTTTTGTTCTATAAATATATGCACATAGATAAGATAAAAATTACAGTTTTTTTTTAAATTTTTTGCTACTTTCTATTATTGATAGATTTATATTTTCATGCCCTATTTAGAGAACAAGTTTATATCTTCAGAACCATAGGCGTAGAGTTAGGGGGGCGGCGATGCCTCCCCCCAATATTTCAGAATTGGAATTTTATGACAGAATTGGAAGTTTATGACAGAATTTTCAAAGAATCCATTGATAATGTTCTCTTTGGCCTCAACACAAGATTTAGCTCTGTATTTCAAGAACTTGTAGATAATATTGAAGAGTTTCTAACCTGCAGGTCTGTTGGACCTGAAAAACTGATTAAATTTTATCAAAGTGATTTTGAACAAGACAGATTAGTATTGCACAGAAATATGTATCATGATATAGCTGTTGCCAAGGGTTTTCAAATTAGAACTTTCTCTGATGTTTTGGATAGTTTTAAACAAGATCCCATAGCATTTTTTTGCTTCAGTGGAGTAAAAAAAATGATTTCATTAATATTAACGATACCAGTGACATCATGCTCATCAGAAAGATCTTTTAGCATGCTTAGAAGAATTAAAACTTACCTATGGTCAACGATGACTCAAATGAGACTTAACAATTTAGCCATAATTAATTTTTACAAAGAGGAAGCTGACAATTTAAACATGGAAAAATTAGCCATCGAGTTTATCATATTAAATCAAACACGAAAAAATACTTTTGCTGTAACGTAATCAATCTTTATACACAAGACTGAAATACAAAATGTTAACCCTTTCGCGACGGTTGGCACGTCCTCGTGCCAGCTGCGAGCTTGCATTCAAGGTCGTTCGGCACTCACTGGTGCCGCAGAGAACTTTACACTAAACGCCAAGTGGCACGTATTGGTGTTTCTAAGTGGAACATTTTCATTTGAATTTATTTGTCTACTAGATGGCGTTAAATGCCCGTGGAAGCAACTTAAATGTATTTTATAAATGTTTGACCTTGCACAAGGAGAATCCAATGAATTATTTCTCCATTTGGAGCGGGGAAACATGGTTCTGTAAAGTAAATAAACAGAGCACTTCTCGCAGCATCAAAAATTTTATAATTGAGTTCCGGGTTTCCTTTTGATTTTAGCTTTTAATGATTTCGTTGGTGAATTACAGGAATATAAGAGAGTATTTTTTTGGGGGGGGGAGGGGGAGTTAAAGGAATGTGCGACAGTGAAATGATTAGGCTATTTCAGATAAAAATATGGGAGGTTTGAGACTTTTTCTTTCTGTGGAAGAATATAAGCGTATAGTAAACGAACCAGACAGTAATGAAAGCAAAGCAGATAGGGAAAATTCGTGGAACAGTGGTATTTCTGATGATGAATCTGAAAATGCAATTGATTCTTCAGATTCTGAGCGTACTATTATTACAACGCCGCCAGCTTCAGTTGCTGTTTTTTCGAATGATGTTTGGACATGTGATTTGAAAGATCTGAATTCTTTGGAGTTTTTTAACATACCTGGAATAAATCACAATATCCATGCCGCTTAATTTAGATAAGGAACTTGATTTTTTTAGCATATTTTTGATGATGAACTAGTAGAATTTTTCGTAAAAGCAACTAATGAGTTTGCAAAGAAAAAATGGGAGAAAAATCTCCTCTCTCCTTCCACATCGAAGACTCCACCTAAATGTATTTACACCTGTGACAGGAAATGTATTTACACCTGTGAAAGGAACTGAAATGCATTTTCACCTGTGACAAGAAACGAATTTAGTGTGTTTCTCGCATTAGTCATTTTGACGAGCATTGTCAGAAAACCAAATCTAAAAATGTATTTTTCTAAGAATCCAATTATCAGTACTCCTTTTTTTAATTCAGTTATGAGTCGTGATCGATTTATAGGAATATTACGTTACCTTCATTTTACTCTTGATAGTAATGCCCAAAAACTAGATAAATTGAAACCCGTGTTAGATGCATTAGTTTCAAAATTTAAATCTTTATACACTCCTAGAAGAAATGTGTTCATTGATGAATCTTTGTTCTCATGGAAAGGAAGGCTGGGATTTCGTCAATATATCCCCTCTACAAGGTCCAGATATGGAATAAAAATATATAAATTGTCAGAATCGGAATCAGGCTATAAATGGAATTTCCTTGTGTATACTGGAAAGGACACGGAATTATCAAGCTCTGATGGTGGGTATGGAGAACGCGTTGCGAAAACATTTCTAAATGAACTTTCAGGAAAAGGATATACTTTGTATTTGGATATATTTTTTACCTCTCCTGTACTTGCAAAGTATTTGTTGTCCAAGAATACGCATATATGTGGTACAGTTTTAAAAAATCGGAAGGACATGCCAAAGAATAATCCATCTGTACCTAAAACATATATACACTAAAATTTTTAATATTTTGATAAAAGAAAATTTATATAAAAAATATACATCAAATAGAAAATAAGTATTTCCTTTCTTCCTGAAAAAAGTAGAATGCTGTGTTGAACGGGTGATTTTTAGTGAATTTTTTTCGAGAGTTAGGCTTAGCGCAAAAAATTAGCCGTCTTTTGGGAAAAGTTCGGAAACAAAGCGCTCTGTCTTTTGGGCCACGGCGGTTTCGGAATGCCGCCGTCCCGAAAGGGTTAATAAAAGCTGTCTATTTGAAAAAATATTTTTTAACAATTTGTTTGTTCGTTTTTTTCTTGAAAATGTCTTTAAGACTCTTATAGATATTGAAAATTGTGATTGTAAATTAAAGATCTTATATTTACATTTTATTTTAGGGTTATAACATCATTACTATTTCAAATAATGTAAATGCTTCGATTTTGTTATCAAATATTAAAGTCAAAACTTTTATAAAAATTTTTAGGTGTTGATTTTCTTCTCTCACATCCTTTTCCATATACGCATTTTTCTTTACATTATAGATGTATACAACTATTGCACTATGTATATTATCTAAAAAAATTATTGTATAAAACCATGTTTCAATTAAAAAATGTGAAATAAAAAATAAAGTTACTGGCGGGGGGGGGGGGACCTACTTGCTCTCGCCCCCCCCCCCTCCCTCCAGCCAAAATGAAAAGTTTAAACCAGTGTCCAGAACTATTTATTTTAGATAAATAGTTTTGGCATAAGAAGATTGTAATTTGAGGAGAATTTTTAATTTAGATATATATAAATGTTGTTTCAAAATGTAAATTTTTATACATCTTTTACAAAAAACTTGAGTACCGAAAATATTTTCTATCAGCTCTTGCATTTTTAAAACGAAGTTTGATCACTCTATCCGCCGGCCACACAATAAGTTACAGTAAGCCTTAGGGTTGGTCGTGTGGTCTGGGCCTTCCAATCTGATCACTCTATCCGAAACAGTCGAATAGAGTTATGCTCGAAAAACCTTTGTTTTAAACTTAAAATTAGAGATATAAAAAAATTCAAACTTTACATCTTACAAAAAAAAAAAAAAAATCAATAAATTCAGATGTTACATTTCAATTCTATCTTATTTTCACCACATGGCCATTTTAAATTATATCACACACAAACCAAGCTCCTTTAACATGTTTATGCCAATGATAAAAACATATAAAAATTGTTAACTAAGGGCTCAAGTTATACAACTGGAAAACTAGTGTGACACAGACCTGAAAGTATTTTTTTTAAACTACTTTGAATATCCCTTATTGTCCCCCCCCCCCCCACACACACACACCACCTCTCAAGATTTTAAAAACTCAGGGCTTAAACAAGATCCATTTGTCTATTTGTCAGGGTCTGCTCTGGGTTTTTTATTGCTTTTGTCAACCTATTCACCAAATGGAGTTTTTATTTGTCAAATTTTATTTTTACTTGAATAAAACTTAAGGACACAACACAACAAAATATGAAGGTCATTTATTGAACGTCCTAAAAGACATACTTTCATATTTTATTGTGTTGTGCCCTTGAGTTTAATTCAAGTTTAAATAGACGTGTTACCAACTGGATTATTTTATTTTTACTTCTATAAATTTTCAAATTCTAAAGATCATTGTTTTGGAAAAAACACATAGTAGTATACATTATGATTAGTATACCATGTTTTTTGATTTTGACATTGCCAGAATTCATAATTGCCAAATATTTTTTTTAAATTGCCAAATTGAATTTTATTTTGTAAGGCGTGGTAATGGTGATTGGTAGCGCGACTCCTGCTATTTGTGACTCTTGTTAAAAGTTTATTTTTTCTGAGCTATCAAGTTATCAAAAGAGATCCTAAAGATCATAAATGAACATTGAGATTTAGAAAAACATGTGAAAAGGTTCGAAATAAAAAATTTAAAGACCAATATTGCCCTCAATGTGATACTTTTTGTTTCTGCTTCTGTTACTGAGATTTTGAGTTCACAAATTAATTTTTACAATCTAATACTGTTAATTTTTGTCAGTGCATGTTTCTTTGTACGTATGTCCTGCTATTTTGAAGGATAACACTTGGAATAGATAACCTCACATTTTTTATTTAGCTAACAATCTGAGCACTTTTGAAACATTTAATACATTTTTAATTTTATATTAAAAAAAAAAAAAAAAAACTTTATGTTCCACTTATCACAAAGCTAATACTAGAATACTACTAATTTCGGCCTAGAACATGTATTTTTCTATTTTAAGTGAGCTAATAATCTGAGCATTTGAAGGAAATTTAACATCTGAAAAATTTAATAGATTTTTAAATTATTCATGAAAAAAAAACCTTCTAAAAAGGCTTGAAAATAAAACTTTTAAAGAATCTATCCCTTTTGTTAATTCCTGAATCTTGATTTTTGTTTTAAAAAAAGCTAAATATGTGGAAATGTGTACATTTCCACATTAAGTATAAGTAACCTGTAGATAGGGGTTACTTATACTTAAAAATTAAAAAAGGCAGTAATTCTTTTTATATAGATTTTAAAAATGAACAAAATATTTTATCATCACTTTGTCATCTGCAAAGAACAACAGAGCCTTTTTTGCCAAACAATTTCTGATGGTGATAAAGCTTGCGATTTTATAATTTTGTCAATTTTAAAGACATGGTTTCAATTTTTAAAACATACAATTATTTCAATATTATAAGTGTTTCTTCAAAAATCGCTCGAATCTGATAAAAATTGCCATAATTCTGCTTACAACCCCTATCTCTTTTTTTATCTGTATATATTGATCTATTTCAGTTCTTGGTACCCTGATTACGATTCAATTTGCACTCGCATTTTGTGCATATCATGGGACTGGCAGACAGTGGACACTTATTAACAAAGGCTTAGTGGCAAAAGTGTGCTCTGCAGATGTTATACCATAAATTTTTATATATATTCTGCAATATATATAAAAATTATTATCTACACTATATTTTTTCTACACATTTTTGAATTCACTACTGTTATAGTAAAATATTTACCATATACAGATGAGTCTTATAGAAATCTAAATAAGTTAAACAATAAAATTTTTTAACTAAACTTACACAAGTTGTTAATTTAATAATGCCTTTACTAAATTGCTTATAAATAGAGGAGCACGATGATCTACAATTAATGCAGACATCAGTCATTTTGTTTTTTCCCTTTAAAATTACACTTTTTATTAAACAAAGAAAAGATCCGGTATAAAATTTCATACAATTAAATGTGCAATCAGTGAAAATAGAAATAAAATAACTAAAATGAAATATTAATATGAGCCAAATGATTTTGATAATTTTTCGCACTTTTCTAATATTGGGAAGTTTTATTATACTGTCTGACATCAGTAATAAGCTACACAAGAAATATTAGGTAACACACAATCTCGAAATTAAATACAATTAACAATTATAAACGCAGAAATTAGCTAAATTTCAGCACAGGACAGAGCCATTTAAATATGTTTCAGTTACGGATATGATTTTACGAAGTCTCATCAGTTTTGTCGTCCCATTCATGTTCTAGTAACTTACTAAACTTGATGAAAAGTTTGTGCATTCCAAAGCGATCATAGGCGAAAGAAAGCGTTTGGCATGCTAAACTGTGCTACACTACAATCAAAACACACCGACTCCACCTAGCGATGTATTTTTCTATTTTAAGTGAGCTAATATTCTGAGCATTTGAAGGAAATTCAACATCTGAAAAATTTAACAGATTTTTAAATTATTCATGAAAAAAAAAACCTAAAAAGGCTTGAAAATAAAACTTTTAAAGAATCTATTCCTTTTGTTAATTCCTGAATCTTGTTTTTTGTTTTAAAAAAAGCTAAATATGTGGAAATGTGTACATTTCCACATTAAGTATAAATAACCTGTACATAGGGGTTACTTATACTTAAAAATTAAAAAAGGCAGGAATTCTTTTTATATAGATTTTAAAAATGAACAAAATATTTTATCATCACTTTGTCATCTGCAAAGAACAACAGAGCATTTTTTGCCAAACAATTTCTGATGGTGATAAAGCTTGTGATTTTATAATTTTGTCAATTTTAAAGACATGGTTTCAATTTTTAAAACATACAATTATTTCAATATTATAAGTGTTTCTTCAAAAATCGCTCGAATCTGATAAAAATTGCCATAATTCTGCTTACAACCCCTATCTCTTTTTTTATCTGTATATATTGATCTATTTCAGTTCTTGGTACCCTGATTACGATTCAATTTGCACTCGCATTTTGTGCATATCATGGGACTGGCAGACAGTGGACGCTTATTAACAAAGGCTTAGCGGCAAAAGTGCGCTCTGCAGATGTTATACCATAAATTTTTATATATATTCTGCAATATATATAAAAATTATTATCTACACTATATTTTTTCTACACATTTTTGAATTCACTACTGTTATAGTAAAATATTTACCATATACAGATGAGTCTTATAGAAGTCTAAATAAGTTAAACAATAAGATTTTTTAACTAAACTTACACAAGTTGTTAATTTAATAATGTCTTTACTAAATTGCTTATAAATAGAGGAGCACGATGATCCGCAATTAATGCACACATCAGTCATTTTGTTTTTTCCCATTAAAATTACACTTTTTATTAAACAAAGAAAATCAGTGAAAATAGAAATAAAATAACTAAAATGAATTATTAATATGAGTCATATGATTTTGATAATTTTCCCCACTTTTCTAATATAGGGAAGTTTTATTATATTGTCTGACGTCAGTAATAAGCTACACAAGAAATATTAGGTAACACACAATCTCGAAATTAAATACAATTAACAATTATAAACGCAGATATTAGCTAAATTTCAACACAGGGCAGAGCGAGAGCCATTTAAATATGTTTCAGTTACGGATATGATTTTACGAAGTCTCATCAGTTTTGTGGTTCCGTTCATGTTCTAGTAACTTACTCAACTTGATGAAAAGTTCGTGCATTCCAAAGCGATCGTAGGCGAAAGAAAGCGTTTGGCATGCTAAACTGTGCTACACTGCAATCACAGACTATTATATATAGTATTCTGTGACTACAATCAAAACACGCCGACTCCACCTAGAGTTCTCGTCAAATTTTCTAATTGATTGATTTGAATATATTTCCAATCTTCGTATCGTATGCAAGATTTGAGTCTATACTTGTATTTCATGACATTTTTCGAGTTTGTGATTTCATAAATTAATCGAAGATTTGCATAATCGTTATCAATTTTTTGCACAATTTGTGGAGGAATGGAAAGTGTGCATATTGCTGTTGTTTAATTTCTTTATAATTAATTAGTATTTGAGATTCAAATAGTCTAAAATAGGATCAGATTCAATATAATTTTTTAAAGATACTAAGGTTTATACAGTTTATGCGGACTGTAATAGAATAACTCATTTCGTTTGGGTAAGAGATGAGTAGATATAATTACATTTCATCATTGTAATGTTGCATTTTCCATTACTGACGTTTGTTTTTATTCATCACGTTTGGTATTTTAACAAATTATTTATTTATTTAATTAAAGCAGTGTTTGTTTTAACTTACATTATCGCTTGTGTATTCCTAATCTAGAACTCTTAGTGCTTGACAATTTAAATCCCAGTATTTAATATTTTGCATTTGTTTTAGAAATTTTGTGTTAATGTTAAGTATGACACAAATTAGCTTTCTCATGCTCTGCACTTTAAGATGAACATTAACTGAGCAGGATTTCAACAGGATAGGTTTCTTTTTTTATATATAGGAAAATTATTTAGATATTTCATTTAAGAAATAAGTTTTGTCCAATAGGGCAAAGGCATAACACACAATTCTTACTTATTTTTAAAATCTTGCATAACAATTTAGTACATAATTTAAGAAGATGTTAACCAAATAGAAGATGTTAACCATAATTTGAGCAAATGAACTATTTAAATATGCTCTTGTGAATCCATTAAAAATTTTTGAAACTGTGTTTACAAAAAGCTGTAGTTTGACTTAATGTATTTCAGTTAGATGTGGAGAGTTAGCTCATATGCACTTCCAGGGTTTAATTTAAGTTGTAGGCAAAATATTGCAGGCTGAAAATCTATTTTGCCACCAAGCTAAATGCTAATATAGTTGAACTTTGTTTAAAATAACATCTAACAGAAAATTAGGCATTTTGAAAACAAAAAGCAGCCTTCTTCATCAGGATAGGCAAATAGTGCAGCCTTCACTTGTTAAAGTAAGATTGGCAACAGAAACTTTGGGCTTCAGTCATGTTTGCTGTTCTATTAGCAGTTGCCGATTTTGCTTTAACGAATGGAGTTTTATTGCATTAGCAGCATTTTGAGCTGTACATAAATACAAATATATTTTGTCATATGATATTGAATTGCTGTATAAGGCAGATTTTTTAGCAACAGTTTCTGTTAATTTTTTTTAGGATTAAAACCTCATGCAATACCGTTTTCTTATACAGCGTTCTTGAACATTACTAAACAATCTATATAAACTAATTGTTAAGTATCCGTCAGTCGCGCTTTTTTTAAGCACTTTCCGAATAGATAGAGACTTGCAATTTGGTACACGGATCGGTCGTTCGATACCCCCCACCCCCACCCCGGGAAAAATCGAATTTTTCGAAAACGTTCTCCAGAAGGGGTGCTCCACATGAAAACGTTCGAAATGTGAAATGATAGAAAAGCATGCTTTTTCGATAAGATAGACTTTAAATTTGGTGTATGTGTAAATCGTTCGAAAGGAAGAGTGTGCAATTTCAGATTTTCAATATTTTTTACTTAAGGGAGTGCCGCACATCAAAATGTTCGATTTACTGAATAAATGAGAAAAGGTTCCTTTAAAATTTGATGGAGGCTTGAAAGTGGGTATAAGGCAGGCTTCGGGAAATCGGCAAAATCTAGCCCGTCCGCGAGGACGGCTATTGAAATTTTTTACCCGTCCTCGAAATTTTTTACCCGTCCTCCTAAGAATTTTTGTTTCACTTTATATTCATTAATATATGTGCTTAAATATATCGCACAACAATAATAAATTAGAATCAACTGCCTCACGATGAAGTGCGATAACTGCATATGTATACACCACCCCACAGCGCTTAACCGCCGCGATGCAAGTCGCCGACGCGGAGTCTCCGATAAAGGATCGGACGGGCGGAATTCCGATCTATGGGTGGGGGCAAAGGGGTAAGATATGTAAGGAATCGCTCCTTTTTTCAATGTTTGGTAACTTGAAGGAATGGTAAATAAATAATCATATAAATCCTCTTGTCTCTAAACAGTTTAAACCTCATCGGTACTCTTTATTTCTAGGGAATTTAGTCAATCAAGATTAAAATCTTCTTGGACTGAATAGATGTTTCATACTTTAACTTCAGTTATCAAACAACTGGAACAAATGCCATGAATGAATTTTAAACGTTTTAGTTTTAAAGTTGAAACCAAAGTGGGGAAGAAAATAAAAACTTCTGGCTGAAACTAGAAGAATCCATTCCAAAAATTAAAACTTGTTACTTCTCCCGTCTATTACAGCAAATGAAAATTTTATAGTTTGGGTTTTAAAGAGTTAAATGAGGATTTGGGCTTAGGCCCGGGCTAGACTTGAGTTTTCTATTGTTTCGGGCAGGGTTGAGTCTTTTTTTTTTTTAAATGTCCGTTACGACCGAGCCGAACATATTTCTTTTGAAAATTTTTACAATGGATTTAAATTGATGCATGAACTTATTGCTTTTATTTCAGCTATGTAAAGATAAATGTTTAAGGAAACAAACTAAATTCTCCGTACAAAATTTTGACAAATTTATTTTTAACATATCTGAATACAAATCATTTCGGGCCTGCTGAGACGCAGTTATCTTCAGGCCGAGTTCATTCTACATTTATAAATTTCTTCGGGCTTGGTCCGGATTTGTAGACCTTGAAAAGGAGAACAGAACATGTCACTTCGATCGGGAGTGCGCTATCGCATTTTCGTGCGGTCATCAGATTCACTGGGTGGAGGATGAGGGGAGAAAAATAACCGGCGCCTGTGGTTACAATGCAGATCTGACGGCTCGCCTAGAAAGAAGGCATTGATAATGCACACTAGCTAAGTTTATGGGGTGGAGGGATTTGCAGGTGACGACATTTCAATTTTCATTCATGGCACGGAAAAGGGCGGCTTTCGCCACAATTTTACGATGACAACAATTTGTTATCTTTTTTTTTTTTTTTTTTTTTCCCCGGAATCTCTATTCTCAAGGCCGTCCGAGAGGACGGCAACTTCCGAAAATTGGTCGTCCTCGCCGAATTTTAACCCGGCGAGGACGGGAGGACGGCCGATTTCCGGAAGCCTGGTATAAGGGCTAATCATTTGACGAATATACCCAAGATAAATATAGTTTTTCAAAAATGTTCGTTTATGGGTGATGCTCCAGAGAAAAATGTTCGAAAGGTGAATTGATAAACAAAAACATGCTTCAAGATGAGATAGAGATATCAAATTTGGTGTAAGGGTAGATAGCTTGGAAGGAAGAAAGTGTACAATTTCAGTTTACCAATATTTTCTACTTTAGGGGGTGCCATACACCAAAATGTTCGATTTTCGGAATAAAGTAGAAACGCCATTTTTAAAATGTGTTAGAGGCTTGATATTTGGTATATAGGCGAATCATCTAATAGAAAACACAAGAAGAATAGAGATTTTCGAATATTTATATTTAAGGGGGTGGGTACTCCACACAAAACACATTCGAAAGGTGATATGATAGAAAAAGAATGCTTTGCAATGAGATAGAGACTTCAAATTTGGTGTACGAGTAAAAAGTTGAAAAGGAAGGAAATGTGCAATTTTAGTTTTCTAACATTTGCTATTGTAGGGGGGGTGCCACTCACTAAAATATTCGATTTGCCAAACAAATGAAAAATGCCTCCTTTACAATGTGATAGAGGCTTGAAATTTAGTATATGGACTACCCATTTGATAAAAAAACCAAAGATGAATATGGTTTGACAAAAATGTTCATTAAGGGGGTACAACACAAAAAAACGTTCAAAAGGTGAAGTGATAGAAAAAACATGCTTCGCATATAGATTGGAGGCTTCAAATTTGGTCTCCCAGTAGATAGTTTGAAAGGAAGAAAGTGTGAAATGTGATTTCCAGTATTTGCTATTTTAAGGGGTACTGCACACTAATATGTTTAATTTTTTGAATAAATGAGGTACGCTTCCTTTTAAATGTGATAGAGATTTGGTGTATGGACCAATCACCGGATAAAAACCCGAGACAGAGTTTTTCAAAAATGTTCATTTATGGATCTGCTTTACAGAAAAACGTTCGAAAGGAGAAATGATAAAATAGCAATGCTTCCGTATGAGATAGACTTTAATGTGGTGTACGGGTAGATAGTTTAAAAGGAAGAGGTGCGTAATTTAAGTTTCCAATATTTTCTTCTTTAGGTGGTTCTGCACACCAAAATATTCGATTTGCTGAATAAATGTGAAACACAAATTATTCAAAAATTTACCTTATTCAGGAGTTGCTTATTGCGAGACCGCTGATTTTCAACAGGTATTTGGCTAATATATTTCTATTTGTTAACAGTTGAGGATTATATAATCTTTTGCAAATTACTAATTTCTGGTTTATCTTAGGATTTAATCTAAGATATTTTAATATTGATACATAGATCTATTTATGACAATAGCTTATTTTCAAAAAAGCCCAATTTTTATCAGTTGCAGAAACTCGTATCTAGGGCCAGTAATTTTTAAACTGTAATAATATCACTTAAAATAAACATTCAGTAATCAAAAGAGTTTTTACTGGTTAGGTCTCTTTTTCCCTTTGCACTTAAATCAGTTTTTGTTTTTTTTCTTCTTAAATAGGGTAACCATATGTATATATACTGTTTTGAATGGGACAGTACCGTTTTTTCGATATTTCCGGATCGTCCCGCCATTTTAATAAAAATATTCAATTTGTCCATTTTTAATAAAAAGTATAAATTTATTTTATTATTGGTCCATTAAAAATCACAAATAAAAATATAAATAACCAAAAGAGACTAAATATCGATATATACATTGATCAGTTCAGAGAAAATCTAAAATATATGTTGGCAACACTTGCACGTCTGTTTGGCTGTAACTCGTATAACATTTGTTTTTGCTTTGGCTATATGCAATCAACATATTTATGTAATAAAACACAAAATTTTCATGATTACTGAAAATTACATAATGTCCTGTTTTTACTCCTGTCCCTTTTTTGTTTAAAGGAAATATTGTCATGTCCCGTTTTTGTCTAAAGGAAATATGGCCAGCCTATTCTTAAAGATATTAAATTAAAAAAAAAATTGCAAATGTCCCTATGTACAATGACAGTTGAAGACCCAGACCGTCCGACTCATCCTAGGATATAGAGCAGCTATTTGGACGGCAGGGAAGGGAGGTACAATGACAGTGTTGTACCTAGGGCCAGGGCTGTCTTCAAGCAAATTATTGAGAGTATGCTGTACTGTCTCATTTAAAGAGTATTGAAATTGCAGGGTTCCAAGGGGTGGAGCCCCTGGTGGGGATGTGAAGGGGTGAAAATTTGTGAATCATTTAGGCTATTTAAGTCCATAAATCACTTTTCTCACAATATTAATAGCTTAATGCTTAACAGGACATATATTAATACATATATAATATGTATATCATACAAAAGTCATACTGAAAGATAAAAACACCTGAAATCTCATTTATATGGCGCCATGTTGCTAAACAAAGAAGTTTGAAATATCTGACCACAAACGACTGAAAAGGACATGAAAGCAAGGTATCAAAAAATGACCAGAGGGGGGGGGGAGAGGTTGTGACCCCACTCCCCGGTTAAACAAGCTTTATGTTGCGACGATACTCCCAGTAGCACCTCTACTACTCTCTGTTATTACTCTCTTCTACTCTCTATTCAATTCTCTGGCAAAATACCGGCTACCGGGGCAAAATACCGGCTACCGGGAGTGTCGTCGTGACATAAAGCTTGCTTTACCGGGGAGCGGGGGCACAACCTCTCCCTTCCCGGCCATCTTTTGGTACCTTGCTTTCATTTCCTTTTCATTCCTTTGTGGTTAGATATATAATATATATATATATATATTAATAGATTAACAGATATGTATCATTTTATAACTTGGAATACTTTCTATTTTTTTTTATCCTGCACTTACTTTTGTTTTCTTGTAACTGTTTTAATAGTTTTCATTCCTCTCCTGGTCATACGCAGGATATTATTTAGAGGATTGGGGGGGGGGGTATCAGGGGGTTTTCCTCATTCCCTTATTTGTTTCCATTTAAGTTTGTAAATGACTAACAAAAAAAGAAAAGGCTGAACTTTGTTGAAAGTTGCCCCAAAACCTGCAAATACAAAAACTTTATTGAGCCCTTGAGAGTACACGGTGGATCCTCTGTATTTTTCAAAATTTCTTGACAGTATGCAGTGTATACGGTACGTACCTTTTCAGGAGAGCCCTGCCTAGGGCCACATGTGTAATATAGTTATCTACATATAATATAAAATGAATAAAATACAAAAAAAGAATGTTATTAAAAATCCTCAGTTTTTAATTGAAATTTTAACAGAGAATGATAAAATATAAACAGTACAAATTAAACAAAATTTGATTACTCAAATTATAATAATAATAATAAAAGAAAATATTTGTATTATTCCACATTGTAATTTGTAAAACTGCTGCCAAAAGTAAATAGTAAACATAGCTATTCTCAGGGCTGTAGTGGAGGGTATACGCTGTATACCCTCTGGTTTTTCCAGCAAATTTCGTATACCCTCTACTTTTTCTTAAAAACTGCGTACACATTTTGCTTAATGAACAACATAGTAAGAGATTTGAGATCATCTTTATTGATTTCAAACGTCTCCAATCTAATGTTTATTAATGCAAATGGACCACCTATAGAACACTTTCAACCAGAAAAATTTGTAACTTCTTGGTTGGCCAATCATCGCTCTTCAATTGACAATAGATCAAGTGTATGCACTACAAAAAAAGACACAGAGATGGATTTCTCTCGTCAAGCAGTTTGGGATATATTTCAATGAAAATGATAGAAAAATTTGTTAAAATAAAACAAAATTACATTCTACTTTATATGTATTTAAATATTTTTCTCTTAACATTTCCTGTAACTATTTTATATCATAGTTAAATATTAATATAGTGAAATTTTCAAATTTGAATAACACTCGATGCTAGTCTGCATATTTTGCTTTGCATAAGTACAGTAAACTCCCAATAACTTGAACCTTGTGAACACGAATTTCTGTATTCACAAGGTCGAAGTTTCTTCAAAGTTCCACAATTCCTTTCCTGTAATATAAAATTAATAGGCTTTTTTTTTCTTGATAATTTAAACTTTGATTAATTCGAACACTTTCTCCGGTCCTTCGAGTATACCCCCATAGGCGCCCGGAGGGGGGGGGGGCAAGGGGTGGTCACCCCCTGGCTTATGGATTTCCTATATATATATATATATGTGTATGTACATTATTTTTTGCTCCCCCCCTCTGGAAAGTGTAAGTTGTAAGTACATGTTTCGCCTCCCCCTGGAAAAAATTCTGCGGACACCCATGGTATACCCTCTGTTTCTTTTACGACTACAGCACTGGCTATTCTTAGCCTCCAATAGCTTTGGGTTCAGGTAACTTAAATATAATATCATCTTTGCTAATCACATAGGTAAGTTGTATCATTGTGGTGTAGAACCTTTTCTTACTCTACTGATTTGTTTTAGGTATTTTATTGTATACTGATGGTCTGCAACATCAATTACTTCTGCAACATAAAAATGTTTTGTTTTTTTCCCATCTAATTTTGTCAGGCAATTGTTTCCTTTTTCAATTTGATTCTTCCCATAAGTACAGAATCCATATCATCTGCAGAATCTGAAGATTCCATCATCTAGTGATTCCTTAGACGTCTCATCGCCATTTCTATTTTCTAATGCATATTCCTTAAGAATTGCCCCTTTCTTTTTAGTCAATTCATTCAAATTTGCTTTTTCTGTTTGAAATGTCAGTTTCTTAACAATTTTCTTTTTGGCGATCATTTTTTTTTTTTTTTTAAATTTTGCCACGTCAATTTCAGTTTTCTCTGGAGTAAAGGATTCTACATTTACCAGATTGTGCGCATCACTTTTTACAATACAAGTTTTAGCCTTAAGGAAAGGGCATATTTGTTATGGTGTTATACATTGATTCAGTACTGGCCACTCATCTAGCTGCTCATACCCTAGGGTGAGTTGGGTGGCCTGGGTCTTCCACATTGGTTCAGTAGTTGATGTATAAGGCTGACAAATTTCAGCAGAGGTATCCTTTTTTTTCTGTCACTTGATGACTATTAATAAGCCTATTCATCATCAAATTTACACAGTTGGAATCATTTTCAGTTGGATTGGCTTAGTCTGTTATATGAGAACTTAAATATTCATTACACTTGATATATTTTCATTTACTGGCAATAAGCCTGTTAACTGAAAACCAGTTTAAATAAATAAAAGCACCAACATTAATATGCTACAGTAAACCAAATGATGTCAAACAAAAGTTCTGAACTTACATTATAAATCTATTATTCTTACAACGTATAAAATCTTTCCACTCTTTTATATATATTTTTTAAATTAACTACACAAATGATAATATTATACCTAGGGCCATGGCCCTAGGTACAAGGCATAGCTACTTTTTATGAAATGGCTTCCACAGCCAAAACCCTATAAATATTTAGATTTGTTAATATTCCATCTTTTCCCTCAGCTTATGACCCAAACTAACTGTCACATATAAAAATAAAACTTTGCACTTACCTTCAAAAGATCAATATCAAAATGATGCAAAGAATTTTACTTTTCACCATCAAATCAAAACTTTCCCTTCTATTTAACTGCTACATTTTCCTTCTTTCATTCAAAATGGTTGCTAAGATTTCAGACCATGTAGCCACTTACCTCAAAGAGTAACAATGTTATAAAATAATTATTATTAACATAAAGCTGGGGGGGTCCTAGGTACAAGAGTTTCCCCATCTTATAATCATAGTAACATGGGTCACACACTATCAATTTATTTATTTATGTATTACCCAAGTCGTTTAGCCACTTCAGTCAAGTGTGTAGAGCAGTCACAGGGGATGGTCGGGAAAAAGACAAACTACCAATTGAAAGCTTTTTTCTTCGACCCAGTCTGTCCAATCTACCAGAAAGGTATAAGGTATTTGTGTGGACGGCCGGGAAGTACTACGCAATTTAGACCGGAACCCAGGGGAGGAGGCATCCACAGGGACTGTACCCTCCTTCCCTTACCACCAACCTCTCGTAAAGACTTACGGACCCATATGTTTAACGTGATCGTACTCCACCTAAATACTGCGGCAGTTTTGGCAGTGGCGGAATCTAACCCGAGCCGACCGAGTACAATTCCCACGCACTAACCACTAGGCTGTCTCGTCCCAATTGGAAGTTTTTGATTGAAATATTATACTTACTAGTACATAGCTACATCTATAAACAAAATTTAGATTAGTCACATCTAGAGCTCTTGCCTTATTAGGCACATTAAATCCCAACATGGCTTCTACAAGTAAATTAGTTACCACATTTCGTTATTTAACACACAGTCCAAACCTAACATCTTAGTAATATAATTATGTGCAAAAGTTTAAGATCACTTACTATTTTATTGAAAATTAACAATTTCACAGGAATAATTAATTACTTGTCGAGATATTTGGAAAAATGATATCAGACGTGAATACTTGCATTCTTTAGAACACAAAACAACCTAAATCAGTACTTTGTGTGGTTGCCTTTGCATTTTATAATGAACAGAATGTAATGTGACATACTGTCAATGAGGGATTTGGAATAGTCTCTTGAAATGTCTTTGTACTACACATACTTTATTGCGTCAATTAAAGCTTGGAAATTTGATGGCTGTTTTCTACCTTGTCTTTTATAATGGCCCACAAATTTTCAATAGGTTGGGACTGTTATCGCACCAGTCAAGCATGTTTGTTTTTCCTCTGCAGGTAGTCCTTTACTACCTTTGATCTTCAGCATGGAGCACCATCATGTATAAATATTGTGCAATTGTATATGAGTTACCAACTTTTCACGTAACATATTCACATAAATAGGACTATTCATGGTAGTGCTCTTCAGCAAAAAGGATATTGAAGCAATACCTGCTATCCAAGTCAGCAGATGCTGACTTCGAGAAGAATGTCTTATAGTGTGAATGGTGTATTTTACATGAAACCTTTTGGTTATTGAACATGTTTTCGACTTGATATAAATTGACACAAAAATGATACATGTAGAATAAAGAAAATACGTGTAGAATACATATAGAATAAAGAAAAACGATTGATAGCATTTCACAAATTCAATTACAGGGTTTATTCTAGATTTATAGGACTTTAATCCAGAATATTTGCTAAGACGTCAGAAAACAGTGCTGATACTAATATCACACCTTTTTCAAAGTAGAATGGACTTGACTTTCATACACGAACTCTTTGGTGAATGTTTGACAATTTGCCTTATAATATTATTTGTTATAATGTAGACTTGTTGTCTTAGGATGTCTACTTCTCTTTCGGTCACTAAATCACCTGTATCTTGATAATTTGGGATTGTGTTATGGATATCAGTTCAGTTCACATTCATCTTTTTGCTTATGTCTTGTTCAGAGAGAGTATCCTTCATGATATAAAGCCAGTATTTGTGACCTTTGAATAACACTTAATGACATTTTTTTTGCCTATTTTTCACTATAGAGATAATACTTACATTACCTCTCAACATGAAAACCAAAAGCAAACTGATGTTGAAATGCTTCCCACCAACTCTGTCACAACCTGCTGCTATAAGATTATGTAACATCAACATGAAGTTAAGCAATACGGACAGCAAATGACACAATCTGCAAAATCTCCGAATATGAACAGGTGGTCTTAAACTTTTGT
The DNA here is from genome assembly GCA_951213105.1 of Amaurobius ferox. Lineage (NCBI taxonomy): Eukaryota > Metazoa > Arthropoda > Arachnida > Araneae > Amaurobiidae > Amaurobius > Amaurobius ferox. The sequence continues at coordinate 135,167,355 of OX578135.1, read as the reverse complement.
AAATGTTTGTAATAATAAATTAAAGTTGAACGTGTCTTAAATGGAATTTCGGGCGACCGAAAGAATTTTCAGTCTTGAAAAGGTTTCGTTTCATGCAGGTTATTTCAGGTCATATTTTATTCTGCGATGCAAGCAGTCTTCATATTATAGTATAAAATACTCCTTTTCATCTTTGTTACTCTGAGACTTCTAAATTGAGCAGCCTCCTTTATTTTCCTGTTTAATACAATCCTGTGATGTGTCTTCATCAAGATGAAAGCTGCTATGCTTAGTTTATGACCAGCATTCCTTTGCAGTATTTTATTTGAACCCTCTTCATGTGCTCTGTGAAGTTTTGTTAGATGCTGTGAGAACCAAACGTTTGTTGTGTCTAGACTGATGGAATGAATAGAGATGTTATTAATTAGATTCTTGTCATCTAGATAATGATCCAAAATGTTCAAAGATATTTGCAATGTCTTCCAAAGAAATTTGCCAGAAAATATTGTTTATATTTTTAAACTGTGTAACTCTTTATATGTAGAATAGAATTAACAATTCCATAACTGATGGACATATGCTATGTATTTCGTTCTAATGCCAAAAATCCACAGCTACTATTTGGAGAAATTCTGTAATTTCATTATTTCTAAATGTCGTGCTTGTTTGGCGAATCATATTGGGGATTGGACTTTATTGTGTGCTCATTTTCCAGATTATCTACTGAATATTTAATATGCTTTTTTTCTTTTCATTAAAAAGAAGCATATCAAAAGAACATTTGAAGATGAAATTCATGGCATGGAAAACTCTTTTGTCCAGTAGATAATCTGGAAAATGACCACACCACAAAGTTCAATCCCCAATAGAATTCTCTAAACAAACAGGATGTTTAGAAACAACGAAATTAAATAATTTCTCCAAACAGTAGAAAAGTTCTTCGCCATAGACAAGTACTAATAAGCAGCTCTACTGTATACAGCAGAGTGAAGATCAACAGAAATGTAACCCCAAAAAATTCTTGATGCTTTAAAAAACGAAATTGATGAGTTTTATTAAAGGCCTAATATATCATGACAAGCAGCGGGAAAGAAGGATAGGGTAATTCTTTGTTATAAGATGAAGCAATACATACAGAAAGAAACAATACCTTTTGAGATAACTCTGCGCTGCGCGAAGTATATGCCATATATTCCGAAGGTAATCCTGAAAAGAAAATTGTTTTTTCCGAGCTTTGTGATGTTAGGCCTTTTATCTGTGTGTTTATTGAATGAATTGCTCAAAACCATATATGTTTGTATGTATCACAAAAATGTGAGACTATTACTGCAATGTTTTTCCAATTATTTTCTTACTGTGCCTATAACCTGTGAATTTATTGCTTAGTATGTACAACCAAAGTGAGTTATACTGCATTTTCAGTGTTTGTCCAAAGTCTGAAGATAAATTCAGAAGATAATATGATCTCCTTTGTAAGTTAGTAAAATCATAAATTCTAACCGTAGTAAGAGAATATCAATAAAAAAAAAAGTCTAAACCAGACACTTTAGAAGCTTGTTATTGCTCTTTAGAAAAACTCCTGCAACAATTTTTAAAGTACACATTCATTAAGCAATTGGCACATTTTCAAGAAGCAAAAGGAAACACAGTTGCATAATTGAATATTGCAGTGAATTACAGTATAAAAACATCAAAATGAGTTCAAAGTGCACATTGTTCTAACAAACAGGTAACTATCTTTACAGTATATGTCTGGATGGGTGAAATTCAATGTACATGAATTGCATGCAACACCGTATAATTAAATGCATAACTCAACCTTCTAGCCAAGTCATTATAGGGGGAGGGGGGGGGAATAAATGTTACCAGTCTATTATTATCTAGTCTGTAGGGCCTGTATATGTTCAATATAGGGACATCAGTCCATGCTTTGCTTTTCAAATAATTTAATTTGTTTAAAGTAAAATTTCTTTTCTTAGGCTTTGAAAATGAATCCTGCTGTTCTAGCAACTCCTCCTAAAGATATTCGGGGGGATGATCGATGGATGTGCATGGTATGATATATTTATTTTGTATAGTAATATAAAAACAATTATACTAAATACATATTTTTTTAAACAGGTGAAAATAAATAAATGTTTATTTTGTTAGGTTTTGGTGGTTAAGGCAGAATATAACACACTCACAAAGAAAGTTTTGAGAGAATGCTGACCTTGCACGTAACTGCATCAGAACCAGGGACGTAACCAGAAATTTTCATCTGGGGGGGGGATTTAAAGATTACGGCTTTATTGATATTTCAATTTATACATGTAATGTACTAATACAGGCTATATCTTCTAATATTCGCGTGTATAAGTAGTATGGGTGCTATATAATTTTAAAGCTTTTATTTTGCATATTGATTCAATTCCATGTTTTTTGTAAATTTGCTTACAAAAGGGGCCACGATGTTTTATTCTTCATATCTGCCCTTAAAGATAATTTTCTGTAGCGAGAACAGAGATTCCTATACTTCTTTTTAGGAGCATTAAAATAAATATTTTAGCAGAATATTTTGATTAAAAATGTCATTTAGTATACTATAGGAATTTGCACATAATTGTGAATTTTATGTTTCTTTATATACTCTGTACTTTCTATACTCTGTACTAAGAATGGGTATGTTGCTAGTCTACATAAATGAAATTGAAAATCTGTCTGTCTGTCTGTTTGTTTGTCCCATCTTCACGAGAGAACGGCTGAACCGAATTTGATAAAAGTTTGTGGGTCACCTTGAAATAGCCCCACTTAAATTTATTCCAAGTTTGGAGTTTCTAAGACCAGGGGTTGTCGGGATATTAATGAGAAACGAAACTTTTTCCTAGGAGTTCTACTCTCTAACTCCCTGGTTCCTCTAAACGAAAAGGTTGAAAATCCTTTGTTTAAAACGGAAAAGTGAATTAAAACTTTATCTCTGAGTTTGGTGAGAGATTTTTTGCGCTAATTAGTCACTTTCTGAAAGCATGAATTGTTTGAAGCATGAATTTAAATGGAAAATCTATCACCATGTTTTATTTTTCATAAGCTTTTACTCAACAATGAAAAGTATTAAGAAATCAAAATGGTTATTTTATTATTAGCATTTTATGAGAAAGATTCTATCTTGTATCATGTTGCTCAGCAACGCAATTAAATTAAATATGTTTGTTAATGTTTATTTTTATTTTTTCGATTTGAATAATAAATAAATGGGTATTAAAATATAAGTTTTAATGAACGGTTTGATTTTTCTTTTAATTATATCAATTGCAGACTGCGTACATCACTTTCATTTATTTTGTCAAAGAGTTTTCAAGTTAATATATTGTGTTTAGCTAATAAACTCATATATTGTGTTTCGCCAATAAGTTCATTTAACCGATTGTTGAACCAGAAAAAGAGTAGAACGTTTATATCTTTTAATACAATTTTAGTGTTTTCATTTAGTATATACAAACGGGATCAAGATGTTTCATTCAGATCTGCAAATTCTGAGCTACGAATTTGGCGGGATATCATTAATTTGCAACTTTTCTTAAACATTGCCAAATTTACGGAAATGTCGCCAAATTGATAAAAATCATGCAAATCAATGAAATTTATTTTATTTTCTTATGACTTAGAGGTGGGTGGCTCAAAGAGAGCCTAGCACATTGACCAGAGGTCTATTGTACTTTCTCCAAAAGATGAAACAGTCCCTAAGAGAAGAGACCAGTAGCTGAAGCAAAGATCAACAGACACTTTACAGGAATATTCTGTAAGTCCCAGGGCTCGATCACATGTCGACCCAAATGCTCGAACCTATGGGCAGACAACATTTCACACTCACAAAGTATGTGTGTGGCAGTTTCTTCACTGTACTTACACCCTTTACTGATCGGATCCTTAGTGACACCCATAATGCTTAGGTGTTGTTTAAGGGTGCAGTGCCAAGTAAGGAGCCCAACAGCCCTTCTAATGCCAGTTTTATTGAGCTTGAATAGCTCCCTATGATGCACTCTAGGGCACTTACAGTTCAGTTATTTTGCTTGCCTTTGGCCCTTGATGTTGTGCCAGTTCTAGAACTGCTGCTTTCTAAAGGTGTCATAAACAGTTTTTCTGATCAGATCATTAGAGACACCCAAAGCTGCCTCTGGACCAACAAAGGGTGTGCTCGAACCTTTTCTAGCCAGTTCATCTGTCTATTCAGGGAAAGACAACATTGGGAGCTTTATTGCACTTCATCCCACCCCCACCCTTCAGGACCTGAAATTGCACTTCTGAAGATGAAACAGTCCCAGTGAAGAATTTGTGAAGAATTTGTTTTTCTTTATCCTCAGACATTCCGATGTCTGAGACTCTGTGTATTTAACGAGTTTCTATTGCTCCCCTCCCCTTTATCCCCTCGTACATCTACGTGTCCCACTTGGAAAAAAAGGGAGTGATCCTGCAGAGTCTTTACATTCTAAGTGCCTTACTATTATAGAACACACTGCATACCAGATTAAATCGTTCCAGCATCTTGCAAATTTGGTTAGCTAATATTTTGTTATCAAACATTGAAAATGATGTTTTTATAGTTGCCAAGTGTTCCAATTTTTATGTACTTGTTACTTTTTTCAGTTTTGTTCCGTGAATCCGATTTGGATCCACAGTAGTCCGATTTTTCTTTTCCATGACATTTATATTTTATTGCATGCAAATCTGCATATGTATAAGAGTATCTACAAGTCTTGAAATCGGAAGTAGGTCACCGAAATGAGACACAAAGTCAGGAATTTTAAGATCGAGGTTTTTCTGTTTTTCCATCTTAAAAATCTGCTTCCACGTGTTGCGTCTGTTTCTAATTAATGTGGGAGAAACACATTTGCATTGACTAAAATTTTTATGATTATTTCGGGTTATATACAAAAAAATTATTTTTCAGACGTATTATTAAAGAAATGAAGAGCTATATTGCACGAGTACCGGGTACCGCAATAAACGGCATATGTCCGCGATCTTCTTTATATTGTGAACATATTTTTCCACTTCTGCAATCTGTTTGCATCATCTAAAATGTTTGTAATTATTTCGTATATACTATATTATGCAGAAAAACTATTTTCCAAGCGTATTTTTAATGACATGAAAGGCAATTTTGCAGCAGTATTGCGATAAACGGCATTTGTGCGCGATCCTCTATATTTCGTTTTATTTTGAAAGAATTTTTCCACTGTTACAATTTGTTTGCATCGTTTAAAACGTTTGTAATTATTTTGTATATTATATAAGAAAACTATTTTTCAAACGTATTATTAGTGAAATAGAAGGCTATTTTGCAGCAGTATGGGGGAAAACGGTATTAGTCCACGATTTTTCCTCATGCAATATGTTCCTATCTTTCTTTCTGGTAGGTTGGCATTTTTTATATCAATCTATGCATTTTTTATATCAATCCTTGAAATTAATGTGATTCATACTTTTTTTTATTATTACCCAGGCTGTCCAACTCACCCAAAGGGTGTAGATAAGTTTTAAGGGTATGATTTATATTTTGTCAAAGCAAAAAGAAAAAGTGTAGGAACTATAAAATGAAAACTTATTATTGACTTGCAAATACTGAACCCTGGCTGCCAACTTTGCATTTCTTCATGAAGCTCCGATATTTGCATTGACTGCCGATCTCCGGACAAATATGCAAATTCTCCCCCCCCCCCTTTTTTTTTTAACTTTTAAGATGAATATAGTAAACAGATTTTAAAATGAAATTCCATACTTTGATGAAATTGGCCACAAAAAATGACTAAATGTCGCCCAAGATTCCGTTATAATATTTTAATTTTAAATGTGTTTAATTCTTATATTTGTAAATAATATGAGAAAGATTATATGGAAATGTCACTAAAATGTGCATTTATACGTGCATTTATATGTGCATTTATACGGTTTATCCCGTTTTATTATCACATATTTTCCATTTTTGCAATTTGTTTTATCAACTAAAACTTTTATATTAATTGTTATTTTAACTCAGGAAAATTAATTTTCAAGCATGAAATGAAGGGGAGTGGACAATGATTGTATAAGATGACCATAATTTGAAATTGTTAAATAGAAGTTTTTTTTTTTTAATTTTTTGTTTTTTTATGTCCTTTTTGCCAAGTAAAAACAAATTAGCAATTTTTTCTATTTATTTTCTTTTGGGTTTCTTTATCAGTTTATTTTAAATTTTAAGAAAATTTAAATCAATTTTTAATACAAAAATTTGAATTATTCTTTGTTTACATCTTTAACATAAATGGACATTTAAAAAACAGTTGTTATTGTTAGAGATGTCAAAATGGCAAGTAGTCATGTCTATTTGGCACCTAGAGTCAAAACGATAGGCGTCAAATGACGCCTAGCTCAAATTTTTAATTTCTAACACTGCTCTTCATATAATATGAGTGTAATTATTATTTTAATTTTTATTTAAAAAACTACCGAATATATTTTGCTTAAAAATTTTTCATATTTTCATGGGATAATTTGAATATTTCCTAAAACTTTCGAAGCAATTTGTGAATTTTAAATTCCCTTAAAAATGTTTGAAAAATTAGGTTCCATAGGGTTCAATGTATTTCATTTTTTCAACCCGTGTGCAATCCAAACTAATTGGGTGATATTATTCATTTATATTCCCATAGGTCCGACAGACCGTCTGAGCAACCTACTAAAATTTCATTTTGATAAAGTTATTTTTACTGTAGTTAACGGACAGACAGACAGACAGAATGAATAAAGTCGTAAACACGTTTCAACTATGTTGTAAAGTGTTAAAAAGTAAAAACATTCGAGGGTTGTATCTTAAAATTGGGTCCATATTAGAGACTAAGAGATAATTTTCTACCGTACGTTTATTTTTTGAGTTTTCAAAATTTTTTGCATAAAGAAACATCAAACTCTTTTGCTAGATACAAAAGTGCTGTAAGAGGAGAAGAAAAAAACTATTTCAAAAGTTATCCAAAATATTGGTGATTTTTTCATTTTGAAATGGGCAACTTAAAAATTGAAGGGCTCCAACATGTGCCTAATTTGCCTATGGTAAATATATCTTCCAGGACAATAGTGTATGAACAGTTAACAAACAAAAGCCATTTATAAGAATTATCTGCTGAAATAATGGTTAAAAATTACATATAGACAAAAATCTTCATTTGTAAGCAGTATCAGACAGAAAATTTTAAGAGTATCAATTAATCTATTTATTTCACTTTCAGTTGCAAAACTAATAAACTTCAATATAGGAGAAACGGACCAAGCTTGTGCACTTGCACAATGTTTCATCAGCAATTTTTGAAAATATTTATGAAAAGAAGATTATAGTGATTTGAGTAATTGATTACATATTTAGCAGCAAAACAAATGATTAAATTAATAAAAATAAAACAATAGATAACAAATTTATAAGAAAGCAAAGTTAAAAAGGGGAAAGTGACTTTTTTATATGCTAAAAAATTCACAGAAACTAACTCGTGCAGCCTATGAATACTGTCTGAGGTGATGATTGAACTTTTTTTGGTGATATGTATTGTTACAAGATAAATATAAATTATTGATACATTTTAAAATTTAGTATGTACCAGTTTTTGTAAATTGATATGTACTATTTTTTAAAAATGTGCCTATATGTACCACTTTTAAAAGAAACGTGATCAGCATCTTTAAAATGTATTGTAATCCACATTTCGATAACATCCTGCTAGCCTTTCTGAAGACAGAACAATCAAACTAGTAAATTAGACATTCGTAAACTTACCATATGCAATGATCCTTCTTATGTTTCCCTTTAAGCTGCAAGTTTAAATCGTTTATATTAATATACTAGCAGCATACCTGTTCTTCGTATGGAGTATATAATATAAAGAAACTTATAATTCGAAATCATGTGCAAATTCTGTTAAAATATCAAATTTATTGCTCCTAAAGAGAAGTTTAAGAATATCTGTTCTCACTATGCAAAATTATCTTCACAGGCATATCTGAAGAATAAAACATCCTGCCCCCTTTTGTAAGCAAATTTACAAAAAAAAAAGGAGTTGAATCAATATATACAACCCTGTACTACTTATATTGTCGCAGATTAGAAAATATGCCAGTGTGTTAGTAGAAAATTACCTGTATTACAATATGAGTCTGAAAAATCTATGCCAAAGTAAGAGATGACATAATAAATTGAAAATACCAATAATCCCTGTACTCTTTATACCAAAAGGTCGTAATTGATTCCAATATATGCCAATATATATCAAAACATATACCAATATACCTGTACTACTTATAGCCTCGTAGATTAGAAGACATACCCGTGTATTTGTAGAAGACTACTCGTACAACGTACAATACCTGGTGGTCAGAATTAAAACACCCCTACTCTGAGCTCTGTATACATCGAACTACTCAGTGTAAAGGCTCCATAATTGTTGAACCTACTATTAAAGACATGGGGAAAGGGATTACGGAAAAAAAAAATTAGTTCCAGAAATACCGATAGGTGGCGCTGTACAACAGAAAATATGCTGAAAAGACACAAAATAATCACAAAAAAAAAACACATGTGATATGGAATTTTTCCTTTTTAATTTCTTTTGCTGATATGAAAAAAAAAAGAAGATAAAAAAGTCAAGAAACTTAAACTGTCATTGTAACTGCAATTTTGCACTGTTTCGCACCTATCAGCGATGACTGTCACACTGCCAGAACGCTCTTTGCTTGTGAAGCTGTTTTATAAAAACAAAGGACATGCTGCAGCTGCACTTCGAGAGTTTCGTTGACTTAAGAATTTGCACAAAGGACCATTACTTCAGCTCTCAGGAGAATGATCGCTCGATTCGAGAAAACTGGACATCTTGGAGTTCAGCCAGGTCGAGGACGTAAATCGACTCATTCAGATGTCGTTGACAATGTTGCCACCGCTATTGTTGAACAATCAATGGATAACGTTATAGGCTGTAGTAGTGCACGTGGAATGTCACGACACTTGGGTGTTCCCTACAGCACAGTGCGGAATGTACTGAGAAACATAATGCATATTTTCCCGTACAAAATTAGTCACAATCACCACTTGCTGACCATCGACAGGGAGAAGCGACTGACCTTTGTATTGACATTTCTGGCTAGAGTTGAAGTGGATGCATCGTGGCCATGGCAGATTCTATGGAGCGATGAAGCACATTTCCATCTAAGTGGAACAGTCAACACCCATAACTGTCGCATTTGGGACATGGAAAACCCTCGTACCTTCCAAGAGATTCCACTTCACTCACCGAAAGTTACAGTCTGGTGTGGATTCACAGCCACATTCATTCTTGGACCTTTCTTTTTCGAAGAGGTTACTTCGAATCCCTGTGACATGCACTGTGGCAGCCAGGAGGTACAAAAACATGCTCGAAAATTTTGTTGTACCCCAACTGCAACAGCACCAATGTCTTGATTCAATTACCTTTATGTAAGATGGAGTGCCTCCGCACATTGGACTCTGTGTACAACAGTTTCTTCGGCAACATTTTACTAATGGTAGAGTAATTAGTTGTGCATTTCCGACAACCTGACCATCTCATTCTCCAGATCTTAATCCCTGTGATTTTTGGCTGTGGGGATACTTAAAAAGTCTTGTTTATCGAGGATGTCTGGTAACCTTGGCAGATTTGAAAGACAGTATCACTCTGCATGTGAGAAGCATCTCAATCGACCAATTAGGATCCGTAGTTGAACAAGCTGTCCACAGGCTGCAGATTTTACATCTTGAAGAAGGGAACAATATTGAACAGCATTCCCTGCATCGATAGGTCCTTGTGATATGAATGTTTGGTACATTCGAATAAAATGTGTTACAAATGTATATTTTGTGTCTTTTCAGCATATTTTCTGTTGTACAGCGCCACCTATCGGTGTTTCTGGAACTAATTTTTTTTTTCGCGTAATCCCTTTCCCCATGTCTTTAATAGTAGGTTCAACAATTTTGGAGCCTTTACACTGAGTAGTTCGATGTATAGAGAGCTCAGAGTAGGGGTGTTTTAATTCTGACCACCCGGTATATGAGTTTAAACAATTTTTGTCATAATAAAACAATTGCATAACTTGAAAATATCAATAATCCCTGAATCAATAATCTCCGAAAATATCAATAATAATAACGTTTAAACCTAAAGACCTTAATTGATATTATCCAGTCAAAAATGCTATAAGAAAAATCAAATCGTACTTTTCTAAAATATATTTCTATATCCATTTATTTATTATTCAAATCGAAAAAATAATTAAAGTTAACGGACAGATTTAATTTAATTGCATTTCCGAGCAACATGATATAAGATAGAATCTTCCTCATAAACTGCAAAATGAAATAACCATTTTGATTTCTTTATACTTTTCATTGTTCAGTAAAAGCTTGTGAAAAATAAACCATGGAGATAGATTTCCCATTTAAATCATGTTTCAAACAATTCATGTTTTCAGAAAGTGACTGATTAGCTCAGAAAATCTCCCATCAAACTCAGAGATAAAGTTTTAATTCACTTTCAAACGATTTTCAAGCTTTTCGTTTGGATAAACCACAGAGTTAGAGAGTAGAATTCCTAGGAAAAAGTTTCTTTTTTCATTAATATCTCGACAACCCCTGGTCTTAGATACTCGAAATTTGGGCTAAATTTAAGGGGGGCTATTTCAAGGCTATCTACAAAATTTCATCAAATTCAGTTCAGCCGTTCTCCCATGATGATGAGACAAACGAAAATTTTGTTTTTTACTAATATCTCGAGAACTACTGATTGTAGAAACTCCAAACATGGACTACATTTTAAGTGGGACTATTTCCAGGCTACCCACAAAATTTCATCAAATTCGATTCAGCTTTTCTCCCGTGATGGGACAGACAGACAGATTTTCAATTTTATTTATATAGATTTGCTGGGAAAAGTACATATCTGTAACAGGATGCTTTAATTTCAAACAGTATTTTTCTTTATTTTTTTTTCTAGTATTACCTGATATTTGTATTAGATATTTTTTGTGATTTTTTAATTTAATTTTACGAAAACATTGTTTTGTCGAAATTTTGCTCAAATCACAATCGCTTTATGAAAATTCACTTGTAATGCTATTAACATTCTAAAAGGGGTGGTTTCTATTTAAAATAATTTTTTTGACACCCCTAAATATGCTCATAGTTTATTTATAAAATTTATTTTTATATCCATGTCTGTATTATTTAAATTAGAAAAAAAAATTAATACAAACTATCTGCCGTATAAACACATAATTTAAATGCTTTGCTGAGCAACATATAATTTTTTTAAATTAAGTTGTGAAAAAATATCTGCATAATGCTATTTTTTTGGAAGATTTTCATTTATTATTAATATCTCAGCAACCTCTGGTTCTAGAAGCTTGAAACATTGACTAAATTTTAAGTGGAGCTATTTCATGCCTAATCACAAAATTTCATGAAGTTCAATGTAGCCATTCTCTGGTGATGATGAGACAAATACACACACATTCAGGTGATTTTCAATTTATGTATATAGATTGAGTTAGAAAATGGGAATCTCAGTATACTTCAATTAAATTCTACACTTATATATATACACCGGCCGTCCAAATAGATGCTCAAGTCCTTTGGATGAATCGGACGGTCTGGGTCTTCAACTTATATATATACAGGGTGTTCAGTGCTATCGGTGCCCAATGGCTATTTCCTCAACCGTTAGTCACAGAGATATACTTCCAATTGCAAAAATGTTTTAAATTTTAAAATCTATTATTTAGAAACAGTTTAAATCAATAAATGCATTTTTGAAAGAAATACGAAATATAAATTTTTATACGGTCCCACGGTCCTACCAGTTATATTTAGGAAAATCATCCTCATACAATTTCATGCAAAATAAAAAAAAATCATCCTTTTATGACCAAAATTTACCGATTTATAGCTGCTTAAAGTTAGAGCACTTTTTATGCTGAGAAATGGGGGTTATACACAAAACAATTATATACACAAATCTGTTATTTTTTAGGTGTCATATGCCTTTATTATTTTAGATTTAATGTGTGTAATTTTTATTTTCTTCTGCAGGTACGCTGCAGCTGGTCTCTTTACTGGTTTATTACCGTATAAAAATTTAAATTTCGTAATTTTTACAGAAATGCATTTATTGACTTAAACTACTTGACTTAAAAACAATAATGTGTTGCCTCATTTACAATAAAGATCTTAGAAAGACCCCTAGAAGTTCTTAGTCGAGCCCTGACTATAATACTCTTCTAAACGAATTACTGTTTGATAAAAAGCTTTGCTTCATTCTCGACATTGTCAGCAAATGCAATTGAAACATAATACTTTGAATACGGAATTTCAATATTTATATGGTCCCTTAAAGGTTGCCTGAAACGGAACGTTTTTATAGATGGAAAAACGACTTGAGTCAAAAAGTTTAATGCTTCATAACTCTATAAATTTTGGTCGTAAAAGGGTGATTTTTTTTTATTTTGCATGAAATTGTATGAAGATGATTTTCTTAAATATAACTGGTAGGACCGGGGGGCCGTATAAAAATTTATATGTCGTATTTCTTTTAGAGATACATTTATTGATTTAAACTGTTTCTAAGGTAATAGATTTTAAAATTTAAAACATTTTTGCAATTGGAAGTATATCTCTGTGACTAACGGTTGAGGAAATAGCCATTGAGCACCGATAGCACTGGACACCCTGTATATATATATATATATATATATAAATATAAATTATTAAATCCAAAGTTAGAATGTATGTAGTAACTCATAATACACTATTCCAAAATTTTCTACAAATACAAAGAAATAAAAGAAATTAAGACAAAAAGAGGAAATAATATAGCATAATGCAAGTCATTAGGACAAAGACAATCAACAAATTTCAAAAATGAGGAATGCAAATAAGAAAACAAAAAAATCAAGCAAAAAAGCTTGCACATGGAGGAGATTTAGGCTTACGAGATTAGGCTTACGAAAAGTTCATTTCGAAAAAATTCTCGTCGGGTCCATATATCCTTTCGAAATGAACACAAAAATGCTTGTTTCTGAAACACAAGATAGATTTTATCTATAAACTTGTGTTATATGGACGACAAGCATATAGATTGGAACAATAAAGGAAACATAAATACCTCAATACACACCTCTTCAGCGCAACCATGACGAGCAAAATATGACTGGATCAATGTTGCCATATGCCAAAATGAAAAGATGTGATTTGCTCTTGCCAAAGAGAGTAATAAAAACTGTACTGCGCAAAAGCAATAAAATGAAATCAAATGAGTTATTCAACTGTTAAAGCTTCGAGATAAAAAGATGAAAATATAATTGCAGGAGAATGAAGAAGTACGGCTAAAATAAGATAATAACTGGAGAATATGAGAATTTTAGGCTAATCGAAACTTATTAACTATACTATTGACTAAATATGCAGGATATTGATACATTTTACTGGTAATTTTGAGGTTATTAATGTGCAAAGCATGAAATTTTTTATCCGATAATCTATAAATTCTAAAAAGTTGATTAAGTATAATATTTCTAAACAATTGAATCGAGTTGCAGGAATTAAAAGGTAATAATTTATTAATATTAAATTTAAAAAAATCTTTTTTATCATATAATTTAGTAACTATCCCATGAGCAGGTTCTATAATTAGATTTAAATCCAAATAACAAACATTATTACTAATAGAAGTTTCATTAGGTATTAATTCCAAATTATCCGGATAGAAATCTATATCTATGACATAGTTATCAGTAAATACAAGACAAATCAGATCATCTACATATCTATAAATTTTATAATCAGTTGAAGTAAAGAATTTTTCATAATGATATAGGTATAAATTAGCTAACATACTGCTATTACAGCCACGTTGTGGAACACCTGAGACTTGTAAGTATAATTTATTACCTTGAAAGATATAATTATTGAAAAGAACAAAATGGAGAAGCTTAGGAAAATGGGTAAATTTTGTAAGATTAGAATGTTTAGTAATATAAGCATTATATAAAGCTAAAATGACATCATATAGATCAGTGATCTTAATATTATTAAATAGATCTTTAAAATCAAAAGTTTGAAAACCTATTATTTTACCAAGCGTTTTTAATTTATTTTTTAATTCCATACTATTATTTAGAATAATGTAGCTATCACCAGAATCTCGTAAATTGCTATTTAGTACATTTAAACAATTTAGTAATAATTTACTAGCAGTAGTAGAGTATGAATTATGACCACTAGTAACAGTTCTAAATTTAATAGGATTTTTATGAAATTTAGGTATAAGCACAATATATGGAAATGTCAAAAATTTATTATTAATATCTAAATCACTATACATATTGATAATTTTCAATTTGATACTATTAAGAGAGTGTGAATCAATTTTAAATAGACTATTATTTTTTTTTAAATAATCTAGCAGATATTGAATATAGAATTTTTTACAAATAATAGCATAATTATTAGAGGCTTTATCTACATAAGTAATAACAAAAGATCTATGTAAATCATTAACAGAATGCTTTATATTATCCATATTATATATAGATCTAGATAAATTAATACTACAAAAGGTATTTTCAATAGATCTTAAAATAGTAAATTTCCACATATTAAATGCCTCTAAAGGCTGAGCATATTTAGTATATATATATATATATATATATATGGATGGCTGAATTTCTGAGATAATCTTCAATTTTGGGTTCCTTGAGCTTTAAATAAAATTATTAATAAGACATATTGTTTTTGCTGTATTTGTTTAGAATACAGTCTGTTCTACATATTTTTCAAGAAAAAGATATTTTCAATAATATTAAATATAAGATTCGACGTCATAAAACAGCAAATTCGTCATTTGTGTCAATGTCCCCCAGTGATGATTTGAATTTTCATCTCTTAAGTACATAAGTAAAAAACGTAAATAATAGAAATATATTATTGAAGTTTAAGAAATTATGATTTTAATTTGTAAAAAATGTCATTTTCTTAAAAATGTTAACGATGTCTTAAAAATGTTAATTTTTTGCAAAATTGCTTATACATCAGGCTTCGGGAAATCAGCAAAATCTAGCCCATCCGCGAGGACGGCTATTGAAATTTTTTACCCGTCCTCCTGAGAATTTTTTTTTCACTTTATATTCCTTAATATATGTGCTTAAATACATTGCACAACAATAATAAATTAGAACCAACTGCCTCACGATGAAGTGCTATATCTGCATATTCATACACCATCCCCACAGCGCTTAACCACCGTGATGAAAGCCGCCGCGGAGTCTCCGATAATGGATCGGACCGGCGGAATTCCGATCTATGGGTGGGGGCAAAGGGGTAAGATATGTAAGGAATCGCTCCTTTTTTCAATGTTTGGTAACTTGAAGGCGTGGTAAATAAATAATCATATAAATCCTCTTGTCTCTAAACAATTTAAACCTCATCGGTGCCCTTAATTTCTAGGGAATGTAGGCAATCAAGATTAAAATCTTCTTGGACTGAATAGATGTTTCATACTTTAACTTCAGTTGTCAAACAACTGGAACAAATGCCATGAATGAATTTTAAACGTTTTAGTTTTAAAGTTGAAACCAAAGTGGGGACGAAAATAAAACACTTCTGGCTGAAACTAGAAGAATCCATTCCAAAAATTCAAACTTATTATTTACTCCCGTCTATTACAGCAAATGAAAATTTTATAGTTTAGGTTTTAAAGAGTTAAATGGGGATTTGGGCTTAGGCCCGGTCTGGACTTGAGTTTTCTATTGTTTTGGGCAGGGTTGAGTCTTTTTTTTTTAAACGTCCGTTATGACCGGGCTGAACATATTTCTTTTGAAAATTTTTAAAATGGATTTAAATAGAATGCATGAACTTATTGCTTTTATTTCAGCTATGTAAAGATAAACGTTTAAGAAAACAAACTGAATTCTCCGTACAAAATTTTGACAAATTTATTTTTAACATATTTGAATACAAATCATTTCGGGTCTGCTGAGACGCAGTTATCTTCAGTCCGAGTTCATTCTACATTTATAAATTTCTTCGGGTTTGGTTTGGATTTAAGCATTGGTATTGTCGGTCTTGTGAAAATCCGAAAATTCCGCACATGTAGACCTTGAAAAGGAGAAGAGAACATGTCAATTCGATCGTGAGTGCGCTATCGCATTTTCGTGCGATCATTGGATTCACTGGGTGGAGGTGGAGGATGAGGAGAGAAAAAATAACTAGCGCCTGTGGTTACAATTCAGATCTGACGGCTCGCCTAGAAAGAAGGCATTGATAATGCACACTAGGGGGATTTGCAGGTGACGACATTTCAATTTTCATTCATGGCGCGGGAAAGGGCAGCTTTCGTCACAATTTTACGATGACAACTTTTTTTTTTTTTTTTTTTTACGGAATCTCTAATCTCAAGGCCGTCCGAGAGGATGGCAACTTCCGAAAATTGGTTGTCCTCGCCGAATTTTAACCCGGCGAGGACGGGCAATTTCCGAAAGCCTGTTATACATGCTTGTCCCCAAGAATTGTCGATAAAGCGATGATGTTCAAAAATCATCTTTTTCTTTCACTAGATGGTGACAGCAGCAGCATTAAATTCTAGAATAATATCACTCAGAATTTTATTTCATATTTGTTTAAAGTTTTACCATTTTACAATAATTAAGGAAAGTGAAAACCACAATTTTATTATTCATTTTTGATGCCTATATTTATTATCTGTCAACTGTGTCACGCATTTAATTTTTGTTATTATGGATGAAAATTTGAAAGTAACGTTTCTTCTGTTAGCATATAAAAGCATGTTTTGCATAGTGTGAATTTTATTTTCAAATGTTAGTTTCAATTTCTTTGTGGAATAAAAATATACAC
Source organism: Amaurobius ferox (assembly GCA_951213105.1). NCBI lineage: Eukaryota > Metazoa > Arthropoda > Arachnida > Araneae > Amaurobiidae > Amaurobius > Amaurobius ferox. Next base: position 135,150,464 of record OX578135.1, on the reverse strand, counting down.
AAATATCAATTGTGTAACAGTCATTTGTGTCACGTGAATGCAATGATTTACATTACGCTGTTCGGCTATGCACGGCCGATTCGGCTTTGAAATGATGGTAGGATTTTTCTGTAGTTTTCGCTAACAGGTTCGTCATGAATCGGAATTTTTATAAAATTTAAGAAAATTTAATACAGAATGAAATATTCTTATTAAAACATCCTCTTAAACAATTAACAACGTGAATCTGAATTTTTGCAAAATTTAAGGAAATCTGTTAATACAGAATGAAATATTTTAATTAAAACATATTTATAATACAGAATTTACATTGTGCATTTCATTTTTCATTAAAAAGAGTTATTGTATATAACTTACGTGGATTGCATGTGCCCGCGTAGCGGTTGGCTACATGGTTAACAACTACTGCATGAATTGTTGTCGGCATATGCATGTAGCATAGATATGCAGTCGACAGTTACTGCAAGAAAACTATTGCAAGTTATGAGCTTTTTCAAAAAACAAGTGTGCTGGTCACTGAAAGCAGTTAGTAAATAATATCACGAAAAAAGTTTTCTCATATTTCAATACAGCCTGTGAAAGTCTGAAGTTACTGCAACATGCTCATCTAGACACAAATTATTATTTCTTTCCTATCTTCTTGTGTTTTGACTGATTCAACGTAAACAAACAGAAGTTCCTGCAAATGGTACAAAAATTCCTAGTCTGGATAGCTATATTTTTAAATATTGGTTTTAGGTCAAAAATGTTTATAGAGTTCTAATTTTTGGAACTTTTTATCGTGTACCTGTACATGTATTCCAATCATGGAATAATTTAACAAAATTTGAGTTTTAATTATGTGAAAAGGATAATGTATTGGTATAACAATTTTCATCTATTAGAAAGTCGTCTATTAGAAATTTTAAACATTACCAAGAACTTATTCCAAGCAAAAGTTTCTAGAAACTATGAAGTTGAAAAAAAATTTTTGGGGGACCTGAAAATTGACAATTATTAGAAATTCAGCCATATATATATATATATATATAATAATTGCTTTCTGTTTTAGCATAAACACTTCCTTGTATCTGCTGTTGATCAAGAGCCTGATGTTTTGTTCATTGGTGATTATGTAGTTGGTTTGGCAGCTCACACTGAGGTAAAACTTTGTACAATTTATATCCTCTGTCATATTTGTACAATCTAATAGAGAAAAAAGATTAATTTGACTCAAATAGAATATTGTGTATTGACTGTGTTTATGTGCTAGGTGCATTTTATCAAAAACCGTATTTTGTTTTTAAAATCTGTTTTTAAATTATTGTTAAGTCTAAAACGGTCTAATTTCTTATGTAGTATGGCATATAAACATGATTTGCTGATTTTTTTTTTTTTTTAATATTTTGTTGACTCTTCAGCTATTACATGCCCATAATACCAATTATTCCATTTTCTCTTAATAACTCAGATTTTTTCCCAATGGCCTTATGTTAAGTTCAGGCATGAGATTCTTCCATGGATTCGCGATTTTCTGTTTTTTCATTTTTATCAAGTACGTCTGCTTTTTCAGTTTTCTGATCAAGGAATTTTTTTCTTTCTACAGATAAAAATATTTTTCCTTTCAAATTTCAAATATTTTCACCCAATTCACAGGATGTTTACAGATCATGAAAATCCCCAAAAAATCATAAAATCAGTTTAAAATGTTGCAATATTGGGAGCAAACTCACAAATTTTAAGATTGGGAGTTTTCCGGTTTTTACTCCTGGAAATCTGTTTCCCTGTGATTGTATAATCAGCACTCGCAAGTGATAATTCCCAGTGTGTTTTGCGAAAGATGACCAATGAATTATCTTTCTGCCACTTTTACAGTGTATTTGCATTGACTAAAATTTTTATAATTATTTTGTGTTATATACAAAACTATTTTTTAAATGTGTTGTTAATGAAATGAACAGCTATTTTGAAGCAGTATCATGAAAATCTGCATTTATTATCCTCAATATATTTTGTTTAATTAAAAAAATATTTTCCACTTTTGCCATCTGTTTGCATCTACTAAAATTTTTTACATTTTATACAAAAATATTTTCAAATGTATTATTAATGAAATGGACTATTTTGCAGCAATATCGCAAAAGACTGCATTTGTAGGCGATCCTTGGTATATTTGTTTAATTGAGAACATATTTTCTACTTTTGCAATCTTTTTGCATCTACTAAACGTTTGTAATTATTTTATGTTTTACACAGAAAATCTATTTTTCAAACGTATTATTGATGAAACTCATAACGGTCAATTTTGCAACAGCATTGTGAAAAACTGCATACGTACATGATTCGTGACCTTGACATTTCTGCATAGTAATGCTTCTTGTGAGCACATATTCAGTTTGGTATGTTGTAAGAAAACAGACTTGAGGAAGTTCCATGAACATATCAACACTTCTGACAATTTTAGTTGTAAAATCTTGAAGTACTGGGTCTTGTTATTCCTAAATAAATCTGCCACAGGTGTTGCATTTAATAAAAGTTGAGAACTATAATATCTACAAATAAAGTTCTAGTCATTCCTTAATGTGGTACTTTTTATTGTTTTTAAGTAATTAGAATCAAAACTAGCCGAATACTCGTTGAAAATCAATGGTCTCGCAATAAGCAAACTCTGAATAATTGAAATATTTTAATAATTCGCATTTCACATTTATTCGGCAAACACATTTATTCGAATAGTTTGGTGTGCAGAACCCTCTAAAGAAGAAAATATTGGAAAATTTAAGTTGTGCGCTTCTTCCTTTCAAACTATCTACCCGTACATCAAATTAAAGTCTATCTCATGCTGAAGCATGCTATTTTATTATTTCGCCTTTCGAACATTTTTCCTTGAAGCACACCAATAAATGAAAATATTTGAAAACTCTGTTCATCTTGGGTTTTCTATCAGATGATTGGCCCATATACCAAATATCAAGCCTCTATCACATTTAAAAGGAAGCGTGCCTCATCTATTCAGAAAATCGAACATATTGGTGTGCGGCACCCCTTAAAATAGTAAATATTGGAAATCTGAAATTTTACTCTTTCTTCCTTTCAAACTATCTACCCGTACACCAAATTTGAAGTCTATCCTATCGCGAAGCATGTTTTTTCTATCACTTCACCTTTCGAACATTTTTCTGTGTAGCACCTATTTAATGAACATTTTGTAAAAAACCGTATTCATGTTGGTTTTTTTTATCAAATGGTTAGCCCATATACTAAATTTCAAGCCTCTACAACATTGTAAAGGAGGCATGTTTCATTTGTTCAGCAAATCGAATATTTTAGTGAGTGGCATCGCCTACAACAGCAAATGTTGGAAAACTGAAATTGCACATTTTCTTCTTTCCAACTATTTACCCATACACCAAATTTGAAGTCTCCATCACGAAGCATACTTTTTCTATCATTTCACCTTTCTAATGTTTTTGTGTGAAGTACCCCCCTTAAATATACACTTTTGAAAAACTCTATTCTTGTGTTTTCTATCAGATGATTTGCCCATATACCAAATATCAAGCCTCTATCACGTTTTAAAATGGGTATTTCTCCTTTATTCCGAAAATAGAACATTTTGGTGTGCGGCACCCCCTAAAGTAGATAATATTGGAAAACTGAAATTGTACACCTTTTTCCTTCCAAACTATCTATTGTAAAGGAGGTGTTTTTCATTTGTTCAGCAAATTGAATATTTTAGTGAGTGGCCCACCCTACAACAGCAAATGTTGGAAAACTGAAATTGCACATTTTCTTCCTTTCCAACTATTTACCCTTACACCAAATTTCAAGTCTCTATCTCATCATGAAGCATGCTTTTTCTACCATTTCACCTTTCTAATGTTATTGTGTGAAGTCCCCCTTAAATATACACTTTTGAAAAACTCTATTCTTGTGTTTTCTATCAGATGATTTGCCCATATACCGAATATCAAGCCTCTATCATGTTTTAAAAGGGGCATTTCTCCTTTATTCCGAAAATTGAACATTTTGGTGTGCGGCACCCTCTCCCCACCTCTAAAGTAGAAAATATTGGAAAACTGAAATTGTACATCTTCTTCTTTTCAAACTATCTACCCATACACCAAATTTGAAATCTCTATCTCATCTCAAAGCATTCTTATTTATCATTCCACCTTTCGAACATTTTTCTCTGGAACACTCCTTTAAACAAACATTTTTGAAAAACTAATTTGTCTTCTGTGTTTCAATTAAATGATTAGCCTGTATACCAAATTTCAAACCTCTATCAAATTTTAAAGGAGCAGTTTCTTATTTATTCGGTAAATCGAACATTTTGGTGTGCAGAACCCGCTAAAGTAGAAAATATTGGAAATCTGAAATTGCATGCATTCTTCCTTTCAAACGATTTACCCATACACCAAATTTGAAGTCTCTATCTTATTGCAAAGCATGCTTTCTTATTATTTCACTTTTCGAACGTTTTGGTGTGGAGCACCTCCTCTAGAGAACGTTTTCGAAAAATTCGATTTTTCCAGGGAGTTTTATCGAACGATCAAGCCGTGTACCAAATTGCAAGTCTCTATCTATTCGGGAAGTGCTTAAGAAAAGCGTGACAGACAGACGGACAGTTGGCAATTAATATATATAGATTATTTTCAATATTTTTAGTTTTACATTTATGAAGCATGTGCAAGCAATTTTTTAAATTTTTAATAATATCCATCCTTATGTATTTTTATAATTATTGCAGAGGTAAGTGATTTGAATCAGCAATGTTTTTAGTTTTATATTTATGAAGAATTTTAAAAGTAGTTTTGAAATTTAATAATATTTAACTTTATGTTAAACATCTGATTTTCTATTTATTGTATGTAAACTATTTGAATTAATATCTTTAGTTTTGCATTTAATAAGCACTTTCAGAACTTAATTTTAAGATTTAACTTTTAAACATATTGTAAGCAGCACATTTTAATATTATTTTTTAAGGGTTACCTTCAGTTTATTGTACGCTACGGCATAAGTGTGGTTTTGTTGCTAAGCGATAATGAAGTCAGTGATGAAGTCAGTTGCTCCTATGTTTAGCTTCAAATACTTCTATTTTTACTTCAGATTGGCAATTATGATAATGTTGCATATAAAGAAGTACAAAGTAAGCACTATGACATACTTTGTATTTCCCTGATTTGCAGTGGCACTGGAAATTTCAAAATTCTTGTTTTTAAGCTACCACCATTTTTTAAACAAATTAGGAATTGAATGAAAATTATTCAGCTCTGACTGATAAACATTGATTTACTTTTAAATATTGACTTTTGATAACAGGCCCAATTCCTAGATCAAATCTAAGTTACAGGTAGCAAAAATGTGCAGTGGAAGGTTGTTTGTGTCATGCAACACATCAGCTATCAAATTAAGAAACATTTACAAAGGCAGAAATTGAAAACATTTATTTTGCTTGACATATTTGCTTTAAGTATTCTAATGTAAAATTTAGTTTTCATCTCATATTAATTAAAGGAAAATATGTCTGTCTGTACTGACGTAGTTTGTTATGATGCACGTAGGAGGGCATGGAGTGCCAATGAAATTGTGTATGAAGCTATGAGAAATAAAGCTGATAGATTTGGATGAACTGAAGGAAGTATTGAAATAAGTCTGAGTCAAAGAAGAAATAAAAAATTTAAAGTCAATTAAATTGGTATTTTCAGAATACTATCATTAAAAATTTCACAGATGACTAAAATGTAGATACTTTGCACAGGTACAGCTATACATAATAAAAGATGTTTGTCGGTGTGTATGTGTAGTCCCTAACGAGATATCTAAGCGTTGTACAGCCATAAAATTTGGGACATGAGTACTTCAAGTGCCTCGGCAATTTTTTTTTTTTTAAATGCTTTCCAACATAGTTGAAAAGTATTTAACTTTGTTCATTCTGTCTGTCTGTCTGCTCATTTGCACGATAACTGCCATAAAAATGACTTTATCAAAATGAAATTTTAGTATGTTGTTCAGTCAGTTTATGAGACATATAGGAATGAAAATAAATAATATCACTCCATTAGTTTTTTATTTAACCCTGGTTGAAAAAATGAAATACATTGAACCCCATGGGACATAATTTTTCAAACATTTTTTAAGCAAAGTTAAAATTCATAAATTACTTCAAAAATTTTAAGAAATATTCAAATTATCACATAAAATGTGTAAAAAAATATCAGCAAAATATGTTAGGTAGTTTTTTAAATAAAAATTGAAATAATTACACCCATGATATATGAAGAGATCACGTGACTCGTTGCAAAAATATGGCATTCATTTTTTTTCCTTTGTGTAGGAACCATATTGTGATGTTTGGAGATCTTTTACCAGGGTACATCCTAGGTGTTTTATGTGGGGCGGTCCACCTGCTGCCCTCAGAAATTAGAAAACCCACCCTGTATACCCCAGTACTATAATTTTGTGCCCTGACATCAAAAAATACTGCCCTTCTTTGACACTTCTCCATATACAGTACAGGATCTATTATCTGGACTGTTTGGGACTTCAGGCAGTCTGGATAAGGGGTTTCTATGTAATTTAAAACACTTTTTCTAAAACTTACTGGAATGGTCTAAAATGTTATAGAAAATTATAATTCATTTTAAAAACATATATTAAATACTGATTTTTACAATCCATATGAAAATATATACTTGGTTAACTAAAATGCAAATTATATGTAATTATAGTATCAAATTTAGTGATTAAGAAAATTTTTGAAAGAAAAAAATGTCTGAAAAAAGTTGATTATTCAGGGTAGTTTTTAGAAGTCTTTTTTTGGAACATTCCAACTAAAGTGGACCCTCACCATATTCATCTAATATTTTAGCAGAAGCACCTTTATTCATATGTTTTAAAATATTTTAAAGTACTTTTAATAAAATTAAAATGAGAAGGATGGTCATTTTTAATTGAAATGAGAGATTCAGCTAAAAACTGAGAGATTCAACTTGGGTACAAATATATCAAATTCTAATTTATGCTCTTCAAAGGTATTTCTAATAAGCCTTATAATTCTAAATGCCTGAATAAATAAAAAAATTCGACTAAAAATGAGAGATTCAACTTGGGTACAAATATATCAAATTCTAATTTATGCTCTTCAAATGTATTTCTAATAAGCCTTATAACTCTTAAATGCCTGAATAAATAAAAAAATTTAATTTCGTTATCCTAAACATATATCCCAATTTCATCAACAATATGTTTAAAAGATAATAGCACAAAAAATATAAAAATATTAGTGGATGGAAACAGATTGAAAAAATGGAAAATATTTAAAAATAAAACGAAATATACCGGTGATCGTGTTTACATAAAAAAAATTCCGCGATATTGCTAAACTATCTTTTATAAAACGCCACGTTAAACGCCTTACGTTAAAACGCCATAAATATACTGCAATGGAACTTTTTGCTAGAGTCAATTTTTGGTTCAAAATAGCCATTTTCATCCAAATAACAGGATTTAATTGAAAATGATTTTGATGTGGGAATTCCATCAACGTTTTTTAAAATATTAAAGATGTGTATATTTCCACGTAGATGATAAAAAATCTGGTTTTCCCGAGAAAATGACAAGTTTATTGCTTAAATTAAGTATTTAAAGAGATCAATCAGAAGGCTCTGAATGACATTTTATAGCTAGTATATTTTTCTTCGCATTTCGGCAAGAGTTAACTCTCATTAATTTTAGGAATTCCTTACTTAAATGTACTTTCTATCATCTCGCAAATGCGCTGGTGACTTTTTTTTCAATCTTTTCCAAAAAATGTTTATTAAATTGTGCATAATAGTGTGAATTCTGTACAGCACATCGCATTTGAAGGGAGTAGAAAAAGCAAATAGGATTTCTTTACCGATATCTGAATATTTCTAGCGAAAAGTTGAAATACTTTTACTGAAAATCAAAGTCCCGTAACAAAGAGCAGAAATGAAAATGTAACGAATTCGGAAAAATCGAAACCTTTGTGCCTAGTGCCATATGTACCCAGAAAAAAATGAAACGCCATTAAAAAAGCACCTTGCCATGACTTGTCATAACTAAGGCTCCTATATATACAGGAGCCATATCCGTAACTAGTAAAGAATGGAATGACACGTCTCGTCATGAAGACTAGATAGATCCTTTTAGTCTTCATGCTTTTCACCAGTGCCGGATGCAGCCGCTTCGGAAATTTTCGTGAAAAACTGTGTTACTTCGGGTGTTTTCCGGAAAAGAGGAGTTGCACTATGGAGATGCGAAACTTCCCGGAAAAAACACGATCCACAGAATATTTTCATTCCTGTATTTCATTTGCTCTCACAAGAATTCCTCGCGTTCATTTTTGATATTTAAGAAGGATCAGCGGCGGCAAGTGCACGCGAATTTCCGTGTGGCATTTTTTTCTGCGCTGGATTTTTGAATTTTGTGCGCAATTCACGCATCCTATTTCAAACCCTCTAGAAATGTAGGTTTCAACGCATCATTTTTTTTATTAATATTGCTAATTAAGGCAAAAAAACATTTGACAAACCATAGTCAGTGAAGTCAAGTCATAAGTTGTATGCATGTATGCATCAAGAAAATGCAGAGAAATTACTGAAGCTGTGGGTGAGTACACCAAAAGAAAACTGACCGAACTCTTCAACGTAGAAATTCCATTTTCAGAAGAAAATTAACCTAAAGAAGCTTACTGTGAAACTTACCTTGAATTTATATCAAAGATCAATTCAGCTGTTAAATCATGTGAATCCTACAATGCAAAAGTGCAAGTTCTAACAATTATACCAGCATCCTTTTCAAAGGTACAAATGTTGCACCACATTTCATCTGCAACAAAATACATGGTGGACAAAACAAGAAACGTGAGGTCTGCATAAGGAGTGTTTGGAAAAACGGATCCTTATTATGGTCATCCCGTGACTGTAGCTCATGTTCAAATTGCACAGTCATTTTATCTGGAAGATAAATGGGACTGTTCTCGCTAGAGCGCCAACACAAAATACACTATCACTATAACAGTTGCAGGAGAAAAAGTGGTGAAAGTGAAAAGATACGACCCGCAGTATCAAAAAAACTTTCACCATATAAAAGAAGGAACATCTTGTATTCCACGTTGGAAGATCAAAATTTTATACACTACGACCGTTGGACAGTGAAAGCAGTAACACACCAACATCTGAAGAAATTGCAACAACACATTGCAGATGTGAAGGGATGTGTAGAGGCTGAACAACTATATTTAGTGCTTCACTGTGATTTTGCTGGGAACTGGTCTGTGATTCTGCCACAAGAAGCACAAGGGTGTCACTGGAGTAATAACCAAGTCTAAATTTTTACAGGAGTCACATATTTTCAAAACAAGACCACAAGTGTTGCAGTTATAAGTGATGACAAAGGACATGACTCAGCACATGCATTGTTGGCAATACATAAAATTCAGCAACAGCTGCAATCATAGCCAGAAAAGATCATCATTATTTCTGATGGTGTCCCTAGACACTTCAAAAATCGTTACCAACTGTTTGAAGTCGCTTGCTCTAATAGAGTGGGTATACAGCGCTACTGGTCATGGGCAGGGGGCCTTGCGATGGTGTAGGAGGCGTGCTGAAGCACCACACTACAAAACATAATCTTTCCAGTCCAATTACAGCTGCAATTCAGAATGTCGAGGATTTTACAAGAGTGGTGAAGTCGTATACATCAACAGCCCTCATCCTGTTTCCCAAACAGGAAGTTGAAGAATTCCGCCAGCAGAAAAAAGAAGAATGGTCAAACCAAACTGTCCCTGTGAAAGTAATTCAGAAGACACATGTGTGGACTCACAGTGATGGGCGAACCGATATTGCATGAACTTTAAAGAACAAAAATGAAGAAATTTCATTTGTCCAACCAAGATCTCAAACGACAGGAAAATATTCAGATTCACAACCTACAAAGAGGGATGTTTGTGGGATGTGTGTATGTGTATGACTGCGATTGGTGAATTGCAAAGGTTGTAGATATCAGTTGTGAGTTAAATGAAATCGTCGTGAACTTTATGCTACCACATGGCCTGGCTACTGTATATAGATTTCCAGCTGCAAGACAGCAACATCACCACCAGTGTTCACTTCCAATTCGCGATGTTTTAAAGATTGTGGGTGCCCCAGTTCCTATTGGTTCAAGAGGAAGGCATCACTCAATATCAAAGGAAGATACTGATGCAGTTGAACAAATTTTTAGTTCATTGAATTGCTAATTTCAGCTCTAAGCAGAGTGCACAGAAGTGGTATGCTGTGGAACCTGTAATATGTTTTGCAACTTGCACATATATTTTGGAAACTTTAATATGTTTTGAAAGTTGTGTCTGTTACTTATCTTTATTAAAAATTAAAATGCCATGTCAAATAAGACTAGATTTTGATTTCATGAGACCAATATATGACGAGTGTGGTAACGGAAACTGGTTTAATGTATGGCAAAATTTTCAATTGTTTATAAAAACTGTTAAACTCAAAAGTGGAAGTTCTCCTTTTCAGGGAATGTAGTACTCTATGGTACTCAACAGTTAAAAAATCAAAATTTTTGGGATTGGTATTTTAGAAACAAAAATTATTTTTGATTTTTCAAAAAAAAAATTCAGAAGGCTACAGCAAGGGAACTTGGACACATATTTCCAAACAGAGGATATCATTTTAATCAAAAAATATTATATTTCAAATAAAAAAAAAATGCAACAAAATATCTTGAACCGTTCCAGAGATGAATGAGTGTTTTAAAATTTTGCCGAAAATCGCAAGTGAGATATATCATCCGAGGTGCCATCTTTGGCAGCCTGCATCTCGTGCCAGGAATTTTTTTGAACGAAGCAAAAATATATGAATTTCTTACTTTTTCCTGAATTTTAGCATATGTTAAATTCAAAAACATCTGACACTATGAAGGTAAGATTTTTCCTTTGCCTGCCTGAATTGATATGGATTGAGCCACTTGTAAAATAAGGGGTAATAGGAGTGCATATTTGTTGCATAGGGGTCCAAAAATTCTGTCTGTGGCACTGTTCAGGTCCATTTTTGGCTGTATTGAGGTATATATATATATTGCTTTGGTACGTGGCAAAAAAGACCAAATTATCATTTGCCAAATGGCAACGAGTTTAGATTTGATGAAAACAAACATGGCCATACAAATTCTCTCCTATAAAGCTTATATGTCTCTCTCTGGATCCTTCATTTACTTGACTTTGGGTAAAATAGACATGTTAAATTAGAAAAAGTATCAATTCAAAAGCAGTAGGAACTTCAGGTTGACATAAAAATATGCAATTTGATGAGAAGATTACTATGGGATGTACATCTTTCGATATTTACATAATTAAACATAGGTCACATTCTCTCATTGCATTTATAAACGTTTCTTCTGTATTTCTAAACTAAATTCCTTGGCAAAAACAACAAGCACACAACTATAATAGAAGGTCTTTATTTCACTTCTTATAAGACGTACAAAATTTAAAAAGGCCAAAGCGCTTTCGAGCGTAAATACGCTCTTCATCAGTGGCTACATGGAAATAGAAATGATCATTCATATATAGACCAGAAAAGGTGACAAATTTGCATAAATACAATTATCAATAAACATATGTTTATCTAAGGAGAATCCAAAAATACAAAATATTTTGCACAGATTCAAAAAATCGAGCATAAATCATGAAAAGTACAGTAAAAAATTCATACAATTTTATTACAGAAATTTCAAATTCAAAATTTTTTTTTAAAATAGGGGGCAGTCAGGCCCAATCCCCAAGATGTTGACATCAAGGATAACTATGAAGAGACTTGAATTGCTTGGAGTTGAGAATGAGTCGCAAAGCATAACTTAAAATCTGAATGGAGTCAAAATTACAAATCGACTCGCGGTAAATATAAATAAAGAGGGATTCAAAAAGGAGAATATTACGAGGGTTATTACAACGCATAAGAAGGAAAGTTCTTTCAAAAATAGGCCTGAAATTTTCTTTAACAACAAACTGAGCAAGGGCCATAGAAAGTTTACCACCTTTGACATCCCTAGCATGTTCTGCCAAACGGATACCAATAGTACGTTTTGTACTGACAATATAAAATTTAAAGTTACCATCGATGGATAACAGGGGAACCACATACTCCCCAGCAAAGCTTTTAAAGTCATCCTTATTACCCAGCTTATCAGACCGAATTCGGTTAAATAAAGAAGAAACATTAGAGTGAGCAGCCCGAAAACCAAACTCGGAGCAAAACTAAATAAAGGGGTGGAAAATCCTAGGATGGTACGGGAAACTAGATTTATGATTCAAACGATCTTTTAAAGGAATAAGTTTAGTATCAATGTGAGAAAATTTACGGCGAACATGGGAAAGCTCGAAAGCGCTCTGGCTTTTTTAAATTTTTTTAATTTTGTATGTCTTATAAGAAGTGAAATAAAGACCTTCTATTATAGTTGTGTGCTTGTTGTTTTTGCTAATTGAAATCAGACATGATGCCAATTTATTTATAAATTCCTTGGATTTCTTAGAGAGTTTTTAAAGTAATGCTACCATCTATCCACAAAATTAGAAACTAGACCAATTCTATTTGTAAAATAAACAGTTATTTTTGTTCAAGCTACAGTGCTACCATTTACCGACTTGAGTAAGAATGAAAACAGTGGCAAAATAATTGAAAATTAAATGATATAAATAAGCTTATCAGAAGTTATATAAATCGGTTTTTATGCAATTATGGAACAATTTTTAGAAGTGTTGATATCTAAAACAATTATGTTTCAGACAGTGTCAGTCATTACTACAAATATTATTGCTAGCTCTTTAAAAAGTACAAAATTTTTACTTAAAACCGATCTAGCAATTTTATCGCAGGTTTTCCATAAAACTGGAACTCTATTACACTAAAATAAGAGTGCAATTTCAAACAATTATGAAATAATAACTAATTTACCTTAATATAAACTTGAGTTTGTATTAGGGTTGCACCGAATATTCGGTTGGTATTCGGTATACTGCCTATTCGGCAGTCAAACCGAATATTCGGTTCGGCCGAATACTTTAATATTCGGCCAAACCGAATAGTAAGAAAAATTTTAAACATTCGATAATTGGTAAAGCACATTTTTTTATACAATGAATGAAAGTTATAGTATCATAGTGCAAAATTAGTTCAAATTGTTACTTACCAATATTATCGTATTTAAAATAATTTTAATGTAAAAGTAAACAATCTGATATTAAATTCTGTTGTTTTTTCAATTTTTCTTAAATCTTATCACACCTTAACCTTACTAACTCGTTTAAATATGAAGCAGTAACCAGAAAATAAAACTCATAATATTACGTGTTCAAAAATATAACGGTTAATTTTTTATAAAATATGCAGCTAAAAACAAATCAATTATCATTTCACCAATATTAGAAAAAGATGAAGGTGATTAATATATATAAAAAAAAAAATTTGAATATTCAATTTTGCAGTATTTTAATTTCGATTGAGATAGAGAAGATACTGAGGATGCCAGATGCCATAGATGTTCCTTTGTATCCATTAAAATGTGTCAAGTAAGATAACCAAAGAATTTCTCTCTATGTGTGTAGTTAACCCTTCTAATTTCTTTCATGATTTCTAAAGAGATGATTACTTTGTTGAGTCTTTTGTCACAGGGTGTAACTGTTTAGTTATCTATCAGTATCTACTCTGTTGTAGTTTGTTGTAACAACAACTTAAAAAAGAATGGCTAGACATTCTGGCAATGTATCCTTTGCACTTTAAAAAGAAAAATGATTTAACTATGTTTGAATTTGACTGCTCAGTTTCAATTCTGATAAAATTATTTATTAATTACATTACAGAAGAGACTAAGATAGCAAAAATTCTCTTGAATAAATTGTAATTCTAATTTGTAATGATATTTTAAGCAACTTGGGTTTGTATTTGCATGTAAGGTAAATGCAAGATTCTCTATAACATAACATAACATGAAGCCATGATTATCACATATCAGAATCTAACTATCAATTATCAATTTATGCAGATAAACATGAAACAAATTAAGTACTATATTAATTTGCTTTTGAAATGATTTATTTCATGTTTTATTTATTTTAAATTAATAATTATACTTAATGTAAATGCAAACAAATTTAGGATGTTAAATGTAAATGCATTTAAAAAAGGCACAAAATAGAAACATTTTCTATTTTAAATTGGCATAAAATAGAAAAATTACCTTTAAAAAAATTTAACCGAATATTCGGTATTCGGCCGAATATTCGGTTAGAATTTTAACCGAATATTCGGTATTCGGTATTCGGCAAAATATGGTATTCGGTGCAACCCTAGTTTGTATCAAACTGTCAAATGCAAACTGATACAGAATGATTGTAAGAACAAAAATAATAAACTTTCAGTGGGTAACTTAAAAGTGAACATCTTGTGAAATTCTTCCTATCATAAAGGAAATCATCCATATATAAGTAGCCGGTCTCCTGAGATCCAGAATGAGCGCAAATCAGCAATTAGCATTGTTTAACATAGTTTTAGGGTGTTTTTCGGGGTTCCCTTCTACCTGGTTGACACCAAGATTGTCAAATATTGTCACAATAATAAATGATTGTTGTTACCACAGAAATCATTTACATTTGTGGTATGTATTTTAGTGATTAGTGTAAATACACAGAGAGGAGGCATTAAATGGATGGTTTTCTTGGCATGACAACCATCTGTTCTTGTAGTGTACGGTACCTTGTCAAGAAAATCATTGCTTTTTTGGAATAATTTTTGAATCAGTTGGAAAAAACAAGTTCAATTTTCGTCTGACAATTGTCAGATGGCAGCAGACAACAATGTTGTTGTTGAGACCCAGACCGTCCGACCTACCAGAAAGGTGTAAGGTAACTGTTTGGACGGCCGGGAAGTGCCACCCAATTTAGACCAGAACCCAGTGGGGGAGGCATCCAGAGGGACCGTACCCTCCTTCCCCTACCACCAACCTCTCGGAAGGACTTACGGACCCACATGTTTAATGTGATCGTACTCCACATGAACACGGCAGAAGTTGTGGCAGCGTGCAAATCCAGCGCACAAACCACCGGGCTACCGCACCCGAAATGTGCCAACAGCACGCGGCGTTCCCAGGTGGGCACCCACCTAAGTACTAACCGCGCTCGATGCTGCCTGACTTCGGTGATCTAACGAGAACCGGTGTTTTCAGCACGGTACGGCCGTTGGCCCGCAGACAACAATGTGTTGCACCTCAAGCAACTGCTTTCTGTTTTGTTGGTGCCTTAAGCTCTGCTAAAGATTGTCTACAAAAGCTGTGGTAATTGATCAGTTAAGTCATGTCTCATTATTTTAATATGTACAGGTTTAATATGTACCAGTGCTATCGATGACCAATGGCTATTTCCTCAACCGTTAGTCACAGAGATATACCTCCAATTGCAAAAATGTTTTAAATTTTAAAATCTATTATCTTAGAAACAGTTTAAATCATAGGTTCTCAACCTTTTTTTGCCCACCGCCCACTTTGAGAATATTTTTTTTCCTAATGCCCCCCCCCCCCCCCCCCCTCCCAATTTTTTTTACTTGCGAATCTGAAACAGCTATTGCCACGATTATATTTAAACCTGTAATATTATATACTATAGTCATAAGATAGGATATGGCCCTATCCTATTTCTGAGTTTAAAGAAGACTGTTTCAATGAGAACAATTAAAATGCATAATTATATTGAAAAGTATTTTTATTAACATTCAAAAGACATTGAATTTATAACTTATCTAATGAGAAGGTTGAATTTGATGCATTTTAAGGAGTTTGTTAATATCAGGCTCGATTTTACTTAAAAACAACCTTAAGTCGCCTCGTTCAGTAACATGGAGCCGATTCCTCTTTTTAGTTACCAACGTTGCTACAGCACTAAATCCACGTTCAGCTAAATAGGAAGATAGGAATGCTATCAGAAATCATTGAACAATCGACCATAATCCTGGGTACAGTTGCAAAATCGGCTTCTGCAGCCAAAATTCTTGGTAACCATTCTTGAATTTAATTTTTAATTCCTCATTTGTCGTCAATTCTATTAGTTTTTCTTCTAACTGGGATGATCCTGCTGTGTCGACATTTGAAAAAGGATCCAAAACCCAGTCTGGTATGTCCATGTTTAAAATGTCCTGGAGAATCCTTGAAATCACTTGGCAGGTTTTCCTAGTGTTGCAGTAAACAAGCAAGTTGTCGTGCTTGAATGATACTGCTGATAAATTTGGGAAGTTATTGAATTCGCGTCTGCCGATACTTCTTTTGTATAATAGCAGTTTGGACACGAAAGCAGCAACGCTATTTTTTGTCTTAATCAAGTTTAAGTCATCGCCTTGAAGTTGGAGATTGACATCATTAAACAATTTATACAGGTCTGTCAAGTATGCAATATCGTTCTTTGATGAGATAAGGTTGTCGCTCAATTCCGTGTCTTTGTTTCCTAGGAACTCTATTACAGACCCAAACAGATTGTAAAATAAAGTCAAACAAGTACCAGCATCGGTTGAAACCTTCATCATTGACAATGCAAAGCTGACTAAATAATCTGTCATTCAACGAGTTACTTCTGATTTTATTAACTGCCCTGATAACATATTGCAGTGATGTATGGAGACGTTCACTCAAATTTTTCACAGCCAAATGCTGGCGATGAATTATGCAATGCACAGCAAGCACGTCAGGAACTTTATTTTTTAAGCACACTATGAAGCCTTTGTGACACCCTGTCATAGCCGGTGCGCCATCCGTAGCAACTGACAAAATATTATTAAATGGAATTTCCTTTTCATCACGAAACTTTTCCAGTGTATTCAATATGGTTTCTCCTTTTGTATCTGTTTCCAAATTCGTAGCAAACAATAGTTCTTGGCATATTTTCTCATCTTTGATAAACCTCACGTACGACAATAACAATGCTTCATTGGTTGGTAAAGTGGACTCATCCAGCTGAATTGAAAATTGACAAGTCTGCAGATGATTGCATAATGATTCTCCAATGTTTTCAGCCATCTCATCAATTCGTCTTTGCACAGAACTATTGCTCAAAGGAATTTTTCGGATAATATCTGCAGCTGGTTTATGGAGCACAGTGGTTATTACTTCATTTACTGCTGGTAAAATTAAATCTTTCCCAATAGTATGTGGTTTGCATGTTTTAGCAATCAACAATGAGATATTGCACGAAGCTCGAAGACTGTCATCGTCTTGCTTAGAAGCTGATGAAAAAAGTTTTGATACAGTTGGCTGAATTTCGTACTTCTTTTTCATATCTTGAAAATAGGTCACATCTTTGTCTTTCTTATCCGGGTGTATTTTATTAAAATGATCTTGAAGCCTAGAAGGCTTCATCGCTTCATTTGAAAATGCTTTTTGACAAATAAGACACATTGGCGATGATGGATTTGTGGGATTTTCGATAAATCCGTACTTAATATAATCCACACTATACTGCCGCCTCTTCTTTTTTGCTTCCGACATGGTTTTTACTTTACAGATAAGTGAGTAGTATTAGTGTACTTTTAAAACCCTGGCATCAATTGCGCGCGATAATGCTAATGAAAATAAAATGAACAATCACTGCTTTTATATAGGTTGGAGACATATAACATGCATAGACAGGAATAAGATAAACATGCAGTGACTCGTTTATAACACCCGGCGCCGAAGTGAAGCACGGGGGCAAGGGTGATGCGGGAGCAGAGTGCGGGTTAGAACAAGCACAGATAATACTGTCAATTCTTGCAGGATTGCAAAAATCACGTTATTTAACAAAAACTTGTTATAACTGAATTGCTACAAGCATATTTTTTGCTATTTTTTATTAACAGGCTTTTGTTAACTTTACCTGTATTTATATATGAGATATTTCACGTGAAATTGGAAGATTTTATAATTTTTAATTCAAATCTAAAATTAAAAATTCTTATATCATCCAATTTAGTGCGGATCTGAATGTAATGGAATTTTTAAGTTCAATTTTCATCCACTTCCCGAACTACCGAAATATGTGAATTTTCGCACACGTGATAAAAATGATTAAAATACATACAATAACAAAAATTAACCAATATTAAAGTTTACTTTAGTTAGTATGTGATTAGCGTGTTTTTTTTATTTTTTTTAAACTATATTTTTTTAATCTGCCCACCGCCCCTCCGTACCATCTCAACACCCCCTAATTTTCTCCGGGTCTTCTACTGCCCCCCTGAAAGACTCAAACACTCACAAGCCTACGTATCGCCTACGTTGAGAACCTATGGTTTAAATCAATAAATGCATTTCTGAAAGAAATACGAAATATATAATTTTATACGGTTCGCCGGTCCTACCAGTTATATTTAGGAAAATCATCCTTTTACTACCAAAATTCACAGACTTACAGCTGCTTAAAGTTGGAGCACTTTTTGTGCTGAGAGATGGGGGTTATACACAAAATAATTGGAGAGACAAATATTTCGCAGCAATTTCTTTTTATTTTTCTCTCAAATGGCCAGGCACTAGACTCTTCTTCATTCGCTCTATATTCGGCCGGAATCGTGAACCATTTCGCCATCCTAGGACTTTGCCCCAGGCACACCAGAGGGGGCAGAACACACTGCCCACATCACACAGCATCCATGTCTTACGTGGGACTCGAACCCACAACGCGGTGGCCGATCAATCGCTTGAAAATGCTCACCTTGACCGTTTGGCCACCACGCCGACTGTTGCAGCAATATACATTACACTAAACAATATTAAAGTTATAATTATATGTAACACAACAAAAATATCAAATACAGCTTGTACTGACAATAGAAGTAAAAAAAAATACAAATTGTGTTAAATGATATAAGAAAATTTCAATGTTTATACGGTCCCTTAAAGGTTGCCTGAAACAGGACATTTTTATGTGCGGAAAAACTACTTAAGTCATAAAGTTTAATGCTTCTTAACTCGGTGAATTTTGGTCATAAAAGGATAATTTTGTTTTTATTTTGCATGAAATTGTATGAGAATAATTTTCCTAAATATAACTGTTAGACGGGGGTACTGTATAAAAATTTATATTTCATATTTCTTTCAGAAATGTATTTATTGATTTAAACTGTTTCTAAGATAGTAGATTTTAAAATTTAAAATATTTTTGCAATTAGAAGTATATCTCTGTAACTAATGGTTGAGGAAATAGCCATTGGGCGCCGATAGCACTGGACACCCTGTGTGTGTATATATATATATATATATATATATATATATATATATATATATAATTTCCTAGAGCCACAAAATTTCCCTGTAGTGGACACATCTACCAAGGTGGCTGTGACATATAGTTGAAGATTTCTTATATTATTTTCTACTTTTCAAAATACACTATAAATACATTTTAAATACTTGGTGACTAATATCATACATTGCAAGCATCTAGTTCAATTTGTTATAATGCCATGTTATATGTATGATATTTTGTAGATGTGGGAAAAACTCTTTGCACCTCTTCATTGCCTAAATCTTGGGATAGCAGAAGATGAAACACAGAACGTTTTGTGGAGGATTGAAAATGGTGAAATAGATTCTACTGATCCAAAGGTTTGTACAGACTCAAATAAATTGTTCCTCCAAATCCTCAGTCTTCCCCCTTGAAAACGGCCTTAATTGGTAACATATTTAATTTTCTGTTTTCTTCCTGTTAAAATAACTTTTACTTGGGAATATTCTTTTAACTACAGCTGTTAACACAGGGGGATTTCTAGAATGCCTCACTTATGAGAAATTGTTCTTCTGATTTTTTAATTTTTTAAAATGTTTTGGGAAGGGGGGAGGACATGGTGGTATTTTTTATCAAATAACTTCTTTTTACTTTTAATAATTTATGTTGTTTCTTTTTTATTACATTATATTGTTTTATACAAAATTTAGTGATATGCTGAAATGTATGATTAATATTCTGATCTTTTTGATTTTAAATAATATAAAATATTATTGCATTTTGCTACAAAATATGGAAAACAATTTAAACATTGACAATTAACTATATTTTACATGAATTTACTGATTATTTATAATTTCAGTTAAACTGGTAACTTCATTCGTGGCCGTGAGACCAACATTTATTTTAACTTTAGATTAAATATAATACATTTTAACAGCTAGTACTTGTTAACAGTAATAATATGATTTGACATTTACTTTCACTTTCTGTTATTTTTTTGTTGCTGTTGATCACATCATTAATGCCCAGTTCTGATTAATAAACAAAAAAAAGTATGGTGAAATTGACAAACTCCTCTTTCTGTTTTTTCCTTAAGTTTCAATCATTCTGATCAGACAATGTCTTTCAAATTTTTGGGAACACTCCTTACAGGCAAGTTTTGCGATTATTCCAAAGGGATGTTTTCTTTCTGCACTTCAAACAGGATTCTAGATTATTTTCTCATGTCATTTCTCATGTCATTGAGTTGGATGGAGTGATTTGAACATATCTTTGGCTCAAAAACTAAAAGACTATGCATTATGGTAAGGGGCACCTTATCATAATGCATAGTCTTGCTCCAGGTTGCCAAAAATCTAGTTTAGTTATGCCAATGTTCAGATGATGTAATTTTTATCATATGCATTCTTGAAATTTTGTTATTAACTGAGATTTCTAATTACTTGAAATTCATAATTAAGTAAAAATTATTTATTGATTTTATTGCATTCACTATGTTTTGATTAAAAAATAACTGAATGTTCTTTTTTCTTAAACTAAAAAAACTGTGTTCTTTTTTTTCATTGTAACAATCTAATTCATCTTGATCATGCATGATACTTTATTTTGCGGCTTTCAACTTTAATAGTCTGCATTACCAGCTCTGCCATGTTTTACATTTATTTTGATTGAAAAATAGAAGTATATAATTTGAGTGAAATATTTTCAATAGACATTGCATGGCAATTACTCTTCTGCATGGTAACAATGATAGTTTTCTTTAATGGCTCTTTATAGAGAAAGGAGTGAGAGGGTGGGACAGTGAATGGAACTCTCTTAAGAGATTTTTGAGGAATGGGTCAAGGCCGGGGGATGGGGGTCACCATAACAAGGGTTTAGGGACTTGTTTGGCAGGAAACATGAGATTATGATGACCACATGAGAAATAGTTTATCCAGAAGGATTTATTTCACTGTGAAGCAAATTTGTGCTATGACCAAGGCCAGTCTCGAAATGAAATAAGATTTTAAAACTGGCAGCAAATACTGTTCTGTAAGCTAACAGTAAGCTACTCAGCTCACAACTATTTTTACCATCGAAAATGATTTCTAAATTTTAGTCGCTAATTTTTTGCTAAACATTTTTAAAAACTGTTTTTATATGTCCCATATTTTTTTAATTGCTTTCAGCATTGCATTTATGAATTACTGCGGTTTCTTTGAAATAAATATCACAGTTATTACCATCAGGTTTTGCATATGCTTTTAACAATTCATGGTAACCGCAACAAAACTTGCGTCTTAGCTTTTCCACATAAAATCTGGATTTTTCTTGTAGCAAAGCTTGCCGTAAGAACCATCAATTGTCACAACACTAAGGTAGATTACAGCATTTGCGGTGAGACTTATTTCGAGCTCTGGACCAAAGAACTCTTGGGTATGCCCCACACACACACACAAATCTTTCAAGATTTTAAAGACTCAAACTTTCCTTCTGTGAAAAAAACTTAGCATTTTATATTTAAATAAATATAAAACAGTGGCCGGCAAAAAAAGGGTAGGGCAAAATTTTCAGTTTTAGAAAAGGGCAAGGTTCATTTTTCAGATTTAGAAAAGGGCAGAGCACATTTTTCTATTTTAAAACGGGCAGGAAACCTCACCCTTTGAAAAATTGATGGGAACACTATACAATTCAAGTTTGACCTACACCAAATTTAAAAATTTCAGAGAAATAGTTTGTGTTTAGGATGAGTTATTGTCAGACATAGTGAACTGACCAAGTTACTCTATTTTACCCCAGAAATAAAAACTTTAATCACTGTGTTCCTTTGCTTAACATTAAAATATGTATATTTCATCTGCAAATTTCATAGAAACTTGGTTGCTTATTTAAAGACTTATAATATTTATATTTATAACTGTTTTTATCTCGTATCTCGTAAAATTTTAATCTGATCACTTTCACTAATGACACCATTAGTACAGCTTTAAACTACTCATCACTTGAAAATCCCATTTAAATTAGTTGTTTTTAGTCCATTTAGAATCAGTTAATGCATGTATAACTGTGTTGGCGACACAGCATGCTCCCTTTTTTTTGGACCAAACAGGGAACTTGATCTGTAAAAGATTTATTTGCAACACGTAATCAAATTTCAAAATATTCGGTAGAGTTCGAAAGGAGTCATCCGGAGTGTGATGTTTTGGGGGTGTATTTCAGCAACTGGCATTGGACCCTTGGTGAAAGTCAACAATTAGATGAAGACTGTGGATTATATCCCCATCTTGGATGACCTCGTCATCCCTTATGTGGACTTTCTGTGTAGAGAGGGCCTTGTCACCGAACCTGTCTTCCAAGATGACAATTGTGCCATGCATCGCGACAGATGTGTTCAGGATTGGTTCGCAGAACTTGAGGTTGATCTTCCACATTTCACTTGGTTCGCCAATTCGTCTGACTTTAATGTCATCAAGAAAATGTGGGACGCTTTGGAAATTACTGTCAAGAGGAGTGTTACATGTCCGCAGTCACTAGCGGAGTTGAAGGCCAGATTGATGGACAAGTGGATCAACATCATTGCAGAGTCTATCCGGCCCCATTTGGACAGCATGCCCTGTAAGATTCAAGCAGTGATCAGGGCAGATGGTGAGGTATTAAATTCAATAAAACCTTATTTCGTAATGTTTTGTCCGGAGTCTTTATATCATTACAAAAATAAACCAATATGGTTTTGCTTTAATTACAGTTTTATATTTAGAACTAACTTCTTATTTGTTTTGTCTTCTAAAAAGAAAATCTAGTTTTTAAATGTAATTCACCATTCACCTATTCTAATGTCATTTCCTTGTCTACCAAGAAGAAGGTGTATGAAGACATGGGAATGACAAATCATGTGATTTTACTTTTTGAGCATATGAGTTTTATTTGCAGTTAAACCTAACTTGTTATTCATTTTGTTGCACTAACTAAGCACACATATGTTAAAAAAAATATTTACTTTTTTATTCTGATAATAATTAAAGACAGGTGAATGACAGGAATAAAAAATATTTACCCAAAATTGTTCAGTTTTATAATATTTCCCTGCACAGAATGATAGCTAAAACATAGTCAAATTCTTAAAATGGTGAATATGGACTTTAGTGAAAAAGAATAATACATTAATTATATTTTGTTGTCATCTATGTACAGAAAGAGGTGTTAAAATTTAACGACAGGTGAATGGCAAAAAAGCTCAGGGACATTTGTAATAAATTAATTTAAAATATTGCTCTAATGCATAGTGGATTTTTTATTACTGTTTGTATTTTAAACAGTCTAATAAAACATCAAATTAAAAGAAAACTAGAAAATGAAAGCTTGTAAATTAAGTTGTATTTCATTATTTGGCTGTTAGGACACACAGGGGAATGGCATTTAATAAAAAAACTGAATTTTTAAATATTAAAAATATAAATTGTTTCTTTAGCTAATGAGTGATAGATATGAACTACGATATGATAAAACTGATCAGTGTCCAAAATCAGTCCCAAGTCATGTCAACTTTTATTAAAACACTTGGGACATGTAAAACTTTCGTTTGCAGAAAATGATCCATAAAGTTGTGATTCTGGCATAATCTTTCTCTCTTCTCCTCTTTCAGAGAAAATTTTCAATCAAACTAGAGAGGTGTGCAATTGATACATTTGTTTGAGATTTTATTTATGTGATAAATAATGAGCTAATTTAAATTCCTTTGTAAATTTTAATTTAAAAAAAATAAAGTTTTCAATTTTAATTTACAAAACAAATTTTTAAACAAAGTTACAGAAGTGTGCTATTGACAGATTTTTTATTTTTTAAATTGATTAGCTAGCTCACAGATTATTAGTTAACTTAGAATCCTTAATATGTTCAAATTTAAAAAAATTAAATTTAATTTTTTTAATTTTTAAAAAACTGACTTTCAAAGAAAGCTATAAGATTATTCCATTTTACCCCTTCCTCTGCATAATGAGAAGCAATCTAAAAATTCATTCGCAAAGCCGAAAATAATTATTGAGTCACTAGCAAAAATATTTGTTAACAATTCTCTCACAGTAAAGTTTGTTATCCTCAGAAGACATAGATATTTTTAAGTGTCTGAATATTTCATTTGTGAAAGAAACCAATTATTAGGGATTACAATTTAAAAATGAAATTTTATTTTTGCATGCTGAAATCAAGTTTTATTTTGATTGGTAAAAATTGAAAAATAACACCAGAAAAACAGAATAAACTTTATTAGCATCATAAAAAGTTTCTTTTTTGTTTCCTGTAAAATATTTTATTTAAACTCATTTTAACATTCTACATATAAGCTCCCTTGATATGCCCGAAATAAGCACAAGGGTAAAAAAATTATTTACTGTTTAAGAAAAAGCACTGATATCTCCAAAAATACTTCTAAAAAGTAAATGAAAAAATATCAATTTTAAAAAAGTAATAATAAAAAGAAATCAGCATTAAAAAAAAAAAAATAGAAAGTTGTATCTAAAAATGTTGTGATATCAAAATTTCCAAGCTTTTACTTTTCAGTTCTGGTACATTTGGCGCTTGGAGGATACCTTTTCAATATATACAGGCAGGGTGTCCAGTGCTATCGGTACCCAATGACTATTTCCTCAACCATTAATCACAGAGATACATTTCCAATTGCGAAAATGTTTTAAATTTAAAAATCTATTATCTTAGAAACAGTATGAATCAATAAATGCATTTCTGAAAGAAATACGAAATATACATTTTTATACAGTCTCCCGGTTCTACCAATTATATTTAAGAAAATCCTTCTCATACAATTTTATGCAAAATAAAAGAAAAATCATCCTTTTACGACCAAAATTGACAGACTTATAGCTGTTTAAACTTAGGGCACTTTTTGTGCTGAGAAATGGTTAATACGGTCCCTGATTGGTTGGTTGCCTGGAGAAATGGTCAATACGGCCCCTGATTGGTTGGTTGCCTGAAACGGGACATTTTTATGCATGGAAAAGCAACTTAAGTCTTAAAGTTTAATGTTTCATAACTCTGAATTTTGGTTATAAAAGGTAGATTTTTTTTTTTTATTTTACATGAAATTGTATGAGGATGACTTTCCTAAATATAATTGGTAGTACCGGGGGATCATATAAAAATTTATATTTCATATTTCCTTCCATTTCCATTTTAGTTCTACCAGTTATATTTAGGAAAATCATCCTCATACAATTTCATGCAAAAAAAAAATCATCCTTTTAGGATCAAAATTCACAGAGTTATATCTGCTTAAAGTTAGAGCACTTTTTCTGCTGAGAAATGGGGGTTACACACAATAATTGGTGAAATATATATTTGTAACACATAAAAATATCAAAAATATTCGATATAAAACATTGCTTCATTCTCGACATTATGTCAGTAAATGCAATCGAAACATAATACTTTGAATACGGAATTTCAATATTTATACAGTCCCTTAAAAGTTGTCTGAGAGGGCACATTTTTGTGCGCGGAAAAGTGACTTAAGTCATAAAGTTTAATGCTTCATAATTTGGTGAATTTTGGTCCTAAAAGGATATATTTATTTTTTATTTTTTTTACTCATGAAATTGTATGAGGATGATTTTCTTAACTATAACTGGTAGGATTGGGGTGGGGGCTGTATAAAAATTTATATTCCGTATTTCTTTTAGAAATACATTTATTGATTTAAACTGTTTCTAAGTTAATAAATTTTAAAATTTAAAACATTTTTGCAATTGCAAGTATATCTCTGTGACTAATAGTTGATGAAATAGCCATTAGGCACCAACAGCACTGGACACCCAGTATATATGTATATATAAATTCTCCTGCATAACTATTTTAAATTGTCAATTTTCACATTCAATAAAAAAAATAAATAGTAGAACACATTTTGCGGAAATGTCTGGGCAAAAAATGGATACAATTAAATTGCATTCATTTTATAATACAGACATAGTAAATTTATTTAAAATATAAAAATGTGTCCGC
This sequence comes from Amaurobius ferox, assembly GCA_951213105.1. NCBI lineage: Eukaryota > Metazoa > Arthropoda > Arachnida > Araneae > Amaurobiidae > Amaurobius > Amaurobius ferox. The sequence goes on along the minus strand of OX578135.1, from coordinate 135,124,219 downwards.
CAAGCACTGTGTGTACAAGAATTAAAAATCTGATGTAGGCAGCACATGATGTTCTTTGCAGACTCAAATTAATTTTCATTTTTTTTCTTTAATAATTCATTAACTTAATTTTAATTGCACAAAATAACACTAAATTTGCACTTTTTTCAAAGGTGGCAGAACAAAAATGTGAAAAAACTCATATCTTGAGAATGGTTAGCCCTAGAGTAATGGGGGTTGGTCTTATTCTTTTCCTCATCAAAAATTACGTATAAAAGAAGCATTTAATTGATACATTTGAGCATGCATAGTCTTTTATTTTTGATTTTGGTAATTTTTGCTGACCATTTTGTAAAAAAAAGCAGGTCCTTCTTTTTTAAATCATATCAAAATCTAATCAACACCAGGGTATCCCACAAGTGACTTCTTATTTACCAAATTTTGTGAAATTTGGTTAATTAGCTTAACTAGAGTGGATACATGAGATTTTTGCGGACCTTTTCGCAAAAAAAAGACTTATTTTTTTTTATCCTGAATCATACGAAAATCTAATCAGCACCGGGGCTACACACAAGCGTCTTACCTATAAAATATTATGCAATTTGGTCCACTAGTTTTTGAGTTAAAGTTAATACATGCATTGCACAGGCAGACAGACAAGACACACACACACACACGTACACACAGAGGTCATGTTTTATCATTTTCTACATGCCCCAAAATGTGTAGATCCGTTGAAAACTCGAATTGGGATTTTCGACAAGATTCCAATACTTTCCCTGTACATTAGCATATATTGCAGGGAAAGTAAAAAATCTGATGTGGACAGCACATGACTTTCCCTGCAGACTCAAATTCATATTTTCATTATTTCTTTAATAATTCATTAGATTGAGTTTAATTGCACCAAATAACATTAAATTTGCATTTTTAATTCAATTTTTGTTTTTATTTGGTAATTGGACATTCTTCCGAAATCGGCGTAACAAAAGTGCAAAAGATCTCAAATATCTTGAGAACGGTTAGGCCTAAAGTATAATGGGGTGTGTTATATTCTTTTCCTCATCAAAAATTGCGTATAAAGCAAGAATTTAATTGATACATTTGAGCATATGTATTTTTAGATTTTGGCAATTTTTACTCGCCATTTCGTAAAGAAAAGCAGGTTTGTTGGAAAAATTGGTTTCTTTACATTGCGATTCTCGTTTCCTGTGAACGTGCATTCATCTTAATTTATTTTATGAATGACTTTTTCCGTTCTCCTGAACGAATCGTGGCGTTTTCCCAACAGGTTTTTCATGCAAATTGCTTTCTCGCCATGCACACATCTGCTTTGCATATCCAGAGTGCATTGCCAGCAACAATTGTGTTCCAGAACGCACCCATCACTGGGTATATATACTAGACACATTTTTAGAACAGGGAGCGCATCGGACCTTCTTGACTGATAAGGTTGTGTTGCTTGACTTATTCGATGGCTGGTTTGAATGTACGATTGGTAGATCGTTGACATGGTGGTATGTAAAGATGATCATTTTGCTTTAAATGGCTCTCTGTTTAAGAGGCCATGTTTTTCCGTGTTGTAAACTCTAAAATTCGCGAATGTTATTCATCACGAATGTTTCATTTTTTTCACCTCTGCATGAATTATTTGGCAAGACGACGCTTAGGTATGTGAACTTTTGTTCTTGAAGTTATCTCACCTTAGTATTTTTTTTGCCCTTAATAACTTATACGTCCGTATACAGCGACTTAAATTTAAGAAGCTCCAATGAGGTTATGGGCCTGTTACACCCTTCTAAACCATAGAAAATGACTGTTAATGTTCCGGAAACTATTTTGAACGTAGGAATCCAGTAGACTGGGGCCGCGAGAGGTGCCATTTGCATTTCGGAAAAAAGTGTAAACAACGTGGAAGTTGTAGTTCGAGTTCAACTAGACTGACACCTAAATTAACTGACCATGGAGGCAGTTAATATCACAGCATTATCGAGAGACAATTATGTCACATGGAGGAATGAAGTATCATTCATTCTCAAAGGAGAGGGCTGTTTAGGATATGTAGACCAAACAGCGATACCAGTAGATGATAAAATGTCACTGCGTGATTATGAGGAGCTTTACGCAGATGCAACCGCGTATTAGCTATTTAGCTATTCTGTTCCATAATGTCTCGGTAGACTACAGAGAACTAACTGATCGACATAACTGATGATCTGGGCGATGCTTGGGATAAATTGAAAACGCACTTTGAAGCGCCGACTTGTGCTAATTTAGTGTGTCTCTTAGACGAGTTCTTCAATTTACGTCCGGAGCCAGCGGAACCTGTGGATATAATCTACAAAAGGTTAAAGAAAGCCGTAGCCAAATTGAAAGATGTCAACCATCCGGTCGAAGATGTCTACGTGGCATTTCAGGCCATTAGATATCTCTCTGACGATTTCCAGAGCATAATACAGCAGATATACTGCTGGAGTGATGCAGACTTTAAATTGGAGAAGATTCAAGCTGAATTATCAGCTGAAGAAGACCGGATCCGGTAACTTCGTAGTGACCGAAATCATGTCAGAATTCTTCTGTATATTTGTCTCAGTGTAAATATAATACAAATGTTAAATTTGATAATGCAAGGTGTAAAAATGATAATGTTAGAAAAACTGGAAAACCAGTTAAAAAGGTCATTGGACCTTGTTATTGTTGTAAAAAGTTAGGACATTTAAAGTCAAATTGCCCAAAACTTAAAACTAGTTTTTATAATATTATAGAGGTGCACACATCTGCTAAAGTTGAAGCAAATTCAGTGCAAGATCCTAGCGATAGACTCAGCTGGGTAGTAGACACTGCTGCTACGTGGCATTTTTGCAATAACATTAAATTGTTCTCAAAATTTAAAGAGTACAAAGGTACTTCAATGTCGCTAGCAGTAGGTGATATCGAAAGCCCAGTTGAGGCTATTGGTACGGTCAATATGTATGTTCAATTTAAGGACAAAAAAATGTAATATTGTGTTATCTGATGTTATGTTTTCACCTAAGTTGAGGCGAAACCTGTTAGCTGTATTTGTTCTAGAAGAACAGGTGTATACTTTCAATGGGGCTAATGGGGTATTGTGGTTTAACATTCCTGAGGGGGATAAATTTTTTTATGCTAAAAGAAAGACGGTTTTTATTTTTGAAACCACAATACGTAACTCAGGGATTAAACAATAATATTGAAAACCATAAGTCAGAAAGAAAGGATCAGGATAGGGATAAAGATTCTAAGAAGGATAGAAAACTGCACAATAAAGAAACTAATTTAAACAAATTGAAATCTGTACCTAATGTAAATAAATTTAAAAACAAAACTGATAGTGGAAAGTCAAAGTGTAAAAGGGAAGTTGGTGTGGGTATTAAGCCAAGTAGTTCAGTGATAGAAGTTTTAAATAAAACTGAATTATGGCATAGAAGATATTGCCACATCAATGCTGATTATTTATATCAGACTACCAAAGTTTCTGCAACTAATGGACTCCCTACACTGAAGTATACAAAGTTTAATTGTACACACTGTAAATTGGTCTAAGAGAAAGTCTAAGAGAATTTCATATAAGCCGATTGGTAGGATAAGGTCCACTAAACCTTTACAATTAGCTTCATATGGATGTTTGTGGTCCCTTACCTACAGCTTCTTTGGGCGGAAACAGATACTTTTTGACAATAACTGATGACTTTAGACTAAAGGTGTTTGTTTACTTTTTGAAACAAAAATCAGATGTTTTTAAAGTCTTTAAAGAATTTCAAGTTAATGAAGAAAGACAATTGGGTAAAAAGATTTTGTGTATCTGTTCGGATAATGGTATGGAATTCTGCCACAACCAATTTAAGGCATATCTAAAGAAATTGGGAATTAAATCAGAAAGGACTAATACATATACACCCAAACAAAACAGGGTTTCTAAAAGATTTAATTTAACTGCACTTGATTGCGTGAGAACTATGCTTAATCAAAGTAAGGTTGATGACAGAAAGTGGGCAGAAGCCTTTTTGTGTTTCACTTACACGAAAATCAGGATATGTCATAAATTTAAGACAAAAGCTCCACACAAATTATACAGTGGTAGGAAGCCAGCTGTAGTCATCTCAAGGTCTTTGGGTGCAAAGCCTATGTTGGCACGGCAAAGCAACTTAGGAAAAAGTTAGACATGAGAGCTCAAGAAGGAGTCATGGTCGGATATGCCACAGGCACCAAAGGTTATAGGATTTTAATAACAAAAGAAAAGAAAGTTATTGAAACCAATAATGTCAGGTTTGAGGAAAGTGAGGCAGCAGAAGGCGTCCTGGACCCTAGTTACCCTAGAACCGTCACCTTGAGAGTATCAGGAGATACTCGATATCCTCAGAGTTAGAATGTCTGGGAGGGGTGTCAGAGGAAGAAGCAGATGAGAGCCGTGACACTAGCAGATCTAGTGAGGAAGAGGACTCTCCTGCTGATTCTGGTCTGACACCTTGCTCAGATATTGTTTGAGAACGGAAAGCCATACCTAGACCTGATGTTAGTAGGATGGATGTGTACTACTCAGCGAAAGGTGATAATAAAAGGCTGAGATCTCATAATGTTGAGAAATATTGTGCAAAAACTAATATTCATTATGACCAGTGACTTTTTAATTTTAGAGAAAAATATAAGGTAAATGATATCAGGGGAAAACCAGAAGTGAGCAATGTAGAGATCCTGATATCCAAGAATTATAGAGCAGCAGTTGAATCTTCTCAGTCTAAAAAATGGAGTGAGGCCATGAACGACGAAATAGCTATAATGCAAGAGAGGGGTGTCTGGAAGTTAGTTCTTGCACCCACCTCACAAAAAATAATTGGATGTAGATGGGTTTACACCATTAAAAAGGGGGAAGTTAAAAGATTCAAAGCTCGTTTAGTAGCTCAAGGATATACCCAGGAGAAGGGGAACTCATACGATGAAGTTTTTAGCCCTGTTATTAATTTTAGTTTAGTCAGAGCTTTTTTTTCCATCTTTGTATGTATGCTGAACTGGAAACATTTCCAACTTGACATCAAATCTGCATACCGTTAAGGTAAGCTAAATGTTAAGATTTTTATGAAACAGCCACTAGGATATGTCGATCCAAACGAGCAACAATATATTTGTCTATTAAAGAGAGCAATATATAGCCTTCATCAAAGCGGAAGAGAATGGTGAACTGAGCTTGACACCACCTTAAAGAAATTAAACTTTTTTAAATTTAAGTGGTGCAATTGTGCCTATGTATACCAGAACAAAGTTTTAATGCTAGTTTAAGTGGATGACATAGTTTTGTTTTTGGAATATCAGAAAGATATTGATAATGCTGTTTCATTATTAAGTAAAGAATTTGATATCAAGATACTAGGGAAGATAAAGAGACTGTTGGGTGTGGAATTTAAAGAAATAGAAAACAAATTTCATATACATCAAGGTCAGTACATTGACAGGGTTTGTCAAATGTTTAAGAAATTCAAATATCCCACTACAAGCATGTCAAACTCGCGGCCCGCTCTGAAATTATTTCCATGTTTGGAAGTACTTATCGATGCGAGCATATTTACACTCATGAAAGGAAATAAGCCACCTGTCAGATCTAGAATTACTGACATTCACCTTGGTTCAGTTTTGAAAGTAGCCACTGCGAACAAGATTTCCCCCGATGTAGAAAATATATATATATATATATATATATATATATATACTGTACTTTTCGAAGTAAAGCTATTTTATAAAAATTGAAGGGGGTTTTTTTGGCGGCCCACATAAACTTAGACCTTCTTCATTTGGCCCATGTTGGCCTCTGAATTTGACATGCTTGCTCCACTACTTCACTTCCTATTGCTAAGGGCAGCATTTTGAGCAAGGTTGATACCCAATGAATAAGGAAGAGTTGGTACAAATGCAAGGTTTCCCATACAGGATCTTAATTGGATGTCTAGCCTATTTATCTAGTAGGACAAGGCCAGACATATGTTACGTGGTTAACATTTTATCACAATTTCAAGATAATCCAGGAATAAAGCATTGGGGTGCATTACTAAAATTACTGGGATTTGTTGAAAAGACAAAAGAATATATGTTAAATTTGTCAAATATTTGTGATTTAAACTTAAACTACTACTCAGACTCAGATTTTGCAGCCAATAGAGATGACAGCGTAGTATGTTGAGATAAAGTACCTATTTCTTGGCATACATGCACAAGTGTGTTAGCCTGTCAACAATGGAAGCTGAATATGCTTCATTGGCGGAGGCTGCTAAAGAAATTATTTGTATGCAAAACATAATTGAGGAATGTAAAAAGCTAGGGTTAAAAGTTAACAAAAATAAGAGTATAATTTACAGAGTATAAATATACAACCAAGCTGCAATAAATTTTTCGAATTCCCCAATTGAGAATAATAGAACTAAGCATATAGACATAAAGTATCACTTCTTAAGAAACTTAGTTATAAACAAGTCATTTAAAATTAACTTTGTTAATACTAAAGATAACATAGCAGATTTTTTTTTACTTCACAAAACCAATGACTAAGGATAGGATCTTTAAACTCTGTAACGAGATATTTAAAATGTAAACTTCACTTTCAAAATTAAAACTTCACACATTTTTTTCAAAATATGGTTAGGGTATTGTATTATTTACTCCTCCCTCATTGATACAAATGAATGTATCTTGAGTATATTTATTGTGTTACAATGAACTTTTTAAACTTGACATTACACTTAAATATATATCCATTTTTGATTACCCGCATAATGCAATTTGCTTATGTGAATAAAAATGTGTGTTTGATCTTTTTGTTATACACTGCATTATACATTTTCGATCTGAAACCACATGAATCATAAATTATAATCTGTGCTTGTATCATATGAATGTTTACCTTCTGCATTTTTATTATCTTTGCCAAATTGTTAATATTGATTGTATATACTCATCTTGGGCTGGGATAATAAAAAAAAAAAACTGATTAAACCCTTTAAAATTTTTTAAACTTAAATTTAATGTTTATACTTAAAATTTCTTGAACTTAAATTTTTAATGTTTATATTTAAATTTTTAAACTTTGATATTGAATTTAATGTTTATAATTAAATTTTAAAAACTTAATTCTTGATGTTTATACTTAAATTTTTAAACTTAGATATTAAGTTTTAATGTTTCTACATAAAGTTTCAATCTTTCAATAATGCGAAAAGTTAAATATCTATCTTCATAGTAAAAGTTTATACCTGGAATTTAAAATATTTGAATAGTATATATATATTCAGTTTATCTTAGATTTTAAATTTTACCGTGTTGATATCCCCTTTAGTCATATACCTTAAATTTTTTTTTAATTTCTTGAATACATATAATCTGTGTTTAATTAGTGGATGTGTGTGCTTATCCTGTGTTTTTCAATTTGATAAATTGATATAAGCAGTTCACTATTTTTAAAATGTTATAAGTGTTTATACTTCAAAATGTTTAATGTATTAAATTTTTCTTCATGCATTATATTTTTGGTAGAATACTGGGGGCTTTGACATTTTTTTTTTTGTCTTGGCCCTTGGAATGAATTTTTGTCTGGTTATATAGGCGTCGAGACTTGGTGTTTGGCATGAGTGGGTCAATTGTTGGAAAAACGGGTTTGTTTACATTGCATTTTAGCTAGAGTGTATACATAAAATTTTTTGCTTGCCATTTCGTAAAAAAAGGCAGGTTGTTCTTTTCCGATTAATACCAAAATCTAATCAGCACTAGAGTATCCTACATGTTACTTATCTACCAAATTTTGTGAAATTTGGTCAATTAGTATTTTAGCTAGAGTGGATACATGAAATTTTTATGGACCATTTCACAAAAAAAAAGTGGGTTCTGTTTTTACAAATCTTACCAAAAACTAATCAGCACCAGGGTCATACCCAAGTGACTTACCTACCAAATTTTATGAAATTCGGTCCCATTAGTTTTTGAGTTTGAGTGGATACATACATTGTGCAGACAGACACAGATGTTGTGTTTGACAGATAGAATAAAACCTGCTGTGTTTAAAAAAGATAAATGAAGACATAATATTTAGTTTAAAGAAAATTAGTTTATTAAATTGTACTTCAAATTAACAAATACAAAAACACTGCTCACAGGCAGGCAACTCAGAAAGAATTAACATTAGAATTTTAGACATTAGAATTTTAGAATTTTATCAACTTAGTTAAAATTAAGGAATTAGCATAAAAACTTTACTCAAAACAATCTATTTAAATTTCATCAAAAATCATTAACAAAAATATTAAATTTGAAGAATTTTAGAATTTAACCCAGGCTCTTAAAAAATTATGAAGGTTTAGAAATTTGTTCTCAGAATAAACTTTTAGAATTTTAATTTTACAGAATAAATTTTGATTAAATGCATTTCAAAAATATTGAGAATTTAAGAAATTAGGAGTTTAAATATAACAGTAATATTCACCAGCTGGGTCATCAGACATGGGGGGGGGGGGGGGCGAAGTTCCAATCATTAGAGCTGCACTGGTTGGAGACAAAAAGTTCTAATAGTTGAGCTGACAGGAATAAAACTACACTGGTTTTCTGGAATTCACCCAAACTTGAAACAGGAGAGGATTCAGCATTTTCTTGAAAAGGATTGCAAACTCAGGAGATCAGACCTAACAACTACTTCTGGAACACTCGGATCTTTTTAGAACGGCCGTCCTCGTCAGAAACTACGTTCACGCAGCTCGCATAAGGAATTTTCACCACGTACTTTTCTGGAGAGTTACGTCGCGAATTCCGCGATAAAAGCTTGAAAAATGCATAATTTAAATTAAAACAACTAATGAAAAAAAAAAAAGAATAACGCGAGGAACTTAACGTTCCATTAAAAGGTCGCGTGGAACATAAGTTTCATTTGAAAATAAACAACGCGCTTCTCGCGCTAACCACAACGAAGGATTTCAACAAAAAACTGAAACTGAAAAGTTCTGCGCGCGTATTTATACTTGCGGCAAAAGGGCGAGTTTAGATAAACGGCAGCAATTAAAATTCGCTTACCGAAATTAGAATTGCCAAAATAATACTCTTAATTCCGAGAGCAGACGATCCGAAAAAAACGCGAACCAATTAAAAAAAACCAAAATTCCAAAGGGGCGCGAAAAACGCTTAGGTGGCGCCTTTAATCGCAGTAAAAAGCCCGCAAAACAGAATTCCGAAAATGGCCGCAACTGAAATTTTTGAATTACAGTGAGACATGGAAATAACTTGAAACTGTAGAACAAACGGAATTTCTAACCAAAATGGGAAAATGAGACATCAAATTAAAGGGAATTTTAAGGGGAATCAAATAAATAAATAATTTTTAAAATTTACAAATCAAAAGTAATATTAATTTAAGGAATGGAACATTTTTAACTAAGAATATTATAAAGAAAATTAATTTAGATGATTAAAAATATTCTAATTAAAGAATAAATGAAAAAGCCAATAAATATTATTTAAATATTACCAAATTAAGAATATTGAGCCAGGGAAAAAGAAATAAAAGTAAATTTTCAAACCTCCAAATTACCTAAATTCTAAAGCAACCCAACACATTCCTTCCACCTATCCCCCAAAAATTTTTCATTTGAAAAATGAAAAATTTTTGATAATAAAAATAAAATATCTATCAGAAGTTACCAATTTAAGTATAACAATTTTTATCCGAATTCAACCTCTATTTCGGAATAAGCAATTTGTTAACAAACTATAAACTAAAAGAGAATTATATAATGAATAAATTTTTGTACATCAGATCACTAAATTTGTGTAGACAAAAGTAAAGGTAGAGGATTTGACATTGATTCTCATTAGCTATGAATAAAAATAAATTTTTAAGAAAACATTGGACCAGCCAAATAGTTTTCAAAGAATCGAAACATTGAATTTTGAAAAGGTACCTTGAATAACCAATGAGAAACAACTCTCACTTCCACTACAAAATATAAATACCAGCTGGAAAGAGGGAAAAAAAATGTGTAAATAGAGTGATCAAAAAAAATAAAACAATGTACATAAGTTGTATAAAATAAATAAAATTTCAATAGAAGTGTCAAATGACAATTGACACAATAACAATTATTATCAATAAGTAACAATAATATACTAAAATTTCAAAGACACAAGTATCTATTCATATCCATTCAGAACTACACATAACATCATCTGCATCTGCAGTTATCTAATATACACTGCCACTTTTATCTTTGCAGAACTCTAATACTTTTACCGACAACAAATATATACCAAAAATATTAACATATGTGATCAGAACTTACGTCATGGACCACGTAATTAAATATTTGCAGAAATCTGCACTCTCAATAACAATAAATAAGTAACTATATATCTCTATCAATATAAATATAATCAATTCATATAATCCAAATTAATCTTTTCTCAATCATTCTCTAAATCCAGCAGTAATCTGCAATATCAATAGCAACAAATTTTATCTTAAATCAACATCAATTAAATCCAGTTTGCAGCATTCTGCAATGTATCAATAACAAATACACACATATAAAAATTATACACTTAAAAAAAAATTATGTTGCGCAACAATAAAATAAAAAAAAATGTCATTCTAGTTTTTCCTTTGTCGTAAATTATATCTTTGTGTTGGAATTATATCATTCTCATGAGATGTATTACTTGTTGAATTATCAGATTGTGCACAAGAAAAGAACACAGAATCTCTTTCTGGAATTTTTGTTAATCTGTCAATGTGCACCAACTGAATATTTCGTGTGTCATTTACATGTTGAATTTTAAAGTTTACATTAGATGTTTTTTGTATAACTTTAAAAGGACCTTTATTAAGTTTGGAGAGTTTCTTACAATGTCCTCTTGGAAAAACAGGAATGTATAAATATACTAAATCTCCAACTTTTATATCTTTTATAACAGCAGACTTATTTCTGTATGTCTCTTGTGTTTTAGCTGCTTTAAGTAAGTTCTTCTTTACTATTTCAAAAGATTTTTTCATACGAATTGCCAAATCGTGACTATAATCACTAACAGTGGTAAAATTTTGTTCATTTAAATTAAAAAGAAGATGATGTGGCAAAATTAATTCTCTACCATAGAGAAGATTAGCTGGAGACTCACCAGTCGAGGAATGGATTGAAGTTCGGTGGGCCAGCAAGGCAAAAGATAAATGTCGATCCCAATCCTCTTGTGTTTCAGACACTAAATGACTAAGTGTGTTAATTATTTTACTGTTTAAACGCTCGCAGACTCCATCCGATTGTGGGTGATAGCTAGTAGTGGTATGTTTTTCAATACCTAATTTTTCATACAACTTCATGGCAGCATTCGAAATGAAATTAGATCCTTTGTCAGTGATAATGTGTTTTGGCACACCATGAAGAGAAAAGAAGTTTTCTAAACAATTTAAAATAGTTTCAGATTTAATATTGGGGATAGCATAAGCTTCTGGCCAACGAGTAAAATAGTCCGTAATCACCAGTATGTACTTATTGCCAGAGTAAGTTAGAGGCATGGGGCCAATACAATCCATAGCTATTCTTTCCATAGGGTAAGTAGAATTTGGAAACCTCTGTAAAGGAGCTTTTTGTTTTTGTTTAAATCCTCTTTTCTGTAAACAATCAGGACAACTCTTAACATAATTTAAAATTTGAACATACATCCTAGGCCAATAAAAGTGTTGCTGAATTTTTCTCAAAGTCCTTCTAAAACCACCATGTCCTGCAGTGATCGAATCATGACAATAATTTAGAATATCAGAGATCAAATTTTGTGGAACAACAATACGCTCTTTTCTTTGATATTTTAATTTAGGTTTCCTATTAGTACAATATAATACATCATCTTTTAAGAAAAACATTAAATTTTTAGGGAATGGGTCAATATTTTTATCTAAGCATGAGCCAATTCTTATACAATTAGGGTCAGAATTTTGAGAATTACGTACTCTTAAAAGAAGGTTTGTATCAACATCCAGGTCTATAGTGTTTACGTTTACATTATTTACACATCTAGATAGATAATCAGCTGTTAAATTTAGGCGACCAGGTTTATGAATAATTTTGTAATTAAACTGGGTCATGGACATTATCCATCGTGCTATCCTAGAAGTGGGGTCTTTTAATTTCAAAACATTTGAAAGGGAGGCCTGATCACAATAAACTGTAAAATGTTTTCCCAAAAGGTATTGCTTAAAATAGGATGTTGCCCAGACAACTCCTAAAGTCTCTTTCTCGACTGTGCTATAGTTTATTTCTGCATCTTTTAGTTTTTTACTAGCATAAGCAATAGGGTGCAAAAATCCATCCTCTCCTTCTTGACAGAGAACTGCTCCAAGAGCAAGATTTGATGCATCGGTACATACCGAAAATGGTTTTGAAAAATCAGGGAGATGTAAAATGGGTTCTTTAAGTAATTCGGATTTTAAGGTTTGATAAGAATTTTCTGCTTCAGGGGTCCAAGAGAATTTAATATTTTGCTTAGTTAAATTAGTTAAGGGAAGAGCTTTTAAGGAGTAATTTTCAATAAATTTTCTGTAGAAGCCAGTTAATCCTAAAAATTGGCGAATTTGTTTTTTAGAGGTGGGTTTTTGAAAATTTTTAACAGTTTTTAAATTTGAGGGGTCAGGCTGGACAATACCTTCAGAAACTTGAAAACCTAAATAATTTATTGAAGATTTAAAAAAATTGCATTTACTTGGCTTTAAACATAATTTATGTTGAGATAGTCTATCAAATACTACCTTTAATTTCATTAAGTGTTCCTCAAAGGTTCTAGATGCAATAACAATATCATCTATGTAAATAGAAATTTGTAAAGGGGAAAGCTTAGCTAGGACGATGGACATAAGTCGTTGAAAGGAGCTGGGGGCATTTTTCAAACCAAAAGGGACTCTTTTCCATTCATAGTGGCCAAAAGGTGTAGAAAAGCCACATTTGTGTGTGTCGTCTGGGTGCAATTTCATTTGATAAAATCCAGATGTTAAGTCTAATGTAGAAAAATATTTCGCACCACTTAAACTATCAATCAATTCAGTGATATTTGGCAGTGGAAAAATATCATCAATAGTTTTATCATTTAATTTTCTAAAATCTGTTACCAATCTTAATGTTCCATCTGCCTTTTTAACAAACAGTACAGGTGCGGAGAATGGTGAATCACTTTCTTGTATAATATCATTCTCAAGAAGTTCATTAATTTGCCTATCTAATTCATCTCTTACATGATAAGGAACTCTATAAGGTTTTTGTTTAACAGGAATATCATCTTTTAAGTTAATGTTATGAAAAACCGTATCACACCCCTTTAAATCTGGAATAGAATTAGCAAAAATATGCTTATAATCATTAATTAAACTCTCTATTTGTCTTTTTTCATTATAGTCTAAGTGTGAAAGATCAAAATTTCCTCCCCAAACATCAAAATTATCACCACTCTCTGCACTTGACTCAGTAATATTGTTAACTGAAAAAGAAGATACTACTGTGATAGGAGCAATTTTTGCTAAATTTGAATGCTTATTTATGTGCAACTCATCAGTTGACAAATTCAATACTTTTACATTATATATATTAGATCTAGATACATTATTTACTGATCTAGCGACCAGAATTTTACTGTTGTTTAAAGGCTCAATCATCACAGTAGGTGAATTAAATTTAACAATCTCTTTTAATTTTAGTTGTATGAAAGCCTCCGATAGAGGAGGAATTGTGTATTTCCTAAGTGCATAGCACAAATTAACCCTATATTTTTCAGAATTCAAAGTATTTTCTCTGTTAATTTCATAATTATTAAAGAATTGAGTTGCATTAGATAATGAAAATGGTACAGATTCATCCTTAATTGCAAAAGGCACAGTTACAATATTATTGTATAAAACATTATTACTAAAATCTATTGACATCTTATAACCCTTTAAAAATTTCACACCAAGTATTGCTGAATAATTACAAGAATCACAGTCCATAATATAAAAATCAACATTAAATATTTTGTTATTTAAATTTAAATTAATATTTAATTTCCTGGAAACTTTTATAATATCACTAGAGATGCCCTTTAAATTTATATTACACTTTGTTAATTGACTGTCAGGTATATTTAAATGAGATAATACATTTGTAAACAACACATTAATAGAAGCACCAGAATCAATAAGTATAGGAATATCAACATTATTTATCATACCAGAAATCACTGGTAGAGACAAATTCTGTAATGAAATCAAATTTGAATTTTGCACCACTGGTAACACCCCAAGGGCTTCAGAAGGCAAGTTGGAGTGAAAACTCCCTTCACCCTTACTTAGTTTAAATTCTGTTTGTCGTTGTCATTTTTATCACCCCTAGGTGTATAAAAAGTGTTGTAACTCATTTTAGGTTTAGTTTCATTACTGTCAGGCTGAAAGTTTTGATTTGGCTGATGGTAAAAAAATTGAGTAGGTTGTTGAAATCCCTGCGTTTGTTGTGGAAAATAATTATATGGATAGTTTTGTGAAGGTTGTGGAAAAGAAAAAGGTTGTTGATACATTCGAGTAGGCAGAGACCTAGAATTTTTGTTGAACCTGTGTGATTGAGGAAATTTCCTACAATCCACACTTATGTGACCTAATAGACCACATGAAAAACACCTTCGGCTATCCTTTGTCACTCTAGTTTGAGGCAGCTGCGGTTTGGTGTTAATCTGAGTTTGCAACTCAGCAAGCCTTTTAGTGAGGTTCTCTACCTCCATTCTATTTCTCTTAAGCTCATCATGGAGCTGCTTATTTTCAGACTCTCCAAGACTCATAACATATTGGGGATCATCCCCATGCTGCTTGCTCCACACCTCTTCCTCTGCCACAGCATGCCTTTTTGCAGAGTCAAAACTCTTGTGGTTTTGAGGTAGGATTAGCCGTTTGAAATGAGGCTTCAAGCCTTCAATGAAAACCGAGCACAAGACATCAAGTCTTTGCTGGTTTGCCACTCTGTCATTCAGTAAGGCAGGTAAAACAGTTTTGTATGAGGAAGCCTCAACTCTAGCAGCAAACTGACGCACAGATTCATTTGGTCTCTGATAACTCTGCAGAAATGCTCTCAAGTTACTGTGTAAACATTCTATTGAGGAAAATCTGTCGCGTAAAGCTTTAAGAATTTGAGAGAAAGATTTCTCTTCTTTTAACTTAGGATTATCTCTTTCTATTTTTATTAATTATTAATTTAACATTATGCCTGACAGTTTTAACTTTAAAACTAAGACCTTGTCTGACTCTGACAAATTTGCATGGTCAGCTAACATTTTAATTCTATCTATGTAATCCTCCAATGGGAGGCCAGATTCCTCTCCTGAAAATACTGGGATTGAATCTAAAAAGTCTCCTATTGAAGAGACTGTTTTAAAATTACTCATTACATTACATTTAGAAGAATCTATTTTTAATCCCTGTTCATTTAAGTCATATTGTTTACTATTAACATTTGAATCAATATTTTTGTTACCAACAGAATTTACATTATCAGAGGTTGCCTCAATGTTTATTTTAGAAGGTAAATTTCTTTCCAATAAGGATAACCAAGTTTTCTTGGTACTAGCAACCTGACTTCTGGGAATTAAATCCCAATCTTTACCATCGTTTGAATTAGTAAGAAATGAAGGAAATGGCTCTTTACCAACAGAGAACATAGCATATAATAAAGTTTCAAAAGGCTTATCTTTAGAGCCATCTCCAGTTTCATCTGACCCAAATACAGAAACATACATACAGTTACTTTCTCTAATATCATCCATAATTGCAATACAATTGAAAGTTTAATACTACTAATAAATATTATAAAACATGAGAGCAATTTCTAGACTGGTACACGGCACCAAAACTCCTTTGTCAGAATGGAACATAATTTTAAGAAATGGAACATAAGTTCCATTCGAAAATAAACAACGCGCTTCTCGCGCTAACCACAGCGAAGGATTTCAACAAAAAACTGAAACTGAAAAGTTCTGCGCGCGTATTTATACTTGCGGCAAAAGGGCGAGTTTAGATAAACGGCAGCAATTAAAATTCGCTTACCGAAATTAGAATTGCCAAAATAATACTCTTAATTCCGAGAGCAGACGATCTGAAAAAAACGCGAACCAATTAAAAAAAACCAAAATTCCAAAGGGGCGCGAAAAACGCTTAGGTGGCGCCTTTAATCGCAGTAAAAAGCCCGCAAAACAGAATTCCGAAAATGGCCGCAACTGAAATTTTTGAATTACAGTGAGACATGGAAATAACTTGAAACTGTAGAACAAACGGAATTTCTCACCAAAATGGGAAAATGAGACATCAAATTAAAGGGAATTTTAAGGGGAATCAAATAAATAAATAATTTTTAAAATTTACAAATCAAAAGTAATATTAATTTAAGGAATGGAACATTTTTAACTAAGAATATTATAAAGAAAATTAATTTAGATGATTAAAAATATTCTAATTAAAGAATAAATGAAAAAGCCAATAAATATTATTTAAATATTACCAAATTAAGAATATTGAGCCAGGGAAAAAGAAATAAAAGTAAATTTTCAAACCTCCAAATTACCTAAATTCTAAAGCAACCCAACACAGACAGATGTCACACTAAAAATAGTTTTTTCTTATTCTAGAGGTTTTGAAACTTGTAGATCCATCAAAAACTCGAGTTGCGATTTTCGGCATGATTCCAATACTTTCCCTATACATTACCCTATACATGTATTGCAGGGGAAGTAAAAGTCTGATGTGGGCAACACATGACTTTCCCTGCAGACTCAAATTCATATTTTCTTTATTTCTTTAATAATTCATTAGATTGAGTTTAATTGAACCATATAACACTAAATTTGTATTTTAATTCAATTTTTGTTTTTATTTGGTAATTGGACATTTTTTTAAAATCGGCGCAACAAAATTGCAAGAAATCTCAAATATCTTGTGAACGGTTAGTCCTAAAGTATAATGGAGTGTGTTATAGTATTTTTCTCTTCAAAAATTGCGTATAAAACAAGAATTTAATTGATACATTTGAGCATACTTTATTTAGTCTTTTTTTTTTTAGATTTTGGCGGGCCATTTCATAAAAAAAGGCAGGTTGTTCTTTTCCGAATCGTACAAAAATCTAATCAGCACCAGAGTATCCCACAAGTAACTTATCTACCAAATTTTGTGAAATTTGGTCAATTAGTATTTTAGCTAGAGTGGATGCATGAAATTTTTGCGGGCCATTTCGTAAAAAAGGCAGGTTCTTCTTTTCTGAATCGTACCAAATTCTAATCAGCACCAGTGTATCCAACAAGTAACTGATGTATCACATTTTGTGAAATTTGGTCAATTAGTCTTTTAGCTAGAGCAGACAAATGAAACTTTTACTGGCCATTTCGCAAAAAAAGGCAGGTTCTGTTTTTACGAATCGTACCAAAAACTAATCAGCACCAGGGTCACATCCAAGTGACTTACCTACCAAATTTTATGAAATTCGGTCCATTAGTTTTTGAGTTACAGTGTATACATACATTGCACAGACACACAGACGTCATGCTAAAAATAGATTTTTCGTATTCTAAAGGTCTCGAAACGTGTAGATCCGTCGAAAACTTGAGTTGCGATTTTCGACGTGATTCCAATACTTTCCCTATACATTACCATGTATTGCAGGGAAAGTAAAAATCTGATGTGGGCAGCACATGACTTTCCCAGCAGACTTATATCGACATTCTCTTTATTTTACTTAAATTTAATTAACTTTTTATTCAATTTTTGTTTTCATTTGGTAACTGAACTTATTTTCAAAAGTGGCGTACTGAAAATACGAAAAAACTAAAATATCTCGAGAATGACTAGTCGTGGTGTAATGGCGTTGGTCTTATTCTTTTCATCGTTAAAAATTATGTATAAAACAAGCATTTAATGGATATATTTGAGATACGTAATTTTTTAGTTGAGATTTTTATGATTTTTGCAGGCCATTTCGCAAAAAAAGCAGGTTTTTTTTTTTCCGAATCATACCAGAATCTAATCAGCACCAGGGTAACCCACAAGCGATTTATCAACTGATTTTTTTGAAATTCGGTCCATTAGTTTTTCAGCTAGAGTGGATACAGGCAATTTTTGCTGGCCATTTCGCAAAGAAAGGCAGGTTCTTTTATCTCGAATTGTACCCAAATCTAATCAGCACCAGAGTTGCCCACAAGTGACTTACCTACCAAATTTTATGAAATACCGTCAATTAGGTTTTTAGTTAGAGTGGATACAAAATTTGGACAGGCACACAGATAGACAGACACACACACACACAGACGTCATGTTAAAAATGTTTTTTTCGCATTCTAGAGGTCTCGAATCATGTAGATCCATCGAAAACTCGAGTTGCGATTTTTGGCATGATTCCAATGCTTTCCCTATACATTACCATGTATTGCAGGGAAAGTAAAATCTGATGTGTGCAGCACATGACTTTCTCTGCAGACTTATATCCGCGTTCTCTTTATTTTAATTAATTTTAATTCACTTTTAATTCAATTTTCGTTCTCATTTGGTAACTGGACTTATTTTCAAAGGTGGCGTAGAGAAAATACGAAAAAACTAAAATATCTCTAGAACGGCTAGTCCTAGTGTAATGGGGTTGGTCTTATTCTTTTCATCATTAAAAATTACGTATAAAACAAGCATTTAATGGATACATTTCAGCATACGTAGTTTTTTGCTTTAGAGTTTGGCTATTTTTACTGGCCATTTTGCAAAAAAAAAAGCAGATTATTTTTTTTCCAAATCGTACCAAAATCTAATCAGCACCAGGGTTACCCACAAGCAACTTATCAACCGATTTTTGTGATATTCGGTCCATTAGTTTTTCAGCTAGAGTGGATACAGGCAATTCTTGCAAGCCATTTCGCAAAAAAAGGCAGGTTCTTTTATCCCGAATTGTACCCAAAACTAATCAGCACCAGTGTTGCCCACAAGTGACTTACCTACCAAATTTTATGAAATTCGGACAATTAGTTTTTTAGTTAGAGTGAATACAAAATCTGCACAGACAAGACACACACAGACGTCATGCTAAAAATGGTTTTTTTCGTATTCTATAGGTCTCGAAACATGTAGATCCATCAAAAACTTGTGTTACGATTTTCGGCATGATTCCAATACTTTCCCTATACATTACCATGTTTTGCAGGGAAAATAAAAAGTAAAAGCTTGACAATTTGATATAACATTCTTTTAGATACTGCTTTCTATTTTTTAATGGTGATGGTTTTTTTTTCTTTGTTTTTTTAAATTGGCATTTTATATTTTACTTGATTTTTTTAGGGGATATTAATTTACAACACACAACCAAACTTAAAAATCTGATGTGGGCTGCACATGACTTTTCCTGCAGACTTATATCTACGTTCTCTTTAATTTAATTAAATTTAATTCACTTTTAATTCAATTTTCGTTCTCATTTTGTAACTGGACTTATTTTCAAAGGTGGCTTAGAGAAAATATGAAAAAACTAAAATATCTTAAGAATGGCTAGTCCTAATGTAATGGGGTTGATCTTATTCTTTTAGTAAGACTCCAACAAGTTATTTTTTTTTCCACATCGCCAAATCAGCGATGAAGACTCTGCCGGCAAGCATTTTAAGGGTTGCCAGAGCAACAGAGCGGGAGCCGAGAAGAGCGAGAAGATAGATATAGGGGGAAGGCGGAAAGCAAGGCGCATCCTGCGTCGTGAACATTGTAAAGAGTTAACCAGTGAATTAAATGTTTAAGTGTTGTTATGTTATGTGCTTTCTGTTAGAAACTTGGTTTTGTTTACATCGCGATTCTCGTTTCGCGGGAGCGTGACGTCATTATTAAAATGATTATTCTGTTCTCGTGAACGAATCGCGATGTGGACAGAACTTGGCTGATCATGCAAATCACCTTTCTCGCCGCTCACGCATCCTGTTTTGCATATCCAGAGGGCGTTGCCGGCAACGGTTATTTTCCGGAACGCACCCATCTTCAGATATAAAGGCTAGACACTTTTCTGGTTTTAAATGAAATCGCTTTTAAGTGAGATCGCTTTGTCAGTAGATCGCTTGGAAAGCTCGTTGGATAGCTTGCTTATACTGATCGATGGAAGGATCTAGAAGGATCTAGATCGGGCAGACGGATCTTCGTAAAGTCATGTTTCGATGTTGTCGAAAGTTACGATAAAGTGTTTATCGGTGAACGCGGATATTTAAACTAAACTTAGTAGTTTTGATGGTTCTCAGTTAAGGAGACCATGTTTCCCGTGTTGTGGACTTTATAGTGCTGATCCGGAAAGTTTAAAGTTTTAGCCATAGCGTGTGCCCAGCTAGTGGTGGCGTCGGAAAGTGCACGTGGTCACGTAAGTGTGAAATGCTTTTATTCCACTTACTTGTGTAAATAATACTTAAACCAGAAACGTGTCTAAGCATGGAACTATAACTGAAAACCTTCATATGAGCTGTAGTGCTCATGTTTTGTAAATAGTATGCTTTGGTTTTTGCTTACCTGTTCTCATGATATATACTGTAAGCAAATACAATGGATTCACTCTTCAATAAAAGTGATTTTGATTTAAACTGGAACTGTTCTCATTTAACACTTCTACTGCTACTTGTATTCGTACAACTACTATCTAACGTTTGTTATAGCTGCAACACTCTGTTTTTAAATTTTCAACGAAGTTGTGGAACCAGAATTTCGTGGCTCATAGTTATTCTATCACCAGCTTCATCAGAAATTTAATTATACGTTAATTTTCAACATATAACTTACGGATATGATACATATTTCCGTCACTTTCGTCTAAATAAATGTGGTTTGTGTTAAATGCGGATGTTTAATTACAGTTGGCTTTTTGTCGAGTGTTCTATTCAATTACAATGCAATGGAAGTTGCGAGGTTAGTGTTCTAAAAAGAAATGGCGCACTAAAGAAGAACCTCGAAAGTTTACTGGCGTAGTCGGCAGGATTAGTTTATTACGGAAGTAATAATCGTTCCTGGAATGAAAAACAATTTGTATGTTTCTGGTGAATAGATGAAGATACGTCCGGTATCAAGTAATTAATGCACCAGCATTATAATACGAGTGGATACGATATTGATTTTTGAAAAATTACGTTGTTATATTAACATGACATATGATGATTACAATTTTCATTTCTATTGTACGATTAAGATACGTCCGGTATCAATTAATTAATGCACCAGCATTATAGTACGAGTGGATATGATACGTCAATTTTGAGTGTATTTGTTACAAAACAAGAAATTAGTATGTCAGTGCTATTGAATACGCCAGTGTTCACGATAAAGTGGTTTTCTGTTAATGCTGTTATTTGATAATTGAATACGCCAGTGTTCATGATAAAGTTGTTTTCTGTTAATATTGTTATTTGATAATTGAATACGCCAGTGTTCGTGATAAAGTAGTTTTCTGGTAATACTGTTTCTTTTAGTAAATTTAAACAATTTAGAGATAAATCAGTTAACTTCCCTCGTGATCAGGTATGGCATTTCTTGCGAAAGGTAGAAAAGAGGATTTGATGGTTTTGGCGGAAGAATTGGGGATAATTACTAAACCTGAATTTAAAATTTTGGATTTGCGTAGAGAAATTCTTGGAAGTGAAGACTACGACGAAGAATTTATTAAAGAACTCCTCTTTACTATTATTAAAGAAAGAAAAGATCAAATAGAAAAGGAGGAAAAAGAAAGAAAAGATCAAATAGAAAAGGAGGAAAAAGAAAGAAAAGATCAAATAGAAAAGGAGGAAAAAGAAAGAAAAGATCAAATAGAAAAGGAGGAAAAAGAAAGAAAAGATCAAATAGAATTTGAGTTAGAAAAGCTCAGAATCGAAAGGGGTATTACTCAAGATTCTACGTCCTTAAATTTAGGGAGTAGTGAAAGATCAAAAAGCAGTTTCGAATTGATAAAATTGATGCCAAAATTTGACTTGAAGAATGATGACATTATGTTATATCTCACACTTTTTGAGAGACAAGCTAAAAGAGCCCACGTAGACATGACGGATTGGGTGTCAAGTCTGTTGCCACTTTTGCCTTCTGAGATCATACAACTCATCACACGGGAGTCAGAGGAAAAGTTTGAAGATTATGAATACGTTAAGGGTATTCTATTAAAGAGATTCAAGATGAATCCAGAAAGTTTCAGAAAAAAGTTCGTGCAGCTACAGAAAGTTTCCGAGAAATCGTGGCGTGATTTCGTATTTGAATTAACCAAGTACTTTGAAGAGTGGATTGATGGTCTCGAAATTAGAGATTTTGATAGCCTAAAGAAATTGATGATTACTGATCAACTAAAGAAAAGGGTACCTGGGGAGGTACGAGAACATTTCTTAGATGAATGGTTAAAAATTGTAGCACCCAATATGTTGGCAGACAAGTTAGATGAATATGAAAGTATACGTGTAAACTATACGAAATCAACAGGTATAGTCCGGAAAGAGAAGGTTGAATATCACCAAAGCGAATTTAGGGAAAAGGAAAAATTTGGAGCACCACCAAACATCAGAGGGGTTGGCGAAAAAATTTGGAAAAATGGAAATGTTCCAGGAAGGGAACATCAAAGTTACAAGAGCCAACCAGGTTACAATTGGAGAAATGACACTTCTAAAATCAACCATAAACCTATTTGTTTTTCATGTGGAGCTGAGGGTCATATTGGAAAATTTTGTACGTTAAGGAATAATCAGAGAAAATCACCCAACACTAATGCTCAAAGCAATCATGTTCGAACTATACAGTCTAAGGATGAAAATAACTCTCAAGTTCTGACAGCACGAATTACCGTACCGGTGTCAGTGCAGGATAATACCAAGAATAATGTGGATACCCTCCATACCATACATATAAAATGTGGAGAAACTTCACTTGTAGGCATAGTAGATTCGGGGGCACAAATCTCAGTGATACGTGAAGATTTAGTAATGGACATTCATAGTGAAGGAGAGGGCAGAATCAAAATTGTCTCAGCTTTTGGAGAAAGTGAGATCGCTCCTTTGAAGATGATTTCGATGAAAATTGATGACAAATTACATGGAATAGTCCCCATAATATGTGCAGTTTCTAAAAAACTAACAAGTGATATGTTAGTGTGCTCTACAGCTTATGAGTCGTTGCGAGAGAATATACATTTGCATGAATTGGATCAGAATATCATGATCGATAATGCTACCTATCTTGGCGAAAAGGAGGAAGAAGTAGGGTCTGACCAGGAAGTAATGAATGAAAACGGTCAAGAAGAAAATACGTGCAGTGACCATGGTACTGTGAATGCTACTCAGGTCGAGAGTGACGGGAAACAAGAGCAGAAGTCGAGTAAGGATAACGAAGTAAAGAGCTCGTTTATTCAATTGCAACATGAAGATGAGACGTTGAGAAAAGTCTGGGACTATGCAAGAAAGGGACAAAATGCATACGAGATAATTGATGAAGTCTTGGTCCATTCTGAATGGATTACGAGTGAGACAGTCAAACAAGTAGTTTTGCCGATCTGCAAACGCCAAGATGTTCTTAGAATGGCTCACGAGATTCCATTAGCTGGCCATTTGGGAGAACAAAAGACTAGACAGAGAATTAAATTTTCATTCTTTTGGCCTACCCTAAAACAAGATGTGGCCAAATTTTGTGAAAGCTGCAAGATTTGTCAGATGAGACGAGTTGTTACATACAGGGACAGAATTCCCATACAACCGATAGCGAGACCAGAAACGCCTTTTGAAGTTTGGAGTTTAGATTGCATTGGCCCGTTAGAACCTCCTTCTGGGCGAGGACATAAGTATATTATATGTGCGATAGATCTGTGTACAAGATGGGCTGAAGCCATTCCGGTTAAAGAAATCAGTGCAAAAACAACATGCAATGCATTGATGAAAATTTTTACTCAGACCGGGTTTCCAAAATTGATCTGCACTGATCAAGGAACAAATTTTACAGCAAAATTAACTGAAGCATTTTTAGGTATATTAGGGATATCTCCCAGATTTTCTACACCTGGACATCCCGAAAGCATGGGTGCTGTGGAGAGATGGAATAGAAATTTGAAAAATATGATGAACAAAAATATTCAGGAATATGGGCGGAATTGGGATATACACCTTCCCTACCTTCTGTTTGCATATAGAGAAGTTCCCCATAGTACAACAGGTGTATCACCGTTTCAGCTAGTATATGGACGTCTACCCCCAGGACCACTTGCTCTACTAAAAGATGTATGGATAGGTGAAAGAAAAATTCCCACCAAGGCATCCCGAAATGTGGAGGAATATCTACATGATCTAATAGAGAAATTGAAAAAAGGACATGAGATCGCAACTGAGAAATCCGAAGTAACTCAGGAAAATTACGTTTCTAGATACAATTTGAGATCAAAGGAAAAACATTTTAAGATCGGGGATAAGGTTTTAATTTTATTGCCCTCATCCAGCCATAAGTTACAAAACACTTGGATGGGTCCAGTGACGGTTATTCAGCTTACAAGGCCAAATTCGGCTGTTGTCGAATACGATGACGGAACTCAAAGAGAATTGCATGTAAACAAATTGAGACCCTACATCAATCGTATCGAACAAATCGGACTTATTTTCGACGAAGACAAAGAATTTGGAGAACTGCATTGTGTGCCTACAAACCGAGTTAACATTACGCGAAAGGAAGTAAGAAAGTATATTGAGGGGAAAACAGCGACCTTGGAAACAGAACAACGCCTACAACTAAGTTCCTTACTATGCAATTATCATGACGTTTTTAGCACTATCCCTGGACGGGCGAAGGTGGAAGGGCATTCCATCAAGGTTACCTCAGAGTGTAGCCCTAAAAAGTTACATCCATATCGTATTCCTATGTCATTGCAGAAAGAAGTGGATCGTCAAATACAAGAATTACTAAATCTAAAATTGATTGAACCAAGCGACAGCGATTGGGCGCATCCCCTTGTATGTGTAGCAAAAAAGGATGGTAGCGTCAGACTTTGCGTCGATTTTAGATTGCTGAACAGTTTTACAGTGGCCAATGCTTATCCAATGAAAGTTGCTGATGAACTCAAAATGCTCATAGGAGACTCTCAATATATCACAGTTCTAGATATGACCAAGGGGTACTGGCAAATCCCTATGAAAGAGGATGACAAACCCTATACAGCATTTGTGACCCATGCCGGACATTTTCAGTGGAGAGTGTTACCTTTTGGTCTGAAGAATGCAGGAAGCACATTTCAGAAATCAATGGACCACGTGTTGGCATCTCACCAGGAGTATTGTCGGTCTTACATTGATGATGTTGCTATATTTTCAAAAACGTGGCTCGATCATTTGTCCCACATAAATGCTGTATTCAAAACATTGCGTGAAGTTGGACTAACTGTAAATCTAAACAAATGTGATTTCGGAAAAAATGAAGTGAAATTTTTGGGCCATATTATAGGATCGGGACGACATTCTCCTGACCGAGATAAGGTTGAAACGATGAAAAAATTAGCACGGCCTATTGATAAGAGGGAATTAAGGGGTATTTTAGGACTAGCTAACTATTACCGAGATTATATCCCAAATTTCGCTTCAGTAGTGATACCCTTAACTGATCTAACCAAGAAAAGAATACCAAACAAGATACCATGGAGTAGAAAGGAAGAAGATGCGTTTACAAAGTTGAAGCAATGTTTAACTGAAATGGCGGTTCTTTACACCCCTGAACTTAACAAACCCTTTCAGCTTTATACCGACGCGTCCGGTACCGCGGTAGGAGCTTGTTTGGCGCAAGAAGATGATTCCAAGAAGGAAAAACCGATCGCCTTCTATAGTAAAAAGCTCACCCCCTGTCAGACTCGTTGGTCTACGATTGAAAGGGAAGCATATAGCGTCATCGCTGCTCTTAAGAAATATGAGACTTGGATCTTCGGGTCAGAAGTACAAATTATCTCGGATCATAATCCGCTGACCTACTTAACCCATACAGTGCCGCAAAGTGCAAAGTTGGCTCGGTGGGCCTTAGCCCTCCAGCGATACAATATTACAATCAGTTATCGAAAGGGAGCGTTACACGGAAACGCGGACGCTATGTCTAGAATTCCCATGACTGACTAATTAGGTAGGGTGGAAGAACATTCATTCTTCATTTGCAGTAAGACTATCACTTGAATTGCAGAAATCGAGGACTGAAATGCTGTGAAAAGAGTTATAATGTTTTACTGTTATTGTGTTTTGATATATATATGTGACTATTCTTTAAGTTATAACATTTCTTATTGCAACACGGTATGAAATATTATTGTTAAACTATTAGATTTTTTTTGAAAATATTAGGTGTTTTGAAATACTGTGATATTGTGTTGTTAAATCAGTATGCTCATAGACGTAAAATTTAATGTATCAGTATGCACTTTTTAAGTTGTTAGGACTGTATTTTCAATGTGTATATACCCATAGAACTCTATTTTCAACAACATTGTCTTTAAAGAGACGAATGTGCTTTTTTTTTTAAGGGGGGAGTAGTAAGACTCCAACAAGTTATTTTTTTTTCCACATCGCCAAATCAGCGATGAAGACTCTGCCGGCAAGCATTTTAAGGGTTGCCAGAGCAACAGAGCGGGAGCCGAGAAGAGCGAGAAGATAGATATAGGGGGAAGGCGGAAAGCAAGGCGCATCCTGCGTCTTGAACATTGTAAAGAGTTAACCAGTGAATTAAATGTTTAAGTGTTGTTATGTTATGTGCTTTCGTCTAAATAAATGTGGTTTGTGTTAAATGCGGATGTTTAATTACAGTTGGCTTTTTGTCGAGTGTTCTATTCAATTACAATGCAATGGAAGTTGCGAGGTTAGTGTTCTAAAAAGAAATGGCGCACTAAAGAAGAACCTCGAAAGTTTACTCTTTTCATCGTTAAAAATTACGTATAAAACAAGCATTTAATGGATATATTTGAGCATACATAGTTTTTTATTTTAGATTTTTGTGATTTCTGCAGACCATTTTGCAAAAAAAGGCAGGTTATTTTTTTCCAAATCATACCAAAATCTAATCAGCACCAGGGTAACCCACAAGCGACTTATCTACCGAATTTGTGAAATTCGGTCCATTAGTTTTTCAGCTAGAGTGGATACAGGCAATTTTTGCGGGCCATTTCGCAAAAAAAGCCGGATTCTTTTATCCCGAATCGTACCCAAAACTAATCAGCACCAGATTCTCCCGCAAGTGACTTACCTACCAAATTGTATGAAATTCGGTCAACTAGTTTTGTAGTTAGAGTGGATACAAAATCTGCACAGACAGACACACCAATACACACACACATAGATGTCTCGCTAAAAATGGTTTTATCGTATCCTAGAGGCACCAAAATGTGTAGATCCGTCGAAAACTCAAGTTGCGATTTTCGGTATGATTCCAATACTTTCTCTATACATTACCATGTATTGCAGGGAAAGAAAAAAAATTGTCAAGTTCTAGAGGAATTATTGCCAGAACATGTACATAGATAAAAGGGGCTTTTTTTTTTTCAACCATATGTCGAACTTGGCCAAACTTGGACTGTAAAATATTAATTTACGTAATATATTCAAATTGTAAAAATTTGATTAAGTTTCACAGAAGTTATTGTCAGACAATGCACACATCAGTAAAAAGGGTACATTATATGCAATTATTATTTGACTCTGTTCAACAACAAATTTTTCGTGTAAAACTTTAATTTATACCAAATGTTTACAACATTTGGTTATATAGATGTTCTGAATAGAAGGGTTTTCATGGCACAATATATATGTGTAGAGGGGACAGTATGTGAACCATGCAATTTTTGTCTGATCACATTCATCAACAAACTTAGCCTCTAAAACATATGTCTTTACCGCATGTATCCAAATTGTGAAAAAATTGGGGTAAGTTTTGGAGGAGTTATTATTAAACATAATATATTACTAAAGTGGGCATAGCATGTGCAATTTTTATATGATTACATTCAACTAACTTGGCCTGAAAAACATTAATTACACCATATATCCAAATTTACTCAAAATTGATTGTTTTATAGGACTTATTATCAAACAAAGCATTCAGGCAGGCAACAGCAAATTATGTTAAACTCAAAAGTGAGATGCTTAGTTCACTCTCTTCCTTCAATAAAACTGATCATATGTTTATGATTTGATCAGAAATAAATTAAAATTTACTACATCAAAGCAATTATTGTTTTTTATACCTTATGGTGTTATTGCACAGGGCAATTTTTATTGCCAAACTTCGGCAATTCCACCAGTCAATCATACTTTAGGTCCCTCCTCTTTTTACAAGACCCCTTCTCCCTAATGCTTCTGATTTCATTCCAGAAAGCATTCTTTAGTGTGTTTTTCATATTATTTGAATTTTTTTACATCCCAAATGCGTCTGTAATTTGGCAATAGTTCTATTATGATTTTTCAATTTCCTGACTTCAGCAGTTCCACCCGGCAATGATACTTTAATCCCCTTCTTTCTGACAGGCCCTTCCTCCCTAATGTCGTAGATTTCAGGAAGCATTCTTTAGTGTTTTTTTCATATAATTTGGATCTTTTGTATCCCATAGGTGTCCGTAATTGGGTAGAAGTTCTATTATTTTTTGCACCTCCAGATTCTAACATAATTGAGCCACTCTGATGTGCTTGCATTACAGTTGCCATCTTGAATGCAAATGAGGAGAGGAAAGGTGGAGCAGAGTGACGTAAAGTTTTATCGTCTTCTGATTGGTTCGCTGCTCAGAAATTGAGCAATTTTTATTGTTGAATACGAACGAATTGCAGCAATTCGGTGGCAAGATTTCTTCCCATTGAAATATATGGTGTTGCTGAAAAATTGCTGGACCGAATTACTCCGTGTAATAACACCATTACAAAAAAGGAATCTGAAATGTTCCCAGTATTTGTAAAAAAAAAAAAAAAAATGTGTGTAGTGCATTATTCTTTCACATTTGTTATATTAATTTTCTGTCTTGATAATTTAATTTTTCAGGTGATAGTTCTTTCAGTAGGTGCAAATAATATTTCACATTCTGTTGAACAAATTGTTGCTGGAATTCAAAGTTGTGCTCGGGCAATCCAGGACAAAAAACCAAATGCATCTCTTATTGTTCTGGTGAGTATTGATCATTTATATTGCACATTTTGGGGGGGGGGGGGGTATATTTTCTGATTTATAATTTTGTGTAAAGCACCAAAATTCGTAATGAAAGATTGCATTATTTTTTTCCCACTGGTCTTAATTTTAAACTGCAATTCTCCCACATGAAAAACATTGTTACAGTTACAGGCATACAGCTTCTAGCCTCTTCTGTAATATTGCCTCCCTGCAGGATTTTGCTAAATTTTGCCCAATTTTAATTTCTTTTCTGTAATTCAAAAAGTTTTTAACAGATTCACTCGAATTTTTAGAATTAATTTAGCTAATACTCTTCATTCCCTGACACAAACAGACAGACATTTTCTTTTATCATGATTTATATTAATTTGCCATTGTAAATATTTTCTTCTGCATCTCTATCCATTATTTGTTTTAATAAACTTTAAGCAAATTTAAATAAACATGCTTTTGTAACTTTATGTTTACAATAAGAGTAGTAGTCATTGCTCGAAACACTGGAAGATAAATTAACATCAATATAAAAAGTTATTGTTTTAATTGATAAAAATTTTTTAAATTATACTTCTTCAAAGAATTTGAAAAAGAAAATTGAATCAGGAATACTTTTTCATCAGATAAAATAACATTAGCTAAAAACCTTTCTTCTGAAGAAAAAATTTTTTGGTATTTCATGTGGTAGAAATTTATTGGAGGATTTTAAAGACAACTCTTTAGTCAACTTCTGTATTAAACAAAAGAGAAATTTTGAAGACATTGCAGAAAGAGCAATTATATTTTTAATCATTTCGTTCTATGTGCTTATGTGAAGCAGGATTTTCTACAATGCTGTGTACAAAAATCAAATATAGAACAGAAAAAATAGAGCCATATATAAAGAAACTAATTTCTGTCAAACAAGCACAAGCATAGGAGCCGACTACGGGGGGGGCACAGGGGCACGAGCCCCCGCTGAACTTTTTCAGAGGGGGCTTTGCCCCCTCTGGGAAATTTTCAAGATTTTTTTCTAATTTCATATTTTACTAAATACCAGAAAATGAAATTTTTTAAACATAAAAATAATTGAAAGAAAATCTTATCAACATAAATGTCACATTTCAGTTCAGTTTTCTTCTCTACTTCCTTACCATAGAGCCGTAAACTATATCGCACACAAACCAAGCTCCTCTTTTCTCCCAGGAGACATGTTTTCACTAATGATAAAAACATCTGGTTACCATAACTTGTTCGACTGACCACCTAATTCAAAGAGAAACAGAATATTTACAGTCATGGGATTGTCATTTCCAAAAAATAGTTGTCTCCCTCCAGTAACAACTATAAATGATAACCACAAAGTAAAGATGACTTATTTGGTCTACCTAAAGAGATCTTATCTGTAATTACTCCTCGATTCTATATACCAGTACAGTGCCGTCTTTACAGGTGGCAACCATTCCTTTTGAAGCTGCAAACCCCGCGGGTATTTTTATTCTTGGTGAGCGCCGGACGTTTAGCAGCCAACCGCCCAAAGTCATTTGAAACCAACCAGAAAGCTAGAACTATAAATTATGATTAAATGGAAAATATCGGACTCTTAGGAAAAATGGTTGCTTTTTGTAGCAGGACTTGGCATATGTTCAACTGGTGTGATCTCAAATGAGTGATGTTTGTGATTGTGGTGTTGAAGGCAGTGTGATGCTTTGGTTCTTTTAATAAAGGTTTCATTTTGGTCTATGATGAAAAAAGAACGCAATATATTTGTGCTATTCGTAAAGGTTAGATTTCAATTTGTAATTAAATATAAACATACTTATTTCTCATGGATAAATTTAAATTAAAACATTAAAAATTTCTTTTTGCGTGAGAAATCCCCAACTGCTGAAAGACCTACATATTATATTAATGATGCAGATTTTGATTTAAGAGCAACACTGGTAAGTATATATGTTATAATGGCTCTGAGCATCGGATTCTATGAAATTATACTGATATGTGTGTTTTTTAATTAAATAATATAACTATATTAGATCTTTCATTTAAAGGGATTGGTGAAACATGACAATGCTATAATTTTAACAAAAATAGGATTTTTCCAGTAATTGCTGCATACATTTAAGTGTTATTTGATGGAAAAATCCCAGTTTAGCAAAAAGTGCCGCTAGTCCTGTTGGTGCTCTAAAAGCCTTTCATTTACAGGTTTATGTTTTCTTAATAAAACTTATTTTTACATATCTTGTTCACATGTTGGGATGGGCATCCAGATTCATATAAGTTTATTTGTAACGAAATCTTAAAGTTTCGTTACATACCATAACTACTGTTTTTGATTTTATTGCTTTGAAACTTTATAATTTTTACTCCCAGTGGGTGTGGTGCAGGCCTGGATACTAGCTCCGAGATTGGCCCAAGAAAAACAGTGCATGCTCGCCCCTTTAGGCCCATCATGCGCATTATGGAAAAAATTAAATGCAAAGGCCCCAGCCCATCGGGAAATCTCTATAGATATCCCACCGACCATATCTGGGTCTGGTGTGGGTAATCAACAATATGTTGAAAAGTATAATGTGACGGATTCCTGCTAGGGGGACTACAAACGTTACCTCTATTGGTGGCAACGCTACAAGCACTAGTAGCCCCCCCCCCTTCACTTTCAACACTTAATTGCTCCTCGAAGGAAGAAAATGCAATCAGTTGACGATGTCATCTGGTACGTCAAAAAGGGAGTGAGTTCAGGAGTCAAAAAGCTCATGTTTTATAAATGGTAAATTAGAGTGGGGTATGCCTAAAAAGATTAAAACTATTTATCGTACAATAAATAAAACTGCTGATTTCGTTCTTTCAACCCAGGCCGTCCGACCTACCCGAAAGTCGAAAGCCGTAGGTGTAAGATATCTGTTTAAACCGCTTAAACTGGAACCCAGTGAGGGTGACATCTACAGGGACCGACCCTCTTTCCTTTACTGCCAACCGCTCGAAAGGACTTTCAAACCCATAAATTTAACGTGTTCGTACACGGGGGCAGTTTAGACAATACCGGAAATCGAACTCGTGTCCTCTGAGTACAATCCCCGTGACTTAATCTATTATCTCACTCCAAAACTCCTGCTTGTAAGACAATAACTTACGAAACTTCCTCGAGGAAAGCACATATATGTCAGTTAGGTGACTACAGTTACTTAGATGGCATTATTAGCCCCCCTTTTTCAGACCAAAATAACAGTATGCGCGCTTAACAACCACTACTGTCATTCGTTGGGCAGTTCGTTCTTGGCGGTTGTTAAGAGCGCATATTTTGGCCTCAAGTAGGGCTTATAATGCCCTCGCAACAATTGTAGTCATCTAACAGACATTTGTTTGCTTTTTTCAAGAAGGTCTTGTAAGTTGTTATAGCTTTATCGACTTTGTAAATCTGTTGTATAACTTTATCGGATTGTGCCCCCCCCCCCCCCCCTGAGATTTTGAAAACTCGGCGCCTATGAGCACAAGTACCACATTAAATAATTTTGTTAATCATATTGTTGATTGTATATGCTAATATTTATTATGTTTGTTCAAATTTTATTAGAAACTAAATAAAAATGTGGCAATGACTTAATTAGATGCAGTTTTGACCTCCTATTTGTTTGCAAGATATGTTTTTGTTGGTGGCACTAAAATTTTTGAATTTTATTTTTGGTGGTATGCAATTATAAAAATGTTGAGAACCTCTAGGTTTGCACATTAGAAAATTATAATGTAAGCCATACCTCTTTCCAATTCAATCTGTCTTGAATTGAATGCTTCATATGTCTTGATGTTGAATAGCCATAGGTGAATCATCATTAGGACATATTTTCACTTAGTATGCTATAAATAATTAAGAAAACAATTTGGATCTTTAGGTTATTGTTTTCAGAGTGAGAAACATTTTCATACTTATTTTTCACTAGAAAATGTATCTGATGTTGCCTAAGATTTAAAATGAGCTGTTCAAAGTAGTCATGTGTACACCTGAGCAACAGAAGCTGAATTTTTCAATCTTTCCGATTTATATGAATTCCATTCATATTTTATTTAAAAGAAAAATTTTTGGTCTTTTAAATGGGGTTAACATAGACACGAAAAGTATATATATTTTCTTAATTATTCACAGTTTAAAATATATATGTTTGTGTAATTTATTTTTATATGTTTCCATATTCTCATTACAAACTTATCATTTAAATATATTTTGCTTTTTATATTTCCATGTGATCATTATGGTCACCTCCTTGTGATATCGGAACTTTTCTCCTAACCCAAAACCTAAACTCTGACAATGATTAGAAGATGGGTGGGTTCCATGACTCCTTCCTTGTAGACTTGCTTTAAAATTAATTTTTCATTGGTGCCACTAAGACTTAAAAAATAAACAACTTAATCAAACTTAAAAAAATAGAAATTTTTAAATACTTATGTACAGATAATCAGAAAAATATACAAATGTTTTTCATTTTAAGAATGATTGTATATGCAAATTGTCTTTCTGATCTTCCTGAAAAAAGAAATGATTAGTATTCTACAGATGAATTTACCGGAATTTTAAATTGAATGCAAAGTTTCACTCATGACCAATATGGTCACAGAATACTATATTCAGAAGGTTCACTCTTATAGGAATCCATGGCAACATCTTTAACATAGGATTTCGCGTAGTAGCGTTCAGGGAGCCAACCATCGCAGCTATGAAATAAAAAAAACTTGGCTGCTAGATTTGGCGACTATCACTCGATTGGCGATTTTATATTAATGCGACCAAAAAATGTTACAAAACTGTACTTTTATAATTTTTTTAAACTATAAACATGATCAGTATTTAAAAATACTTTTATCTGTAATATATTTATTAGTTTAAGTAAATTTAAATAAATAAACATAGATATATATTTAATTCATGTAATCGTAAACTAAATAAAAAATTGATGCATTGCATCGTTGTAAATCATAATGCATCAAAAATTACACTCTAACATACTCAAAAGACTGAAATATTATATAATATTTTCAGCCTAAAGAGTATACTAGTGTGTTGATTGTTAAATTGCTTAGTTCTTAATTTATTCTGGGATGCTGATAATATATATATTTTTTAAATACACTATTCTTAAAATAAATAACAAATTTAAATATAAATGCACTATCAAAGGTGTCGAACTCACTCGTTAATTACAAGGAGGGGGGGGGGTATTTTCCACATTACGTCAGTTAATAAAAAGCATATAAAATATATACACATTCAATATCATATTCAACTTAACTAGCTTTAGAAAAGGTTATCCAAATCAATTTTTATACATTTTATAAAAATGCGGAAAAGGTTTTTTAACTAATAATACCACTGCTTCTTAGAATTTAGTCTATTCAGCAGTGATAATGCAGCACTAATTTCTTATGATGAACATGTGCATAGGATGAAATATGGGATGGATAACAAATAATCTTTTTATTTAATTAAATATAAATTGCATACCTTGTAAATGTAATCCCTTTTCTTTTGGTAATCTGTTTCTTGAAATAATTGATTCACTTAACAGATAATCTTTTTGCACGCTACTATGCTACAAGAAAGCACATGGCTGTAAGTCTGTGTAATTGTTTCATTCAGGGCCAAATAGGGTTATATTAACAGAATGTCTTGGCACAAACATGACTGACCGTCTCCGACCATCGCCAAACATGCCAACTTTGATATTGGATTTGAATTTGGTTGATGGCAGAGGTCACTGAGGTAGTGAGTGAAATGTCTGTATATATTAGTATGTGAATATGATCACCCCTTTTAATATTGGAACTTGTTTCTTAACCCAAAACCTAAGCAGCTCTAACAATGGTTAGACGATGGGTGGGTGCCACGACTTCTTCTTTCTCAGGAAACTTGCTTTAAAATTAATTTTACATTGGCATCACTAAGACTTAAGCAATAGATAACTTAATCAAACTTAAAAAATAGAAATTTTTAAATGCGTAGGTACACAATTTCTGAGAAATATACATTTGTTTTTCATTCTGATAATGATTTTATATGCAAATTCTCTTTTTGATCAAACAAAATTAAATTGTTTCCTAAAAAATGATCTTTATTGCACAAATGAATTCACCAGAATTTTAAATTGAATGCCAAGTTTCACCAATTGCATCCATGATAGAATAAAAAATCTGCAAGTGCAATAATGTTTTAATGAATGGTGATTTACGTTTAAGATCGCAACAGCAGATGGCACCATCAGCTACCCTGTCATACAAAATCTGATACGAATCAGCCGTGAACAGGAAACTCTTTTCAATCAAATGAAAATAATTGTTTTCTGAAAAGAAAAATGATCGGTATTCCACAAATGAATTTACCAGAATGTTAAGTTGAATGTTAAATTTCACTCATGTGACCAATATGATTACCCCCTTTTGACATTGGTGCTTTTCTCTTAACCCTAAACCTAATCAGCTCTGACAATTGTTAGGAAATGGGTGGGTGCCATGGCTCCTTCCTTCGGAGACTTGCTTTAAAATTATTCTTTCATTGGCATCACTAAGACTTAAAAAAAATAGACAACTTAATCAAATTTGAAAAAAAAAAAAATAGAAATTTTTAAATACTTAGGTATACAGATTCTGAAAAATATAGTGTTTTTCATTCTGACAATGATCATATATGCAAATTCTGTTTTTGATGAAATGAAATGAAATTGTGTTTTTTGGGGAAAGATGATCAGTATTTCACAAATGAATTCACCAGAATTTTAAATTGAATGTCAAGTTTCACCGATGAATATTGCATCGATAATAGAGTCAAAATTCGGCAAATGTAATGTTTTAATGAACGACAACTTCAACAATTTGCATTTAAGGTCACAACAGCAGATGGCACCATCAGCTACTGTGCCATAGAAAGTCTGATATGATTTGGTCATGAACAGGAGGCTTCTTTGACTTAAAATAACTAAAAATACTAATTCAAATTTTTAAAAAATTCACTGAGGTATATCATCCCAGGTCTTGAAGTACATGTATACAAAATTTCATGTCTGTATGATGTTTAGATTTTTTGCTACAGATGGCATAGACAGATGGACATCTTCCTTTATTATAGATTTGATCTGCAGGAACTTCATGATTCAAAATATTTGAATCATTTTATGTGTCTTCATCTTCATTGTCTTAACTTTCAACAAATTTACTTAAGTATTAGTTCTGATTTTAATTTTTTTGTGGTTATCAATTTACATTTTAAATTTTCTACAAAAACTTAGCATACTCTAGATTCTGTTATACAATAGTTTTCAGGATCATAAATTCTATGTGTTTTTCTGTAATTTAGATAATCAACAAATATTCAGCGATGTGATTACTGTGCCAAACTGCACCAAATCGGTAGTGTTGATACACATTTATACAAATTGCTAAAAAAATAAACATATTTTGCATCACATGTCGATTTTTAAGTATGCTACGGCAGCCTGAACTTTGTTTTTGCGTGAAGGTTTTCTGATTAAAGAATTTGTATTTGTAACTTTTGAAGCATCAATGGCCATGTTCTGAAATGATGATCGAATGAATCGGATGTTCTGAAAGGGGAGAAAGGTTATGACGCCAGAGTGGTGAGAGGCTATTTTCCGCTTTTGTGATTGATAATTGTAAATTATATTTAAATGCGATGTTTCTGTATTTTTGACAAAGTTGTTGTATTTATGAAATGTGGTGCCATGATGGGCATTTGCTAATTGCTATAATAATGAACTTGCGATATTTGATTTCATTGTATTCCTAAAACCAAAGTCTAGTGGGCTGTATGGATTCATTTGTGCAAATTCATTTTCTTCTAACACAGTGTCGTGACGGAATTCGTCACTTTTATGTAAATTATAAAATTACGCTACTTTTTAAACTTTTGTATTAATATTTAATTAATTTGTGACCCGGAACCCTCATGTCGTTGTATATATTTTACCATATTTAAATGTATCTAAATCTGTATAGAATTGTGGCCATTTTCATTTCATATAATAATCCTTTTACACTCAATGAACAGCGTCCGTGCTCAAGGTCGCATTTGTTTGCTGGTGGAGACAAATGTCTCCATTCTTTTGCTATGTTTGGATGATGCAATCTTGTGCTGAATTTCGTGTTGTTCTGCATGTGCCTTGGGAACTTTGCCGTTGAAGGGGCGGATCTCTGGATGAATTTGAATATAAGTATTTTTGGATTGGTGGAAAAGAGAAGATGTGAGCCCCTCGTAATTTTCCATTGGCCGGGTTCTGGATCCACCTGGAATGTTTAAAAGCGATGTGATCTGTGATTCTGGGTTCTCTCCCTGGAAAAACATCTTCGAACCCACGATCGGCTCGGGACTCATCTCTCAGGCTGGGTTACCGTAGCTGTGGGGGTTGGGGAGAGACGCCACTGCCGCTACCGTCGCCACTGCTTGACTGAACCATCGCTGATGCCGCGCCTCGATGTTTGCCTGCCGCCGTTGACCGTCCGGGAACCTCCTGTTCCGGATGCCTGCAGACGGCTCCTGACTAAGTCCCTGATGAAGCCTGGGCCCTGTGCGGGCCGTTGCTTGTATTCTGCTTGCTGCGTGCCTGTCACCTTTCCTTGGTCAGGGAAGATTCTCCCCGAGGGTTTTGGTGGATGTTTGATTTCGTCATTTCTTGTGTCCTTCCAGATATGGAGGTAAGCGACCTTTTCGGTAAATGGAGGCGGAGGCTGCGATGCCTCGTCTGACTTGGTGTCCTGGGACTGGTCCTCCTGATGTATCCTCAAGATCTTCTGAACTAAATTGTTATTAAATTAATCTTTTAAAGTAAAATAATTGAAGTAAATTAATATTTTAGCCTTAAGCGTTCCTCGAGTGTGCATCCTCTCCTTAACCATACCATAGTTAAATAATAGAATATGTGATATTAATATGTTATTCTGGTACGTGATGATTTTTGGAAATGAATATTTAATTCCGGCAAAAAGCCGATGATTTTTAGTAGAAGTGGTCCATTGGTTAAGAGTTGATTATGAATCAGCATTTGTATTTATGATACTCCAATCTTTCGGAATTTAATAAATTAAAATTTAAAACGAAATTATGAGTTTTTATTGTGTAGAAATTGTGTTGATTTATGTATTTTCAGCTGCTGATGAGTCCTTAAAGGTAAAGGTATTTTTCTGGTTATTTTGGATTTTGGTTGGGTTTCTCCACAGGTCATCAGTTGGGATTTTCCAACTGACAAGAGGTGTGTTTAGAACCTGGGTATGTGAAAATTCTCTGAGAAAGTTAGACTTTCTCGGTCAGCTCTATCTGGCGGGAATCCATTGCGACGTTTGATGCCCTCGGAATTCCCGTGTTGACAACAGTATTGATTAAAATATCTAATGTAGGCAGTACATGACTTTCATTGCATAATGCAATGACTTTACTATTTTCACAGTGAAATAATGATGTATAAGATCCTCAGAATGATTTTGTTATTGAATCCGAACTTCAATACCAAAATCATTGGTATTGAATTGACCATGTAAATTGAAATTGGGCACTTTTGACAACTTGTTAATCCAAATGAATCTACTCATACTCACCATACTCGCATGTAATCACAAAATCCCCTTTAAAATGCCATTAACATTTAATTATCAATTGCATGAAATAAATTACTATTGGTGAATTAAATATATTTATTAAAAAATCATGCAATATCTTGAGAATGGTTCATGCTACCATTCTAAAATTTATATCATTTGTTTTCTAATCATAATTTGAGTCCTGAATAATTATTCTTTTTATCATAAGTGAAGATGCTAATTTTTTTAATGATTTTTTTAAAAATTCATTCGAACATTGGAAGGAAGTGTCTTTCAAACATTTCAATTGCTTTTAATATTAATGTGGTTCCAGTATTCATTGATTGAAATGATCATACCAATTTATATTCAAAACGTTTCATTTGTTCGTGGGATATCATGTTCACAAATTTACAATTATACACACACACCACCTCACCGGCCACAGTCTAAGCTACCATTAGCCTTAGGGTTGGTCGTGTGGTCTGGGTATTCAACGCACACCACCTCAAAATCATTTAATTTGAGTTTAGTGATGTTTAGAATGTGCTCTTCTGTCGAAAACTTGAATTCGAATATTCGATCCCATCACATTACTTTCCCTATACATTATACATACTTATGTAAGGAAGATAATAATATGTAGAGAAAATGAAAACAGCATTTCTGCAAAATAATCGTCAGGTGCTTTTTTGACAGAAAACAAAACTTTTTCTTAAAAAATATGTAAATGGATAATAGAAAAAAAAATTTAAAGCTGTTTGAAAACTTTTTATGGTAACCAACCTGTTATAACTAGAATGACCAAACATTTTCCCCAGTCATCACTATGTGGTCATGTGATGTGCAGAGATTTGTTTTGCTGGAAATGCTGTTTAGAACTGTACTATATTTTTTTTCTGCTGACTAACTAGATAACTGAAGAAACAATCGTCAATCTGGTCAATTACCGGGATGTCCAGTCTGTACCTGTTGGTGTCTAGCCAATCAAAAATTGCTGTACATTTCTCACGCTGCCAAATAAACGTTTCTCTATATATCTCACATTACTAATTATAATTTGGTCACACTATTTTGTTTCTTCATCAGTTAACAGCAAGGTTCAACACAGTAATAAGAGATTCTTTTTTCAAACGTCGGATTGGAGTACAGATATTTATGATGAGCATTTTAATTAAATATTTTGAAAAATTTTTTAATCTTTATTCTTTCGTGATTCATCAGGGATTCTAATTTATTTAATTATAACTTAGATTTTTTAAAATTTGTAAAATTATTTGCTCTTTATTATGATATAGACCTCACAAATCATTTACACAAGTGTAATCGTAACAATCCTCAAATCTGAAATATTTTTATTAAAGCACTTTATTTATATATTTTTATATTTTTATTAAAGCACTGGAAATTTTAAATTCTATCCATGCAG
This sequence comes from Amaurobius ferox, assembly GCA_951213105.1. Classification (NCBI taxonomy): domain Eukaryota; kingdom Metazoa; phylum Arthropoda; class Arachnida; order Araneae; family Amaurobiidae; genus Amaurobius; species Amaurobius ferox. The sequence continues at coordinate 135,084,113 of OX578135.1, read as the reverse complement.
AAATTAAATAATAATAAATGTTATAACATTATTGTTGATTCATTGATAGATATATCCAGATAGATCAATTTTCGTTTTCACTTAGGTATGTCGATCATATAGGTTCGGTTCTGGATTGATTCATAAAATTCTGAGTTTGCTGAAATTTTTTATGATTGGTGTTGAAATCACTGAATGATTTAGAATTAGCTATAAAAGATTGTAGAGGACAGGAGTATAATAGTGCCAAAGTCATGTCGGGTGATGGTATCAGGCTACGAAAGTGAATAAAAGCTATTGTGCCAATTGCTATGTATATATGTTGTTGTGTCCATAATGTAAATCTAATTTTAACTGAATGTGTGCAGAGCTGTGTTGAAGAAAAATCATTTTTTTGGTACTGTTAAAGCTAGTTAAAATCAAAAATTTTATCAATTTTCCTAAACTTCTACACTTTGTTCTTTTCAATAATTATATTGTTTAAGTAAATAAATTATACCTACAAGTTTCAGGGGTTCCACAAGGTGGAATCAGTAGTAGTATGTTAGCTAATTTATATCTTTATCGTTATGAAAAGTTTTTTACTTCAATCGATTATACATTTTGCAGATATGTTGATGATCTGATTTGCTTAGTGCATACTGAAAATTATCTCATAGATATAGATTTCTATCCAGACAAATTGGAATTAATTCCTAATGAAGCTACTATTAGTAATAATATTATTTTTTTTGGATTTAAATCTTATTATTGAACCTTCTAATAGAATTGTTACTAATTTATATGATAAAAAAAAAGACTATTTTAATTTTAGCATTAATAAAATCTTACCATTTAATTCCTGCAACTCGATTTTATTGTTTAGAAATATTATACTTCATCAGCTTTTTAGAATTTATAGATTTTCTGATAAAAAATTTCATGCTATACATCTAAATAATCTAAAAATTACCAGCAATTTATATAAATATCCCTCTTATTTAGTAAATGGTATAGTTAAGAAATTTAGATTAGCTGGATTTTCATGAATTCTATTCATAGTTTTTTATATTAGCCTGACATCTGCATTCTCTTGTATTAATAATACTATTATTTTTACATCCTCTTAAACATTAGCCTTTCTTATTATTAGCCCCACCTTTTAGTAACTCTAATTATATATTATCACTTTTTCTTGCCTTTTCGCATTACTGTTATTTATTTCTTACGAATGGCAACAGTAGATCATTTCTTTTTTCTTTGCTAATGGCAACATTGGTCTCTTCATTCTGGGTTCTCGGGTTCGACGGTTTCGTGCATTTGTAGTGTTTTTCTCCAGGTATTCTTGTTTTCTTTTATTTTTTCTTCTTTATGTATGTTGCCCAAGTAGAAATAGTTTATAGATATAATCTATCTATTTCTTCCGAAACATACATTTTCTGTGTTTGCTTTGACAAAATACTTGGACTCGATGAAGAGTTTTGGAGAAGTACACAAATCCATTATTTACGCCTAGCCCTTGTCCATGTGTATAACATTAATGCTTGGATTTCATTTGTTTTTCTTTTATCGATTCCATACCATTGATTTTTGATGATTTTCTTTAACCTGATGACTCAAAATTTGTATTTTTTTCCATTTGATTGAACATTTGCAAATTTATACTTTTATTTGTAGGCTTGTTAGAAAATTAGGTTTTTCAAGTTACAACTTCTTACTTTTCTTTCATTGGGATTTCAAACTATTATTATTATATACATATATATATATATATATATATTTGAAATGTAATAATAAGAATTATGTAAAAATAAAAAAATAAATAAAAATACAATTCAAGTAATATTAACATCACCATAGAAGCAAATTCACGGCCATAATGCCGATAAGAGAAAAGAACAGAACCTTCCCAAATTCGATGATTAATCAGAATTAAATTCATCTTCAGGTCTGAGTATTTAATTCTAATTAACCCAAACAAATGCCTGTTTCAGATTAAGCAATAGTACATTACTATAAATACTTAAACTCAGACTACAGGCATCAAAAAATGAAAAAATGAAAAAAGGATACATTAAGAAAATTGTATTACCATGCGGCATAAACCCTTCCTCTTCTACCACGTGTATACACGATCAACCTCAACAGCTTAATCTAGAAGCACCGGAATGAACAAGTCGAAATTCTACCAGGGAGGCAGTACGAACGTTCACGGAAACACTCCCAAACCCGTCCAGTGAGTCTAAGCTGGAGACTGGACAAGCAATTCAGAATACAACTTCCCAAACATGCAGAACTGAATATGAATATGAATCATAGATGAAAATTCCTACTAAACAAGTAATTCATAGGAAAACTGGATAATCGAGAATGCCACTATACACCATTATAAGGGCGCTCAAAACGTAGTTTCAATACTGACAAAAGTTACATTTTTTTTGCGAAAATAAAATTCAAAACATTAATGTTAATGCATCTTATTTTCCGATTTTTTGATTTTTCTAATGTTTTTGACTTAGTTTATTATTTTTCATTTTTATTTATTTATATAATTAATAAATAATTATATATAACATACACACACACACATATATATATATATATATATTTCCCCCCCCCCCTCCTGTATGTTAGTCACTATAATTGGGAATGTTTTCTAGGATGTTATCAAGTGAAATTTGATACACTGAGTTGATAATTTTAATAACAAAATTGATATATATATATATATATATATATAAATAAAAATTGAAATATTTTAATCGAAAACTATGCATAAACTACTGTATGTACAAAAAAACCCATCTCAAGCATATCTGTTACAAATGAGTAACTATAAACCAAGACTAAGGATAAAGATAGAATGTAACATATCACTACAATGGAAAGGGGGATGAGAAGAATATTAGGATACAAAAATCACAATTAAAAATATATAAATATAAATAAAAATGAAAAAGAAAAACACGGCAAAAATGAGAAAAGGCAATAATAATGAGCTCAAGATAAAAGATTAAGACATAGAGAACAATCAATTGAAACTACACAAAAAATGGCGGTTAGTTCAAAATTGCATTCTCATCAGGACAGCCATACAATTCGAATTAAAACCGATAGAATAGCCAGTTTCTGACAATGACAATAGTATTTAACTATAGACACCATTGGAACTGTCTACTAGCTAGTGGAAGGAGAAAAATAAATCAATTGAATTACAAATCAGAAAAATAATACCTTCTCGAACAAAAATATGAACTCACAAGCATTGTTACCACGTGTAAGTTGAACAAGCGACTGAGCATTTCACCTCACTTCGTCAATGCGAGTGGGCACCGGAATGAATAAATTTAAACGATACATAATATGTATGGAGACTTTCAAAAATAGTAATCAGTATAGGACTCAGGACAAGTGGAAAATAGTCATTCGAATATAGTAAACAGTATTAGACTCAGGCCAAGTGGTAAATAAGGTGATAGAAATGGGTGAATTCTTGAAAATGAGTTATCCAATCAAAGATAAATAATGCATGTGTAAAATTATTACGTGGCATATTTGAAATTATTAATAATATTATTTACAAATACTTCCGGATATTGGTAATTTTGACAAATGCGTTTAAGATTATTGATGTGGAGAAAGTGAAACCGAGGATCAGAAAGTCGATGTATTCGAAATAGCTGGTTTAAAATGATGTTTCTAAACAATTGAATAGCATTACAAAATTGATATGATAACAGCTTTATGATAGTGAAGTTGTAAGAATTTTTTTTAATATATATGTATATATATATATGTATATATATGTGTGTATATATATATATATATATATATATATATATATATATATAATTATGCTATTATTTGTAAAAAATTCTATATTCAATATCTGCTAGATTATTTAAAAAATAATAGTCTATTTAAAATTGATTCACACTCTCTTAATAGTATCAAATTGAAAATTATCAATATGTATAGTGATTTAGATATTAATAATAAATTTTTGACATTTCCATATATTGTGCTTATACCTAAATTTCATAAAAATCCTATTAAATTTAGAACTGTTACTAGTGGTCATAATTCATACTCTACTACTGCTAGTAAATTATTACTAAATTATTTAAATGTACTAAATAGCAATTTACGAGATTCTGGTGATAGCTACATTATTCTAAATAACAGTAAGGAATTAAAAAATAAATTAAAAACGCATGGTAAAATAATAGGATTTCAAACTTTTGATTTTAAAGATCTATTTAATAATATTAAGATCACTGATCTATATGATGTCATTTTAGCTTTATATAATGCTTATATTACTAAACATTCTAATCTTACAAAATTTACCAATTTTCCTAAGCTTCTCCATTTTGTTCTTTTCAATAATCATATCTTTCAGGGTAATAAATTATACTTACAAGTCTCAGGTGTTCCACAAGGTGGCTGTAGTAGCAGTATGTTAGCTAATTTATACCTATATCATTATGAAAAATTCTTTACTTCAACTGATTATAAAATTTATAGATATGTAGATGATCTGATTTGTCTTGTATTTACTGATAACTATGTCATAGATATAGATGTCTATCCGGATAATTTGGAATTAATACCTAATGAAACTTCTATTAGTAATAATGTTTATTATTTGGATTTAAATCTAATTATAGAACCTGCTCATGGGATAGTTACTAAATTATATGATAAAAAAGATTTTTTTAAATTTAATATTAATAAATTATTACCTTTTAATTCCTGCAACTCGATTCAATTGTTTAGAAATATTATACTTAATCAACTTTTTAGAATTTATAGATTATCAGATAAAAAATTTCATGCTTTGCACATTAATAACCTCAAAATTACCAGTAAAATGTATCAATATCCTGCATATTTAGTCAATAGTATAGTTAATAAGTTTCGATTAGCCTAAAATTCTCATATTCTCCCCTTATTATCTTATTTTAGCCGTACTTCTTCATTCTCCTGCAATTATATTTTCATCTTTTTATCTCGAAGCTTTAACAGTTGAATAACTCATTTTATTGCTTTTGCGCAGTACTGTTTTTATTACTCTCTTTGGCAACAGCAAATCACATCTTTTCATTTTGGCATATGGCAACGTTGATCCAGTCATATTTTGCTCGTCATGGTTGCACTGAAGAGGTGCGTTTTGAGGTATTTATGTTTCCTTTATTGTTCCAATCTTTATGCTTGTCGTCCATATAACACAAGTTTATAGATAAAATCTATCTTGTGTTTCAGAAACAAGCATTTTTGTGTTCATTTCGAAAAGATATATGGACCCGATGAGAATTTTTTCGAAATGAACTTTTCGTATGCCTAATCTCGTAAGCCTAAATCTCCTCCATGTGCAAGCTTTTTTGCTTGATTTTTTTTGTTTTCTTTTTTGCATTCCTCATTTTTGAAATTTGTTGATTGTCTTTGTCCTTATGACTTGCATTATGCTTTATTATTTCCTCTTTTTGTCTTAATTTCTTTGTATTTGTAGAAAATTTTGGAATAGTGTATTATGAGTTACTACATACATTCTAACTTTGGATTTAATAATTTATTTTTATATATATATATAGCAAATTCAAATGAAAAAAAAAAAGAAAAGGAGCAAACAAGTAAAGTACAAAATGACCGAGGGGGATTGTAACCCCTTGTTCCTGGTTACAGCATGCTTTCACACCTAGGAAACACTCCCGGACACCAATACCTTCCTGAAGCATTTCCCCATCAGCCATCACAAAAGAAAATGTGAAAACGTAATGAGAAAACAATATGACATTAAACCAGATGGTTTTAGCCCTAAAAAGAACTACCAAGATACACATAACGAGAGTACGACCTTTCATCTATAAACATCGACCTACATCTTTAACATAACTTCATAGTGATACAGCACAAACCTATTGCTAGAAAGCCCAATATACCTCTTAAATATCACATATATACCAAACAAAGTTGCCATTCTCATTATGTCAATTCGCCAAAATTAGCATAAAAACGTTGTTTCTGTTGCCGTAAAATGCATTATAGTAATGCCTTAGAAATTGCATTGGATATTGCTGTTTGGCAGATTCCTTAATTAATTTTTTTTCGCATATAATGCATTCTTTTTTTAATGTATGAAGTTTATTAATCCTTTGTAAATGGTTTAGGATTAAATTGTGAAATATAATCCTAAACCATTTACATAAGTTTGTATTCCAATTTATAATGTAATTGATGTCGATATTGAACGAATTCCTTTTATCATATAACTTAACGTATATGGTATACTTTTTATCATATTGGATACTGATATCCAAAAAATTTATTATATTTGCATTTTCCATAATAGTTTCAATTAATTCCAAATTCACTGGGTAAAAGCAAAAATTGAAATTATTTGGTTCGATCAATACATCATCAACGAATCTGAAGTATGGTACCTCGTTAAGTATGTGTGTTCCCTCCCCATACTTATGTAGATATATATGAGGAGGGAACACACATACTTAACGAGGTCCTATACTTCAGATTTGTTGATTATGTATTGATCGGCTCTGTGGAACCAAATAATAATTTCGAATTTAGCTTTTACCCAGTGAATTTGGAATTGATTGAAACTATTATGGAAATGCAAATATAATAAATTTTTTGGATATCAGTATCCAATATGATGAAAAGAATACCATATACTTCAAGTTATATGATAAAAGGAATTCATTCAATATCGACATCAATTACATTATAAATTGGAATACAAACTTAAGCAAGAGTATATTTCGCAATTTAATCCTAAACCATTTACAAAGGATTAATAAACTTCATACATTAAAAAAAACATATGTGAAAGAAAATTAATTAAGGAAGGTGTCAAACAGCAATATCCGATGTCATTTCTAAGGCATTACTATAATGCATTTTATACGGTAATAGAAACAACGTTTTTTATGCTAATTTCGGTAGATTGACATAACAAGAATGGCAACCTTGTTTTTTAAATATGTGATATTTAAGAGGTATATTGGGCTTTCTAGCAATAGGTTTGTGCTGTATCACTATGAAGTTATGTTAAAGATGTAGGTCGACGTTTATAGATGAAAGGTTGTACTCTCATTATGTGTATCTTGGTAGTTCTTTTTAGGGCTTAAATCATCTGGTTTAATGTCATATTGTTTTCTCATTATGTTTTTGTGACATTTTCTTTTGTGATGGCTGATGGGGAAATGCTTCAGGAAGGTATTGGTATCCGGGAGTGTTTCCTAGGTGTGAAAGCATGCTGTAACTGGGAACAAGGAGTCACAATCCCCCTTGGGTATTTCATACTTTACCTGTTTGCAATACCCTCCTTTTCTTTCTTTTTTTCATTTGAATTTGCTATTTGTGCTTATTTATGAAAGTGCAGCTTTGCGTCTTATGTGACTAATAAGCTGTTAGATATAATTTGTTTGGATTAAGTACTGGATTTGTAGTTGGGTTTTTGCAATATGTATATATATATATATATATATATATATATATATATATATATATATTATATAAAGAAAGCACATTTTATTGATGGTGTCACATGGAGAGATTGCAAAATGTTAGAACATAGCGAAGGATTTCAAATGTTTGTTTCGAGCTAACCAACATGGAAAATTGTAATTTTTATTTATTTGTCAGAAATAATAATCTCCAAATATTTTTAATGACATGCTGTTAACAATCTCTAAAATATTTTTCTTTCCATCTCCCACTTGAGAGTGGGACTTCTGTTTTCCTGTATTATACATTTAGTAGCTCTAAGAAACTTGAATTTTAAAAATGTTCCTAAATATCTTCTTTTTTAAATTTAATATTGTAATTTAATGGTGTATTCCTATTTTCAGAAACTTTTGCCATGTGGTCAGCATCCAAATCCTTTAAGGAGTAAAATACAGGAAGTGAATCGTAAACTAAAAGGAGCATTCCAAGGACTTTCTAATATTCAAGTTATTGAGATTGATCCTGGTTTCATTCTTCCTGATGGAACTATATCTCACCATGACCTCTATGATTATTTGCACCTTACAAGATCTGCATATAGTAAATCTTTTGAAATTTTATATGACCTGCTTCAACAAATTCTAACGGAAAATGCTGATTTACCTGAGACTGAATAAATAAGTGCCGCATTATCAGTGATGAACACTCTGTACTTCATTTGCTTATGTGATATTGTTCCTACATCATAGCTAAAATTTCATGGCATAAAGTTTTGTTAATGTTTGAAAGAAGAAAACTTTGAAATTTATATCAACTATGTTGGGATCAATTTTGCATGTCAACTTTATGCACATGATCTCATTCTTTTTATGTTTATAAACTGGTGTTGTGATTTAATGTTTTTCATATTGCTTTGCTTAATTTTGTATATTTGTTTGCTTATTGTTTATTCCAATTGTTTTAATCTACTATTTGAGGTGTTGTCACATTTATTTGTCACAGTTTTGTTTCAATTTCTTGGAATTTAAATAAATATATTTGTTATTGTTCTATTATAAAATTGTTTATTGTCTGTATCAATCTAATCTACAACATTTGTTATAAAATAAGTAAAAGATGTCACAAAAATATTTATATGCCTTTTTTCTCTCTCTCTCTATCCCCCCCCCCCCCCCCATTCCCCTAGTAGTTTGAATATTCTGTGACATGGTTGAAAATTTTATGTAAAACTTTTTGTCTTATTTATTTTATGAATAGTTTATATTTTTTATCTTGTTCAATGATTCATTACATGTTACACAAGTTATATGAATGCTGTTTATATATTTTTATAGATGTGGTTACATTTTTATATTTGTATCTTACTGATTCGGTGAGTTGTATTCACTTTTGAGACTATTCAAAATGCAAGCAGATGTTTAACTTTTTAATAAATCTAGAATTGCACAACTTTCAAATTGTGAATGCATGGTTAATCACTTAAGGAGATGTTTTCTCTCCTGTTGTCTATTTCAGTTTTCTGATGTGGAGAAAGTGTTGTGCTCTGGTGTGTTTAGTTTCAGGATTCCGCCCCCCACCCAAGCAAGGATATGCAAAAAGACATGTTTTTCTTTTTAAATATTTGATAAACCAATTTAAAATATTTTCGTATTAATTTAAAATGCACACATTATGCTTTGATGAATATAAAAAATGTTTCTGATTAGCTATTAAATTTTCAAATTGGCACAAACCTTCATCTTTTCAGTATCTTTGCTTGGAAAAAGAAACAGTAGGAAAAATATTCTTGAAATTAAACAAGTTTTAAAATGTTTCTATGTGTTAGCATAAGAAAATTGAAACACAGCAGGAGGGAAAATATCTATTCAAAGAATTACAGTTGAATCTGTTAAGTTGTTTTCCAGTTGAACCACTCTAGAAACTTATTGTTAAAATATATAAATGCTCTTTATATTTTTAATTAAACTTTTGTTTATTAAATTTAATTTATATTTTTTTTCAGTCACCAATTTAAATTTAGATAATCAGAACATATTACTTAATGTAAAATCTAAAAAAAAAAATATATATGTATATATCGAAATTGACAGTTTAAGTAAATCCATACTGAATAATTTATTACGTGCCTGCTATATTAGAAGTGCAGGAAGCATATAGTGAAATAATGTAGTTTGCTTTTATATAATAATGTCTAATGTTATATGTTTTGACTTTTTCTCAGTTTTCAACTTTTAAAATGTCCATCTAAGATTGATTAATGAAGTTAAAAGCAATGTAAACTACAGAGAAATCTGTATGTACGACCACCTGTATTTAAATATGACGTCTAGTAAACAGCCCCATATTTTGGCATGAAATTTTCTCTCTATATACTATAAAGTTGTCAGCTGCTCCGAATATTTTTATTTATTTATTTATTTAATATGAACTTAGGATTATAAACTTTGATTTTTTTATCCTGCTTCTTTATTTCTCCTTTTGTAAGTGACCATTTTCTTTTACTGTCAGTTAATCCTCTTTTTTGCCAGTACTCATTTGTGTGAAACATTAACTTGGATTTTTATGAGTTCAACTGTTATTAAATTTTTTTGAATTAAAGAGTCACTTAATTTTTTTGAAGTTTCTTGAAAGGATAGGCATTTGTCAAAATTGAGTTTTATAGCTGTACTTTTTGTTGCTGAAACAGAAGAAGAAATATCAATCTTGAATCAAGAGTAATCTAAAGAAAAATGAAAACAGACATAAGTGGTTTTTGTCAAATTTTCTGAAAAGCTTAAGGTGAAATTGATTGAAGCATGTATACTTACACTGCAAAAATTACAAGTAAAATGTCATAAATGAATTAGATCCCTTAATTATTTTGTTAAAATTTTAATCTTTTCCCAGGTTAAACATTAATAATTTTATTAAATTTTTATTGAATTAAAATTATTTATCAACTTAAATTTGTTGATTATATTGTCCCAAGTCAAGCTTTTGGTGTCTTTAAATCAATCAGTTTATTTTCTTTATGTTCTACCAAAGATTTTCTGAATTCCTATTTATGTTAATTTTCTAAATATATTTCTTAGCAGAAATTATTATTTTAAAGTGATTCATTAAATATTATAAATAAAAATTTATCTTTTTAAAAATGTTTTATTTCCTTAAGTGTTTTTTTTTTTAATTACATGAATGAATTAAGCATAGGAATATAAAGAGGAATTGCACAGTTTCTGAGCTTCAAATTTAGTTTTATACAATATAGAAAATAATTTTTATATCACAAAGTGCTTATTGGAAAGAAAAGCAAATTTAGTATAGAACTGTAATATTGTTAGTTTTTAGAATGTGTTTATGTTCTCTGCTGATTTGAAGTTTTGTTTTACCTTTATGCTTGCTACATTATAAGTGATTTTTCTTACAAAACTTTAACTTCTGTGCAATACCAAGTGCATCTTCAGGTTTTATTTAAAAATATATATATATTGAGAAAAAATAATCAATATTGAATATGTATAGAAAAATTATGAAATTTGCCTGGTGATGATATTAAAGGTGAAAAAATGAATAAAATTCAGTGATTTATGATTTTTTAAAAAGTGTTATTAAATATTTTTCTTAATCGAAATTTGTTAAGTGTTTATTTTACTTGTTAAGTAATTAATAGCTAGCAGTAGTTCTATTTGTATAATAAAGCCTGTAATTTTGTTTTTCTGCTTAATTGATTGTATGAATAACTGCCTTCACTTGCATTTTTTTTATTGCATGTATTATAGTTTTTGACTTTAGTTCTTTCCATAAATTCCTAAAAAGCTATGATTGCTTCAATAACAGCTTTTTTGAGAATTTGTGGAGCTACACAAATATTGGTCTTGAATGATTGGTAAATGGTTATTGCATTACAAAAATAGCCTTGAAAGTAAATGAGATTGTCCAAAACATGTTTAAACTGTAGCTTAAATTATGTGGTAGGCATTAGCAATCTGGCTAACTTTGAAATTTTCCTGCTAGTAGCTCCTGTGGCTAATATTTATTTACTAGTGTCTAGTGACTCTAATGATGACAGAGAACATGTAATAAAATTTTGGTAACTAGATGAATTTTTCAGAGAATAGGATAAAATGAAAAATTCCACAATTTTTTTAATGCCTGTATTATTTCAACTATGGTGGTTTTGCATGTTAGTGTTCATGAAATACAACATTTATAAAATCATTTAGTCATTGTACTTTTTGTCAATATTGAATATTATTATTTTGTTTAGTATGTATAACATTTTCATTCTATATTGTTAAACAGCTAAAGTGATATATTAGTTATATATTGTGCTAAATATGTTTAATAGTCTTCTTTTTTATCCCACTTAGCCTAGTCAGAGCTAGACCAAGTACAAAAGACCATTAGCCTTGAGTTCAATTAGAACCAGCATTGAATTTTGTTTAATAGTGTACTAAGCTTACCTTGTTAAAAAAAAGTAATGGAGTATACTTCCAATGGCTACTAAACTACAGAATCAAAATTTAAGCTATTTAAAAACATGAAATCTGTAATAATAATAAAAAGAAAATGTTGGTTTGTCTGTGTGTTGGTCACATAGTTCAAAATTTATGCAACCCACAGTTACAAAATTTGGTACACAGTGATATTTTAGTTCAGGCTGAAAGACACTTTGAGCAATTTTTTAAAAATTCGAATTATTTTTGTAGTTATTATATTGTAGCATCATTTTAAGTGAATTTTGCACAAATTGTTTTTTAGTGATCAAAATATTATCGCAGAGTTTCCATCTTGGCATTATCAGAAAGATCAAAGAACAAGCTTTAAACCTATTCTTAGGGTTAATTCCTCCATAAAAGATTATTTAAAAATTCGAATTATTTTTGTAGTTATTAAATTTTGAAGCATCATTTTGAGTGAACTTTGCACAAATTGTTTTTTAGCAATCAAAAGCATTATCCCAGAGTTTCCATCTTGGCACTATCGGAAAGATAAAAAAACAAGCTTTAAACCTATTCATAGGGTTAATTCATCCATATTTTTAAAATATATTTTTTTTAAATTCATCGAAATGTGAAAATTTTGATATTTCATATGTATATTGTAACATCCAAAAATTGAAGAGTCGCATAATTCCAATTTTCGGCAAAAATATTGTGTGATATCTCTGCATTCTAATTTTAAAAAAATCTTTTTTCATTACTTTATTCCTGAATTTTCTGTGAATTTTAATTTTAAACCCCTCAAAAATTTTTAAATTCTGATAGCTGAAGTGATGATAGAAACTTTTTCTCCCCTAACCATTTATTCTCTTGCATTCCACACTGGTTATTGATAGCTTGGGGTATATTTAGAAGCCATAGCCTGAGGAATAGGTGAATATGAACCTGTAAAATCTACAACAATGTTTGATAGTATTTATTATTGAGATAGCAATTATTTTTCTGAATTTTACTTCTGGGGTAAAGGAACTGATTTTCTTTTTCCAATTTATTAGAGTTTATTTTAAACAATTTAAGAGTCTTAACTTGAATATCCTTCTTCTAACTTCACTAATTTAAAAGATATATCATTTAAAGCTTATTTGTATTATTTTGCCAACGATTGACGAATCGCAGCATGTTTATTTAGGGCATATTGCACCCACATTGTACATTGAAAAAAAAACAGAGCACAGGAATAATTTTAGTTCAAAACAGGTTATTTGAAAATTGAGTGGTGTTAACTGTGTTGTATCTGTATTTAGGTATTGGTTGCTTATTTAGAACCTGACAAGAGCCGGGTCATTCATTCTAGTCAAAGAACAAATGGAAGACATTTAACATATTCATTTTGGCATGCAATTTTGTTAAAAATTGTTAAGAACCATGGGCAAGATATATAAATTTCTTGTTAAGCAGAATGTCTCCAATAATATTGTCAACCTAAATACGGTGTGGCTCACCAGTGGGGTGGGTCTCTGCCATGTGGTAATAACAATTTGTGACTCAGATTGGGTTGAATATCTTGAATTGCCTTTGTACTTTTATTGCTAGTGCATAAATACTCTGAAGTGAACATTTTGAATCTCAATAATAGTGAAATCAGCAAACTTGAAATCTATAAATTATAATAAAATTTATTTTGTAATTAATATTATGGAGATTGAAATTGTACACTTCAGAGTATTCATATACTAGTAGTAAAGTATACACTAGTAGTAAGTCAGTAGAATAATTGTCTCCCTTTCAATTTGCTTGTACCAAAAGATACTATATAAATGTTTGCAGATTTATATTTAACATGTGCTTTTTCCTTCATATCCCTGGGAACAAATATTTGATTTTTTTTTTCTCATCATAAGCATGCATATATTTCAAATGCATTGGGCAAGCCATTTTAGCAGATGAAAATGAACATTTGTCTGTACTAATTAAATATAATTTGCAAATTGATTTTTATTAGCTGTTGATTTTAAATACACTTTGCAAAAGAAAACCGATTGCCAGATTTTTTACTTCATTTTCAATGGGTTTGCTGCTGAGGAATGTTAAGACATAATGTGGATTTAAAAAGGCATTTTAATTGTGTTTTTTGCTTGTAATTTTTAAAATATTTCAAATGTGGTAGAAATATAAATCTATAAAAGTGAGGCAGCATTATCTTACTCTGTTTATTAACTGGCTTATGAGTTAACATGTGTGGTAGATTAATCTCTTAATATTTGAAATGTAAATTAATTTTCTTGAAAAATGTCCCATTAAATGATTAGAAATAAAATATGGAACATAAATATAAATTCTAAGTTCACATATTTGGTGCATAATTTTAATACTCTTTAAAATGTGCATATATTACTCTGTAAAAACAGTTTGGTTCAATGAGCAATTTGTCACAGACATGAAAAGTTTAGCAGTTTATTTCTTTTCTTTTAACTGTCCTTCCCTTTCTTTCCAAAAAATAATTTCCAGTGTTTGTAGCATAGAAAAATGCATAGCAACAGGACCGCATTTACCACTGCATGCATTAGGCACAAGCTGGGGGCCTCACTTTTTATAGGGCCACATTTTAAAACCTTACAAACAATATAAAAATTAGTATTAGTTAGTTATAGTTACAAAATAAAATACTTATTTTTAAATATAAAATTGATAATATAAAAGTTAGAGGCTGCTAAAAAAATTTGTGACGCCTCTGGCCTGCACTTCAAATACATTGTTCTTTCCTTAGAATATAAAATTAACAGGAACTGTTATATTACATAAAATTCATGTATGTGAGTGACCACCAACAAGGCAAAAACTATTTGGGTAATAGCTGTTTTGTTTCCTGTATTTATATATTTCACACTACCATAACACTAACTGTATAAAAGTGCGATAACTGATGGTTTAGACAATTGATAGTTTAGTTACCATTATTTGGCTAGTATGTGTAAAGCACTGAACAAGTGTATATACCTAATTATATGGTTAAAAAAGTTGTGATAATCGGTAAGAATATATTTTTCGATGAATTTATTATACTTGTTCTACTGTTACTCGTTTATTTTAACAAAATGAAGATACTATTGTTCCTATTTTTGTATTTTTATAGCTTTTAACGCAATTATTTATTTTATTTATGTGTTTATTTTGGATTTAATAAATATTTATTTCGCTTTTGAAAGTATAATAAACATGAAAGCAAAACATCGGTATCAGTATCAGGAGGAGAAAAAATCTTATGTGGACAACACATGACTTTTCCTGCAGATTTATATTCACGTTCTCTTTATTTTAATTAAATTTAATTCACTTTTAATTCATTTTCGTTTTCATTTGGTAACTGGACTTATTTTCAAAGGTGGCGTAGAGAAAATATGAAAAAATTAAAATATCTTGAGAACGGCTAGTCCTAGTGTAATGGCGTTGGTCTTATTCATCGTTTACAATTACGTATTAAACCATTTAATGGATATATTTGACCATACGTAGTTTTTTAGTTCAGATTTTGATGATTTACGGGCCATTTCGCAAAAAAAGGCAGGCTGTTTTTTTCCGAATCGTACCAAAATCTAATCAGCATCAGTGTAACCCACAAGCGACTTATCAACCAATTTTTGTGAAATTCGGTTCATTAGTTCTTCAGCTAGAGTGAATACAGGCAATTTTTGCAGGTCATTTCGCAAAAACAAGCAGTTTCTTTTATCCCGAATTGTACTAAAAACTAATCAGCACCAGAGTCACCCACAAGTGACTTACCTACCAAATTTTATGAAATTCGGTCAATTAGTTTTTTAGTTAAGAGTAGATACAAAATCTGCACAGACACACACACACAGACGTCACGCAGGTGTAGATCCGTCGAAAACTCAAGTTGCGATTTTCGACATGATTGCAATACTTTCCTTATACATTACCATATATTGCAGGGAAGGTAAAAAGTGAAAATGAAGAACATCAAGGATTTTGAAGAAAATTTTAAATTGTAGTCTGTACTTACCAGCAAGGAAGTTATCTCTTATTCTACCAATATGGCATTGTGTTCAATTAGTATTAATGAACAATTTATTGAACATATTTTAATAAATATGGCTTAGAATGTTGATAAAACTGAAAAACATGTGACAAATTGCCTTTCTCCATTTCTGACAGTAGTGGACAGTTTTGAAAGACTTAATTCTGAGTGAAAAAACATTTTAATGGAAGTTACTACATTTTTATAGGTTTTTAATGAATGTTTCTTTTAAATTAAAGCTATGGAAATCTTCACTAGCACAATCGAGCTGAGCTACAGGTTAGATTTATTACATAGCTCATGTATTCTTTAATATGAAATTTAATGTTGCAAACATATCCTTTTGTATTTAGTTGATAAAGTTAGATTATACAGCTTCAAAAAATGGTTACTCCATTCAGTTTTTGATGTTACGTTCTTAATTTCACAGTCTTTTAGTTTTATTCATTGGTAATTCTAAAGTATTATGATTGAATGTTATTTGAATTTAGTTGATGAAATAGCTCATGTAATTTCCAAAACTGGCTGTTTTCTTTATTGTTTTATTAACTTTTCTTAATTATTACATTTTTTTTAAAATGAACGTTTTTGATGAAGTAAGCTCATTTACAAAACAGCTTGTTTCCTTTATTTTTGTTACATACTATATAATTTATTTCATAGTCGTCATTCACAAGTACACTATTACAATAATTTTTGCACTTGATGTTCATATAGCTTCCAAAACCATTTTTCGTACTTTTTTCATCACAAGGCCTTTAAGTTCATAGTTTTATTTTGCTTAGAAGTGTTTTGAATTTTACTGTTCTTTTCCATTAGCCAGCTTCATGTACTTGCCTGTATACTGATTGGTTGCTTTGTCCTTTTATCCTAAAAAAAAAAAACGAATTTTTTTTTTTTTACCTTCCAAAAGCGGTTGATACTTTTAACTATTTATGCTTGTTAATGAAGTATTTTAATTTTAGATTATTTCAAATAGCAGTTTGAGGGAATTTTTTATATGAAGTTGTATTAATTGTTCTCAAGAATTCCTGACAAATCTGTTTTATATCTGAACATTTTCCATTATTTGTTGAAGAAGTGATTAAATAGCAGGGTGTATAAAAATGAAGGGGCTAAGGATACATTTGGCGGATACAAAAAATGGGTCATTCAATTACTCTTGTTTTTAATTAGACATTATTTATTTATTTTTTGCACTCTGTGACTCCATCCTCTGTTATCCTCATTTGCTCACTAATACTCTTCTTTTCTTTTTGAGGTGCATACTTTGAATTTTCAAAAGTAATGAATATTCTATTCTGACTAGATATGTTTCAGCTAGGTCAATCTATCAATTGACAATTTTTTTCTTCAGTTAAGAGATGGAATTGGAACTCTGAAGAAAGTTTCTTAGTCTTAAGTGTACCAACAAATATGGTGTATTTTAGTTGTGAAGCTAGAAGAGCTGCTTCCAGCTTTGTGATTTTAGCGTTTCTATTGTGTTACTCGATGCATGTACGCCCTAGGGGGAGGATGATTCCGTCCTCCTAGTGTACACTTAGACATTGCATTACATCAAGCATATCAAACTCAGAGTCAAACGCATGTCAAACATGGGCCAAATGAAGAAGGTCTAAGTTTATGTGGGCAGCCAAAAAAAAACCCTTCAATTTTTATAAAGTAGGTTTATTTCGAAAAGTACAGTATATATATATATATAATTGGTAGAACTATTTACAATTACAATGAAGTTTCCAGGACATTAAACTCCGATGACCTTACATCATGTGTATGCAGCAATAAAAATCTTGCCCCTTATGTCAACTCCTCTCATGGACACATTATTACTGGGGATCTCGGTATAGTTCAGGATGATATACTTAGGGATATTATGAATAAAGGGTCCAAATTTTGCATTCCATTCTGCCATCATCCTAAACAACTTCTTCAGTCTATTTCATTTGATTTTGATAAATTCATATATCAACTTGCTTGTTCACATTCCATTCCTATTGAAGCATTCCATTTATGGAAGTATACTATCTTACATCTACTTAAAAATGTTATTATAAACATTAAATTAACGAAGCCTAGGTATCCTTATAAACAACTCCTTTCTGCTATTAAAGAACTACAACAACATTTTGTCATAACTTATGTAGATAAAGCTTCTAATAATTATGCCATCATTTGTAAAAAATATTATGTTTCTCTGTTACAGAATTACTTAAAAAATAATCAAATTTTTAAACCCATTAATAATCAGTCTATCAAAATCAAAACTAAAATGCTAAAATTATATACACAATTAAATATTAATTGTAAGTTTTTAAAATTTCCTTATGTTACTTTGGTTCCTAAATTCCATAAATCACCTCTCAGTTTTAGAACAGTCACTTGTGTGTGGACATAATACCTTTACCACTACAGCTAGTAAGTACTTGCTTAACTGTTTAAATAGAATTAATGAATCTCTTAAATTTAGGAATTCAGGATATTTCATTTTGAACAATAGTTTTGATTTAGTAAATCACCTTAGCAAGCTTCCACAAATTCTTGGTTTCCATACCTTTGATTTTAAAGACCTATTTAATAATATTGTCATTAAAGATTTATATAAAATTATTATCTCTCTTTATCACGACTATCTATCTTCCAATAATGTTGCTTTTAATGTCAAAAACTTTCCTATGCTCTTGAACTTTGTGTTATACAACAATTATATTATCCAAGGTGATAACATTTATTTACAAACATCTGGTGTACCTCAAGGTGGCTGTAGTAGTAGTATACTTGCTAACTTATATCTTTATTATTATGAATGTCATTTTAACTCTAATTCATATATTATATATAGATATGTTGACGACTTAATTTGTATTATCATTGATGATTCCTATCCAATTAATATTGATTTTTACCCATCTAACCTAGAATTAATTCCTAATGAGCCTAGCGTTAGTCAAACTGTAAATTTTTTAGACCTAAATTTAGATACCCTCAATAATTATGTAATCACCAATCTATATGATAAAAAAGATTCTTACAACTTCACTATCATAAAGCTGCTATCATATCAATCTTGCAATTCTATTCAAACCAATATCCGGAAGTATTTGTAAATAATATTATTAATAATTTCAAATATACCACGTAATAATTTTACACATGCATTATTTATCTTTGATTGGATAACTCATTTTTGAGAATTCACCCATTCTTATCACCTAACTTACCACTTGGCCTGAGTCTAATATTGTTTACTATTTTCGAATGACTATTTTTCACTTGTCCTGAGTCCTATACTGATTACTATTTTTGAAAGTCTCCATACATATTATGTATCGTTCACATGTATTCATTCCGGTGCCCACTCGCATTGACGAAGTGAGGTGAAATGCTCAGTCGCTTGTTCAACTTACACGTGGTAACAATGCTTGTGAGTTCATATTTTTGTTCGAGGAGGTATTATTTTTCTGATTTGTAATTCAATTGATTTATTTTTCTCCTTCCACTAGCCATTAGACAGTTCCAATGGTGTCTATAGTTAAATACTATTGCCATTGTCAGAAACTGGCTATTCTATCGGTTTTAATTCGAATTGTATGGCTGTCCTGATGAGAATGCAATTTCGAACTAACCGCCATTTTTTGTGTAGTTTCAATTGATTGTTCTCTATGTCTTAATCTTTTATCTTGAGCTCATTATTATTGCCTTTTCTCATTTTTGCCGTGTTTTATTTTTATTTTTATTTATATTTATATACTTTTAATTGTGAATTTTGTATCCTAATATTATTCTCATCCCCCTATCCATTGTAGTGATATGTTACTTTCTATCTTTATCCTTAGTCTTGGTCTATAGTTACTCATTTATAACAGATATGCTCAAGATGGGTTTTTTTGTACATACAGTAGTTTATGCATAATTTTCGATTAAAATCTTTCAATTTATATATATATATATATATATATATATATATATATATATATATATATATATATATATATCTGAGACAGTGGTAAAATCAATGTTTCCTTCCTGACACTTGGCATCTCTTCTCTGTTACTATCTTTTCTAAATCGGAGAAAATCTTGTTCGCAGTGGCCACTTTCAAAACTGAACCAAGGTGAATGTCAGTAATTCTTGATCTGACAGGTGACTTATTTCCTTTCATGAGTGTAAATATGCTCGCATCGATAAGTACTTCCAAACATGGAAATAATTTCAGATGCGAATTTTCGAGTGTTTTCAAACATGGCTGGCAAATATTTGTGAAATTCAGGCATACCAACTTCACTGAATTTTGCCTTCAAATCTGAATATCACTGGATCTCGATTACCTCCATTTGCATATGATTAGGTACTAATTCTATATTTATCGAGAAAATCGAAGAAAACAAAAAAAAAACTTGTCTTTCAAAAATTAAAAATCTGCAAACCTTGTTTCAAATTCAGTTCTGAGGCTTAAAATTTTTCCTGCGTATTTTTGATACGATACAATTTTACCTAAACTTGATATGTTGTATGTCAGAAAGTGCGTCAAATCTTTATTTCTCAATTGCTTTTCCCAAAGAGCTAGCTTACATTTAAGTGCTTTAACTTGGCTACACATTTTCGTAATGATCTGATCCTTCCCTGCAGTTTTAAATTTAAATCGGATAAGTGTTTTGTTATATCAACCAAGAAGGATAAATATTGCAGCCATACTCGATCAAAAAACAAGCTCGTGTCTTGATTTTTCTTTATTAAAAACTGACATATTTCTTCTTTCTAGTCCCAGAATGGTTTAAGAACCTTGGAACAGGATAGCCAACGTACCTCGGAACAGTAGGACAACCCGGAATATTCGCTTTCTAATTCACTTAATAAAACAGAGAACTGTCGCTGATTTAAGCCTCGAGATCCTATAAAATTGATAATTTTTTGATAGGTGTTAACACATTTTCCATCTTTATTATCTTCGTCCATAATACTTCTTGATGTATAATGCAATGCGTATGATGAATCTTGGAATATTTTTCACTTTGTTTTTTTCGCAGTAGTGCCACGAAACCGTAGGTTTTTTCGGTCATTGAAGGCACTCCATCTGTTGCTACAGAAGTCAATTTAGACAGAGATAGATTGTATTTTTGCAATACTTCATAGTCACAATTAAAAATATCTTGTCCTGTCATAGTGCTACGCATCGGTACTAGTTCCAATAATTCCTCAAAAATGTTGAAATCCGTGTCGCAAGCACAAAGAAACACAGCTAACTGAGCTACTCCTCCAATGTCTGTACTCTCGTCACAGGCAATGGAAAAAACTTCGAAACTGGGTGATTTTGCATATGGGGGATCCAATGAATCATTTCTCCATCTAAAGCTGTGAAACATAGTTTTGCACTATAAACAAACAGAGCACTTCTCATAACCTCGGCTATTTTATAATTGAGTTTCGGTTCTCGTTTTGATTGTAGCTTAATGATTTCGTTGGTGAATCATAGGAATATAAGAGATTTTTTTTAAGTTTGGGTTTTAGAGGAATGTGTGGCAATGAAATTATTAGGTAATTTCGGATAAAAGAATGGCTGGGCCAAGACGTTTTCTTTCTGTTGATAAATATGTATAAGAAAAACAAAAATTAAGCTATGAAAATGTTATAAAAACTTTTTACAAATACTGTTATATAGACTGGGCCACATGCGGCCCGCGAGTTTGACATGCTTGCATTACATTAATACAACTGAAAGGAACAAGTACGTAAGTTGCTCATAGATGGCAGCACATGTCTACGAAACATTCCATGAAACCATGAAGGCATAGAAAAATATAGACCTCCGTCCTTCATTGCACTCATCATGACTGCAAAGTAATTCTAGGTATTGTATACTAAGCATTGTAGTATTACTAGCGGCCCCCTACTATTCCCTGTTCTGTTTCACAAGTTGACTTTATTTTTCATAAATTGCTTATGTGGCCCCTTTTTGTCTGCTGAGCTTCCTTCATGAGCGCCCATAGAACTTTTCCCAGGAGGGGGCAAACTGAAAGATAAGATGCACAACCTAGGCTTAAGGGTGAGCGTCAGTAAATTTTCTGCCCTATCCGCGCTTTGTTAACTTTCGCGGCACACATATTTCGTCGAAATTCTGCTCAAACAGTTGCGAAATATTTTCTTATAGATAAAATGCTATGCTTAGATTATATTAATACTAAATTTAATACCCAATGAAACATAGAATATATGTTTTATTTTAATTTAAAATATTTTTGGTGCTGCCATCTGTTGTCGTAATTTAATTCATACCGATTATTTTTATTTTTTAATGAACATTTTTAAATATCTATTCCTTCTAATACAGTGTTAAATACAACAACAGATCATATATAATAATGCCACAATCACGGAAAGGTAATTTATTATTCTATAAATTTGATAAGGGATCTGAATGTACATCACTGAGGACTGCAGTTTTGTCTTCAAGTTCCTTTGCCTTCAAGTCCAAGTTCAATTACGTTTCCGTGATTATGGCATTATATAT
The DNA here is from genome assembly GCA_951213105.1 of Amaurobius ferox. Taxonomy (NCBI): domain Eukaryota; kingdom Metazoa; phylum Arthropoda; class Arachnida; order Araneae; family Amaurobiidae; genus Amaurobius; species Amaurobius ferox. The sequence continues at coordinate 135,061,726 of OX578135.1, read as the reverse complement.
GATCTGTTGTTGTATTTAATAGCGTATTAGAAGGAATAGACATTTAAAAATGTTCATTAAAAAAAAGAGGAGTCGGTATGAATTAAATTACGACAACAGATGGCAGCACCAAAAATATTTTAAATTAAAATAAAACATATATTCTATGTTTCATTGGGTATTAAATTTAGTATTAATATAATCTAAGCATAGCATTTTATCTATAAGAAAATATTTCGCAACTGTTTGAGCAGAATTTCGGCGAAATATGTGTGCCGCGAAAGTTAACAAAGCGCGGATAGGGCAGAAAATTTACTGACGCTCACCCTTAAATTAATATATATATATATTGACGTATGCATCGGCCAGCTTGATACCTACTTTTGTGACCTTGAAGGTTCTGGAGGCTTCTTGCCCTCCCCTATGGGCGCCCTTGACTTCTTTGTATAAACTTCGCTATTGTATGTAGAAAACCCAGATCGCCCGACTCACCCTAGGGTTTGAGCAGCAATGTGAGTGGCCGGTCGCTATTGTATGTGTATTTGTCCCCTGAAACCTTTGCATTTACAGTGAAATAGGCCCATAGGGGGGGGGGGGGGGGGATAAGGAGGGCTGGTCTCTCTAATAATTTATTTGAACCCCTCTTACATTTTCAGTCAAACCTTTCATTTAGTCAAAACTTCAGTTGAAACATTTTTTACAAATTAGTAATTTAATTTAATAAAGAATTTTAGGATCGGAATAAAGGATATTGTACATACTGTGTTTTAAGCGTTCTTGAATGAAATTTATCAGTGTGTCATGCCAACATCATATGTCCTGAAATCCGTAAATGACAAAAATAGTAGCGAGGAGTAATAAAATAATTTAGGGGGGGGGGGGGGGGTAGACAGAAAACCGGGGACCAAAATTCACAAAGTTTCATGCCATATATTTTGGCTAGGTTACAAATAAAAAAAAAAATATGCAGCAAACTTCCAATAATTCAACACGTTTGGAACTTAGCGGTGACGGATTACCAAACTTGCCGGATTATCAGATGTCGAACTCAAATAGGATAAAAAATGAGAATAATTATCCTAACAGAAAATTTTTTGTTTAATGCGTTGCACAGACTGAATTACACACTGTACCCAGTGGTGTAGTCGTAAAATAAAAGGTGGGGGGACGCTCGTTTTTTGAAGAATTTTAGCCAATACTGTATACTTTCTGTGATTGACATAGGGCTGGGAAGTATCGTGACGCAGGTATCACCCATACAAAATGTCTTGAGTAACGACCCTAGTCTCTAAATGTATCGTGGATTTTGTATTGAGATACTTTTCCAATTGTATCCAGTTTTTTTTTTTTTTTTTTTTTTTAAATACTTTACAACTCGAACTCTTAACATGTTGATAAAATCGAAAGAATAATAATTATTTTAATTTTATTTAGTTATTTATTAAAAACCAAAAATTGTGCTCCAAAGCATATGATTCTCAGCTCAAGAAAGAAAAATCAATTAAGATTCTTGCATTTTGAAATGAAATTATCTCAAAGAACTTTCCATAGACCAAGACCAAGACGCTTGTTTACGGGCTACCATGGGACTAAGTCCCTCACGCCCACATCAGAATGTAGATATGTCAGCTGTTAGTATATTTCAATAGCAATATGGATCTGCTGGCAATCGTCCATGATGGGTTGCTGCTTGTAGAGTCAGAGTCGGCAATGCCGGCTTGTCTTGGCAAGGTGAAAGTACTTCTGTGCTGTGGTTGTACTGGGCTGTGGCTGCAAGAGAAGGGGTGGGCGGGGCCAGGGAAACAGTGGGCCAATAGAAAATCGCTGAGCAAGCTCTAAGATGTTGTACTGTTAGTACAAGGTTAAATTATAAGTAAAGTACAAAGTTTAGAATTATAATAATTTAGAGTTAATAAAAATTTTTAATAAATATATAGATTTAAGACACAGTTAATTTATACGTTAAGTGAGGGTAAAGGTAAACTTTTGCAGGAGAGTCACTTGTCACTTCATGTTGAAAGAAAAAGGCCCTTTTCAGGGACACACGGGTAAGCAAATTTGTGTAAATTTTTGAGTAAAAGTCGAAAGGCACTCGAGGTGCTGAGACCGGGCTGGCAATAGCGAGGCAAAAACAAAGTTTAGTTAAAGGCAGGTCAGGTTCCGAAAGGGAATGGTAGAGCCGTTTAGGCAGCTAAGGGGAGGGGGTCATCTGCGAGCGCATTATAGCTCTCGTAGATGAGCCAAACCAAGTCAATGTGCGTAGTCGCCTTACGCATAGCAGGGAGCGCTCTATGGAACGCTTTTAATAGGATGTCTTTAGTTTGATCGTTTCTTAAAGCAAGGAGTGTCAAAAGAAAGTCGGTATAGTTGATAGCACAAGTGCTATCAACTGCGAATTTTGAATTTAGTGTGGCGACGGCTGGGACCGACTGCTCAGCAATTTGTCCGGTAATTTCGTTATTTATTATAGGTTCTTTAGTAGAGTCCACTTGGTTCTGCGGAGCAGAGGTGGCTCTGGCGTAATCAATATTGTGCTTAAAGCCAGCTGGCCGGAATGGACGACCTAAGTTTCCAGGGTAATTTCCTGGGGGGGGGGGGCGCTGTAATTAATTTTATGGTTGTGCTGGGGGTGTTCCCTGACTCTCTTAGTCACAGGCGAGCTGCTCGGATATTTCGGGCAGCCGCGCCAGTTGGCTGCATGGGTACCGCCGCAATTGCAGCATAACTTAAAGTTAGCTTGGCAATCACTGGCGGAGTGGGGCCCTGCACATTTGACGCAGCGCAGTGGCAGCCTACATGCCAAGCTGCTATGGTAAAAACCATTGCAGGCATGACATTGGCTGACAAAGCCCTTGCGCCCCATGTAGGGCTCCATAGTCACTCCTGTGCCTAAGAGCACAGAAATTTTTAAAAGTTCTTCCGAGTTAGTCTCGGGTACTAACTGGAGGTAAAATAAGGGGAGGGGCACTCTGCTCCCTCTTTTGCTGAGTCTGACTGAGCTAATAATTTTGAAACCAAGATTTTCGATTTCCTCTTTAATAAGAGTTTGATCTGTGTTAGGGGGAAGCCCTCTAATCACACATTTAACTGGCAAGTCATCCTTAAGTGTGTAGGTCTTAAATGGTGCACCAGATTTGGTTAGATAGGAGATACAGTTTTTGTGTTCAGTTTCGGTCTGAACAGTAATTTTGAAAAAATTTCGGTCAAGGACCGAAATGATTTTTGGTGCATGTCTTTTTAGATTAAATAGGATAGAAGGCCAGTCTTGGTGGCTGGCACTAATAAAAATCGGCGGAATTTGGGATTTCGGCATTGCAGCCGAGGGGTCATCCATTCCATGTCCGGTCGTTCGCTGATTGGTCCGCTCAGGATCCTTTGGCGGTGTCCTGTTATTGTTTAGTCTAGAGGTCTTGGAGACCTTGTGGACGAATCCTTCATCATCCGTGAAAGTACGGGGCGTATAATGCCTATTTTGGGTGCTTTTAGTAGGAGATGAGTTGCTAGAATTAATATTAGTAGTCTTTGCATTAGTTTCATTAATGTTAGGGTCTGCGTAGTTGCTGCTGGTGGCAGTAAGGTTGATATTTTGAGGGTTCGCCTTGGGGGCGGCCTGAGTAGTTTGGGTTTCAATATTTGAAGATAGGTCATTAGCATTTAGGTTTTGATTTAAGTTTAAATTTTGATTTAAGTTTAAATTTAGGTTTAAATTAGCCTCAGTATTTTTAGTTTTAGTAGGGGCTTTAAGAGCCTTGATTTTAGAAGCAGGGGGGGGAGGGGGGAGGGTAAAGGCAAAACATGCTTACCACAGCCCAGTCTTCCCACCGTCTGGTCTTGGTCCGCTTTTCCATTTCTGAATCTTGACATTAGGTCGTTCACGGAGAGTTTTTGTAGGTCTTGTTTCAAGGCTTGGATCTTGGCTGCTTTTCTGGCCGTTAACGTTGCCTCAAGCTCGTCAACTTCCATACGCAGTCCTTCTATTTGGTCATGGGTTGTTGTAGGATCATTGCAAGTAACTTGCTCGTCAGTTGGTTCGCTGAGAATCATATTATCGACTTGCTCGCTAGTTCGCGGAGGCGTGCTAGTAATATTCATATCCATTATGACTTCAAAAGTCGGTATGGTGCACTCGTGCATGTTGGCTTCAGGTATAGGCTTCTCCATGGCGGGAGCTCTCGCTGATACGTCTGTCCACTTCGGAGTCCAAGCTCCGGCACTTTCCATAGAGATACTTTTTCATTGATTACATTGATTACTCATTGAATACATTGATTCATTGATTACATTGATACTTGTCATTGATTTCTCTAATGATTTTTTAAAGCTTTTTAGCTTTGGAAAATTTCTAAAATCCGAATGTAAATAAAATGTAAATAACATTTTTTTTTTGTCTACAAACGTTTTTTTTTCCTACAAAAAACCTAAAACCTGTTATTTTTGTAATAACCGCCATCCCTATCCATATGTTTTTTCAGAGGAAGAGTGACCAAAGAATAATAATCTGAGGCCATCGGTCAAACATTCCATCTATGCCAAGCTGCAGAGGGGTTATATATGTATATATAAATTGAAAAAAAAACAGCGTCCCCTTACAAAATAAAAATTAGGGGTACGCTTGAGATCAGGAGAAAAGGTGGGGGGTCTGCGTCCTCCCTCGACTACACCCCTGACTGTACCTTCAATGAACAGAAATATGCACGTAAAACAATTTAGTCTATTACATTAAATGTTCCTCAGTACAGAGATATGTTTAATGTCTCAGTCCCATAGATATGTTTAACAAAGTTGATGAGGGATTAATCACAAATTAAAATGTAAATGTTTACAGTAAGAGTGCAAATGACGCAACGCAGAAATGCATCATAGGCAAATAATATCTGCTGCTGATTTTTAATGGATCTTTGGCATGGATGGAAAACATTTTGAACAAGCTCTGTAATCTTTGTGTAAAGTTATTATTTCTACACAGTGCAGATACTTTTGTACCAATAAATAGCAAAATTATTATTTATTTATGTAGTCATTGTTTTCTTTCTTAATTTGTGTATGACTCCTGAAACGCGATCGGCCGACATGATTATTCCTATCTGATAACCCATGTCAATGCATCGAAAAGTGGTTTAAGTCAGCATTTTTGCCTTTTCATATCTCTGGGACTTTCTATGATAAAATGCTGAAATTTTGTACATCACCTTATTAGTGTATGGGGCACATTTTATGCATTGGAAATGCTTTTGTACGGGGAAAAATTTAAAATTTAAAATATATATTTCTTAAAATTTAATTCCGTATAAAAATTTAAAATTTGTATTTCTTAAAATTTAATTCCCTTGAAAATTTTAATCGATTTCATAAAATTCTGTACCTTTTTTTTACGCATCTTTGTAATTTATTATATATGTCTAAGATCAATATTTAAGGAATAAAAGCCGAGGTCAATGTTTTTGAGACACCCTGTATATATATATATATATATATATATATAGTAGAAATAATTTAAAAATTCAATGACAGAATAGAGAGTAGTTGTAACTCAAAAAAACCCTAAGTTTAAAATATGCCTACATAATAAAAGAAGTATTAAATAGAAAATCATCAATCATGTTGAAAATAAAATGTAAATTTCTAGTCATCAAGCTGAAGATTATCAACAAATATCAATGGAATGGATTCGATAATAGAAAATCAAATAAAATCCAAGCATTAAAGCTATACACGTGGATAAGCACTAGGCCTAATTAAATTGTTCATTTCAAAGAACGCTTTGTCAAAGTCCAAGTATTCAATCAAAATAAACACAAAATATGCATGTTTCTGAAGAATGAGATAGATAATATATATGAACTCATTCTACTTGGACTACATGCATAAAGATTGAAAAATTATATAGGATACAAGAAAACACTGCATATGCCCTATCCATTGGAGCTTTGAATGAAAAGACCAATGTTGCCAATCGCAAAAAAGTAGAGAACTACTGTTACCAATCGTGAGAAATAAATAACAGCAATGCGAAAAGGTGATATTCTACAGTAAGAGGTACAAAATAATGGGACGTATAACATAATAGAAAACATTGAGGCTAAAGTATAAGGGGATGTAAATACATTGTAATGCTTATTCAAGAGAAAGTGGATGTCTGGCTAATATAAGATACTAAGGAGAGAAGTTAAGAATATTCAGCTAATCCAAACTTTTTAACTATACCATATACTAAATATGCTGGATATTTATATAATTTACTGGTAATTTTTAGATTATTAATATGCATAGCATATATATATATATATAATTGAAGAATTTTAATTTATTTGCTTTATAGTATATACCTGAGATTGATCATTTATTGAAAAGTTCTGTATAACAAAAATGAAAAAAAAATCTGAAGTGATTATTTGAAATCAATAGTGACTATACGACAAGCTTGTGAAGATGGTAAAGGGAACATTATAAATAAAACAGGTACTAAATTATTATAAAATACCCCATTAAAGCCCCCATTAGTATAAAACACCCCCATTCATATATATATATATATATATATATATATATAATCCCCTCCCCCTAATACTTCCTAGATATAATTAGAACAAATTTAGACAAGACAATTACTATTTCTATATAATGCTTCATGCAAAATAAAATTTTGATGATGATTAACATATTTCTTTTAATTAAGAAGCACCAATCTTCCTTTCAGTACTAACTTCCGTGACGCAATTTTTACCTACCCTATAAAATTCTGTATCCGGCTTTGATACTGAAGACAATATCAATTACCATGCGCAGTTGGGTGTGGGCCGAAAGTGAAATTGTTCCATCGTCCACTCTATCAACCCCAGGCAGAAGAGTTAATTCAGCGTAATGGAGTGTCTGAATATTTCCCAGTGATGCTCTTTGGACCCCCAGAAGAGCGGGCGACAACAGTTGGTTGAAAAACTTCCCTCCGCCCTTTTTCTTCAGGGTATTTTATTCTCCCCTACCGACATCCCTACCTCTCCACGAAACAGGTTGAAGGAAACAGATGGCTGTGCTTGTGATGTGCACGACGCTGTGCACCATCTCGCCTTGACACAGGGTTTACTTGGACTTTCGAAGAGTGTAGCTCTTTCACTTGGACTCAGAACGCTGAAGAAAAAATAATTAAGAAGTATTTTTACTACTTTCCCACATAGTTGAAAATTGAATAGGACTTTGGTCATTCTGTCTGTCTGTCCGTTCGCACGATAACTGCCTTAAAAAACGACTTTATCAAAATGAAATTTTGGTATGTTGTTGAGACGGTCTGTGGGACATATGGGAATGTAAATGAATAATGTCATCCAATTAGTTTCGGATTGAACCCGGGTTGAAAACATGAAATACATTGAACCCTATGGGACCTAATTTTTCAAACATTTTTTAAACGGAGTTAATATTTACCAATTGCTTCGAAAATTTTAGGAAATATTCAAATTATCACGTAAAATGTATAGAAAAAATTTCAGCAAAATATGTTAGGTAGTTTTTTTTTAATTAAAATTGAAAATATAATGACGCCCATATTATATGAAGAAACCACTAGACTCATTTCAAAATAAAATACAGCATCCATTTTTTTCCCAGTGTAAAAATCGTGATACGTAGAGTTCGTTTACATTTAGTTTTGCATTCCTCATAAAACCGCTTTATTTTTGCGCTCTATCTGTGTAACTGAACTGGGTGCCCACGCAATTATAATATTTTTTATTTCAAACTAGCCGCCTTTGGCAACCAGCCTGTTCGCTACTCTTGAAAATTCTGACCGTGGCAAAATCGCTGGCGCGACCTACCAGAAAGGTGTAAGGTAACTGTTTGGATGGCCAGGAAGTGCCACCCAATTTAGACCGGAACCCAGAGGGGGAGGCATCCACAGGGACCGTACCCTCCTTCCCCTACCACCAACCTTTCGAAAGGACTTACGGTCCCACATATTTAACGTGATAATGCTCCGCGTGAACACGGCGGCAGTTTTGACAATGGCGGGAATCGAACCCGGGCCTACCGAGTGCAATTCCCGCGCGTTAATCACTGAGCTACCGCGCCCTCCGCGACTATCTCTATAACTTTCCTTTTATTCACCCAATTTAAACCGGAAGCCAGTTGGGTAGGCATCCACAGGGACCGTACCCTCCTTCCCCTACCACCAACCTCTTGGAAGGACTTACGGTCCCACATGTTTAACGTGATCGTACTTCGCGTGAACACGGCAACAGTTTTGGCAGTGGCGGGAATCGAACCCGGGCCTACCGCGTGTAATTCCCGCGCGCTAACTTCCCGCTAATTTAAATTTTATAATGACCATATGCTATTTAAAATATCCATAAAATTAAAATATCCATAAATTAAAAAATCCATATCGTTCCATCAATCATCCATATCATTCCACCAAATAATAATTTCAAGTACATCACCACAATTCAATAAAAATATCCATATAATTAAAATATCCATTTAAGATATCCCTATGTATACAACACTTATGCTAAGCTCTTAATTCATTTAAAACCGGAAGCGCCGTCTCCGTGGAAACGGGGAAAAACTTCTGCGCGGGGGGGGGGGGATGCCGGTGAAGAACTTCTATAGCGGATTGGCGAGAAATTGAAAATCCTTAGTTCATTAAAATTGCGATCCTGTGGATATTTATAATTATTTCTTGACCAGATTGGGCTTGTAAGAAAGCCACATGTTTGAGCTTTCTAAAAATGTAAATTATTAGTCGAAATTATGAGTAGTTTTTACGATGGGAGAATTTAAAAACGAAAGTTGGTTTTTTTTAACCGAAAGTGACTTTTGTTTTAAAATATTTAAAAAATATTGTAAATCGAAATTGAGATTTGAAATTCATATATTTTTACTCGCAATTGTCTGCTCTTTCCGGTGGTGTGATTTGTGTTTTTCTACGACGTCTGGATCGTGGAGAAAAAAGGGCAAAAAAAACGGTCGAAATCGCATAAAACATTAAATAACAAAAAAAAATAATTAAAATTTTAAAAATCGGTTTTCACGTGTCCCCTTCCTTCTCACCCCCCACCCACACCCCTCCGGGTCTCCGATTGCCAAATTTCGTAGCTCTCCGATGCGCGGTCGCTGAACGTATAGTGTATAAGACAGACAGACACACACAGACATTGCCTTTTATTATATAGATGATCACTAAACTTTGATTATTTCTACAACGAAGCCTAATTTTAACCTATGCAGAATATAAACAAATCAAGCGATTGTAAGGTGAGTTGTATAAGAATTGTTGATTCTTTTTCACTTACAATTATTTAGCTTTGGAATTATATGAAATGTTCATTGATTTTACATAGAGAGGCAGACGATTTATATTTCGATAACATCATTTGAATAAAGTTTATTTTGTGTAACTAGAATTGTCTCTTTCGATGAAGTTTTAAGTTTTCAAATGTAATAAATTACTGTAGTACTGTGATAATTAAAAAAATATATATCAGAGCTGAATGTATCATATTTTAGAGATGTTTAAATAACAGTGCATTTCAGTTGGAAAGTGCTTCATAATGCTTTATGCATGATTGATCTTTCTTGTTACTCTTTCCAAGAACGTCAAATTTTGATTTACGTCATGTTTATTCAATGAACTTGGCCTTTGCAGTTTCTTGTAGCTCGAACTAAATTGTACACGAATTTTATGCCAGCACGTGGAAGGACTGAATTTGTCAGTTCCCATAGAAGTTCGCAAAATTGCGGCCATTACAGTGAACGGTTAGTCCATGCCGATGAGCTCATAATAAATGCGAAACCGGGCATGGATACCGTTATATGCAATGGGAGTGTTTTCTTTATTAGTTTTATTTATTTGCTTTATTTATTTATACGCATATTTGGTGATGATTAGATGGTTATTCTATTAACAAGAAAAGCTTTTTCAAATTAAATAATGAAAAGTTAAGTATATTATTGACATGTGAATACAAAACGTAATCAGAATTTGGATTTTGAATTTTAGGAATCTATTAATTGGAAATCAAGCAATTGGTTTTATATTCATTATAAAAATATTTTAATATATGGAATATGCAATGTTTGCTTTCTCATACTATGTAATATAGTATAGAGAAAGTATTGTGTTCACGAAAATTTTCGAACTCGAGATTTTGATGCCAATATATGTTTTAAGACCTCCTGAACACGTTTGATGATTTTTGGAATGATGGCTGTGTGTAGTCGATTTCTTGTGTACACAATAGCGGCAACAAATATTAATGGATTTTCACAAAACTTTATATCCGGCTTTGTTATCAAAAAATCTAGAACTAGATAGAATGCTTTTAAATTCGAGCGAAAACGTCGATATTTTATATTTTTTAGCATATCAACATAGGACAGAATTTTACATAATCGTGCATAAAAGGGTTTATTTATGGCTCAATGATCCCGATGCTTAATAATTTCAATCGTTGTGAAAGATATCAGGGATACAATTTTTTTGTTCGTACAATCCCCCCCCCCCCCCCCCCCCCACACACACACACATTCACTGGGGTAATCATCAAGCATGGCATCAATCGAAAGATCTTTTCAAACCCTTTAAAGTGAAGGGTAACATTCTCTAATTGTAATCATTTGGATGCCCAATACCGATTTTTCAGAATTTTTCTTGTAAAATTTGGGGAAAAAAAGGCTTTTTAAAATGGATTCTGGTATGAGAAGGTTGAGTGGAGTCACATTCCAATTAATTCTTAATTACTTAGATTTAAAATTAAATTATTTAAAGTTGTAATTTAATCGAGTACTTCGAAATAGTTTTACACGTACAGTTAGTTCTCAAAAAGAGTGACCGATTTTAATATACAGTTCGACGCCAAAAGCATTGTGCCGTGGTTCTTGTACATCGTTATATCGACGTGAAAGAAATAAAGACAGTCCTGCGCTGCCGTATCAGATTATTAAAAAAGTAACATTTGTAAATATACTAGTGAGGCCCGCGGGCATTCTGCTCGTAAGTAATTTAAAACAAGAAAGATCAATCATTCATAAAGCATTGATTATGAAACACTTTCCAACTTCAATGCAATTTTTTAAACACGTCTAAAATGCGATACCTTTTTAAGCGGTCATATTTTTTTAATTATCACAGTACTACAATAATTTATTTTACTTGGAAACTCAAAGCCATGGAGGTAAAAGTACTTTCTAACTCCATGCTATAAAATCGCAATGCTGTAAAATCGTCTGCTTCTCTATGTAAAATCAATGAATATTTCATTCATATTACCTATATTTCAGACTCCAGAGTTAAATAATTTTGCGTTAAAAAAATTCAACAATGCTTATACAACTCATTTTACAGCTTGATGTGTTTACGTTCCGCATCTATTAAAATTAGGCTTCGTTGTAAAAATAATCAAAGTTTGATGATCATTTAAACTAAAAATATTGTAATTGCGTTGGCGCAGAATATAATAGATGCACAGAAAACACGCAAAAATAGCGCGGTTTTCAGAAATTAATAAAAAATAAAGCGGTTTTAGGACGGATGCAACATTAAATATAAATTTAAAAGAACTTTAAAAATCACGATTTTAACACTGGGGAAAAAAAGATGGATGCCATATTTTGTTTTGAAGTGGGTCACGTGATCTCTTCATATAATATGGATGTAATTATTATTTTAATTTTTATTTAAAAAACTACTGAACATATTTTGCTGGATTTTTTTTTTATATATTTTATGGGATAATTTGAATATTTTCTGATATTTTCAAAGCAATTTGCGAATTTTAACTTAAAAAATGTTTGAAAAATTGGGTCCCATAGGGTTCAATGTATTCCACTTTTTCAACTCGAGTTCATTCCAAAACTAATCGGGTGATATTTTTTATTTACATTCCCATGACCGTCTGAGCAACATACTAAAATTTCGTTTTGATACAGTCATTTTTACGGCAGTTATCGTGCGAATTAGACAGACAGACAGAATGACCTAAAGTCATAAAACACCTTTCAACTACGTTAGAAAGTGTTAAAAAGCCGGTTTATCCTTAGGACATCTACTTTAATAAAAGACAAGACACAATCACTTTTTGCTTAGCCACAACACAGAAAGGAGCAGGGGCGGCATTTCAGCATTTCATTTAGGGGTGCGAGATTTGTATGAAAATCCACAATATGAAATAAATAAAATGTTTGTTAACAAGGGGGGAGAGGGATCACAAAATTGAATTGATGTTGAGAAAAATAAATGTTGTTAACGTAATTTTTGTACATAATTGTTGTTAACATATTTTTTATAAATACAAATATCTGTATTTATTTACTTGTTATTGAAGTTTTAAACGCCGGTTCTTAGAGTCTGGATGAAGAGAAAATTTTGTTACAATATCATCATAATCCAGTGGTATATCTTGTTCTATAGCTAAAACAGCTAAAGATGAAAGCCTTTCTTGTACCAATGTACTGTGAAAATAATTTTTCAACCTCCTGAGACACGAAAAAGATCTTTCACAACTGGCTGAGCTGATTGTCAACGTCAAAAACAATTTAACTAATAATGTTATGACAGGAAACACATTTTTTAAATTCCGCTCTTTAAAATAATCCATGCGATTTTAAAATTGGGATGGTCTATGTTTACATTTTTCACCATTGAATAAAACAGCCGCAATTCACATAGCAATTCCTCTTTCTGGAAGTTATATACTTTGCATATGGTTGAAACTTTTTCTTTTCCAACATCTGATCCGGATAATACTGAACTAAGGACAAACAAAACGGATATATTGTTCTCATTAAATATTGTCTCAATTTCATTAGATACTGAATCTATAATTTCATATTGAATATTGGTTCTGTGATATGATTTAAAATCATCATGGAGATTTTTTCACCGAATTCGCTTGGGATTTTTTTTACGCCTTTTCAGTTTTGGTCCAGAATAAGAATTTTTTTGTCCAGAACAAGAAAAATTTGGGGGCGCGACCGCGCCCCCTATTTGCCGCTCCTGGAAAGGAGTATTATAATATCCATTGTTGTAAATATTTTGAAAACAAGTCCAATATCCAGCTTTCTCTCAGTATCTGCTCTTTATATATAGATTCTGTAGAAACTATCTGTTGAATATTAAGGCTCATAAAAGTATATAGCCATCGAGTGCCTGATCTGTAATCACATCGGCCGTGACGGATAGTGAGATGACCCCCAAACTCGTCCGCCTCCTCTATAAGGCTCCTAAATATATATTTGAGCTAAATATACGAGATTTAGGAGACTTAGCACCATCTTCTGTTTCTCGGGAACTCCACATGTTGTTCGATATCCATGGGTTTTTGAGCTGTTGCGCCTATCTTCAGTATCTAATGTTTCTCTCTTGGGTTACACATGTTCTTTGATATTTTCATCTCCTGGTCGTTGATCTCTGTATAAAAAAATCTCGCAAAGCGTTATGGACGGAGAAATAAGTTATTCTTGTAGCAGATAACTGACTATTGGCGTTCAAATACAAAAGTATTACTCACAGTATCTTTTCTCATGAATGGAACGACTTAGATCCACCAGAATGATGTCACCAAATTTAAGGCATAATATTACATATGAAAAGTAATCATGTTTTTCAACAGTTAATATTTTTTTTAATTTATAGGAGTTTTTGATAAATTTATTTGAAAAATGTGCAATATCTCGAGAGCGGTTCATGCTAGCGTTCTAAAGTTTATGTCAATCGTTTACATAAGAAAAATTACATAAAAAATGTCTATTTGCGTACTTTTATTAAAAGTTTTGATTTTTTGATGATTTTTTCAAATTTTCACTCGAAAATTTAGGGGGATTCTGAACATTCGATTGTGTTTAAAAACAATAGGCTTCCAGTATTCACGGATTGTAATTTTTGTACCAAATTTCATGCGAATCGCTCTATTCGTTCGTGAGATATCGTCTCCACAGAATCATTGACACACATACACATACTTTCACATGCACACACTTTCACACGCACAGACATCACCTCAAAAATGTTCGATTCGTGATCAAGAATGCTTGAAACGTGCTCTCCCGTCGAAAACTCGAATTCAAATTTTCCAACCCATCACAATACTTTCATTATACATTATTACTTATACAATAATATATAAGAAAGTATTGTGACGGGGTCGAAAATTCGAATTCCAGTTTTCGACGGGAATGCAAGCACGTTTCAAGCATCCCTGATCACGAATCGAACATTTTTGAGGTGATATCTGTGTGTGTGAAAGTGTGTGCATGTGAAAGTATATGTGGGTGTGTGTGTGTGTGTGTGTGTGTGTGTGCCAGTGAGTCTGTGGAGACCATAACTGACGAATGAATGACCGGATTCGAATGAAATTTGGTACAAAAATTATAATCCGTAAACACTGGAAGCCTGTTATTTTTATACGCAATCGAATGTTCAGAACCCACTAAATGTTCGAGTGAAATTTTGAAAAAATCGTCAAAAAATCAAAACCTCTAATAAAGTTACGCAAATAGACATTTCTTGTGTAATTTTTCATTAGAAAACAATTGACATAAATTTTAGAACGCTAACATGAACCGATTTTCCAGATATTGCACATTTTTCAAAAAAATTATCAAAAAATCATATAACATAAAAAAAAAAAAATATTTCCTATTGAGAAACATGTGCACTTATCATATGTAATACCATGCGATAAATTTGTGACATCATTCTCGTGGATCTAGTTCGTTCTATTCATGAAAAAATATACTTTGAGTAATACTTTTGTATTTGAACGCCAATAGTCATTTATCTGCTGTAATAATAACTTACTTCTCCGTCCATAACGCGGCGAGATTTTGGTGACGATATTTGTGGAATGTCGCCAACTTGGCGATTTTTTCAATGTTGCTAAATTAACGAAAAACTCGCCAAATGTGTAAAAATGACGATAAATCAATGAAAATGACGACTCATTGACGAAAATTCAATATCTGGGAAAGAATATAAATATCTACTATAATAATAATCTATATTTTTTACTGTAAAAGTAGTAAATTCATTGCATTAAATAAGGGAAGTCATGTGCTGCCCACATCAGATTTTTCTTTTACTGTAAAAGTAGTAAATTCATTGCATTATATAAGGAAAATCATGTGTTGCCCACATCAAATTTTTGTATATAAGGAAAGTAAAAAGATCAACACTACCAACGACTGTAAAAATATAAACAAAATACACAAAATACACGCAAGAAAATTTCCAACTTTTGATGGAAGAAGCTTGAAATATTTTGAATGTTAAACATGTTAAGGAAATGAGTATAACACTCCGAGTTGAGTGGTATCTTAAATACAAATTTATAATCACGAATAGAACATTTTTGAGGTGATGTCTGTGTGTGTCAGTGAGTCTGTGGAGACGATATCTCACGAACGAATGGAGCAATTCGAATGAAATTTGCTACAAAAATTACAATCAGTGAATACTGGAAGCCTATTGTTTTTAAACGCAATCGAATGTTCGGAAAATCCCCAAATTTTCAAAAAATTATAAAAAATCATCAAAAACTAAAATTTTCAATACAGTTACTTAAATAATCATGTCTTATGTAGTTTTTCAGTAGAAAACGATTGCCGCAAATTTTAGAATGCTAGCCTGAACCGTTCTTGAGATATTACACATTTTTCATATACATTTGTCCGGAAAAATTACATAAAATTAAAAAAAAATTTACTATTGTGATATATGTTTTCATATGTAATATTATATAATAAATTTATTAATATTATTCTCGCGGATCTAGGTCGTTCCATTCATGAGAGATATGATACTTTGGTTAATAGTTTTATATTTCGATGCCTAACAATTCATTAATAGTCATTTATTTACTATAAGAATAACCTTTTTGTCCATCCTTAACGCTTGACAAAATTTTGGCGGAATATTGCCTACTTGGTGATTTTTTAAATGTTATCAAATTGACGAAATTGTCGCCAAATTGATAAAAAATGACGCTTGAAAAAATGAAATACATTGAATCCTATGGGACCTAATTTTTCAAACATTATTTAAAAGAAGTTAAAATTCACAAATTGCTTCGAAAATTTTAGGAAATATTCAAATTATCCCATAAAATATATAAAAAAAAATTCAGCAAAATATGTTCGGTGGTTTATTAAATAAAAATTAAAATAGCCATTTATTTTCTCGGAACACCTTTAAACAAGAAAGATCAATCATGCACAAAGCATCGATTATAAAACACTTTCCAACTGTAATTTTATTTAAACATCTCTAAACTACGATACATTGAGCGGCGATATTTTAATAATCACAGAACTACAATACTTTATTACTTTTCTTATATACTATATATAATGTATAAGGAAAGTATTGTAACGGGGTCGAAAATTCGAATTCGAGTTTTCGACGGGCGAGCATGTTTCAAGCATCCCTGAACACGAATCAGACGTTTTTGAGGTGATGTGTGTGTGTGTGTGGAGTGGAGACGATAACTGACGAACGAATGGACCGATTTGAACGAAATTTAGTACAAAAATCACAATCCATAAACACTGGAAGCCTACTGTTTTTATACGCAATCGAATGTTCAGAACCTCCTAAATTTCCGAGTGAAATTTTGAAAAACCACCAAAAAATTAAAACCTTTAATAAAGTTACGCAAATAGACATTTCTTATGTAATTTTTTCTTAGAAAACGATTAACATAAACTTTAGAATGGTAGCGCGAACCGTTCTCGAGTTATTGCACATTCTTCAAATAAATTTATCAAAATATCCCATAAATTAAAAAATATTAACTGTTGAGAAATATGTTCACTTTTCATATGTAATACCATGCAATAAATTTGGTAACCTCATTCTCGTGGATCTAGTTCGTTCCATTCATGAGAAAAGATACTGTGATTAATACTTTTGAATTTGAACGCCAATAATCATTTATCTGCTATAAGAATAACTTATTTATCCGTCCATAACACTTGTTGATTTTGACGACGAATTTAACGGAATGTCGCCAACTTGGCTACTTTTTTAAATGTTACCAAATTAATGAAAATCTCGCAAATGGATAAAAATGACGCTAAATCAATGAAAATGATCACTAATTGACGAAACTTCAATATCTTATATTACGAATATAAGTATCTACTATAAGAATAACCTATTTGTTTTTACTGTAAAAGTAGTAAATGCATTGCATTATATAAGAAAAGTCAGATTTTTTTACTTGGAAAATTAAAATCATGAAGGTAAAATTATTTTTTAACTCCATGCTTAAAACTTTATTCAAATGACGTCATCGAAATATAAATCGTCTGGCTCTCTCTCTGTGTAAAATCAATGAATATTTTATTCCTATCACTTATATTCCAGACTCCAGAGCTAATTAATATTGCGTGAAAAAATTCAGCAATTCCTATACAACTCATCGTACAATTAATTTGTTTACATTCTGCAGCCATTAAAAGTAGGCTTCGTTGTAGAAATAATCAAAGTTTGATGATTATTTAAATGCAAAGATATTGTAATTGCGTAGGCACGGAATTTAGATACACAGATAATACGCAAAAATAAAGCTGTTTTAGGACGGATGCAACGCTAAATATAAATTTAAAGAGTCTTTAAAAATCACGATCCTGACATAAAATTAATGCCATATTGTATTTTTCAACGAATCGCGTGATCTCTTTATATATCATAGATGTAATTACTATTTTAATTTTTATTTAAAAAACTACCAAACATATTTTGCTGATTTTTTTTTTTATACATTTCAACGGATAATTTGAATATTTCCTAAAATGTTCGAAGCAATTTGTGAATTTTAACTTCGCTTAAAAAATGTTTGAAAAATTAGGTCCCATAGGGTTCAATGAATTTCATTTTTTTAACCCGGGTTCAATCTGAAAGTAATTGGGTGGTATTATTCATTTACATTCCCATATGTCCCACATACTATCTCAACAACATACTAAAATTTCATTTTGATAAAGTCATTTTTACGACAGTTATCGTGCGAATGGACAGACAGACAGATAAACAAACAGGATGGCCAAAGTCACAAACGTATTTTAACTATGTTGGAAAGTGTTAATAATGACATCCATATAATATGAAGAGGTCACGTGACTCATTTCAAAATGAAATATGGCATCCATCTTGTGTCAAAATCGTGATTTTTAAAGTTCTTTTTATATTTAGTGTTGCATCCGTTCTAAAACCGCTTCATTTTAGCTTAATTTCTGTGCATCTATATTCTGTGCCAACGCAATTACAATATTTTTTAGTTTAAATGATCATCAGACTTTGATTATTTCTACAACGAAGCCTAATTTTAATGGATGCAGAATGTAAATAAGTGATTGTAAAATGAGTTGTACAAAAATTGCTGAATTTTTTCACGCAAAATTATTTAGTTCTGGAGTCTGGAATAAAAGTGATATGAATGAAATATTCATTGATTTTACATAGAGAAGCAGACGATTTTAAAGCATTTTCTTTTTCGGTTAGTTTTAAGTTTTCTAATGTAATAAATTACTGTAGTACTGTGATAATAAAAAAAAAAATATCAGCGCTGAATGTATGAGATTTTAGAGATGTTTAAATAAAATTGCATTTCAGTTGGAAAGTGTTTCATAATCAATGCTTTATGCATGATTGATCTTTTTTGTTATATATAGATTCGCTTTGCGTATTTTACCTCACCGTTATTAAATGATTTAATTCACTGAAATATCACGTGGTTTCCTTTTTATTTTAAGCAGTGTTACATTTTATACGTTCATATTGTTCTTGGGGAGGGGGGGGGGCTTCTAGTCAAAATATTTTAAAGGACATAAGGGTGAAATAAATTATGTCCGCATTTGAAATTATTATTGAGCGTACCCCACATTGGTATTTTCTTTTTCTTCTTTTCTACTTGAAATACTATCCCTCTGGCGAACTGCATCGCCTCGCCAACATGCTGCCCCAACATCTGTTGTTGCTGCGCTCCACTTGCTTTGATGTCTACGGACACCAGATGGCGAGGCAGAGATTTGTTGAACTTGGCACACGCATACTTTCCGAGGCACGCTTGTCAAATTTTGCCGGCACGCGACATTTGAAAAAAATGATAGAAATCACAAAGTACTGTACTTTTCATTTCTAATTAGAGGCCTGCAAGAACAGAAATTTTGGACGTTTATTCGGCCTGGCCAGACAGTAACAGTTCTCAATAACGGCCCGGTAAGAAGATCTTTGTGTCTCCGCCCAAAGGAACGTTTATCAAAATGTGTTACAAATATTTATGCAATTTTTGCGTTCAAATACGAGTTAGAAGTTGCATTTTTAGAAACGTTAAATTTTATTATAGCTCAACAAAGTAATTATAAAAAGAAAAAAGAAAAAAAATAATGTACTTCATTAAATTTCTTTTAAAATTGTTATGGAATATGGGTCTGGAACTGTCTAAGTTAGACAGTTCTAGGCCCATATTCCATAACAATTGTCTAAGAAAAATCCAGCTCATGGCTCAGGCAGGGCACAAACCCGTGGGACAGCGTCCATCCCAAACGAAGAACCACCCCAAAAAGACAGGTATTTGACATACCCTATCCCAAACAGTTCGATTCCCTTTGCAGGCATTGGCGTCCATGGAAATCGCGAACAGAAACATTGCACCTGCTGCTATATCAAATACCTGTCTTTTTGGGAGGTTCTTCGTTTGGGATATACGCTGCCTCACCCGTAAGCAAAAGGTTGAATTCATTTTTTTTTCGAAACGGAATTTTCAAAGGTTTTACATTTTTAAAATGCTCCATGCCTCTTAATTTTTGTCTGAGATGCATGAAATTTGGCAAGAAGACACCTCTCATACTCTTTAATGAAACTGGGTATGCATTTTTTAATTGGACTTCATTAAGGTAATTAAAAGTGAATAAGAACCTAATTAAATGATGAAAATTAAGTTTTAATGCAGAAAAATATTTAAAAAAAATTAACTTTCTAAGGGATTTAAAAATGAATACCCAAATTTGTTCATAATGTGTTTTTGAGTAATCATAATGTAAAATGAATCAAAAATGTGAACAAATGGCACGCAAGGAGCATTTTCAAATTTTAGTTAAAAAAATTAAATTAAAAAAAAAAATACAAAATTATAACAAAATCGAAAATATTTAATGGTATTGCATATAATAATGTTAAGAGGAATATTTATACAAATTTTCACGTTTCTAAGTCAGTAAATAAATTAAAAAAATTTCAACGTCCACCGTCCCCTTAAGTTATTTTTAATGCCCGAAACTTTTTATTGACACTAAGCACAATATGTACATTTTGCGATTTAATAAATACATTATTACGCAAAACATCAGAGAAGGAAATTGAGCCCACTCCTACAAACTCTCTATTTTCTTATTTTCTAATCAGCGTTTGGTTCAGCCATGCTCAAGTGATCAGGGCCAACTGAAAATGATAGGGGCCGTACATCTTAAGATCGAATGAAACTCCGGCCACAACTGGCTATGAAGTTGACAGAGTCGTAGGGTTGACATAGTCGTTTCCTAGAATGTATCTTTAATACTACGCATTTTCACTTTAAAATGCCTCAATAATAGAATCATCCCACCAGCGGAGTAACTACAAATTTTAATCCCTCGAGTAAAATATGTAAAAGGGCCCCCAACATTTTAGTTTTCCCAAAACTAAATTGCTTTTACTTTAGAAAGTCATTTTCATAAGTGAAAACTTTTGAAATGCTTGGTATTTTCTTTAATTTCTTTTTTCTTGTTCTTATTTTTGAATCTCTAGTTTTATTTAATTTTTTGTCAACCATAGAGTAATTGAATGAAAATTATTTTTAACTCTGTCACGGCTTCAGCTTATAGTAGAAAACTGTTACAACCCTAGACTATTTACATTTCGTTTGCATTGGCCTCGTCCTGGCTTCCACCTTGCGCTCGATAGCGATATTTTGTGTTGTTGTTGTTGAGATCCAAACCTTTCGACCTACCAGGAAGGTGTGAAAGCCCCAGGCCGTCCGGCTCGTCCAGAGGAAAAGTAACTGTTTGGACCACCCAATTTAGACAAAAATCCACCCAATTTAGACAGGAACCCAGTGGGGGAGGCATCCACAGGGACCGTCTCCTCCTTCCCCTACCACCAACCTCTCGGAAGGACTTTCGGACCCAGATGTTTAACGTGATCGTACTCCGCGTGAACACAGTGGCAGTTTTGGCAGCGGAGGGAATCGAACCCTGGCCTACCGAGTGCAATTCCCGCGCGCTAACCACTGGGCGGCTATATTTTGTGTTGTTGTTGATGAAACCCAGACCGTTCGACCTACCAGAAAGGTGTAAGGTAACTGTTTGGACGGTCGGGAAGTGCCACCCAATTTAGACCGGAACCCAGTGGGGGAGGCATCCACAGAGACCGTACCCTCCTTCCCCTACCACCAACCTCTCGGAAGGACTTTCGGACCCACATGTTTAACGTGATCGTACTCCGCATGAACACGGCGGCAGTGGCTGGAATCGAACCCGGGCCTACCGAGTGCAACTCCAGCGCGCTAACCAATGGGCTACCGCGCCCCTGGCTATATTTTGTGTAAAATTGTTTTCGTGTTTATCATAAAAATCAGTTTAATGAGCCATAAATAACTTATTACATATAGTTACAATGACAATAAATTACTTTTATTTTTCAATACAATTTTTGAGAGAAAATTTGTTTTGTTCTGTGCGCCTCAAACATCCCAACTCACTCTGGACTCCTATATTTTTGGGGTTCTTAAGCGTCTCTTAACCGCGTCCAATACTCGTTACACCACTGCATCCTTCCATTGTCCCGCCCTTGTCCCAAAATATCAATCCCTCCCTCTGGTCGACATTTCGTCTCATTTTGATCCATATATATTCTACTACGAAGCAACATGGAGCTCATGAAATTCGTAATTGAATCAAAAGACCGATTCCTATCTTGAAATCGAAAACAAAGCGGGAAATCAAATATGCTCCTCTGGTGGAAACGCGACCTCTCCAGCTTTATCTCGTATTCCACCCATCTCCGGCTAGGTGCACTTCGTCTTTCCTGTGCTCTCCTCCAGGCAAGGTGCTCGATTTTCTCCGAGAGGCAGCTGTTCTATAAAAGAACCAAAACTCAGGTGGAGGAATGACCAGAGTTAGAAATCCCCTGAATTTGAGATAAAAAGGGGGGTTATGTTTTGGGCGACCCCCTCCTCAGGAAGCGTATAATGCAGCAATGTTCCCTTCGGTTAAAGGGACAAAGATTTTGCGGGTTGGGGGTCCTTACCTATTTTTTTACCTCCTCCAGGACGATGTTTCCGGCGTTCTACGGTAGGACACCATCTGCTGAAGTTTCAAGGTACCTCTGTTTTGAAAATCTTTGGGGTCTGGAGTATAGAAACCCGCAGTATTTGTAGGTCTTCCTATGGAGTTTTTAGAAAGATATCTGGACTGCAAGGTTCCGCTGGACTTTCGTATACATGAATATGTTTGCGCTATTATTCAGATCCTTTTGGATCATCGTAATGAATAATTTGTATATAATATAAAAGTATCTACCACGATTCAGGTAATCATACATTTATGGAAAAACTTGGAATTCTCAAGGATTTGAAATTCATTTTAAAATTCCAGGAAAAACACGTAAACAATGTCTGAGAACCCATAGGAAGTTATTGTTTTGTTATCTTGAAAGATTCAAAATTTTTATTTATTCACATATACTAAGAGTGGCGACACGTCACGATTTCAAATACCAATTACTAATAAATGACAAATCTCACAGATCCAATAGTCATTTTATTTTAAAATCATCCTACAGACGTAAAAACAATAGCCAAAGCGCTTTCGAACATCTTCCATGTTCATCCTCAGTGGCAATACAATTAGAAACGATGCCAACGTGCTTAAATGCAATTCAATACTGTCAAGCAAAATTTGCATATCATGAAATTGTCAGTTATACAAAAAGGTGGATTATGAGTCAGATTATAATTTATACAAAGTTCAAAATCAAATACCTCTAAAAGATTTAAAGATATAGGATTTTTTAAAAACACAATATTTATAAATCAATGTAGCTATGCAAAGGCTTAATATGCAGGGAATCGAGAACGAGTCGCCAAGTATAATTTAGGACCTGAACAGGGTCAAAATTACAAATAGAAGAGCGATATAAATAAATAAAAAGGGATTCATATAGCAAGATCGAACGGGGGCTATTACAACTAACTAAAAGAAAAGTTTTTTCAAAAAAAAAAAAAGACGAAAATTACCCTTATTCACGAATTGGGCAAGGGCAGTCGTTAACTTACCATTTTTTATGTCTCTTGCATGTTCGGACAAATGGATACCAACCGTACGCTTAGTACAACCGATACAAAAGGTATAGATATTATCCGGAGAAAGAAGGGGAACAACGTACACCCCAACAAGATTTTTAAAGTTGATATTATCCTTAAATTG
The DNA here is from genome assembly GCA_951213105.1 of Amaurobius ferox. Classification (NCBI taxonomy): domain Eukaryota; kingdom Metazoa; phylum Arthropoda; class Arachnida; order Araneae; family Amaurobiidae; genus Amaurobius; species Amaurobius ferox. The sequence continues at coordinate 135,038,296 of OX578135.1, read as the reverse complement.
AATTATGCGATATTATTGATATATGCGATTATTGATATTATTGATATATGCGATTGAATTATGTGATTGAAATAAAGGAAGCCTTTTTAGATTTCTTCTAAAAAGGCTTCCTTTATCGCATATTTCAATCGCGCTTTTAATGTTAGTTCGACTATTATTTCTTTAAATAATGAAATTGATTTAATTTTTAAACTCGGTCAAGATGCCGGCTACTCTTATGAGTTTATCCATAATATTTACATTAAGATCCGCCAAAAGTTTTTACAACCCTTTTCTAGTCTTATTCCTATTAATGATCGTTTACAGTTTAAAGCTAGTTGTCCTTACCATTCTAAAATTTTTCGCCCCCTTATTAATTTTTGTACTGAATTTAAATTTAAACCCGCTCATTCAGCTGTTACCACTTTGTTCAATCGCATTCGAACTGATAGATTTAAGGATAATATTAACTTTAAAAATCTTGCTGGGGTGTATGTTGTACCCCTTCTTTCTCCGGATAATATCTATAAATTTTATATCGGTAGTGCTAAACGTACGGTTGGTTTCCGTTTGTCCGAACATACAAGAGACATACAAAATGATAAATTAACGATTGCCCCTGCCCAATTCGTGAATAAAGATAATTTTCGCCCTCTTCTAGAAAAAACTTTTATTTTAATTAGCTGTAATAGCCCCCGTTCGATCTTGCTATATGAATCCCTTTTTAACACTTTACAACAAAGTTGAAAAGTGTTTATGACTTTGTTCATTCTGTCTGTCTGTCTGTCCGTTATTAACACTTCACAACAAAGTTGAAAAGTGTTTATGACTTTGTTCATTCTGTCTGTCTGTCCGTTAGCACGATAACTGCCGTAAAAATGACTTAATCAAAATGAAATTTTAGTATGTTGTTCAGACGGTCTGTAGGACCTATGGGAATATAAATGAATAACATCACCCAATTAGTTTTGGATTGAACCCGGGTTGAAAAAATGAAATACATTGAGCCCTATGGGACCTAATTTTTCAAACATTTTTTAAGCGGATTTAAAATTCACAAATTGCTTCGAAAATTTTAGATAATAGTCAAATTGTTCCATAAAATATATAAAAAAAATTCAGCGAAATATATTCAATATTTTTTTAAATAAAAATTAAAATAATAATTACACATCGTATATGAAACGATCACGTGACCATGATATGAAACGATCACATGACCCACTTTAAAATGATATATGGCATCCATCTTGTTTCAAAATCGTGATTTTTTAAAGTTCTTTTTAATTCATATTGAGTGTTGTATCCGTCCTAAAATTACTTTATTTTTGCTTAAATTCTGTGCATCTACATACTAAAACAACACAATGACAATATATTTGAGTTTAAATTCTCATTCAAATTTGATTATTTCTACAACTAAGCCTATTTTTCACCTATGTAAAATGTAAACAGCAAAATATGTAGAATGAGTTGTATTAGAATTACTGTATTTCTTTAACACAAAATAATTCAGTCCATGGAGTCTGCATGGCTGATATGAATGAAATATTAATTGATTTTATAAACAGAAGGACGATTTTTTTCGATGAAGTTTTAAGCATAAAGTTTATGAATTGTAGCTCCATGGTCTTAATTTTTAAATAAAATAAATTATTATAGTATTGTGATGAATGAAATGGAGAAAGTTATGAATGAAATCCTGCTTTTATAGAGAGATCCAGGCGTGTTATTTTTTCTATGACGTCATTTGAATTTATTTCAGTTGTTTTCGATGAAGTTTTCAAATATAATAAATTATCGTAGTGTTATGATAGTTTTAAAAATATTGCCGTGGAATGTAATGCATTTTAGAGATATTTAAACCAGGCAATTTATATTTCAATGCCGTCATTTGAATGAAGTTCATTTTTCTCAATGAAGGTTTAAGTTTCCAAATATAATAAATCAATGTAGTATTGTGATAAGTTTTAAAATATTACCGAGGAATGTATTGCATTTTCGACTTTTTTAAATAAAATTGTATTGAAGTTGGAAAGTGTTTCATAATCAATGCTTTAAGCATGATTGATCTTTCTTGTTATTTATTTATATCGCTCTTCTATTTGTAATTTTGACCCTGTTCAGGTCCTAAGTTATGCTTGGCGACTCGTTCTCGATTCCCTGCATGTTAAGCCTTTGCATAGCGACATTAATTTATAAATATTGTGTTTTTAAAAAATCCTATATCTTTAAATCTTTTTGAAGTATTTTATTTTGAACTTTGTATAAGTTATAATCTGAATCATAATCCACCTTTTTGTATAACTGACAATTTCCTGATTATGCAAATTTTGCTTGACAGTATTGAATTGTATTGAAGCACGTTGGCATCGTTTCTAATTGTATTGCCACTGAGGATGAACGTGTAAGATGTTCGAAAGCGCTTTGGCTACTGTTTTTACGTCTGTAAGATGATTTTAAAATAAAATGACTATTGGATCTGTGAGATTTGTCATTTATTAGTAATTGGTATTTTATTTATTTATTTATTTTTACTTTCCTTGCATGCATAGTATAATGTGTATTCACTTTCCCTACATACATAGTATAGTCTATAGGAAAAGAATTGTGATGGGGTTGAAAATTCGAATTCGAGTTTTAAACGGAAGATTTATAAGCACTCTGAGCTCAAATCAAACGTTAAGGTGATGGCTGTGTATGTGGGTGTGTGTATGTTAGTGTGTGTGCGTGTATGTATGTTAGTGTGTGTATCCATGAGTCTGTGGAAGCCATATCTCGTGAATTAATGGATCGGTTCGAATGCAATTTAATACGATTATTACAATCTGTGAATATTGGAATTCCATTGATTTTAAACGCGATCGAATGTCCGGAAGATCTGTAAATTTTCGAATGAATTTATGAAAAAAGCATTAAAAAATTAAGACTTTTAATAATGTAAATTGAAATAACAATTTCATACTTAATTTATTATTAACAAATGAATGACACCCACTTTAGAACGCTAGCGTGAACCGTTTTCGAGATTTACACGTTTTCGGATAAATATATTGAAAGAGTTAAATTAATTTAAAAAATGGTAAGTATCATAAAATAAGTTGACCTTGGTGACAGATGTGTCGATTTCTTAAAAATCTCACCAAATTACCGAAATTGAAGCCTTATTACTGAAAAAACACCAAATTGGTGAAAATTCATTATCTTGGAAAATGAAGCTTTGCGGATGCTAGTTCTATTTCTGATTGTCAAGTTAAATTTGCGTGAAATGTTTGGCCTTTCGAATTCGTTTTATACGTTGTTATTAGGAAGAACACCAAATGTTAACGCTCAATAATTCAACGCTAAAAACATAGTACCGAGGATCTTGTACATTATTATATCGCTTTAAGGGTGAGCGTCAGTAAATTTTCTGCCCTATCCGCGCTTTGTTAACTTTCGCGGCACCCATATTTCGTCGAAATTCTGCTCAAACAGTTGCGAAATATTTTCTTATAGATAAAATGCTATGCTTAGATTATATTAATACTAAATTTAATACCCAATGAAACATAGAATATATGTTTTATTTTAATTTAAAATATTTTTGGTGCTGCCATCTGTTGTCGTAATTTAATTCATACCGATTATTTTTATTTTTTAATGAACATTTTTAAATATCTATTCCTTCTAATACAGTGTTAAATACAACAACAGATCATATATAATAATGCCACAATCACGGAAAGGTAATTTATTATTCTATAAATTTGATAAGGGATCTGAATGTACATCACTGAGGACTGCAGTTTTGTCTTCAAGTTCCTTTGCCTTCAAGTCCAAGTTCAATTACGTTTCCGTGATTATGGCATTATATATGATCTGTTGTTGTATTTAATAGCGTATTAGAAGGAATAGACATTTAAAAATGTTCATTAAAAAAAAGAGGAGTCGGTATGAATTAAATTACGACAACAGATGGCAGCACCAAAAATATTTTAAATTAAAATAAAACATATATTCTATGTTTCATTGGGTATTAAATTTAGTATTAATATAATCTAAGCATAGCATTTTATCTATAAGAAAATATTTCGCAACTGTTTGAGCAGAATTTCGGCGAAATATGTGTGCCGCGAAAGTTAACAAAGCGCGGATAGGGCAGAAAATTTACTGACGCTCACCCTTAAAGCAGTGCAGTCATTGCATTATGTAGAGAAAATAATTTGCTTCTCATATCAGATTTAATTTATTAATTTGTTTTTTATTGTTATACTGAAACCAATATATATATTTTTAATTTTGATTTCATGATTGTTTTAACAATAAGTTGGTCCATTTTCTCCCATTCGGTCCTATTACCAATGAATTTATTTTACTAAATAAAATGAAAATTCGACGTGCGTTTATATCTTAAGGTGAAATTTTCGTACATAGTAAAAGCAATAATTTTGAGCATTTAAACATTGAGGTCGCATTTGCCACCATTGCAATCTCTTCTGGGCAACTCCACTCCATTGCTTGGTTGAAGGGTTGATCTAATGGAGCTTACATTTTAACATAAGCGGGTGACCGGGGCCAAAATTTGGGGGAAGGGTGAAACAGGATTTAAAAGATAAAAAAAAAAAAAAATGCTTGAATCGTAATTCTCTACATTTTTTCTCTTTTTGTATATGTATTAGTATAACAGAAATAATAACAATAACTAGAAAATATTATGCACTTGCAGATATACTTTGTGCTATCTGGAAAATTAAAAAAAAAAAAAATATTGCTTGGTGCTTTAAATCCAACGCGGATACCACCCTACCTACTTTCCAGCTTTCCTAATATTTTTAATCACCGCTTTTATTATTCAGCAATTTATTGGATTTATATTCCGTAATTTTCTATGAATTTCTAATAAGAATTAATCCTAATGACTAACCTTTGGCTTTCAAACTGTTCAAATTTGGAAAAATAAATAAATAAATAAATAAATAAAATAAAATAAATAAGTAAAATGAAATAAAAATATTGATAATGTGTCCAATTCTTCCCGATTTGAAGACGTCCTGTAACTCGCAGTGGAGGAAAACAGTGTGACTGTTGAGCAATCCAACACCCTCTATATTCACCCTCTATAGAGGGTGTTGAGCAATCTCCCGAGAAATATTTTCTCCGCTTGCCGAACAGAAAAGGTTGTGCCGATAATGCCACAAAGGAGAATTTAAAAAATCGATCAAAATCTAAAACAATAAAAAGATGTTAAAAGCTGCCTAGCATATTTTTTCCATAGCATTGACTTCCAAACAATAAGGGAGCTCCTAACAGAAAAGCATTGGATTCTATTCGGAAGTGCAGTATTTTTTTCTCTTTTAGTGAGTTAGAGAAATATTTCAAAAATAAATGTACTGCAATTTTAGGAAGGGATTGTATCTCCGAATAAAATTTAATGGATATCTATTTGAGGGCTCCTGATGGTTTGGGGGGGGGGGGCTTAGACCCGGGACCCACCTGATACGACGGCGCTGGTGAGAGAGGGATTCAGTTGTGCCTTGAATTTACGTAATATGGAACCAAACCCCTTATCTTTTCCGCAGCCATCGGATATAAAATGTATGAATCCCCTTCTGTTATATGGGGGAGCTTCTTATATCACAATCGAAGTGGGGGGGGGAGGGAGGATCTGAAGTGCTTTCCCGCTAAGAAATTATTCGTCGTCTTCGAGAGCCAATTCTGCACGCTACTTTGATGCTCGATGGGCCGTGCATAAGAGAGACTCGCACGCTCTTAAACCACACACTTTGTGCGACGGAAGTTTATCCCCAATGATAGGGATTTTCAACTGCAGAACACCGGAATTAAATCAGTTTGGTTTTATAGAAAGAAAAGGAGGATTAACTACATCGAGAGCCTTGTGAAGAATCGCGTCAAATCAATCAAACCACACGTGAAATGTAGCCATAGCTTGTGATGAAGGCGGCAAGATATCAATCAGCTACGTGCGGCCTACCGTGGACGTATCTGGTTGAAGAGGGCGATAACTCGTTGACTGTATTTTGTTCTTTGTAATGCCTGAGTGCGGCAACGGTTTAAGCGTGAACAGTTAGAACAAGACGCATTTCAGGTACGGTACGCGAAAATGCACACCGTATCCCAAGTCGTGATATAAATAGTGGCGAACCAGTAGAATTCAGGTTTTGGGCCTGGGACGGCGGACTTAAGGCTGGCGAGTTTTAGAACGAGTAAAATTTTGAATTATAAATTACAGTACAAATTTATTTAAATTGAAAATAGAAAATACCCGAGATATAAAAATATTAAAGAAATAGGATGATTTTTAAAAGTTTTGGGGCAGAAATTATACAGGGTTCCCTCATAAGTCCATATGCACATCTTTAACTTACGATTAAAATGTTCCAAGAGCGGCAAATGCAGGGTTTACTGATAGGAAAGCGCCTATTCGCAATCACTTGAAGGAGTTTACATCGCCTCTAGCGGCGAATTGAAGTCAGAACTCCTATCTCGAAAACAAAGCAAGATGGGCGAAAATTTTCAATTACAAAGTTGTAGGACTTTCTCTATTTAGTATGTAAATACGTTGGTTTACACATATAACATGTATACAGACGATAAAAAACGATTTAAAAAAAAAAAATTATTGTTGTGTCTGTATCATTTGTCTCCCATTTTTATACAACAATTATTTTGTACTGCAAAAGGGATAATTTTAAATAAATTAAAATTAGCTTATTAGACGAACTACTATTTTTACATGATTATTTCTTCCCCATTTTCAGAAGAACGTCAGTATAACGAGACATTTGCACAATTATCGCTTCTCCTTGGCCTTATTCTTTATCGTCTACGTACTATAGGCAAACCACACATCATTCCATATAGGATAGGTCAGTTTCGTTGTAACTGGCGTAACAATCAATACAAGATTTGTGGATTCTTAATACTAGGAAACATTAACTAAAAATGACAAAGTAAAACGTTATGCTTTATTTATTACCTATGGCTATCATATAACACTGAAAGGTGTTATATGATAGCCATAGGTAATAATAGCCATAGGCAAAAAATTTCTTGCTTTGAATATATCTCTATAATTTCATTTTAAAATTATGCAATTAACGTAACGTAATTGGACAATATGTAATTGCTGATTCAATAAAAGTTAAATACTATCAAAACGTTAAAGCCAGAATGCTGTTTTTTGCTTATAAACAATACTAAATAACTAATAGACTAGATTCATACCTATTTATATTTTATTTATCAACCATCATTTCAAAAATTACAGTATCTTTTATAACTGACGTAACATGCTTCTGTAATTGATGTAACAGTATCAATTTCTTATGATGTCAGTTATATTTGTAGTGCATTGTTATTCCTCGATATTGTTATACGAAATCAAAAGGTTTTTACTAATACACATGGATATTTAATTATATTTTTAATTAAATCATAAATAGATTTTTAGCTGTCTAATTATGCATTTCTTCTAATTTATTTTTGGACAGAAATGAGACTTCTATGTGGAATTGACCTATACCAAATAGAGAACGCTCTATAACTTTATAATAGAATTTATCCGCTTATTTTCTATTTAAAAAAGTTATCTGTTTCGTTTTTCGAGATATATAAATTTTAACATCTCCGTTAGAGGTGCTGAAAACTGTCTTAATCGATTTCTATTAGTTGACCCCAATTTTGAAGCTCTAGAACACTTTAATCGAATGTTAAAGGGATCCATAAAGACTTATGAGGGAATCCTGCATAACAATATACTAACTTGCAGAAAAATGAGGTTGGAATTTCATAGAATATGTCACGAACAAATGTTAATAAGTTGCGTTTAAAATTTAAAGCACTGTTCAAATTTCTCTATCTGAAAAACATACTAATAAAATTCTTCATACTATTGCTCTACTCTGTTGATGGTTGACGCAGAGTTTTAAATTCAAATACAGTAGCCCCTCGTTATATCTCGCTTGTCGGGAGACATGGAAAAATGCGCGATATATCGGGCGATATTATTAAAATTATACTTTTATGAACATATGTAATAAAAATTTAGGAGCGAAAGTACAATAATAAAAAAGAATTACATAATAAAGACAGAGAAGTTCCATTTACCTTTTAATTTTATGTCCAAATGCACATACCACATTTAAATGTTGTACACACTTCATTCTCTTGCGAAGAAGGTACATACATACAATCTAATGTCAGTTACTTCGATTTTTCTTTCAGAACTTGCTTACCCGGAAAATATCAGTGAGCGAAAATGAATCAACTGCATCTCACGTATATGATTTGAGTCTTCTTCAATATCTTTGAGTTTGACATCATTTAAAACTTTCAGCCAGCATTTGGAAATAGTTTCCGATTTAACAGCGGACCACGCCTTTTGAGAAATGCACATGGCATCTTTTAAGTTCACACTTTTCATTGCCTCAGGCAGTGCCGTTCTTCAGCGAACAATGGTTTTCTTTTTTTGAACATGGCGATTATTGTTTGGTTCATTAGTTGAAGAAAACTTGTGTTTAGTGGCAAAAACATAGCTTTGATATTTCCATCTGATGGCATAAGTTTTTCTTCACCGGGATGAGCACTGCATTAATCTATTAGTAGCACGGCCTTTTCTTCCAAACCCTTATTTCTTAGATGAAGACGAACTGATGGGATGAAATTATAAAAAAAAAAAAAAAAAAAAAAAAATTGAATAAGGTTTGTGTTATCTAAGCGTTTCTTGAACTTTTGTATACCACTGGCAGATTCTCCCTATTCACATTTTTCAAAACTCTAGGGTTTTTGCTGTTTCCCACAAGGAACATCTTCAACTTATGGCTTCCTGCTTTATTTGCTGCAAAAAAAAAAAGTGTTACCCTGTCTTTTTGCTTTTTGTATCCAGAATTAGTCGTGCTTTTTCTTAGAAATCCTGTGTTATGTTTAACAATAACTTCTAGTATAGCGCAGCTTCATCAGCATTGTATATCAGAAAAAAATTGGGAGACATAACAGAAGCGCAATATATCCGAATGCGCGATATATCGCGCATTCGGATATATATCGCGCCTCAATATATATATTGAGGCGCGATATAACGAGGGGCTACTGTAATACATTTCTGTAATTTTAGGTGCACCAAATAGATGCATAGATATATTAGCATAATCAATATTTTGAATGTGGCCACTGACCAATATCATTCAGATGTCCAATTAAATATTTTAAGTTGGGGCACCTATATTTCAAAGGGGTAAGGGCATGCTCTTAATCTTTATCTGTAATTTGATTTCCTGTTAGTATGTTAAAAGAAGCAGGGGCAAAATTTTGAAGTTTTACTAAACTTTTGAAAGCGAAAAAATTGGCTGTCAAGCATGCGGGTATACAATTTTTCTAAGGAGATCTAAACAAGGTGTGATTGAATGTTTTCTTTTTTAATTATAAATTTTGATTCATCAAGTTTCAGTGATGTTGGCTGTCTATATGAATTGGAGAGAAACTTTTGGGTTATAAAGTTTTTTTGCAGGTGGAGAAGAAAATATATATTTCTGTTTGCTATCATCTTCGATTTTTTCAAAATTTTTCATGATGTGATGACTATTACCGTGTTTTTAAATTGAATAAAATAACGGGTATTATTATTATTATTTTCATTTTATTATTTTCCTTAAGTCTACGCAAAGAGAAAGCTTTGTGATGGGATAAAAGATTAACTGGAGGTCGGTTTCACTCGAATTTCTCATACCAGGATCGAGGGAAATTATCTAGTATTTATTATAGTTTATCCCAGCAGTACATTATATATTTCTGTTTGCTATCATCTTCGATTTTTTCAAAATTTTTCATGATGTGATGACTATTACAGTGTTTTTAAATTGAATAAAATAACGGGTATTATTATTATTATTATTTTCATTTTATTATTTTCCTTAAGTCTACGCAAAGAGAAAGCTTTGTGATGGGATAAAAGATTAACTGGAGGTCGGTTTCACTCGAATTTCTCATACCAGGATCGAGGGAAATTGTCAGTTAGTATTTATTAGTTTATCCCAGCAGTACATTATATATTTCTGTTTGCTACCATCTTCGATTTCTTCAAAATTTTTCATGATGTGATGACTATTACCGTGTTTTTAAATTGAATAAAATAACGGGTATTATTATTATTTTCCTTAAGTCTACGCAAAGAAAAAGCTTTGTGATGGGGTAAAAGGTTAACTGGAGGTCGGTTTCACTCGAATTTCTCATACCAGGATCCATTTTATAGTGGCTGCCCCCTCCCCATATTAAATTAATAATAATAATAATTGTAATATTGAAAGGTCTATATTTTTGGTCGATAACTTGGCAATGTATCGGGGGATAACATGCCCCCCCCCCCGAGGGGGCTCATGGCGTCACGAGCGCAAAATTTTATCGCGACTATTTTCGCTACAATGATTGAAACTATTGAGTTTCGTGACCATTGAGCCATAAATAACCCCTTTCATGCGTGATTATGTCAAATTTTGGCCTATGCTGCCATGTTAAGAACATATAAAATTTCGAATAACTTCCGAAGTTTTCGCTCAAATTTAAAAAAATTCTATCCTAGTTTTAGATTTTTTTGGTAGCAAAGCTGAATATAAAGTTTCGTGAATATTTGTGGCAGCTATTGTGTACACAAGAAATTGACCACACACGGGGGGGCATTATTCAAGAAATTGACCACACACGGGGGGGGCATTATTCAAGAAATTGACCACACACGGGGGGGCATTATTCAAGAAATTGACCACACACGGGGGGGCATTATTCAAGAAATTGACCACACACGGGGGGCATTATTCAAGAAATTGACCACACACGGGGGGGCATTATTCAAGAAATTGACCACACACGGGGGGGCATTATTCAAGAAATTGACCACACACGGGGGGGCATTATTCAAGAAATTGACCACACACGGGGGGGCATTATTCAAGAAATTGACCACACACGGGGGGGCATTATTCAAGAAATTGACCACACACGGGGGGCATTATTCAAGAAATTGACCACACACGGGGGGGCATTATTCAAGAAATTGACCACACACGGGGGGGCATTATTCAAGAAATTGACCACACACGGGGGGGCATTATTCAAGAAATTGACCACACACGGGGGGGCATTATTCAAGAAATTGACCACACACGGGGGGGCATTATTCAAGAAATTGACCACACACGGGGGGGCATTATTCAAGAAATTGACCACACACGGGGGGGCATTATTCAAGAAATTGACCACACACGGGGGGCATTATTCAAGAAATTGACCACACACGGGGGGGCATTATTCAAGAAATTGACCACACACGGGGGGGCATTATTCAAAAAATCTGATGTGGGCAGCACATGACTTTCCTTATATAATGCAATGAATTTACTACTTTTACAGTTAAAAAAATGTTATTCTTATAGTAGATACTTATATTCTTTCCAAGATATTGAATTTTCTTCAATGAGTCGTCATTTTCATTGATTTAGCGTCATTTTTATCCATTTGGCGAGTTTTTCGATAATTTAGCAACATTGAAAAAATCGCTAAGTTGGCGACATTCCACAAAATTCGTCACCAAAATCTCGCCGCGTTATGGACGGAGAAGTAGCTATTCTTACAGCAGATAAATGACTATTGGCGTTCAAATACAAAAGTATTACTCAAAGCATCTTTTCTCGTGAATGGAACGAGCGAGATCCACGAGAATGATGTCACAAATTTATCGCATGGTATTACATATGATAAGTGCACATGTTTCTCAATAGGAAATATTTTTCTTTTTAATTTTATATGATTTTTTGATAATTTTTTTGAAAAATGTGCAATATCTTGAAAACTTTTCATGTTAGCGTTCTAAAATTTATGTCAAGTGTTTTCTAATGAAAAATTACACAAGAAATGTCTATTTGCGTAACTTTATTAGAGGTTTTGATTTTTTGACAATTTTTTCAAAATTTCACTCGAAAATTTAGGGGAGTTCTAAACATTCGATTGCGTATGAAAACAATAGGCTTCAAGTGTTTACGGATTGTAATTTTTTTACCAAATTTCGTTCGAATCGCACTACGCAAGCCACATCTACAGCTTTGTCCGTATAAAGGGTCTCCCTGGAACAGTTCAAGTCGATCTTGAAGAGAGCTGCAATGATGGAAGGGCAGTTAAAGAGGTGCTCGGGATCAAGCTGCATACCCGGACAGTGCCTGCATTCAGGGTATGATCTTGACCCATCTGGCAAAATCTTCATGCCTCTGAGGTGCATCGTCCTCAGTCTGGCAATTGTTGTTGTTACTTCTCTGTCGCAGTTAAGCTCGGGAACGGATGATTTTCGTCGGGTGTTAGCGCAGAGCTTTTGTTTTGCAACGGCATTGGCGTCGGAAGATGTTGCATCAGGGGGCTGGTTCGATGGTCCTCGCCTCCTTGGCCAGAGAGTCGCCCTCTTCGTTCCCCTTGATGTCGACGTGTGCCGGGATCCATTGAAGGGTGCATAGCTTCTTCTTTGCCTCTATTAAGGACAGGAGGGTATTGATCTTTTGGGCGAGGTTTGTTTTTCCTTTTTGAAGGGCCTGGAGAGCAGATTTGGAATCAGTGAAGATTACTATGCCGTCGGAGGGGTTGAGTGTTGTCCAAGTGAGGTAAATGCTCAGAGCCTCCCTGATTGCGACGAGTTCGCTTGTGAAGTTGGAAGCGATTTTTCCTGCTGGGAATTTGTGTTTTGAAATTGAGCCATCAGGGTAAGTTATAAAGACTCCGGATCCTCCTCTATCGCAGTCAGAGTTCGAAGAGCCATCGGTGTAGGCGGTGACCAAGTGTGTTTTTAGAATCTTGGCGATTGTTTCTTTTTTGGTGCAGGGTTCGAGAAGATCCAGGTTTATCTTCACAGAGGAGGGCGGTTTGACCGGGAAGCGTGGTTCTTGAAAAATGTCAAGACACATGTGCTGAAGGTTGATGTCCAGCCTGATATTTTTGTCGTATTGGAGCGTAGAGGATCTTTTAAGCCTGGTTTTTTTCGACCAGTTCCTGAAGGTGACGCTTGAGATATGTTGTTCGTGACTGCTCCTGATATTGTTTGTGAATTTCACTGTGGCGAACTTTCTCCTGTTTTCCAATGGGGGTAGGCCACATTCAATTTCAGCTTTTAAATTATTTGTCGAGGAGACAGCTCCAATGATAGTTTTGGAAGCTCTGTATTGGACGAAGTCGATTTTCGAGGATGAAGGTGCCGAAGCCCAAATTGGTGCTGCGTATTCTCGAAATGGTCTGATGAGTGTCGTGTAAGTATTTAGTAGTGTCTTTGGTTTGGAACCCCATGAAGAGCCGCAAAGTTTCCTCAGGATGCTGAGTTTTTTCAGAGCTCTCTGTGAAACTGTTTCAATATGCTTAGTAAATCTCAGTTCCGCATCGAGTGTGAGACCAAGATATTTGGGGTGCGTGACTTGTTCGACGGTAGTATTGTGGATCCTAATGTTAGGGTGGTGAGCCTGGCTGTTTCTTCTGTCTGTGGAGAAGACACAAGATTTGGATTTGTCTGGGTTAATAAGGAGCTTAAGGTCTTCAGCCCAGGTTTCGATGCCAAGCAGGTTGATGCTCATGGCGTTTTCAGAGACTGAGATATCGGAGTGTGTATGCCAGATAGCAATGTCGTCTGCGTAGCGGGCAATTTTTGCTCCATTGCTAATGTGACTATGGATGGTGTTCATGTACAGGAGGAAGAGCAGAGGGCTGAGAACCGATCCCTGTGGGACACCAGCCCACAATCTGTGCATCTTGGAATAATTTCCATTTACTCGCACAACAAATTTCCTATGTCTGAGGAAGTCGTTTATCCAGAGCAAAGAGTTGCCCTTGATGCCAATGCTGTGTATAATCTCGATGAGTCTCTGCCTCCAGACTCGATCGAACGCTGCGGAGAGGTCAAGGAAGACAGCGGCAGTCTTTTTGTGGGGTTTTTCTTGAAGTCCATCGATGATGGATTGGACCAGGTAAAATAGCTGATCTACTGAACTGTGTCCGGCTCTAAATGCTGTTTGGTAGAAGTGTAAAATATTACGGTCGATGAGCCAGTTCATAATTCTTGTGTGGATGATTTTTATTTTCTTTATATACATAGTATAACGTATAAGGAAAGTATTGTGATGGGGTCGAAAATTCGAATTCGAGTTTTCGACGGGAGAGCACGTTTCAAGCATCCCTGATCACGAAACGGACATTTTTGAAGTGATGTGTGTGTGTGTGTGTGTGTATGTCAGTGAGTCTGTGGAGACGATATCTCACGAACGAATGGAGCAATTTGAATGAAATTTGGTACAAAAATTACAATCCGTGAATACTGGAAGCCTATTGTTTTAAAGCACAATCGAGTGTTCAGACCCCCCCTAAATTTTCGAGTAAAATTTTGAAAAAATCATAAAAATCAAAACCTTTAATGAAGTTATGCGAATAGACATTTCTTGTGTAATTTTTCCTTAGAAAACGATTGACATAAACTTTAGAACGCTAGCATGAACCGTTCTTGAGATATTGCAATTTTTCAAATAAATGTATCAAAAAATCCCATAAATTAAAAACAAGAAAGATCAATCATGCATAAGCATTGATTATGAAACACATTCCAACTGAAATGCAATTTCATTTAAAAATTTCTAAAATGTGATACATTCAGTGGTGATATCTTTTACATTATCACAGTACTACAGTAATTTATTTTACTTAAATATTTAAAACTGTACCGAAATATAAATCATCTGATTCTCTATGCAAAATCAATGAATATTTCATTCATATAACTTGTATTCCAGACTCCAGAGCTAAATAATTTTGTGTGAAAAAAAATTGATCATTTAAAATCACAACTATTGTAATTGCATAGGCACGGAATTTAGAAACACAGATAATACACTGATACACAGATAATATATGTGTGTGTGTATGTATTCAAAGTATTGGAATCGTGCCGAAGATCGGAACTCGAATTTTCGAAGGATCTACACGTTTTGGGACTTCTAGAACACGAAAAAACTATTTTTAGGAAGACGTCTGTGTGTGTAAGGGTGTATCTGTGTATGTTTCTGTGTGTCTGTGAGGATATTACATCCACTCCAATTGAAAAACTAATGGACCGAATTTCATAAAATTTGGTAGGTATGTTTTTTGTGGAAAATCCTGATGTTCATTAGATTATAGTACGATTCGTAATAAAAGAATCTGCCTTCTTTGCGAAATGACCTGCAGAAATTGCCTTTATCCACCCTAGCTAAAAACTAATGGAACAAAATTTGGTGTATAATATTTCAATAATCTACAAGTGATTTATATACCAAATTTAACAAAATTTGGTATATAAATCATTTGTAGGTTATTCTAGTACGATTCGGGAAAAAGGAACGGGCTATTTTTGCGAAATGACCCCTCAAAAATCATTAAATATAAAAATAAAAGACTACGTCTGCTCAATTATATCAATTAAATTCCTATTTTATACGTGGTTTTTGACAACAAAAAGAATAAGATTAACCCCATTACTCTAGGACTAACCGTTCTTGAGATATTCCAGTTTTTTCGCGTTTTCGCTACGACACCTTTGACAATAAGTCCAGCTATCAAATGAGAACCAAATTTAAGTTTAACGTGCCAATTCAATGTCATTTAAAATACTTATGGCTGCTATTTTGTGTAGATAAACTCAAATTATTATTGAAGAAATAAAGAGTGCGTGAATATGAGTCTGCAGGGAAAGACATGTGCTGCCCACATCAGAATTTTTAACAATATTATAACAATGATTTATAGAAATGAACGGGGATTATTTGCAGGCTATTTCGAAAAAAATGTAGGATCTATATTTAAAGATCCACCAAATTTTTGTAGAATAAAATGTTCAACAAATTGAAGCTGTGTACCAAATTTTAACTCTAGGACGTAGGAAAGTGCATTAAAAATGTCATCAAATAAGTATATCATGAACAGTTATATAAAATTAAAAAAAAATTTGAAAAATTGTTATCTACCAAATTTATTTTAAAATATGAAGCCTCTCTCATATACAAAATGAAAAAAATTTCATTTTGATAAAGTCATTTTTACGGCAGTTATCGTGCTAACGGACAGACAGACAGACAGACAGACAGAACGAACAAAGTCATAAACACTTTTCAACTATGGGATAAATTGGGTGACATCATTCTCGTGGATCTAGCTCGTTCCATTTATGAGAAAAGTTACTTTGAGTAATACTGTATTTGAACTCCAATAGTCGTTTATCTGCTATAAGAATAACTTATTTCTCCGTCCATAACGCTTGGCGTGATTTTGGCGACCAATTTTGCGGAATATCGCCAACTTGGCGATTTTTTTAAATGTTGCCAAATTAACAAAAATCTCGCCAAATGGATAAAAATGACGTTAAATCAATAAAAATGACGACTAATTGATGAAAATTCAATATCTTGGTAGTAATTCAGTATCTACTATAAGAATAACCCTTTTTTTTTTTTACTGTAAGAGTAGTAAATTCAGTGCATTATATAAGAAAAGTCATGTGCTGCCCACATCAGATTATTTTTTAATCAGAAATGAAAAAATTGAAATAGATAAATGAGGGTCTTTATTATCAAGAAAGTGGATACGTTGTAAGTGCTAATAACTGGGGGAAAAGGCACAATATTTTACGGAGTTACTACGAGCCGTTCTTGAGATATTAGAAATTTGATTTTTTGACAGTGATATCTTTCGGAAAAATTAGGCGATAATCAATTAATTGGATATGCTCATTTTATATGACGAGGACAGAAGGCCTATTGATTTCCTATAAGATTGGGTTACAAGAAAATTCTACTTTAGGCTATTGTTTATTTATAATATTGTAACATGATATCTTCAGGTAAAGCATGGATACACGTCAGATTATATTTTAAATTATAGTTGCTATGAAAGTGCACAATATCACGGGGAATGGACCACATTACCCCTCACATCCACAAGATCTTGGCGACACATTTGGCGAATAATTTCTCGACACATTAAGCAAAATGCTGGCTGCCAGCTGAGCGGCTTCTGTCAAAATGTCGCCAAATTGACAAAAATGACGATAAATCAACAAAAATGACGCCAGATAGAAGTAAATTAGTAAGGAAGTAACTACAGGCCTATTACCATTCTTTCCCCTTTTTCAAAAGTTTTTGAATGTGTTATGCATGAAAGGATCTTTTCCCAAATTAAGCAATGGATTTCTCCGTACCAGCATGGGTTTATGCCAAGACGATCAACTGTAACTAATTTAGCTTGTCTTACCAGTGATATTGTTGATGCTATTAAAACCAAGAGACAACTTGATGTTATTTATACTGACTTTAGTAAAGCTTTTGATCACATCGATCTGGGGTTATTAACCCGTAAACTGATTACTAGCGGTTTTAGTGTTGATTTGTCGACTTGGTTATACTCTTATATTTCAGATAGACTGTATTCTGTAAAGTACTGTAAAGTACTGTGGTGTAAACTCTAGACTATACAGTAATTCCTCTGGTGTTCTTCAGGGTTCTAATCTGGGCCCACTCCTTTTTTTAAATTTTATTAATGAAATTCCCCGGATTTTTAAAGCAGCTAAATGTCTTATGTTTGCAGACGATTTGAAGCTTTATATGAAAATCAACTCATTAACTGATTGTGAACTGATGTAGAGAGATCTAGATGAACTGTATAACTGGTTTGTACTAAATAAACTCCATTTAAATATTTCTAAATGCTATGTTATGAGCATTGCTAGGATCCATAATATTCTTAATTACAATTTATCTATTATTATTATTATTATTATTATATATATACTAATTGCCAAGTGTCCGTCTGTCTGTCTGTCCGTCTGTCTGTCTGTCTGTCCGTCTGTCTGTCACGCTTTTTTTAGGCACTTCCCGAATAGATAGAGACTTGCAATTTGGTACACGGCTCGGTCGTTCGATAAAACCCCCTGGAAAAATCGAATTTTTCGAAAACGTTCTATAGAGGGGGTGCCCGACACCAAAACGTTCGAAAAGTGAAATGACAGGAAAGTATGCTTTGCGAAGAGATAGAGACTTCAAATTTGGTGTATGGGTAAATCGTTCGAAAGGAAGAAAGTGTGCAATTTCAGATTTCCAATATTTTCTACTTAAGGGGGGGTGCAGCACACCAAAACGTTCGAAAAGTGAAATGATAGGAGAGCATGCTTTGCGAAGAGGTAGAGACTTCAAATTTGGTGTATGGGTAAATCGTTCGAAAGGCAGAAAGTGTGCATTTTCAGATTTCCAATATTTTCTACTCAAGGGGGTGCCGCACACCAAAACGTTCGAAAAGTGAAATGATAGGAAAGCCTGCTTTGCGATAAGATAGGGACTTCAAATTTGGTATATAGGTAAACCGTTAGAAAGGAAGAAAGTGTGTAATTTCAGATTTCCAATATTTCCTACTTAAGGGGGTGTCGCACACAAAAATGTTCGATTTTCCGAATAAATGAGAAACGGCCCCTTTAAAATTTGATAGAGGCTCAAAATTTTAAATATAGACTAATCATTTGATGAAAACACCCAAAACGAATATAATTTTTCAAAAATGTTCGTTTAAGGGGGTTCTCCAGAGGAAAACGTTCGAAATGTGAATTGATAAAAAAAAAACATGCTTCGAAATAAGATACAGACTTCAAATTTGGTGTACAGGTAGATAGTTCGAAAGGAAGAACATGTGCAATTTCAGTTTTCCGATATTTTGAACTTTTGGCGGTGCCTCAAATCTAAATGTTCGATTTGTCGAATAAATAAGAAACGCGAATTATTAAAAAATTTACATTATTCAGGGGTTGCTTAATGTGGGGTTGCTTAATACCCGTTGATTTTCAACGGGTATGCGGCTAGTATATACTAATTGCCAAGTGTCCGTCTGTCTGTCTGTCCGTCTGTCTGTCTATCCGTCTGTCAGTCACGCTTTTTTTAGGTACTTCCCGAATAGATAGAGACTTGCAATTTGGTACACGGCTCGGTCGTTCGATAAAACCCCCTGGAAAAATCGAATTTTTCGAAAACGTTCTATAGAGGGGGTGCCTCACACCAAAACGTTCGAAAAGTGAAATGACAGGAAAGCATGCTTTGCGATGAGATAGAGACTTCAAATTTGGTGTATGGGTAAATCGTTCGAAAGGAAGAAAGTGTGCGATTTCAGATTTCCAATATTTTCTACTTAAGGGGGGGGGGGGGTGCAGCACACCAAAACGTTCGAAAAGTGAAATCATAGGAGAGCATGCTTTGCGATGAGGTAGAGACTTCAAATTTGGTGTATGGGTAAATCGTTCGAAAGGCAGAAAGTGTGCATTTTCAGATTTCCAATATTTTCTACTCAAGGGGGTGCCGCACACCAAAACGTTCGAAAAGTGAAATGATAGGAAAGCCTGCTTTGCGATAAGATAGGGACTTCAAATTTGGTATATAGGTAAACCGTTAGAAAGGAAGAAAGTGTGTAAATTCAGATTTCCAATATTTCCTGGGGGTGTCGCACACAAAAATGTTCGATTTTCCGAATAAAGGGGTTTTCCAGAGGAAAACGTTGGAAATGTGAATTGATAAAAAAAAAACATGCTTCGAAATAAGATACAGACTTCAAATTTGGTGTACAGGTAGATAGTTCGAAAGGAAGAACATGTGCTATTTCAGTTTTCCGATATTTTGAACTTTTGGGGGTGCCTCAAAACTAAATGTTCGATTTGTCGAATAAATAAGAAATGCGAATTATTAAAAAATTTACGTTATTCAGGGGTTGCTTAATGTGGGGCCGTTGATTTTCAACGGGTATGCGGCTAGTATATACTAATTGCCAAGTGTCCGTCTGTCTGTCTGTCTGTCTGTCCGTCTGTCTGTCTGTCCGTCTGTCTGTCACGCCTTTTTTAGGCACTTCCCGAATAGATAGAGACTTGCAATTTGGTACACGGCTCGGTCGTTCGATAAAACCCCCTGGAAAAATCGAATTTTTCGAAAACGTTCCATAGAGGGGGTGCCCCACACCAAAACGTTCGATAAGTGAAATGACGGGAAAGCATGCTTCGCGATGAGATAGAGACTTCAAATTTGGTATATGGGTAAATCACTCGAAAGGAAGAAAGTGTGCAATTTCATATTTCCAATATTTTCTACTTAAGGGGGGGTGCAGCACACCAAAACGTTCGAAAAGTGAAATGATGCGATGAGTGCTTTGCGATGAGGTAGAGACTTCAAATTTGGTGTATGGGTAAACCGTTCGAAAGGAAGAAAGTGTGTAATTTCAGATTTCCAATATTTCCTACTTAAGGCGGTGCCGCACACCAAAACGTTCGAAAAGTGAAATGATAGGAAAGCCTGCTTTGCGATAAGATAGGGACTTCAAATTTGGTATATAGGTAAACCGTTCGAAAGGAAGAAAGTGTGTAATTTCAGATTTCCAATATTTTCTACTTAAGGGGGTGTCGCACACAAAAATGTTCGATTTTCCGAATAAATGAGAAACGGCCCCTTTAAAATTTGATAGAGGCTCAAAATTTGATAGAGGCCACATGATTTCATATATAGACTAATCATTTGATGAAAACACCCAAAACGAATATAATTTTTCAAAAATGTTCGTTTAAGGGGGTTCTCCAGAGGAAAACGTTCGAAATGTGAATTGATAAAAAAAAACATGCTTCGAAATAAGATACAGACTTCAAATTTGGTGTACAGGTAGATAGTTCGAAAGGAAGAACATGTGCAATTTCAGTTTTCCGATATTTTGAACTTTTGGCGGTGCCTCAAATCTAAATGTTCGATTTGTCGAATAAATAAGAAACGCGAATTATTAAAAAATTTACATTATTCAGGGGTTGCTTAATGTGGGGTTGCTTAATACCCGTTGATTTTCAACGGGTATGCGGCTAGTATATACTAATTGCCAAGTGTCCGTCTGTCTGTCTGTCCGTCTGTCTGTCACGCTTTTTTTAGGCACTTCCCGAATAGATAGAGACTTGCAATTTGGTACACGGCTCGGTCGTTCGATAAAACCCCTTGGAAAAATCGAATTTTTCGAAAACGTTCTACAGAGGGGGTGCCCCACACCAAAACGTTCGAAAAGTGAAATGACGGGAAAGCATGCTTTGCGATGAGATAGAGACTTCAAATTTGGTATATGGGTAAATCACTCGAAAGGAAGAAAGTGTGCAATTTCAGATTTCCAATATTTTATCCTTAAGGGGGGGTGCAGCACACCAAAACGTTCGAAAAGTGATATGATAGGAGAGCATGCTTTGCGATGAGATAGAGACTTCAAATTTGGAGTATGGGTAAACCGTTTGAAACAAAGAAAGTGTGGAATTTCAGATTTCCAATATTTTCTACTCAAGGGGGTGCCGCACACCAAAACGTTCGAAAAGTGAAATGATAGTAAAACATGCTTTGCGATGAGATAGAGACTTGCAATTTGGTACACGGCTCGGTCGTTCGATAAAACCCCTTGGAAAAATCGAATTTTTCGAAAACGTTCTACAGAGGGGGTGCCCCACACCAAAACGTTCGAAAAGTGAAATGACGGGAAAGCATGCTTTGCGATGAGATAGAGACTTCAAATTTGGTATATGGGTAAATCACTCGAAAGGAAGAAAGTGTGCAATTTCAGATTTCCAATATTTTATCCTTAAGGGGGGGTGCAGCACACCAAAACGTTCGAAAAGTGATATGATAGGAGAGCATGCTTTGCGATGAGATAGAGACTTCAAATTTGGAGTATGGGTAAACCGTTTGAAACAAAGAAAGTGTGGAATTTCAGATTTCCAATATTTTCTACTCAAGGGGGTGCCGCACACCAAAACGTTCGAAAAGTGAAATGATAGGAAAGCATGCTTTGCGATAAGATAGAGACTTCAAATTCGGTGTATGGGTAAATCGTTCGAAGGGAAGAAAGTGTGCAATTTCAGATTTCCAATATTTTCTACTTAAGGGGGCGTCGCACACCAAAACGTTCGATTTACCGAATAAATGAGAAAATACGCCTTTAAAATTTGATAGAGGCTTAACATTTAGTATATGGGCTAATAATTTGACGAAAACGCCCAAGACGAATACAGTTTTTCAAAAATGTTCGTTTAAGGGGGTGCTCCAGAGTAAAAGGTTCGAAAAGTCAATTGATAAAAAAAACCATGCTTTGGAATAAGAAAGAGATATCAGATTTGGTGTAAGGATAGATAGTTTGAAAGGGCGAAAGTGTACAATTTCAGTTTACCAATATTTTCTACTTTAGGGGGTGCCGCACACCAAAATGTTCGATTTTCGGAATAAAGGAGAAACGCTCCTTTAAAAACGTGATAGAGGCTTTATATTTGGTATATGGGCCAAACATCTCATAGAAAGCACAAAAAGAATAGAGTTTTTAAAAAATGTATAGTTAAAGGTGTGGGTACTCCACACAAAAGCATTCGAAAGATGAAATGCTAGAAAAGCATGCTTCACGATGAGATAGAGACTTCAAATTCGGTGTACGGGTAAAAAGTTGGAAAGGAAGAAAGTGTGCAATTTCAGTCTTCCAACATTTGCTATTGTAGGGGGTGCCGATATCTCTCTATCTATTCGTTCGAAACGTTCGAAAAGGGAATTGATAAAAAACCATGCTTCGAAATGAGATAGAGATGTCAAATTTGGTGTAAGGGTAGATAATTTGAAAGGAAGAAAGTGTGAAATTTCAGATTTCCCAATATTTGCTACTTTAAGGGGTGCGCACACTAATATGTTCGATTTTCTGAATAAATGAGGCACGCTTCCTTTTAAATGTGATAGAGGCTTGATATTTGGTATATGGGCCAATCATCTGATAAAAAACACAATATAAACAGAGGAAGAAGTGCGAAAATTTAGTTTTCCAATATTTTCTCCTTTAGGGGGTTCTGCACACCAAAATATTCGATTTGTCGAATAAATGTGAAACGCGAATTATTATAAAATTTACATTATTCAGGGATGGCTTATTGCGAGACCGTTGATTTTCAACGGGTATTCGGCTAGTATATACTAATTGCCAAGTGTCCGTCTGTCTGTCTGTCTGTCTGTCCGTTTGTCTGTCTGTCCGTCTGTCTGTCACGCCTTTTTTAGGCACTTCCCGAATAGATAGAGACTTGCAATTTGGTACACGGCTCGGTCGTTCGATAAAACCCCCTGGAAAAATCGAATTTTTCGAAAACGTTCTATAGAGGGGGTGCCCCACACCAAAACGTTCGAAAAGTGAAATGACGGGAAAGCATGCTTTGCGATGAGATAGAGACTTCAAATTTGGTATATGGGTAAATCACTCGAAAGGAAGAAAGTGTGCAATTTCAGATTTCCAATATTTTCTACTTAAGGGGGGGGGGGGGGGCAGCACACCAAAACGTTCGAAAAGTGAAATGATAGGAGAGCATGCTTTGCGATGAGATAGAGACTTCAAATTTGGTGTATGGATAAATCGTTAGAAAAAAAGAACGTGTGGAATTTCAGATTTTCAATATTTTCTACTTAAGGGGGTGCCGCACACCAAAACGTTCGAAAAGTGAAATGACGGGAAAGCATGCTTTGCGATGAGATAGAGACTTCAAATTTGGTATATGGGTAAATCACTCGAAAGGAAGAAAGTGTGCAATTTCAGATTTCCAATATTTTCTACTTAAGGGGGGGTGCAGCACACCAAAACGTTCGAAAAGTGAAATGATAGGAGAGCATAATTTGCGATGAGATAGAGACTTCAAGTTTGGTGTATGGGTAAATCGTTTGAAACAAAGAACGTGTGGAATTTCAGATTTCCAATATTTTCTACTTAAGGGGGTTCTGCACACTAAAATATTCGATTTGCCGAATAAATGTGAAACGCGAATTATTAAAAAATTACAATATTCAGGGGTTGCTTATTGCGAGAACGTTGATTTTCAACGGGTATTCGGATAGTATATACTAATTGCCAAGTGTCCGTCTGTCCGTCTGTCTGTCTGCCCGTCTGTCTGTCTGTCTGTCACGCTTTTTTCAGGCACTTCCCGAATAGATAGAGGCTTGCAATTTGGTACACGGCTCGGTCGTTCGATAAAACTCCCTGGAAAATTCGAATTTTTCGACAAAGTTCTATAGAGGGGATGCCCCACACCAAAACGTTCGAAATGTGAAATGATGAGAAAGCATCCTTTGCGATGAGATAGAGACTTCAAATTTTATGTATGGGTAAATCATTCGAAAGAAAGAAAGTGTGCAATTTCAGATTTCCAATATTTTCTACTTAAGGGGGTGCCGCACACCAAAACGTTCGAAAAGTGAAATGATAGTAAAACATGCTTTGCGATGAGATAGAGACTTCAAATTTGGTGTATGGGTAAATCATTCGAAAGAAAGAAAGTGTGCAATTTCAGATTTCCAATATTTTCTACTTAAGGGGGTGCCGCACACCAAAACGTTCGAAAAGTGAAATGATAGTAAAACATGCTTTGCGATGAGATAGAGACTTCAAATTTGGTGTATGGGTAAATCGTTCGAAAGGAAGAAAGTGTGCAATTTCAGATTACCAATATTTTCTATACTTAAGGGGGTGCCGCACACCAAAATGTTCGATGTACCGAATAAATGAGAAACGGCTCCTTTAAAATTTGATAGAAGCTTGAAATTAGGTATATGGACTAATCATTTGATGAAAACACCCAAGACGAATATAGTTTTTCAAAAACGTTCGTTTAAGGGGGGGGGGGGGGGTGCTCTAGGGGCAAACGTTCGAAAGGTGAATTGATAAGAAAACATACTGCGGGATGAGATAGAGATTTGAAATTTGGTGTACGGGTAGATAGTTTGGAAGGAAGAAAGTGTACAATTTCAGTTTTCCAATATTTTATACTTAAGGGTGTATTGCACACAAAAATATTCGATTTTCAGAATGAAGTAGAAATATCCCTTTTAGAACGTGATAGAGGCTTGATTTTTGGTATATGGGTGAATCATTTGATAGAAAACCCAAGAAGAATGGAGTTTTTCAAAAATAAATATTTAAGGGGGTGGGTACTCCACAGAAAAACATTCGAAAGGTGAAATGACAAAAAGTATACTTCGCGATGAGTTAGAGACTTCAAATTTGGTATACGGGTAGATAGTTTGAAAGGAAGAAAGTCTGCAATTTCAGTTTTCAAACATTTGCTATTGTAGGGGTGCCGCACACTAAAATGTTCGATTTCACGAACAACTGAAACACGCCTCCTTTAGAGTGTGATAGACGCTTGAAATGCAGTATATGGGCTAATCATTTATTAAAAAAACCCTAAGATTATTACGGTTTTGCAAAAATGATCATTTAAGGGGATGCAACACAGAAAAACGTAACAACGTTCGAAATATGAAGTGATAGAAAAACATGCTCTACAATAGGATAGAGACATCAAATTTTGTGTACTGGTAGATTGTTTCAAAGGAAGAAAGTGTGCAAATTCAAATTTCCAATATTGCCAATATGTTCGATTTTCGGAATAAATGCTTTTAAATGTGATAGATGCTTAATATTTGGTATATGGGCCAATCATCTGATAAAAAACACAACACGAACAGAGTTTTTTTTAAAAATGTTCATTTATGGGGGTGCTCCAAAGGAAAACGTTCGAAAGGGGAGATGATAAAATAGTATGCTTCGGGATGAGATAGAGACTTTAATTTGGTGTACTGGTAGAGAATTCGAAAGAACGACGTGCACAATTTAAATTTTCCAATATTTTCTTCTTTAGGGGGTTCTGCACACTAAAATATTCGATTTGCCGAATAAATGTGAAACACGAATTATTCAAAAATTTACATTATTCAGGGGTTGCTTATTGCGAGACCGTTGATTTTCAACGGGTATTCGGCTAATTATATTTTAAATAATTCATCTCTATCTCAATGTACTCATATTATTGATTTAGGTGTCACTTTCGATGATACTTTTAACTTTCAGAGACATATCGATAATATTATTAAAAGAGCCTACCAAAGACTTGGTTTCACCTTAAGACGATCTCGTGTTTTTGCCAGTTCTGATACGATTATTTGTATTTATAATACCCTTGTTAAACCAATTTTGGAATATTGTGCAATGATTTGAGACCCTGTTTACAATCTGCATTCTCAACGGATAGAAATCGTGCAAAATAAACGATTACGTACTATTGATTACAGATTGACTGGATATTATCCTTATGATATGCATACAAGGGAACTCAGACAGAAATATAGTTTAATGTCTCTTAAAAAAAAGAAGCTGGTCCTGCCTCTTGTTTTATTATAAGGTTTTAAATAATACTATTGATTGCCCTATTTTACTTTCTTGCCTGGAATTTCACATACCTGTCAATAATACCAGGAAAAAAACTCTTTTTCACAATACTACTGTTAAACACAACTACATTAAATGCTATTCTATCCATAAATTTGCTGATCTATATAATACCTCTTGTGCTGATTTGATATATTTAACTTGACTCCTGCCTGTTTTAAAAAAGCCTGTTTCAATGCGCTTGACATGTTTACTACTTAGTATTCTTGTATCCTATGTTCTGTACTTTTTAATTTCTTGTGTGGCTACTGTAACTGGATTTCATCTGTAGTTGCCACGTAAATTGAATAAAATAAAATAAAATAAAATAAAATAAAATTCAATAGCTTGGTAAATGAAGTTAAAATTCTCTGATAATACTCTTGACTCGAAGGAGTAATTTTCACTGTTTGTGGGACAGGTACGTTTCATTAGGAGGAGATCCTAGGGATTCCTAAATGAATTACGTTCCTCAAGGCAATACGTATAGTAATTATATTTCTATAGGGAGTCATATAATATTGATTGGGAGATGTGCGTGGATATTGCTGGAGGCAGACGAATGGGAGCGAATCTTTTACAACTTTGTGCACTCTGTATAATATTTTAATACACTTTTACATCTATAGCGTAATTCAAACTGTCATTTTACAGCGTACTACCACCATTGTTCCGGGAATTATATATTTGTTTCCCGTACAAAATAATGCTATGGAAAATTTACATTTCGAATATATTTTTACTTCGTGTTCTTATCATGTAAATTAAAAAAAAAAATCTAGTTCTAGTTTACACAGTAATCCAGTTCCAGTTAACATAATAATACATCCAATTTATGAAATTTCATAGCGGTACGCACATTCATTCTTAAATTATAGTGTTCATATCTCACAAAGCATTATAGTGCCCGTGTACTTATAGTGTTCATATCTCATATACCCCTAAATAGACGAATTCCTTTCCCAAAATGTTCGAGATGTGTTCAGGAGGTCTTAAAACGTGCTTTTCCGTCAAAATATCGCATTCGAAAATTTTCGGAAAGACAATACTTCTCCGGTATGAAAAAGCTAACAATATGAAAAAGTTAAAACCAAGTAGGGAAAGAAAATTGTGCAAGATTTCAAAGGTTTTTTTTATCGTAAGACGGAATAAATTCTCCTTTTGATTCTGAATTTATTCCATCCCCGGTCTTTCTTCGACGGGAAATTCCCTTAAAATTGGGGAAAATCTTCCAGGCGCAGAGTCGCATTCATTCTCTCACAATACCTTTCTCCCCATCACCTTCTAAGAGCGCATAACAATGCGCATTTTTATCCGCATCTTCTTTTAGCATCCATCCGTTCTGGAGTGGCTAACTTGTAAACCACAGGCCCAACCGTGTGTTATGGATGGGCCTTGGATGTTTTTCACGGTATTGGTCGCCATGAATGAACCAGGGGCCATTTTACGCCGGAAATTTTTATTTTATGGCTCCAGGACGTAATGCGATAGCGCGGTTTCATGCTCAGAAAAGACGATGAGAGCATGGGCGGTTCTAGGATTCCATATCTGAAAAGGTTTATGATCAAGTTATGGTTATAGTGATCGAAACCGAGTGTTAATTTAATGCCTGACTCGAGCATTCAGAGATTTTATGAAATGTCGCTTTTAAACATGGGCCTCTATTTATTATTTATTTATTTTTATTTTTTGCTATGCATTATGATTAAGAAAGCTGTTTTCGAGAAAGTTGGAACTTGGGTATTTATTTTTTATATCGGGCATGGGAATCTTCTTGGCTTGGGTCCAGATGATATCATTTTGATGGAATATCAGGCCGGATCTTATTTCCATGCATAATAAATTAAATTTTATAACTTTTATTTAACGACGTCTATAACGCCCATTTTTTTTTAATGAAATCAGCGATTTATGTAATATAGAATTATGATATTTAAATGACCTCTTCTGCAGAAATATCTATCGGTCGAAATTCAACCAAACTTAGCAAAAATATTCGTCTAAAGATGCGCAAGCTGTTTTTAGTTTAAGGGGACTGTGGACGTTGAATTTTTTTTTATTTATTTATTGACTTAGAAACGTGAAAATTTGTATAAATATTCCTCTTAACATTATACAATACCATTAAATTTTTTTTCAATTTTGTTATAATTTTGTATTTTTTTTTTAATTTAATTTTTTTTAACGAAAATTTGAAAATGCCTCTTGCGTGCCATTTATTCACATTTTTGATTCATTTTACAATATAATCACTCAAAAACGCATTATGAACAAATTTGGGTATTCATTTTTAAATCCCTTAGAAAGTTAATTTTTTAAAAATATTTTTCTGCATTAAAATTTTCATCATTTAATTAGGTTCTTATTCACTTTTAGTTACCTTAATAAAGTCCAATTATAAAATGCATACCCAGTTTCATTAAAAAGTATGAGAGGTGTCTTCTTGCCAAATTTCATGCACCTCCGACAAAAATTAAGACGCATGGAGCATTTTAAAAATGTAAAACCTTGAAAATTCCGTTTCGAAAAAAATGCACTCAACATTTTGCTTATGGGTGGGACAGCGTCCATCCCAAACGAAGAACCTCTCAAAAAGACAGCACATTGCACCTGCTGCAGCAGATGAAATGTTTCTGTCGGCGATTTCCATGGACGCCAATGCCTGCAAAGGGGGTCGAACTGTTTGGGATAGGGTATGTCAAATACCTGTCTTTTTGGGAGGTTCTTCGTTTGGGATGGACGCTGTTCCACCCGTAAGCAAATGTTAAATGCGTAAAATAATGTTATATATTAAAACATTTTTAGTCGATTTTTGCTCATTTCAACGTCCACCGTCCCCTCAAAGGATCATTACCAGGAACAGTGTCGCAGCAACTCTATTTGGCGCCTGGTAGTTTTACGGTGCTTGGTGCAAAGTAGGCGCCTCTTTTATGATGCATAAATGGAGATGTTAGATGGTGACTGATGCATAGATGGAGACATTGGCACCGAGCCTAGTGCGGATAAACTACTCGCATTGGCATTTGATGCGGATCTGAGCAAGGGGAATTTGGCTCTGAAGGTGGTAAAACGCACCATAAATGCGTGCTATAGATGTGTTGAAGACCCAGACCGTCCGACTCGTTACTATAGATGTGTGTAGTTTCGACATTTCGAGGTAAGTGAGCCAGAATTTTAAAGTGCTGTTAATAAATTCCATTCCAAGTTAATTTCCCAAGCACAGCAACATAATTGGCACTGTTATTGATAAAAACTCATTCAGCAATATGGGTCTTTTCTTATGAGAAAGAATAACACGAAACGCCACTGTTGGGTCTATAAATTCAAAAACTACCCATTCAAATTTGAATGGGCAATTACATTTCTATAGGAATGTAACGTTTTTCTTCCATCTCACTCTGTTTCCGAATTTGTTATCCTATTTCTTTTTTTTTTTAATTCTCCGCTTAGGGCGCTGGAAAAACTTTTATTCGATCGAGCATAATCACTTTACTTTAAAAAGCCCTAACGTGTAATGTAAATTTGAATGAGAAATTACATTTCTATAGGAATGTAATTTTTGTTTGGGGGGGAGGGGGGGAGAATAACTTGAGAACCGCAGCAGTTAGAAAGCCCAAATTTGGTATGTCGTTGTCTTTCATACGCATTTAAGTTCCATACATTTTAATAGATACATTTTTCATACATTTAATTTAAACAGGACAAATAATAAAAGGGAATGCTTTATAAAACTACATGTGTTGCTTCTGCTTGTCACGTTTTCTCTGCGCGCAGCGCAGCATTTTGCGTTTCGATTTATTTATTTATTAAAAATAATTCTTGAACATCCCCATTTCCCTGAGGGTATAAGGATAGATTATTACTGTGATGA
Source organism: Amaurobius ferox (assembly GCA_951213105.1). Taxonomy (NCBI): domain Eukaryota; kingdom Metazoa; phylum Arthropoda; class Arachnida; order Araneae; family Amaurobiidae; genus Amaurobius; species Amaurobius ferox. The sequence goes on along the minus strand of OX578135.1, from coordinate 135,008,142 downwards.
ACTTAACTATCGAAACATGGTACGCGTGCTATGAATTGAAATGCCCGCACTTTCATTAATCTTCGTCCTCATTGTGTAATTCCTCGCGTAAATATCCTGCGCCACAATAGGGCTCTCCAAAATTCTTTTATCCGCATTTGAGAGGGGCTATCGCCTTACATTCATCCCATAAAATTCGCTCGTAAAAGACTTCAGTGGCATTCAGCGGGGTCAAAATGGCGAAAAATATCAAGGGGCCCCCATCCGTAACAGACGATGGGTTCTGCGGCTTTCATGCCCGATTTACACTTGCAGGGCCCTCCAGAATGCAGCGCGATCTTTAGAATGCGGAATAAAAGGTGTTTAGCGCTTGGTTGTGTAGAGTGCATTGTGGATGTTCGATAGGGATTTTTTCCTGCCACGTAGGGATTTTTCATAGCCTGCAATACAGGCTGTGACGTACTTTTGATTGGATCGCTGTAAGGCTCCTATATAGACCTTAGGAGCCTTATATAGGAGTATATATAGGAGCCTTAGATCGCTGGGCACTAATATATTTGCTACTCCTGTGTTTTAATAGATTTGTTGCTTGTGCGCACTTATACACAGGATTTCCAAGAAAGTCCTTAATAAAGTACACCCAATAACTTTGTGAGGAAAGCTCTATTGGTAGAAAGGTGATCATGCTTCATCAAATAAAGATGTTTGCAACGCTCTTGAGGAGAATTAAAAAAGTTAGGGTAACGGACTCAGCAACAAGCAGAAAAAAGCCCATTATAAAGTTGTGGAGCATTGTCCAAAAGTAGAAATAGACATTAGGGACGCACGAAACGCGTATATGGAAGGCAATCTGTCGCACTTCACCGGATTCTGGATGCCTAACGACACATTGTAAATAATTAAAGCCCAATATTCTTTTCCGAATTCAAATATGCATCGTCACAGACGGAGATCAGTTTGAACAAACTACACTAAATTTCTGTGTATGTAAGTGTTGTCTCTTGCAGCATTCTTGAATAGGACAACCATTTGCATATAATCATGTTGAATCAAATAAATTCCTCCTGTAACTAATTTAGTGTTGATTCCTAATTATTAGATGATGCTATACAACATTGTGATTGATATTTTTCATCCATCTCACTTTGTTTCCGAGTTTGTTATCCTAATATTTTTATTTTTCCGCTTGAGGCGCTGGAATATCTGGGATTTTCAAAGAGCTTACACCATGAAGGTAAATCCCCCACTGGGTTCCGGTCAGAATTGGGTGGCACTTCCCGACCGTCCAAACAGTTACCTTACACCTTTCTGGTAGGTCGGACGGTCTGGGTTTCAACAACAACCATGAAGGTAAAAGTAAGGAGACTTCATATTAAGGAAACGCCAATATCTTTTGAGACAATAATTCAGGTGGCGTCGGGATAATATAAGTAGCTCTGCATTGTATGCATTTCTATGGCGAAAGGCCTAAAATATTTATTTAAACTGTCAATTTTGTAAAAATAAATAATGAGCGCAATGTAAAGTAGAAGTAAAATAATAAATAATAATCGTAGGTATTCAAAATTATTTTACCTTTCAATTTATTTTTATCTCCCTATATTCTGTACTCTATCGTACAATTATGGATAAATACTGGTTCATGTACTCATAATTAGGGAGCCTTTAATTAAAAAATAATTTAAAATACATATAATAAATATTACACCTTTCTATTGCATCAACTAACAATAGCGACTACTACTTTACTAACACTAGCGACACCTAGATATAATTCTCAAAGCATTATGACATTTTCAAGCGTTTCATCCATAGGAGTTTTATCTCCTCCTTTCTAACTCCATGACTTACAACACCCCTTTAATCATGGAGTACTTTTACCTCCATGCCTTTAACTCTCAGAAGTAATTAAAACTCAATTTGAAATCCTTTTACAAATTATACAAGAGAGATCAATCATGCTTAAAGCATTGATTATGAAACACTTTCCAACTTCAATGCAATTTTATTTAAACATCTCTAAAATACAATAAATTCCTCGGTAATAGGCTAAAACTTATCACAATACTACATTAATTTATTATATTTGAAAACATAAACGCTCATTGAAAAAAATGAACTTCATTCAAATGACGGCATTGAAATATAAATTGTCTGGTTTAAACATCTCTAAAATGCGATACATTCCTCGGTAATATTTTTAAAATTATCATAATACTATGATAATTTATTATATTTGAAAACTTTATCGAAAACAACTGAAATTCATTCAAATGACGTCATAGAAAAAATAACACGCCTAGCTCTCTCTATAAAAGCACCATTTCATTCATAACTATATTCCCATTCATTTCATTCACCACAATACTATAATAATTTATTTTATTTAAGAATTAAGACCATGGAGCTACAAGTAATTAAACTCTATTAATTAAAAAAAAATATTATAAATCATAAGGGCGCTCTATTAATTAAAAGTAATTAAAAAAAATTTCAGCAAAATATATTCAGTAGTTTTTTAAATAAAAATTAAAATAATAATTACACCTTTTATATGAAGAGATCACGTGTGCATTATATGAAGGGATCACGTGACCCACTTCAAAATGAAATATGGCATCCATCTTGGGTCAAAATCGTGATTTTTAAAATTCTTTTTAATTTATATTTAGTATTGTATCCGTCCTAAAACCGCTTTATTTTTGCTTAATTTCTTTGCATCTGTATTCTGAAACAACACAATTACAATATATTTGAGTTTAAATGATCATCAAACTTTGATTATTTCTACAACGAAACCTAATTTCACTTATGAAGAATGTAAACAGATTAAGCTGTAAGATGAGTTGCATAAGAATTGCTGAATTTCTTTAAGGAAACATTATTTTGTTCTGGAGTCTGCAAATAGATTATATGAATGAAACATTCATTTATTTTACATAGAGAAGCAGACGATTTAATGGTAGACTTTTTCGTTCAAGTTTTATCCATAGAGTTAAATTACTTTTACCTCCATGGTTTTATGTTTTGAAGTAGAATAAATTATTGTAGTACTGTGATGAATGAAATAAAAATGTATGAATGAAATATTTACTGCTTTTACAGAGCCAGGCGATTTATATTTCGATGACGTCATTTGAATCAAATTCGTTTTCTTCGATGAAGTTTTAAATTTTCAAATATAATTAATTATTGCAGTATTATGATAATTTTAAAAATATTACCACTGAATGTATCGCATTTTAGAGATGTTTAAATGAAATTAGAATTGGAAAGTGTCTCATAATCAATGCTTTATGCATGATTGATCTTTCTTGTTTAAAGGTGTTCCGAGAAAATAAACGGCTATGCTGCCAAAATGGCGGTTGTTTTTAATTGGCCCGCAGCAAAACTAAAAATGTTTTATTATTCTTAAATATGCCACCGGAATTGTCATTTTATGCATATTTTTATGTAAGAAAATAAACTTGTCGTTTTTTAAAATGCTATAACCATCCGTTTTCAAGAAATTCCCCATTTATAGACTTTTTACAACAGAAGTTATGGGATGGCACCATTCAAAATTCTCCGGAATATCTTTGTAATATAAGACTGGGATTCCGCACATTCGCGTCCTTCTATATATCAAACCCCCGGGAACATAATTTTATTGTATAACGATTTATAAACTATGATTTTCCCAATAAAAATGACAAAAAAATGTTAAAATATACTGCAGAGAGTACCTTCCTTGATAGACGTTTTCCGTTTCTAAAAAACTTAATTAACTGATAAAGGAACTTAGCAAAATGGAGACAGACCAAAAAGATGGCACTGATAACGCTGATGTGGAACAAAGGTGCCACAAGGAATTCTTTATTAGTCAACCCTTTTCATCCACCTATATTCGCCCCCTTCCAACTGTATTTTACCCAATCGTCACCTGTACAATCTTGAGTTTTTTTTTTTTTCAAATGGCAGAGAATAAGACATACATTATATACAAACAGAATAAATATCCCGAACATATAACATGAACAGTCAATGTCTCCCAAACAATGGACAGAGCCGTGAACCTGTTAGCCGTCACATGACGTTGCCCCAGTGCACCAATGGGGGTCGGAACACACCGCGTCCAACATCACAACATCCATGTCCGCATGGTGGGACTCGAACCCTCAACCCGGCAACCGAGCGATTACAAGGAAACGCCTGCCCTTGACCGCTTGACCACCGCGTCGACACAATCTTGAGTCTTGGACACTTTAATGGTGTTCGTACTTTTTCCCCAGGCGTGTAGAATCACTTTGAGCTTTTTAAACATTTCCATGTGTTTTAATTTATCACTGAGAAAACGTATGAAAGTCATTTCCTCATATATCTGCCAGCTTTATTCCTCTTAAATATTTTTGAACGTTCCTGGAAACATTAGCAGCGACCTTCCTTCTTTTATTGTATGGTTAAAATTAACTCAAAATTGAAAAACTAATGCGATATCTACGGAATAAATAGTTTTAGTATCGCCGAAATGGCCTAATTCTCTTATTATTATTATTATTATTATTATATTTTTTCCATGAAAGCAGAACATTTGCCGTTCACTTGATATAATAAAATATGTTTAATTTTTGTTTTTTTTAATTTTAAGGCAAGACAGTTAAAAGGCCGTTTTGAAGATAAATTAGTGTGTTATCGAGAACATACTAAAATATTTTCAGCAGTTTTAAAGGTGTGTAGAAAATGAATTTCAAGTATATGAAGTGTAAAAATTAGGATTTTTTTTTTTTTTAACGGTTAGTTCCATAGCATTTTAAAAATCGGTTAATTTTATTTCTATATAAAATATATATAATGAATACTCACATGATATAATAATTACGAATAATGAGTTCTCTTGAATTTGGAGGTAAGCCGGTAAAAATGGCCACAATTTTCGTAGCATAGCCAGTGTTTTTCTATTTAACATTTAAAAAATGTTCAGCGTTCTCTAAGACATACTATACAAGAAAGATCAATCATGCATAAAGCATTGATTATGAAACACATTCCAACTTCAATGCAATTTTATATAAACATCTCTAAATTGCGATACAGTCCTCGGTAATATTTTTAACATTATCATAATATTACAATTATTTATTATATTTGAAAACTTCATCAAAAACAAATGAACTTTATTCAAATGACGTTATCGAAATATAAATCGCCTCTATATAAAAGCAGCATTTCATTCATAAACTTTTTTCCATTCATCACAATACTGTAATAATTTATTTTATTTAAAACTTAAAACCATGGAGGTACAACAATTTAACTCTATGCTTAAAACTTCAGCGAAAAAATCGTCTGCTTCTCTGCGTAAAATCAATGAATGTTTCATTCATATCAGCTATATTGCAGATTCCATGAGCTAAATAATTTTGCGTTAAATAAATGCAGCAATTCTTATACAACTCATTCTACATCTTTTGGTGTTTACATTCTCCATAAGTGAAAATTAGGCTTCGTTGTAGAAATAATCAAAATTTGATGATCATTTAAACACAAATATATTGTAATTGCGTTGTTTCAGTATGTAGATGCACAGAATTTAAGAAAAAAAAATAAAGCGATTTTAGGACGGATACAGCACTAAATATGAATTAAAAAGAACTTTAAAAATCACGATTTTGACACAAGACGGATGCCATATTTTATTTTGAGGTGGGTCACGTGATCTCTTCATATAATGGTCACGTGATCTCTTCATATAAAGGGTGTAATTATTATTTTAATTTTTATTTAAGAAACTACTGAATATATTTTGCTGAATTTTTTTTTATATATTTTATGAGATAATTTGAATATTTCTTAAAACTTTCGAAGCAATTTGTGAATTTTAAATTCGCTTTAAAATGTTTGAAATATTAGGTCCCATAGGGTTCAATGTATTTCATTTTTTCAACCCGGGTTCAATCCAAAACTAATTGGGTGATATTATTCATTTATATTCCCATAGGTTCGACAGACCGTCTGCACAACATACTAAAATTTCATTTTGATTAAGTCATTTTTACGGCAGTTATCGTGCTAACGGACAGACAGACAGTCAGAATGAACAAAGTCGTAAACATTTTTCAACTATGTTGTAAAGTGTTAAAAATGTGTCCCTAAAGGTCTGAGTTAAGAACACACATGTGGAGCCCGTCTTTCCGGCTTATATTTGACGATATTCGAAGGGATTTTAAAGCATCCCACCGTAAAACTATTTTGTAAAAAATCTGTCAGTGTGTAATTTCTTGAAAAGAGATCATTTTAAAAATTGACTAATTTATTTTGGTGCATAAAAATATGCATAAAATAACTATTCACGTGACATATTTAAGAATGATCAATTCTTTTAATTTTGTTGCGAATCTCTCAACACGCCCACATTTTGTAGTATAGCCATTTTTTTTCCCTGGAACATCTTAAACAAGAAAGATCAATCATGCATAAAGCATTGATTATGAAACACTTTCTAACTTCATTGCAATTTCATTTAAACATCTCTAAAATGCGACACATTCCTAGGAAATATTTTGAAAATTATCACAATACTACATTAATTTATTATATTTGAAAACTTAAAACTTCATCGAAAAAAATGAACTTCATTCAAATGACAGCATTGAAATATAAATTGCCTGGTTTAAATAATCTCTAAAATGCGATACATTCCTCGGTAATATTTTTAAAATTATCATAATACTACAATAATTCATTATATTTGAAAACTTCATCGAAAACAACAGAAATTTATTCAAATGACGTCATCGAAATATAACGAGCCTGGCTCTCTCTATAAAAGCAGCATAAGCATTCATAAACATTTTCCCATTCATTTCATTCATCCCAATGCTATAATAATTTATTTTATTTAAAAACTTAAGACCATGGAGTTACAAGTAATTAAACTCTATGCTTAAAACTTCATCGAAAAAATCGTCATTCTCTTTGTAAAATCAATGAATATTTCATTCATATCAGCTATATTGCAGACTCCATGATAAATACTTTTTCGTTAAAGAAATACAGCAATTCTTATACAACTCATTCTACATATTTTGCTATTTACCTTTTCCATAAGTGAAAAGTAGGCTTCGTTGTAGAAATAATCAAATTTGGATGATCATTTAAACTCAAATATATTGTAATTGCGTCGTTTCAGTATGTAGATGCACAGAATTTAAGCAAAAATAAAGCGGTTTTAGGACGTATACAACACTAAATATGAATTAAAAAGAACTTTAAAATAACGATTTTGGCACAAGATGGATGCCATATTTTATTTTGAAGTGGGTCACGTGATCTTTTCATATAATGGTCACGTGATCACTTCATATAAAAGGTGTAATTATTATTTTAATTTTTATTTAAAAAACTACTGAATATATTTTGCTGAAATTTTTTTTTGTATATTTTATGGGATAATTTGAATATTTCCTAAAATTTTCGAAGCAATTTGTGAATTTTAAATCCGCTTAAAAAATGTTTGAAAAATTAGGTCCCATAGGGTTCAATGTATTTCATTTTTTCAACCCGGGTGCAATCCAAAACTAATTGGGTGATATTATATATTTATATTCCCATAGGTTCCCCTGACCGTCTGAACAACATACTAAAATTTCATTTTGATAAAGTCATTTTTACGGTAGTTATCGTGCTAACGGACAGACATACAGAATGAACAAAGTCATAAACACTTCTCAACTTTGTTGCAAAGTGTTAAAAATGCGTTCACGGATAGTATAAAACTTCTTTAGGGGTATCACGCCTTTACATTTTAGATAACTGCTAGAACGTAAGTGTTATGACCTGTTACGCGCGGAGTCACATCAAGTGACGGGTTTTGATTTAAATTGTATCCTTCACGGGAATTTGCGTATTATATTCATAAACAGCTAATATATTCATTAACAGCTCAGCTTATATTCATTAGCTTGTATTCATTAACAACTAAATAGCATTCATTAACAGCACGTGGATATAAATGTCACTCTGTTTGGACTCCTAAGTTGCCAAATGAATCCAATTTTAATTTACGTTGTGTTCATTCAGTGCCAGAATTATTGTGCTGTAGATTTTGTACACCATTCATTCTTTATATGAAATAGTGAAGCGTTGCTCACAGTTTTGCAAATACAATTTTTGTGACCCTTTCAAAACAGTTACTGTTTCTGGTATTAGTATCATTATATATAATATCCCGACACGGACAAAGAGGAAATAATTTGATAATATTTTGATCGCCGGTAATCCTCTGGCGATTAACAGTCGCGCCATTTTCGGAGACAACCACCGTAAACGCAAGGCCTATTGTGGCCAGCTTTAAATCGCGTGACGAATGGAGAAACATCGCTTTCCATGAGAAAGGACCTTTAAGCTGCTTAAGAAAGTGCAAGGATATATTTATATGTATTTAGATTGGTGCTTTCTGTTTTTTTGTTACTCCAAGCTAAAGTCTGGACTTTCCTTTCTCTACCCAGACCGTCCGATCTACCCGAAGGTGTAAGGCAACTGTTTAGACGGGCTGGATGATGTTACCCAATTACCGGAACCAATGGGGATGGCAACCACAGGGACCGTGACATGCTTTCAGACAGACTTTCGGGCCTTTTTAAACGAATCACTTTTGACTATGGCGATTTTTTATTTTGCGCCCTTATGATTTATAATTTTTATTGAGTCAGGACGATACCACAGTGATGCGTGGGATAGCTCAGTGATTAGGATACGGGGATCGCACTCGGAAAACCCAATTTCCCGGCTCTGCCCAAAGTATCACCGTGTTTACGAGGAGTACTGGGACGTTAGATCTGTGGGTCTGAAAGTCCTTTTGAGAGGTTGGTGGCAGGTGAAGGAGGGTAAGGTTCCTGTGGATGTCACCCCCGCTGGGTTCCGGTTTAAATTGGGTGGCACTGTCCCGGCCGTCCAAACAGATACCATACACTTTCGGGTGGGTCGGACGGTCTGCGTAAAAGAAAGAAAGATATATAGTGATGCTGATACAATTTCATATATTAATTAACAGAATTGATTAATACATAATGAACGGCTTATAACGCAAATCAAGATAAATCAGCATACGTACGCTTCGGAAATTAATTGGACATTTTTTCTTCGGTGCCATTTCTCAAGTTGTTTATATCTCCATGTTTTGCTATTTTCTTGTTTTATTTTTCTTTCGTCGCACTAGGTGGCGCTACTGTATAGAGATCTGTTGTTTAGCCATTTCATTTTAACGACTTGAACTTTTTGTACTGAAAAAGAAAATCACGCTGATTTTCGAAACTTACGTATGCTGATTTATTTTGATTTGCGCTGCATTTAACGTTGTGAAGAATTCATCATTGATTGTGCGCAAAGTCACGTGCTTTAGAAAATAAATACATAACTTTAAAATTTAACGTTAGTTGTGTGCAGTTTTATGACTTTTTAAAAGGTAAGCATGGTACACTTCGAGAAAAGTAATTTCCCGTGAGAATATAAAGTATAATTTATATTTTTATTTCAAATGAGAATATGAAGTATGATATATTGTAGCTATAAATGTGTTGTCCATGAAGTTCCAAACCATCAGTTCAAAAAGTAAGTCGGTTGAGTCGTACATAGAGTGGCAACACACACTTCCTCAGTGCTTCCCGGCCGTCCAAATAGTTGCTCTTAGTCCTCTGGACGAGTCGGACGGTCTGGGCCTTCAACACTTCCTCAGTGGCGTCAAGACGACCCCGAAAGCGCTCTGGCTTTTTTAAAACTATTTGTACGTCAATAAGATGTCTATTAAATGACTTTTTAGAATCAAATGCTTCGTCTTTAATTTAATTAAATCGGTTTAGCCGTTTTTGAATTCCATACGCGCTCATTGCAGACCGAGTAACATGGCATTTTGATTTCCGGGACTGGTGTCAGAGGACAGAACTTATATAAAACATTTCCTGAATCCTGTCTCATTACTCAAAAAAAAGTTTCACACAACGAGTTTTCGTATTTCTTGCGATAATTAATCTTGAAAATTTATTTTAGAATTTGCATACTTTTATATATTAATTTTATACAAAATCGAAAAATTTTTAAAGTATCTTTCTGTAAGTATTTTTTTTTTGTAAAATCCTGTTCTTCATTAAGCTCAACAAACCTGTTCTTTATTGAGCTCAATAAACCTGTTCTTTACTAAGCTTAACGACCAAGCTGAGAAACGTATGTATATATATAAAACCGTTAGGTTGCTCTTGAGTTATAAGCGATCATGACAGACTTCGTTGTATGAGTGATAAAACTTACATCAGAATATTCCCTTCCTTATTGTCGGGGGAAAAAAATTATCAAAATCCATTGCTAGGTTCAAGAATTATTTAAGTCAGAAGCGTGCATTGAAAATTAAAAAACAAACACATATTCTTTTTATTTTTATCAACTAGTCATTTATTATCTTGTTATGATTTGTCTTTTATTTCCTCAAATGAAATTACAATCATCGTATTAAAGAGTTAACATAACAAACTATTCATTCACCAACACCAAAGAGTTAACATTATTCAAGAAGATACGTACGATTTATTTTAATTCTGTTGTTCTAAGGCCAGGATTTTTTTTTTTCTTGTTATACCAAATGTTCCTAAAGTATACTCTTTACTTGTTGCTGTTGGATCTTGAAAACCTTCGTCGGTCGTTCACACTTTCTTAAGTATATACATTGCATCCAAAAATCCTTTTCTTGGCTGGCTTTCAAGCCTATCTTAGGCCAGTGAATGAAGTGCTTGGCGCTCTTCCGATAATGATATTCCATTCGTGGTATCATGGATGCGCTCCTTGGTGAATTTTTTTTTTTTTTTTTTTTTTTTTTTGTTGTTGTTGTCAAATAAAATCGAGGTATACTCGCCGAAAGGCCATGGGTGCTCTGTCCTGGATGTTCAAGGTCACAAAGGTAGATATATCAAGCTAGTCAATGTTGTACGTATTATCTTTGAGTTTACCCCTCTTAGAAAAAGTGTTATGGGCGTCTATGTTGTTGTTGTTGAGACCCAGACCGTCCGACCTACCAGAAAGGTGTAAGGTAACTGTTTGGACGGCCGGGAAGTGCCACCCAATTTAGATCGGAGCCCAGTGGGGGAGGCATCCACAGGGACCGTACCCTCCTTCCCCTACCACCAACCTCTCGGAAGGACTTACGGACCCACATGTTTAACGTGATCGGTTGAGTCGTACATAGAGTGGCAACACACACTTCCTCAGTGCTTCCCGGCCGTCCAAATAGTTGCTCTTAGTCCTCTGGACGAGTCGGACGGTCTGGGCCTTCAACACTTCCTCAGTGGCGTCAAGACGACCCCGAAAGCGCTCTGGCTTTTTTAAAACTATTTGTACGTCAATAAGATGTCTATTAAATGACTTTTTAGAATCAAATGCTTCGTCTTTAATTTAATTAAATCGGTTTAGCCGTTTTTGAATTCCATACGCGCTCATTGCAGACCGAGTAACATGGCATTTTGATTTCCGGGACTGGTGTCAGAGGACAGAACTTATATAAAACATTTCCTGAATCCTGTCTCATTACTCAAAAAAAAGTTTCACACAACGAGTTTTCGTATTTCTTGCGATAATTAATCTTGAAAATTTATTTTAGAATTTGCATACTTTTATATATTAATTTTATACAAAATCGAAAAATTTTTAAAGTATCTTTCTGTAAGTATTTTTTTTTGTAAAATCCTGTTCTTCATTAAGCTCAACAAACCTGTTCTTTATTGAGCTCAATAAACCTGTTCTTTACTAAGCTTAACGACCAAGCTGAGAAACGTATGTATATATATAAAACCGTTAGGTTGCTCTTGAGTTATAAGCGATCATGACAGACTTCGTTGTATGAGTGATAAAACTTACATCAGAATATTCCCTTCCTTATTGTCGGGGGAAAAAAATTATCAAAATCCATTGCTAGGTTCAAGAATTATTTAAGTCAGAAGCGTGCATTGAAAATTAAAAAACAAACACATATTCTTTTTATTTTTATCAACTAGTCATTTATTATCTTGTTATGATTTGTCTTTTATTTCCTCAAATGAAATTACAATCATCGTATTAAAGAGTTAACATAACAAACTATTCATTCACCAACACCAAAGAGTTAACATTATTCAAGAAGATACGTACGATTTATTTTAATTCTGTTGTTCTAAGGCCAGGATTTTTTTTTTTTCTTGTTATACCAAATGTTCCTAAAGTATACTCTTTACTTGTTGCTGTTGGATCTTGAAAACCTTCGTCGGTCGTTCACACTTTCTTAAGTATATACATTGCATCCAAAAATCCTTTTCTTGGCTGGCTTTCAAGCCTATCTTAGGCCAGTGAATGAAGTGCTTGGCGCTCTTCCGATAATGATATTCCATTCGTGGTATCATGGATGTGCTCCTTGGTGATTTTTTTTTTTTTTTTTTTTTTTTTTTGTTGTTGTTGTCAAATAAAATCGAGGTATACTCGCCGAAAGGCCATGGGTGCTCTGTCCTGGATGTTCAAGGTCACAAAGGTAGATATATCAAGCTAGTCAATGTTGTACGTATTATCTTTGAGTTTACCCCTCTTAGAAAAAGTGTTATGGGCGTCTATGTTGTTGTTGTTGAGACCCAGACCGTCCGACCTACCAGAAAGGTGTAAGGTAACTGTTTGGACGGCCGGGAAGTGCCACCCAATTTAGATCGGAACCCAGTGGGGGAGGCATCCACAGGGACCGTACCCTCCTTCCCCTACCACCAACCTCTCGGAAGGACTTACGGACCCACATGTTTAACGTGATCGTACTCCGCGTGAACACGGCGGCAGTTTTGGCAGTGGCTGGAATCGAACCCGGGCGTTACCAAGTGTGAAAGGTCAACTTGAATACTCTGTGGAAGCTATGACCACGTAATTTACTTAGTTTTGTCTTCATGCGACTATTATGCTGACTAGATGGCTTGCATAGCAACATATTTCATATTGAATATCCATTTAGAATACTACTTTATTATTTCCCTGCATAGCATAATGTATGGGGAAAATATTGTGACGAGGTCGGAAATTCGAATTCGAGTTTTCGACGGAAGAGCACGTTTCAAGCATCCTTGAACTTCAATTGAATATTTTAAATGTGCGGTATCTGTAGCCATGTGAGTGTTTTAGTGCGTGTGCGAGCACGATATCTCCCGAATGAATGACGCGGTTCGAATTATAATTTGGTACGATAATTACAATCAGTGAATACTAGAACTCTATTGCTATTGGGCTCGGGTCCGAATCCCGAGTAAGGCATGGATGTTTTTTGAGGTAAGTCAGTCTTCCGCCTTCTGGGTCCTCGTCTGAATGTGAAGCTGCACCCCCCTCAGACCTTCGTCAGTGATGCTTGTTTGTAATAAACTTTGTTCTCTTGTCTTGTGTGTCTTTCTTCATTCTTTCCTGCATCACTGGTCCTATACCGGCTGTACCGAAACAGGAGGTCATTAGAAACAACAACAACAACTCTATTGCTATTAAACGCAATCAAATGTTCGGAAAACTCTCAATTTTTGTATGGATATTTAAAAAAAAAAAAACATGTGCTCAATTTGTTTGAAAAATATCGCTTTCCCCGGGCAAAAAATTAAAATTTCCAACATCTCGATCAGTTCGGGATAACCCCCCAAACTAGAGTTCCCATTTCCCCCGTCGTTTCCAGTGGCAGTCCCATTCTTTTGGAAAAAGAATACCGGATTTTAAAAGGACTTATTTGTTGAGTTTGCATGTGTGAAAAAATAATGTGAAAGCAAATTTGAAGTGTGGGGTGAACTGAAAGATCAAAGATGTAAAATTAAAGGATGTGGTGAACATTAAATAATGTGAAAATTTAGCTCATTTTATACAGCAGGACATAAACGTGAGAAACTGAAATGCCTAGTTATAGATTTTTTTTTGGTACTACCGGCATCCAATGCAGCATTTTCAACATAGTTGAAAAGAATTTATGACTTTGGTCATTCTGTCTGTCTCTCTGTCCGTTCGTACGATAACTACCATAAAAATGACTTTATCAAAACGAAATTTTAGTATGTTGTTCAGACGGTCTGTGGAACGTATGGGATATAAATAAATAATATCACCCAATTATAGTTTTGGATTAAACCCGGGTTGAAAATATGAAGTACATTGAACCCTATATATATGGGACCTAATTTTTCAAACATTTAAGTGAAGTTAAAATTCACAAATTGCTTCAACAATTTTAGGAAATATTCAAATTATCTCATACAAAATATGAAAAAAAATTCAGCAAAATATGCTCGGTACTTTTTTAAATAAAATTTAAAATAATAATTACATTCATATAATATGAAGACATCACGTGACCCACTTCAAAATATGCATTCATCTTTTTTCCCAAAGTAAAAATCGTGATTTTTAAAGTTCTTCTAAATTTATATTTAGTGTTTGTTGCATCCGTTTTAAAACCTCTTTATTTTTGTGTAATTTCTGTGCATCTATATTTTGCGCCAACGCAATTACAATATTTTTGAGTTTAAATGATCATCAAATTTTGATTATTTCTACAACGAAGCCTAATTTTAATGGATACAGAATGTAAAGAAGTGATTGTAAAATGAGTTGTATAAGAATTGCTGAACTTTTTCACGCTAAACGATTTAACTCTGGAGTCTGGAATATAGCTGATATGAGTGAAACGTTCATTGATTTTACATGGAGAAGCAGACGATTTTATAGTATTGCCTTTTTCGATGAAGTTTTAAGCATGGAGTTAGAAAGTACTTTTACCTCCATGGTTTCATGTTTTTAAGTAAATTAAATTATTGTAGTATTGTGATAATTTAAAAATATCACCGCTGAATGAAAGGAATGGAATAAAAGTGTATGAATGAAATATTCACTGCTTTTACATAGAGAGCCAGACGATTTATGTTTCGATAACGTCATTTGAATAAAGTTCACGTTTTTCGATGAAGTTTTTAGTTTTCAAAAAAAAAAATAAATTATTGTAGTTCTTTGATAATTAAAAAAATATCAACGCTGAATGTATCGTATTTTAGAGATGCGATATATTTAGCGGACTGCATTTCAGTTGGAAAGTGTTTCATAATCAATGCTTTATGCATGAATGATCCTTCTTGTTTATTAATAAATGCGCTATGGGCAGATGAAAAAACAGATTAAAAATTGAGACAGTGACAGCTTTAACCATTGTAAAGTTCCATTTTAAAGATCCTGTGTGAGTCTAAATATCAGTTGGAAAAATCTTCTTGATCAGATCCTCAAATCTGATAAACATTCTGACAAATCTAAAATATAAACTTGACTATTGTGTGTCTTAAAGGTGTAATTTTTCTAATCTAGTATGTTTGTGACTTGTAATTATCTTTTAAAGTGGAATTTATTTTAGTTAATATGTGTATTTTTGCATCAGTATCTTATTTGAAGTGCAACATATATATAATAGATTTGTTTTAGATTTTCTTAATTTTGAAGGTGTCCTATATATTCTTTATACAAAATGTCCCAGATTTTTTAAGTAAAAATTTGGAAATGTCCCAGGTTTTACGCGAAACCTTATGGGGACTCCCCCCTTCCCCCCGAAAAAAAATTATATTCATTCATTTCTGGTTGGAAAATATTTTTAAACTTTGATAATGTGAAGTATATTTAATTTAAAATGGCTCTTTCCTTATTATATTTTTCATTAAAATTACCGTTTTTGTAAAACGTATATCGGATTTTTGAAAAAAAAAGTTTGAATAAAAGAGGAATATAACCTATCGATCTACTAAAAAAATCAATAGGTCTCTTTACAGTTACTTAAAATAAAATTATACCTCAAAATGCCATCATACAACCGTAAATACAGACAGACAAATGCACAGACCATATGCTTTGATTTGATTAGCCAGTAGGGAACAATGGATTTGGTTAATCAATGGGAGGGGGGGGGGTGCCCTTATTCTAGAAAAAAGTGTATGTAATTCATGCAAAAAAAAATTTTTTTTTCAAGTTAAAAAAATTGTTTTTTAACTACAGTATAAAGTATATGCAAAGGGAAATTAGTGTGTGGGGTTTAAAATTAGACTCCTGGATTTTGATTGCGTTTTGAAATATGAAAAAAGATGCCTCCAAATAGATTTCACGGTATGAATACTAAACTGGGCGCAAGAGAAAGTATTTCTTTCTGTCTATGAGCCCGAGTTTTGAAATCAGTAACGTTGATTCTGTGAACACGAAAAGCATATTTTACCACGCGAAATTAGCATTTGTATGGATTTTCTTTTATGTAAAACGTCTATGGTTTGGGTATCTCTGGCTGAAATCGGGGCGTTTCGAAAAATGCAAACCTTTAGGGCGCTCAAGCTTAAATGGAAAAAAATGTAAATAATTTTTACTTGTTTTGTCAGTATATATTTATGTTCTGCCAGCTAAGTTTATAGATTCACCTGAATTTTAAATCTCGCCGGAGATATTGTACAAGTTTAGGTTATTTTGTATAAGTTTGTAAAAGTTTAGTTTTCAAGGATATATAATTGAATTTCAGATCAGGTTCCTAGTTTTCAAAATAGAGTGGTCATAATTTTGATATTTTAATATCTTGAGAAAGTGGTTCTAATCTCGATATTTTAATATTTTCAACTATTTTGAAAAAATGGTTCTAACTTCGATATTTTAATATTTTGAACTGTTTTGAAAACAGTCTTATGAAGGCACACTACCCACAAAGGTTGTTATTCACCCAAAACCCTTTCGGCTTTATCAGAACTGGAACTACTGCCGATTTTTTAAATTTGATATTTTTATAAAATATTGTTATAGATAGCGGCGATTTTTCTACGGACTTTGAATATAACCCTGTTCTAATGTCTTTGAATGCAACACAAAAAAGTTTTACGCCAACGCAGTGATAAAACCGCTTTGAAGGAAACCCTCCTCTCAGATTCGCGGTGGGCTTGGAGACCGTGGGTGGTAAAAGACGCTCCAGCACCGCAAACTTCATTCTCTAAAAGCCGTTTCATTCCATTTCTATAAAGCACAGGAAATTACTTTCTGCTATTAAAGAGCAATTTAATAGCTTTTCCCACAACGTTTCGTAAAAGAAAAATAGTTTCATATAAATTCATGTTCGAATTTTACAAAAGTGATTCATTTGAACATGCAAAAATGCATTTATTTATTAAAAGTATTTATCCTAATCTTTTATTATTACTATTATTATTATTATTATTATTATTATTTGTATTTCTCATATAAAACATTTAAATAACGCAAAATGCTGATTTGGGTTGAATGTAGTAGCCGTTTCATTTTCTAATATTTTTTGCTTCGCCTGTTATAATCTCATACAGAGAAAACAACCAATTTTGCATTTTCCAATAATAGTTTGAAATAAAGCTGTTATCTTCGAGCAGAGAAAACAATTTTTGATTAATAAGGACCACGTGCAAGATAAAAGAAAAATATAAGATGCAATGAAAGTGATTTTCTTCAAGAACAACTTATGCTTTTCATGCAATAGCATATTTCAATCTTAGGCGGAGCTAGGTGGAAGCTTGGAATTACTAAGCATCCCTAAAAGTTTCAATAGCTCCTCCAGCAATTTCTCAAATTATATGGGTGTTACATACTGCAACTGAAATTATAAGAGCTAAAGGGACTTTAGTCCCCCCCCCCCCCCCCCAAACTAAAATTCCTAACCCGCTTATGATTTCAATAACGTTCCTTCTTTTTTTTTACGAAGATAATTGACAACTTCCGATATTATTTATACTTGCGAAAGCCGACAATGAATTAAAAATTATACATATGACATTCTTCATCTATTGAAAGATAGAGAATGTATATTTACATGGATTTAACAAACTTCTAATTTTGAAGAATTTCTCGATTTTACACAGTGGCATAATAAACATTTGGAAGAGATCACGGTATGATTATCTTAGAAGGGATTTTTTTTTTTACGTGAATAACATCTATGCTTCTTGGGGTGTGGCGGAAAATCGGAGCGTTACGAAAAATGTAAACACTTTGAACGCTTATATTTCCGAACCAAATGGATAAAAATGTAAATAATTTTTCTTGTAGTCGAAAATAAGGTTAAATTTATGAATATATAAAAATAATTTCAATATTCTAAAATTTTGAACTTAAAAAAGAAAAACTTTAAAAGGTATCTTTAAAGGTATCTGTTCGAGCAAGTTTTGTTTTTCTTACTTTCATTCGAAATATCTTCGAAACTATAAAAGATAGATTTAAGTAGTAAGTGACAAAAATTATGTATTAGAAAATCTAGTTCCTAAATATATATTATATAAGAGTTATAAGAAGTTATAAGAATCTTTTTTATCAAATAGACTGGTAATAATATTATTATGGAGGTTATCTAAATTTAAATTTATATATAAATAATGAACAGTTTGACTAAGACTAGGCTCATCAGGGATTAATTACACTTTTTTGAAAACTCAACAAGTGCATATAATAGGATTTTGGATCGAACTATTAGTTTTCGAAGTATTGTGGCCATATTGTCGATATTTTATTATTTTAACCTGGGTTTTCCAATGGATGGGAAAGCTGTCATTTAAAATGTCACAGTTCAATGTATTTGCTTACCTTTTTGTGAAATATTGGTGCACAAGCTAGCTAGTTATAAACAGTTAGCGAGTCACTTGTAGCGTATTGAAAGCCTGTAAACGAAACAAATGAGTCTGAAAAACATGAATAAACTTATTGAAATTTACTGGAGTTTTATTTTACACAATGCTATTCACTTCACTCCATTGGACTGGAACCACCGCCAACTTGTTTCGGTAGGGATGGGGACATACGTCTAAAGTTAACTAAAAAGGCAATTTTACAATGCCATATTAGTGGGTTAATTTTACAATGTCATTCTATGAGTTCCCTTAATCCCATCTCCATATGTCTTTAATTTTTCACAACATGTTCAAGGTTCTGATTATAAAAGCTAAATAATTAACTCTATAAAACGATTTTCCCGATTTATATATAATTAGAACGAATTACCCGGTGTCATCCGGGACCTATATCAGCGCATTCTACATAAATAATACAGAGGCAGATAACACCACTCAATTTCCGGACATCAGTTTTGAACAAAAATCCTTCCCGATATCCGTTTTTTTTTCCATGCGTAACTATGCCAACTGTACAACGCAATTTAACAGCGGATGTTTTTAAAAAACGTCCTTTGCTCCGTATTTAAAGTATGAAATCGCCATAGCAACAAACACGCCACCTCCTCCCCATCTGTGACGTCATGAACACACAAGAACTTCTTTCAGGGCAGCATTTGATTGAAAAATTGCAAGTTTTATAAACTCTTTAAAATATTAAAAAAATCAGAAGTAGAGAATTTATTTTATTAGTATACGAAGATATCACTCCGTATTCACGTCAAAAATTAGAACCGTGTGAATGAACTCTCCGATACAAGGACATAAAAAATGGTTGCTTTTAATCATCTAATCGTCGTGCCTAAAGTTGCATGTATATAATTAAAATCCTACCACAATGCTATTAACATTAATGTTGTTAATACGTGAAAAATTTACATCAATTGACATTTAATTAATATCCCACGACATGAATGACTATTGGCCAAAAATAATATTATAAAACTATTGCAAAAATTGCTTCTTCCATGAATGCAATGAACTAGATTCACGAGATGGGTTGTCTCGTGTTTTTGCGGCATACGGGCATGTTAAATCTGTGGGTCCTTCTTCGAAGAGGTGGGTGGCAGGGAAAGGAGGGCACGGTTCTTGTGGATGTCGTCCCTAATGGGTTCTGGTCTAAATTGGGTGGCACTGCACTGACCGTCCAAAAAACAGATACTTTACACTTTTGAGTAAGTCGTACGGAAAAAAAAATAGAGTTGAAAGAAAGAATATATTTGTCGTATAATATAGCATAATTGAAGTGAACATATTTGGCTATATTTACTACTTTTTTGATTAAATGTAATTTTTTTTTTTAAACGTATTTGTAAAACGCGTCAATATCTCGAGATCGGTTCATGCTAGGATTTAAAAATGCATTTAATTCATTTTCTAATAATAAATTATATATATATTATTCATCATCGTCATCCATGGCTCTACAGTTCACTGTGGGCCTTGACCTTCTTCAGAAGATTCTCCCAAGCTGCCCCTCTTGAAGCAATTCGTATCCAATTTTTGATATTTAACACCTCAAAATCCTTGTCCACACAATCAATCCATCTCAACGTCGGTCGTTCTCTATAGGTCCTTTCCCGATCGGCGTGGACTTAAAAATGTTCTTTGTGATTCTGGTGTTATATTTTCTTAACCAATGTCCTGCCTATTGCATTATGTTCATTTTAATGTATTTGATTATGTCAGAATCTTTGTATAATTTATATGGTCCAAAATTGTATCATCTTCTCCAAATATCATTTTCGTAAATTCCATCAAAAATTCTGCGTAGAAACTTTCGTTCAAAAATGCAACAAGCTTTTCCATCATGTCCTTGTCAGAGTCCAGGTTTCTGAAACATAAATTGAGGTAGGTCTTATAAGTACTTTATATAAAATAAATATTTATTTTACATTATCGAATGTCCTGATTTTCTACGATGTCTTAAAAAATTTATTCGCAAATTATAGAGGAAGGGGGGAGGGAGGGTCTCTCGAACGTTCGATCGCGTTTAAACACAATAATGCTACATTATTCAGTGATGATAATAATGTCATTCGAAACCTTCTATTCTTTCTTCAGATATCGCATCCACACACATGCTCACGGACACACATACTTCCAAAACGTTCGATTCGAGTTCGGGGATGATCAAAACTTGTAAATCGGTCGAAAACTCGAATTCGATTTTTCGACCTCGTCACAGTAATTTCCCTGTGCATTATGCTATGCGTATATGAAAAGTTGAAAGGTCAATTCGAGGTATCACTCACAAGGTTCCCGCAGTGGCTCAGCTAAGTGAAGAAAATAACAGTATTGGATCAGTTCCGGACATGCCGGAGCCTCGGCACTTTTCGAACATTTCAATTATGCCCTGTCCGAAGGCGGCATCTCCTCTTTGCTGCAAGCACGTAAGTATAGAGCGGGGGATGCTGTTCCACTCATTTCCAAACTCAGATCCTACGTTGTGCACCTACTCGCTGACCGGCCGGGCCAGCCCACTCAGGGGGGGAAGTATAGAATTATTCGTTCGATCGCGTTTAAACACAATAATGCTACATTATTCAGTGATGATAATAATGTCATTCGAAACCTTCTATTCTTTCTTCAGATATCGCATCCACACACATGCTCACGGACACACATACTTCCAAAACGTTCGATTCGAGTTCGGGGATGATCAAAACTTGTAAATCGGTCGAAAACTCGAATTCGATTTTTCGACCTCGTCACAGTAATTTCCCTGTGCATTATGCTATGCGTATATGAAAAGTTGAAAGGTCAATTCGAGGTATCACTCACAAGGTTCCCGCAGTGGCTCAGCTAAGTGAAGAAAATAACAGTATTGGATCAGTTCCGGACATGCCGGAGCCTCGGCACTTTTCGAACATTTCAATTATGCCCTGTCCGAAGGCGGCATCTCCTCTTTGCTGCAAGCACGTAAGTATAGAGCGGGGGATGCTGTTCCACTCATTTCCAAACTCAGATCCTACGTTGTGCACCTACTCGCTGACCGGCCGGGCCAGCCCACTCAGGGGGGGAAGTATAGAATTATTGATCTCAAAACGTGTCCATGGCAAGAGTAATGGGTAAAGGAGAAAACATAGGGAACAGAAGAAAAGCGTGAAAGTATAGAGAAGATGGGTTAGTAGCTCAATGGTGTTCCTCATTCTTGATGCTATTGGTGAAACTTGACCAGTGGTATAAGAGGAAAATTTTCATTGGGACTGTAAAATATGTTATATATTAATGAATTATTACTAATTGAAAAAATTAATTTATAGTTAATAGTGATTGATGAATTAATAATAAAAAAAATAATAATTTATCAATAAATTAATTTGTTAATAAATAAATGGTTTTTTAATAAATTAATAATTTAATAATCTTCCAATTATTAGTAAAATAACAATTTTAGAAATTAATATTATAACAATAATTTCAATCCTCTCTGTATAAAGAGCAGTGTTCTGGAGCTCTACGTTGTGTATAACATCAGATAAAGAAAACGAAGCTAGATTCATTCTTAACTTATTTACAACAATGGAGAATTCTGGAATTGTACGTTGCGTATGACATCAGATATAAAACGAAGCTGGATATTGCAATAATTTTTAATTTATTTACAACTGAATATTATAATACCTCCGTTTGTATTATGGTTATGCAGATACTGATCAAGTGTTGCCTTTTATTATAGTAAAAGATATCCCATGATTAAACCGTTTTTTTAAATTACTTATGAGCAGAATGCCCGTGAGCTTCACTAGTATTCAGTAATTAATGATTGAAACAACGATTTCAATCATATTCAGCAATTAATGATTAAAACAATGATTTCAATCATATTCAGTAATTAATGATTTAAACAATGATTTCAATCATATTCAGCAATTAATGATTTAAACAATGATGTCAATCATATTCAGTAATTAATGATTTAAACAATAATTTTAATCACATTCAGTAATTAATGATGTAAACAATGATTTCAATCATATTCAGTAACTAATGATTTAAACAATGATTTCAATCATATTCAGCAATTAATGTTTTAAGCAATGATGTCAATCATATTCAATAATTAATGATTTAAACAATTATTTCAATCTCATTCAGTTATTAATGATGTAAACAATGATTTCAATCATATTCAGTAATTAATGATTTAAACAATGATTTCAATCATATTCAGCAATTAATGTTTTAAACAATGATTTCAATCATATTCAATAATTAATGATTTAAACAATGATTTCAATTACATTCAGTAATTAATGATGTAAACAATGATTTCAATCATATTCAGTAATTAATGATTTAAACAATGATTTCAATCATATTCAGCAATTAATGTTTTAAACAATGATGTCAATCATATTCAATAAATAATAATTTAAACAATGATTTCAATCACATTCAGTAATTAATGATGTAAACAATGATTTCAATCATATTCAGTAATTAATGATTTCAACAATGATTTTAATCATATTCAGCAATTAATGTTTTAAGCAATGATGTTAATCATATTCAGTAATTAATGATTTAAACAGTGATTTCAATCACATTCAGTAATTAATGATGTAAACAATGATTTCAATCATATTCAGTAATTAATGATTTAAACAATGATTTCAATCATATTCAGCAATTAATGTTTTAAACAATGATGTCAATCATATTCAGTAATTAATGATTTAAACAATGATTTCAATCACATTCAGTAATTAATGATGTAACCAATGATTTCAATCATATTCAGTAATTAATGATTTAAACAATGATTTCAATCATATTCAGCAATTAATGTTTTAAACAATGATGTCAATCATATTCAATAATTAATGATTTAAACAATGATTTCAATCACATTCAGTAATTAATGATGTAAACAATGATTTCAATCATATTCAGTAATTAATGATTTAAACAATGATTTCAATCATATTCAGCAATTAATGTTTTAAACAATGATGTCAATCATATTCAATAATTAATTATGTAAACAATGATTTCAATCGCATTCAGTAATTAATGATGTAAACAATGATTTCAATCATATTCAGTAATTAATGATTTCAACAATGATTTTAATCATATTCAGCAATTAATGTTTTAAGCAATGATGTTAATCATATTCAGTAATTAATGATTTAAACAGTGATTTCAATCACATTCAGTAATTAATGATGTAAACAATGATTTCAATCATATTCAGTAATTAATGATTTAAACAATGATTTCAATCATATTCAGCAATTAATGTTTTAAACAATGATTTCAATCATATTCAGCAATTAATGTTTTAAACAATGATGTCAATCATATTCAATAATTAATTATTTAAACAATGATTTCAATCACATTCAGTAATTAATGACGTAAACAATGATTTCAATCATATTCAGTAATTAATGATTTAAACAATGATCGATGAAATAATAGGGGGTTTCTCGTGAATAGCATTTTATAAAATAAAACTCCATTGAAGTTCAATAGGTTTATTCGATCTTTTCAGACACATTTATTTCGTTTACAGGCTTTCAAAGGTGCTACAAATGACTGGCTAACTGTTTATGGCTAGCTAGCACGTTTAATTTTTGCCCCGATATGATCTGGATATTCCCGCAATAAGACGTCAAAAAATCTCCGTCTCAAAATCTCAAATTATTTTACCAACTTGCTTGGCGGTATATACATTAAACTTATACAATGTATCTGACGAGATTTTAGATTCACGTTATTCTATAAACTTGTCTGTCGGCACATAAATTCGCACTTGAATACGTTTAATTCTATCTATTTTGCTCACATTTCATCAGTATTTAAATATATTTAGAATCTCCAAGTTCATTTACTTCCTATTTTTTTTTTTTAAACAAAACAAAATATCTCGTGCTTATGTATCAATATTTCACCAAGGAGTAGTTAAATACATTGATCTGCAATACTCTTGACATTTTAAATGTTACAGCTTTTCCATCCATTGTAAAACCAACATTAAAATACCAAAATATCGAAATTATAACCACTATACTTCGAAAACTAAGAACAGCTCCGTAAATCTAATTACAGTGAAACATGCTAAAGTGACCGTGACCACCTGGCTAAATTGACCACTTTTCTCAAAGTGACCATACCATTTTCATATAGTAACTACTGCCATTTTCATAAAGTGACCAGTTTTCACGGTCCCAAGGGTGGTCACCTTAACCAGGTTTCACTGTATATACACTTGTGAGGTTTTCGAAGAGCTACAAATTCTTGCTTTTTGTTCACAGTTACTAGAACTTTCAGTTTTTAAAATATAAGTATTACAAATTTGTAAACGGAAAAATTTTAATCTTCTTCAACTTTACAAGACGATTACTCGAAAAACTAAATTTCTCAATGCATATTTTTGTCGCTTACTATTTATATCTATCTTTTATAGTTTCGAAGATACTTCGAGTTAAAATAAGAGATAAATGACAAAAAACATTCACTCGAAAAGATATTTCTTTTTGTGTATTTTCGAAAAAAAAATTTTTTTCAAAATATTTAAATATTTCGAAAAAAATTTTTTTTTCAAAATATTTAAATATTGAAATTATTTTCATACATTCATAATACAGACTCCATTTCTGACAAAACAAGAAAAATTATTTACACTTTTATCTATTAGTTTCGGAAGTGTAAGTACCCAAAATGTTTACATTTTTCGCAAAGCTCCGATTTTCGTCACAGAAACCTCAAAGCATAGATGTTATTCACGTCAGAAATTGAAAAATGTTTGAGACCCAGGGATATTGTGATCAGGCTCCTATTTATTCATATCATGCATCTGGCATCCAGAAATCTTATTTATTCGTGGTCTGCATCTAAGACATTATTTCGGGTAAGAACCATTTACCTATGGATTCATCACAGGAGAGAAGATCGAGCATCTCGGCCATTTCTTTTATGAATGAAAGTTTACCTTCCATCTTTGCCACTTGCAAATATTTGTAAACAGCTCGGAGAGTTCAATAAATCCGCGTGAGCCCATCCTGGGGTTCCAGCTGCTCCGCGAAAAATAACCGCCATCTCAAATACTCCTTCAAAGCCGCCTCCCCCCTCTTTGACTGCCGTTGCCCTGCAAGTTAAAAATCAACGGGCTTTCTTTGTTTATAAGTAAGTCTTGAATAAATACGTTTCTGGAATGAGGGCAGAGATTATTTTACCTCGTCAACGCAATTCCTAGTCAACGCAACGTATTCCTAGTCAACGCAAAAACTAAATCGGTAAATTAAAAAAACATCCCCGCTACACGGGGATGGATGCAGTGTTTTTTTGACGTAGTTGCGGATAGATGCAGTGTTTTTTTGACGTAGTTGCGGATAGATGCAGTGTTTTTTGACGTAGTTGCGGATAGATGCAGTGTTTTTTGACGTAGTTGCGGATAGATGCAGTGTTTTTTGACGTAGTTGCGGATAGATGCAGTGTTTTTTGACGTAGTTGCGGATAGATGCAGTGTTTTTTGACGTAGTTGCGGATAGATGCAGTGTTTTTTGACGTAGTTGCGGATACATGCAGTGTTTTTTGACGTAGTTGCGGATAGATGCAGTGTTTTTTGACGTAGTTGCGGATAGATGCAGTGTTTTTTGACGTAGTTGCGGATAGATGCAGTGTTTTTTGACGTAGTTGCGGATAGATGCAGTGTTTTTTGACGTAGTTGCGGATAGATGCAGTGTTTTTTGACGTAGTTGCGGATAGATGCAGTGTTTTTTGACGTAGTTGCGGATAAATGCAGTGTTTTTTGACGTAGTTGCGGATAGATGCAGTGTTTTTTGACGTAGTTGCGGATAGATGCAGTGTTTTTTGACGTAGTTGCGGATAGATGCAGTGTTTTTTGACGTAGTTGCGGATAGAAGCAGTGTTTTTTGCCCGTCCATAACTATGAGGAAAGTCAGAACCCTATAGTATGGGTCACCCTGCTGGCAGATCGGGCGTGACGTAAAGGAATACTTAGAAAGATTGCAGTTCGGCGTGTAAACAGTCGGAGGAGACGGCAAGTAGTATCGAATGTTGGGAGGAGAACGCAAGCGGGTGAGGAGGGGTGACAAGCTTGAGAGAGGAATGCGGCCGAACGCGAGATAAGCTAAAATTTCAATACTATTCCAGCAGTCGTAACTGAGCTACCAGAAAAAGCTACACGTGTGTTTGACGACTCAAACGATTCGTTACTGAAACGATTTGTTACTGAACGATTCGATCTTCAAAATAAAAGAGCAAAAATGGTGAAATGGAAACTGTAACATAGTGAAAATTTGAAAACAATGGTAAAATTTTGAACTTCATTTTAAAATGTCTAAACATAAAAAAAAATCCTATAAAAAATTCGTGTGTGTGTGTGTGTGTGGGGGGGGGGGGGGATACTCAGCGATGCCGAGCTAATGTTGTTGTTGCTGAGACCCAGACCGTCCGACCTACTAGAAAGGTGCAAGATGGACGGCCGGGAAGAGCCACCCAATTTTTGATAAAAATAGGAGCTCGGTTGTGCAGAGGTAATGGCACTCTGCCTCACCAATGAGAAAATATGTTATTATATCATTTTTCTTTATAAACAGCATAATTATAATAAGGTAAAATGCTTACCTTTCTGAGCGAAGGGCGTAGGGCAATTTGACTTCGTTTCCCCTAAAGTCTTAAAAGAAATATTATTTTATTGTGTTTGGTTACCATCTTGATGTCAGGAATAATTGCGCTTGATTGAAAGAAAAGATTATTTAATTAGATTCTGCATTTAAAATTACATAGAAGAAGAAACGAGCATTTTGCTCCGTAACAGTACAAAACATCAACAACACAGAACAGAACTTTAGTTCGTACAAGTGTACCGGTAGTGTCTTATGATGCGCGCGCAGATCACACGATGTAAACACATTCCTTTTCTTGCGGAAAGGCGAGAGTCAGTGTTTTTGGATTTGTCTGTCTTCCGTAGCGAGGAGAGATCATTTATTTCTAATAATTTTGACCGGAACTCAGTGGGGGGAGGCATCCACAGGGATCGTACCCTCCTTCCCCTACCACCAACCTCTTGGAAGGACTTACGGACCCACATGTTTAACGTGATCGTACTCCGCGTGACCACGGCGACAGTTTTGGTAGCGGAGGGAATCGAACCCGGGCCAACCGAGTGCAATTCCCGCGCGCTAACCACTGGGCTACCGCGTCCCTCGCCGAGCGAATGTAGAAGACCACACGACGAACCCTAAGGCTTGTGGCAGCTTAATGTGTGACCACACGACGAACCCTAAGGCTTGTGGCAGCTTAATGTGTGACCACACGACGAACCCTAAGGCTTGTGGCAGCTTAATGTGTGACCACACGACGAACCCTAAGGCTTGTGGCAGCTTAATGTGTGACCACACGACGAACCCTAAGGCTTATGGCAGCTTAATGTGTGACCACACGACGAACCCTAAGGCTTGTGGCAGCTTAATGTGTGACCACACGACGAACCCTAAGGCTTATGGCAGCTTAATGTGTGACCACACGACGAACCCTAAGGCTTATGGCAGCTTAATGTGTGACCACACGACGAACCCTAAGGCTTATGGCAGCTTAATGTGTGACCACACGACGAACCCTAAGGCTTATGGCAGCTTAATGTGTGACCACACGACGAACCCTAAGGCTTATGGCAGCTTAATGTGTGACCACACGACGAACCCTAAGGCTTATGGCAGCTTAATGTGTGACCACACGACGAACCCTAAGGCTTATGGCAGCTTAATGTGTGACCACACGACGAACCCTAAGGCTTATGGCAGCTTAATGTGTGACCGGTGCCGAGCGAATGTGTAAAAGTAAGTTGCAGGCACCGGCTATTCTGCAATGTGACTGGTGACTTCTTCAATTTCGACATGACCCAAGATGAAAACAAAATTTTTCCGGAATTCATGACATTTCGATGTGGATTTGATATGGATTTAAACTACTCCGACAACATTCGGCGGTTCTTGTTTAGATTTAATGTTTGTAAGAAAACTAGATGCTAAGTGTTTGCCCTCTGTAACTTATTTCTCCTATCATAGACCAGACCACTGTTGGCAGTTTGTAGAAATAAATTAAATGTTTGTTTAAGTCATTGTTTCATTTGCAAGCCCTCCGTGTGACAAGGCGCATTTTATGTTGTGGGCGTATTTCCCTCTGGAGTTTGTTTCTTTCTCTCAATAGCAAGATTTTATGCGGCATGAATTTCTTTTCACTGCTAGTTTATACTTCAACCCGTCATCTCTTTAGAACTCGAGTTACTCAAATCATCTGGAAAGTATCATGGTTATTTCATATGAATAATAATGATAGTTCGTAGAACAATGTTGTATGTAGTTTATGGGGAAATTCAGAATGTGAAATACGTTATGAATGTGACTCGCATTCAAATAGATTTTATTATGTTATACAAGGTAGGATACGAAAGTTAGGAGACTGTGCTGATATCTCCAGCCCTGATTGGAGGAGAGGAGAACTATTTTACCGTGGCGTAGAGGCACATGTGGCGCGAGATGTGAAAAGGAAGAAGCAGGTGTTTTTTTCAGACAATGCGTGTTAGTGAACTGTAGTCGTTCGCGTTCGTCGAAAACGGAAATGGCGTTTGAAGAACAACGTGAGAATATCAAATTCTGCCTGCGTTTGGGGAAATCGCCGACAGAAACATTGCAAATGCTGCAGCAGGTAGAACGCTGGCAGAATTTGATATTCGCACGTTGTTCTTCAAACGCCATTTCCGTTTTCGAAGAACGCGAACGACTACAGTTCACTGACACGCATTGTCTGGGAAAACTCTGCACTGTGAACCTGCTTCTTCCTTTTCACGTCTCGTGTCACATGTGATCCTACGCCGCGATAAAATAGTTCCCCTCTCCTTCGATCAGGGTTGGAGATATCAGCACAGTCTCCGAACTTTTTGACTCTACTTTGTATAAGCCAAATGCATCCAATTTATGGGCGTTACTAAGCTGCTATCAACTTGATTAAAAAAAAAAGGAAAAATTGGGGTTCGAAATTTTTTTCCCTATTCTGGTACATTTTTTCCCTATTTTGATAATGACTGTGATACGAGTGATCAGGAACCTGATTAAGGCAGTTTTAGGTAGTGTTTTTCAAACTCTTTGGGTCGAGGAACTCCTGTTGAAATTTGATTTGATGGCGAACTCCAAAATGAGTCCCCTGTGGTCCAAATTATGCATTCATATGTTACTTGTTTTTTTAATTTTTAGAAAATGTACACGAAATTACCATTTTGCAGAACAGACATTGAAAAACGCTGGTCTAAGGTTTAGGGCTGGTCTAGGCACCCTCCCCCCCCCTCCCCGACGGCTACTTTCCCAGTTTTCACAATCGAAAAACAAAAATATTGTACTTTTTTCTATATTAGTATTTTTATATAGACAGAAAATGAAAAGTTATTTAGAGTGTTAGGATAAATAAAAAAAAACAAAACGCAGTCTTAAGAAGAGTACAGCTATACTTAATTCTTCTTAAAAAGATATCTATCTTCAACGACATTCAATTTTACAAATTTTTCAGAAACTAAAAATTATAATAGAATATTTTCCCCTTCCTTCCTGGAAGAAATGACATGTTATAAAAGTTGATTTTAAGAAGCTATAAATAATAGGCACGAAATGCAATAAACAATAAACAATGATTAATTCAACACATTAATCCAGAAAAACTTTTTTCTACTTTTCTCTTTTGCAGAGACTTGAATAACATTTTCAAAACCAAGTTTTGAAGTTGTGCCATATCCAACATCTAATAAAATTAAATTACGGTGTTTATGCTGTCTTAAATTAGATATGATAATTTTTTTTTTTTTTTTATTCTTTCAAGTGCTTAGAAAGATCGTTCACTAGAAGAATTCGAAATAGGCAAGCTTAAAAGAATTTTAAAGCTTGTCTCACCATTGGGAAAAGTGTGTTCAATGTTTAACTTTTGGGATACAATTACAGGATGTCTTTGGAGCCCCCTAAATTAGGAAAGATCCCTGGGCATTAGGCTTAGGCTGTAATCGGGACTTACAAGTGGTACTAAATATTGTTAAATATAAATTTATGAAAATGAGGGCTCCACTCCAGAAATTTTTTATTTGAAACACCAACATTATATTTAGAATGTTTGATATGTGAACTAACTCTTTATTTCACGTAAATATAGTGTATTTATTGTGTTTCTTTATTTTAATACAATGTGTTTCCCGAACTTTTTTACATTCACGTACCCCTTAAGATTATTGACGTACCCCTATCTGCTTATATATATATATATATATATATATTAATCTTAACAGAATACCTTACTTAGCACATTTATCAGAGTATATCAAAGTATCCGCATTTGCATTATACTCAATGTAATCTTGTAATCTTGCTACACTTCAGTCGAATGGTCCTCAATTTTTATCACTTTAATCCCTGTAATTCCCTCCATATATTTGGGTCTCTTGGATGCCCCGACCCTTTTCCTTATCTGTTGTTCTCCCGGGATGTCTAGACATACAGCCGCGAGACTTTCTATTAGTAAACTTCAATAAGGTCTAATTGTGGCGGCTGTATGAAATGAAATTCCTATTTGCACATTTGCCAGTCTGCTTATTTATCTTATCAGAATACAGCCCTGTTTAATATTACTGACTATTGTACCCTTTGTTCGGATCAGGCTGGTCTTTTGGAAAACAACATCTTGGCCCTTTTAATTCACACAAAATACTGAAAACCGTGAAATCAGTGGAAATCAACGCTATGAACTGCTGTATTATGAACAACACTATGTATGAGAAAGTCGAGCGGAGCTTCATCCTCCAGATATTTACTTTCTCTACATAGTATAATGTAAAGGGGGGGGGCAAAAATTTGGAAACGCTAGCAAAAACCGTTCTCGAGATATTACACATTTTTAAAATAAACTTATCGAAAGCTACATAAAATTAAAAAAGAAGTAAGTATCATTAAATAGATTGATATCCCATATGCAATATTATGGAACAAATTTACTGACATTATTATCATGTTGTGGATCTATAACTCGTTCCATTCATGATGGAAAGCCTCTATTGATTATAACTCATTCTTATTCCCGTCTGTTTATGCAACGCTTGGTCACAAATTGGTGAAATATCGCCAGCTTGGCCATTTTTTAAAGTGTCGCCAAATTGGCGAATGTGAAATGGGCAAAAATGGCGTTTAATTAATGAAATCGCGCGAAATTAGTGGAAATTCAATATCTTGGAGAATGGAGTTCAGTTTCTTTGTCAATCCCTGTCGTTTTGGGGGAATTATTATTCTTAATGTAGGGAAAGTCACATGCTGTCTACATCAGATTTTTGTTGATTGTTACTATGCCATAAATAAATACTATAGCTTCAGTTGAGCATTTAATTCTATAGCTTCGGTTGAATCATTTTAGTTAAACCGAAGCAACTATACTAGGAATAGGCCGGAAGTGTAATTATATGGTGAGCATCATTTTCATTACATGCGATACCATAAAATAAGGATTATATTCGATAGAGTGGTAATCGATACACGTAAATCGATAGCAAAGTATCAAGATTCTAATATTGAATTTGCATTTCTGAACACTCTCATGAATGAAGACAATAAAGGATCATGTTAAATAGGTCAAAACAATGATGATTTTATTATACGATGTTGACTCTATATTTCACAATTTTTATGAAAAATTGTGTGGCGAATGTCTTAAACAAGAAACTTAACCGGTCAAATAATCTTAAACAAGAAAGATCAATCATGCATAAAGCATGTGATTATGAAACACTTTCCAAATGCAATGCAAATTTATTTAAACATCTCTAAAATGCGATACATTCCTCTAAAAATTAATATTCTAAAAATTATCTAAAATTATTAAGTAATATTCTAAAAATTATCACAATACTACATTAATTTATTACATTTCAAATCTTAAAACGTTATCGAAAAAAAATTGAACTTTATTCAAATGACGTCATTGAAATATAATTTGTCTGGTTTAAACATCTCTAAAATGCGATACATTCAGCGGTAATATTTTTAAAATTATTACAATACTACAATAATTTATTATATTTGTAAACTTCATCGAAGACAAATGAACTTTATTCAAATGACGTCATCGAAATATAAATCGCCTGGCTCTCTATATAAAAGCAGCATTTCATTCATAAACTTTTTTCCATTCCTTTCATTCATCACAATACTACAATAATTTATTTAAAAATTTAAACCCATGAAGGTACAAGTAATTTAACTTTATGTTTAAAACTTCATCAAACAAATAGTCTGCTTCTCTTTATAAAATCAATGAATGTTTCATTCATATCAGCTATATTACAGACTCCATGAGCTAAATAATTTTGCATTAAAGAATGCAGCAATTCTTATACAATTCATTCTACATCTTTTGGTGTTTACATCCTCCATAAGGGAAAATTAGGCTTCGTTGTAGAAATAATCAAAGTTTGATGATTATTTAAACTCAAATATATTGTAATGGCGTTGTTTCAGTATGTAGATGCACAGAATTTAAGCAAAAATAAAGCGGTTTTAGGACGGACACAACACTAAATATGAATTAAAAAGATCTCTAAAGATCACGATTTTGATACAAGATGGATGACATATCTTATTTTGAAGTGGGTCACGTGATCTCTTCCTATAATGGTTACGTGATCTCTTCGTATAAAGGATGTAATTATTATTTTAATTTTTATTTAAAAAACTACTAAATATATTTTGCTGAACATTTTTTTATATATTTTATGGGATAATTTGAATATTTCCTAAAACTTTCGAAGCAATTTGTGAATTTTAAATTCGTTTAAAAAATGTTTGAAAAATTAGGTCCCACAGGGTTCAATGTATTTCATTTTTTCCAACCAGGTTCAATCCAAAACTAATTGGGTGATATTATTCATTTATATTCCCATAGGTCCCACAGACCGTCTGAACAACATACTAAAATTTCATTTTGATAAAGTCATTTTTACGGCAGTTATCGTGCTAACGGACAAACAGATAGACAGACAGACAAAATGAATGAACAAAGTCATAAACACTTTTCAACTATGTTGTAAAGTGTTAATTAAAAATATTTGACAATTACAGAGAGTTAATTAATAAGATTACGATTTTGACACAAGATGGATGGCATTGATCATTTAAAGTCAAATATATTGTAATTACGTTGTTTCAAAATATAGATGCACAGAAATTAAGCAAAAATAAGTCGGTTTTAGGACGGATACAACACTCAATATAAATTAAAAAGAACTTTAGAAATCACGATTTTGACACAAGACGGATGCCATATTTTATTTTGAAGTTGGTCACGTAATCTCTTCATATAATATGGATGTAATTATTATTTTAATTTTTATTCAAAAAACTAACAAATATATTTTGCTGCAATTTTTTTCATATTTTCTATGGGATAATTTGAATATTTCCTAAAACTTTCGGAGCAATTAGTGAATTTTAAATTCGCTTAAAAAATGTTTAAAGAATTAGGTTCCATAGGGTTCAATATATTTCATTTTTTCAACCCGGGTTTAGTCCACAACTAATTGGGTGATATTATTCATTTATATTCCCATAGGTCCCACAGAAAAACTCACTAAAATTTCATTTTGAAGTCATTTTTACGGCAGTTATCGTGCTAACGGACAGACAGACAGACAGAATGAACAAAGTCATAAACACTTTCAACTATGTTGTAAAGTGTAAAAAATATTGAAAAGTATTAAAAAGTGAGCTAGTTCCAATGCATTAATGTGTGAGAGGAAATGAAGTTTGTTTCTCAACACAGCGATCATATATATAATTATATTTGAAAGTGAATAAACACGCCTCATTTGGATTACGATATTATCACGAATATGGGTAATTCTAAAATTAAGTAGAAGGTCGACAACCAAAATTTCTTGAAAAAAAAAAAAAAAGTTAAGTTTTGTTATTTATTTTATGTTTTTGTGTCCCTGTTAAGTCTGTGAGGTTGTACAAACCTCGAACAGAGGTCAAAAAAGCATTTTATATCAACTTATATTTTATATGAATAAAGATTAATGTCAACTCCATGTGTGCGATATTGACATCGAAGTGAGATATTTCGGGTTTAATTTATAACAAGAAAGATCAATCATGCATAAGCATTGTTCATGAAACACTTTCCAACTGCACTTTCCAATGCAATTTCATTCAAAAATTTTTAAAATGCGATACATTCAGTGGTGATATCTTCTACATTATCACAGTACTACAGTAATTTATTATACTTAAATATTTAAAACTGTATCAAAATATAAATCATATGATTCTCTATGCAAAATCAATGAATATTTCATTCATATAACTTGTATTCCAGACTCCAGAGCTAAATAATTTTGTGTGAAAAAAATTCAGCAATTCTTCTGTAACTCACCTTACAATCGCTTCAGATATCTGCATTCTGCATAAGTTAAAATTAGGCTTCGTTGAAGAAATAATAAAAGTTTAGGGATCATTTAAAATCACAACTATTGTAATTGCATAGGCGCGGAATTTAGATACACAGATAATACACAGATACGCAGATAATATATGTGTGTGCATGTATTCAAAGTATTGGAATCGTGCCGAAGAGCGGAACTCGAATTTTCGAAGGATCTAGACGTTTTAGGACTTCTAGAACACGAAAAATCTATTTTTAGGAAGACGTCTGTGTGTTGTTGTTGAAACCCAGACCGTCCGACCTACCAGAAAGGTGTAAGGTAACTGTTTGGACGGTCGGGAAGTGCCACCCAATTTAGACCGGAACCCAGTGGGGGGAGGCATCCACAGGGACCGAACCCTCCTTCCCCTACTACCAACCTCTCGTAAGGACTTTCGGACCCACATGTTTAACGTGATCGTACTCCGCATGAACACGGCGGCAGTTTTGGCAGTGCTGGAATCGAACCCGGGCCTACCGAGTGCAACTTCAGCGCGCTAACCAATGGGCTACCAATGGGCGCCCTAGACATCTGTGTGTGTAAGAGTGCATCTGTGTATGTTTCTGTGTGTCTGTGAGGATATTACATCCACTCTAATTGAAAAACTAATGGACCGAATTTCATAAAATTTGGTAGGTATGTTTTTTGTGGGAAATCCTGTCATTAGATTATAGTATGATTCGTAATAAAAGAATCTGCCTTCTTTGCGAAATGGCCGGCAGAAATTGCCTTTATCCACTGTAGCTAAAAACTAATGGAACAAATTTAACAAAATTTGGTGTATAATATTTCAATGACCTACAAGTGATTTATATACCAAATTTAACAAAATTTGGTACATGAATCATTTGTAGGTTATTCTAGTGCGATTCGGGAAAAAGGAACGGGCTATTTTTGCGAAATGACCCGCAAAAATCGTTAAATATAAAAATAAAGGACTACGTGTGCTCAATTATATCAATTAAATTCCTATTTTATACATGATTTTTGACAACAAAAAGAATAAGACTAACCCCATTACTCTAAGACTAGCCGTTCTTGAGATATTCTAGTTTTTTCGCGTTTTCGCTACGTCACCTTTGACAATAAGTCCAGCTATCAAATGAGAACCAAATTCAAGTTTAACGTGCAAATTCAATGTCATTTAAAATACTTATGACTGTTATTTTGTGCAGATAAACTCAAATTATTATTGAAGGAATAAAGAGAACGTGAATATGAGTCTGCAGGGAAAGACATGTGCTGCCCACATCAGAATTTTTAACAATATTACAACAATGATTTATAGAAGTGAACGGGGATTATTTGCAGGCCATTTCGAAAAAAATGTATGATCTATATTTAAAGATCCACCAAATTTTTGTAGAATAAAATGTTCAACAAATTTCAGCTGTGTACCAAATTTTAACTCTATAGGACGTAGGAAAGTGCATTAAAAATGCCATCAAATAAGTATATGATGAAGAGTTATATAAAATTAAAAAAAAAATTGAAAAATTGTTATCTACCAAATTTATTTTAAAACTTGAAGCCTCTATCACATACAAAATGATTAAACTCTTGGAAAGATATTTATTACATAATATATCTCTTTTTTCTTTCTGGAGGATATCCCAAAAGTCAGAATTTAATTGAATTTGTTTTTTTTCCCAATATTAAATAATTTTTAATTAAAAAACTACTTGACATTTTTTATATATATTTTATGGGATAATATGAATATTTCCTAAAAATTCGAAGCAATTTGTGAATTTTAAATTTGCTTAAAAAGTGTTTGAAAAATTAGGTCCCATAAGGTTCAATGTATTTCATTTTTTCAACCAGGGTTCAATAAAAACTAATTGGGTGATATTATTTATTTATATTCCCATAGGTCCCACAGACCGTCTGAAAAACTTACTAAAATTTCATTTTGATAAAGTCATTTTTACGGCAGTTATCGTGCTGACAGACAGACAGACAGACAGAATGAACAAAGTCATAAACACTTTTCAACTATGTTGTAAAGTGTTAAAAATCATAAAAAAGTCATAAAAATACACAATTCAGAACAATTTATAGAAATAATTATCTGTTATTTTGAAAACTGGCATAACTAATGAGGCCATGGAGGTGAAATTAGATAAAAGTACTCTCCACTTTTAAAAGTACTTTAAATTAAAACTTCAGGAAATGATAGCTTACCTCTTAAAATTGACAGCTAGCCAACAAAATGGTTAACTGTAGCTTCATCTCATTGTAAATGTTCTTGACTTTGCTACCTTCTAGGGTATTTTTGTGAAATTATAAGAATTTTCCATGGAAAACCATAATTCTAGGGACAATACTTTACAACAGAAAAATGTTTTTATTATTTTTAAACCTTTTTTTCGAAAGATGAAGAAAATAATGTTTAAGTCATAACGTTTAAAATCAGCATATTATATCTAAGATTCAGATACTTGACATTTTTTAACACTTTACAACAAAGTTGAAAAGTGTTTATGACTTTGTTCATTCTGTCTGTCTGTCTGTCCATTAACACCATAACTGTCGTAAAAATGACTTAATTAAAATGAAATTTTAGTATGTTGTTCAGACGGTCTGTAGGACCTATGGGAATATAAATGAATAATATCAGCCAATTAGTTTTGGATTGAACCCGGGTTGAAAAAATGAAATACATTGAGCCCTATGGGACCTAATTTTTCAAGCATTTTTTAAGAGGATTTAAAATTCACAAATTGCCTCGAAAATTTTAGGTAATATTCAAATTGTTCCATAAAATATATAAAAAAAAATTCAGCGAAATATATTCAGTAGTTTTTTAAATAAAAATTAAAATAATGATAACACCTCTTATATAAAGCGATCACGTGACCATGATATGAAAAGATCACGTGACCCACTTCAAATGTAAAAAGCAAAATATGTAGAATGAGTTGTATTAGAATTGCTGTATTTCTTTAATACAAAATCATTTAGTTCATGGAGTCTGCGTAGCTGATATGAATGAAATATTCATTGATTTTACAAAGAGAAGGACGATTTTTTCGATGAAGTTTTACGCATAGAGTTTAATTACTTGTAGCTCCATGGTCTTAATTTTTAAATAAAATAAATTATTATGGTATTGTGATGAATGACATGAATGGGAAATTGGTTATGAATGAAATGATGCTTTTATAGAGAGAGCCAAGCGTGTTATTTTTTCTATGAAGTCATTTGAATGAATTTCAGTTGTTTTCGATGAAGTTTTCAAATATAATAAATTATCGTAGTATTATGATAATTCTAAAATTATTACCCAGGAATGTATCACATTTTAGAGATGTTTAAACCAGGCAATTTATATTTCAATGCCGTCATTTGAATGAAGTTCATTTTTTTCGATATAAGTTTTCAAATATAATAAATTAATGTAGTATTGTGATAAGTTTTAAAATATTACCGAGCAATGTATTGCATTTTAGACATGTTTAAATAAAATTGCATTGAAGTTGGAAAGTGTTTCATAATCAATGCTTTAAGCATGATTGATCTTTCTTGTTTATCTTCATCATGTCATCAATGTTTGGCGTTAAAGCGGTTGTACTGAATTGAAGAATTGACTAAAGAGGCTCATCTGTAAGTCTTGAACGATATTGAGATTTATTAATTTTCATTGTTGAAAATTAACCTCAGTGCCTAAGTGGGTAAGCTAGTCACGCGGGTGGCGTGTGCATGTGCGGCATAGGTAATCTGTACTTATGTGTTCAATGTATAGAAAAACTATTTATAAAATTTGAGTTTTAATAATTGATGTCAAATGCCCTTGGGGCCGTATCTTTGCTTGGAGTAGACCTTTTCTACTGACCTTTGTTTATAACTAACCCTTCCAGACTTTTCTCGTGTGATTTCTGTTCCTCAAAGAATTTTTCATGCTAAATGCTTATCATTCATAAGTTTGGAATTGCATGTATAGAGGGTGTATCACACCTGTGCTGCACTTGTCGAGATGGGACACTCTGGCTGTTGACAATGCGTCCCTTTCTACTTTTCATGGAAAGATAGCGCATTCTACCTTAATGGAAACCTGCTCTTGGCGGAAGCAGCAAACCATTCAGCGCGACAAAACAACTTAATTATCTGTACTAGGGAAATAAATAACAAGCGGTAAGAACGAAAGTAAACCGAGGTATTTATGGGACCTTGAGGCTCAACTACAAGATCCACCATTTCTGTGAAAAGTCACAGGTGAGGATGGATGTCTCCTAGGCGGTTTTATTCACCAAGGAAGCTTCCGGAAATGTACCCTTGAAGACCAAAATGGAATAAACTGCAATTAAAAGTACTAGTACAACTATGATTGCGTGCAAAACATTAGGTGTCCAATTCCACAATTTTTATGTCGTGGAATGTACTAATTCGATTTTATGGTCCATAAGGTAGATACATTTTTGTAAAGTATACAAATATGGTTTTAATAATTAAGGGATTAAAAATGTATATAAAGACAAATATCACGATGAATTGTCTTAGTTAATATGTAAAACATCGATTAAAAATTTGATTTATACAGTGAATATATGCGCAATGAGCGTATCCGAAAATGCCTACTTTGTCTTCCGTAAACAACTCTATTCGTGCAGTGAATGAAACAGTATTTAAGAGGAGTTGGACAAGTTTTCAGGCTTTTCGTAGCGATATCCACAGTGCCGCCCACGCCTATAGGGCCGGTTCTGCCAAAGGGAGAGGGGGATGGACACCACTCGAGTGTGTGACTAGTTCATACAGGTATATAAGGTCTATGTGTGTGTGTGGGGGGGGGGGGTCGAAGACCCAGACCGTCCAACTCGTCCTAGGACATGAGCAGCAATTTGGACGACCGGGTAGGGGTGGGGTGGGTGTAGATTTTTTGTAGGGTGAGGAAGACATGAAAGATTCACAAGGTAGGTAAATTATATATGGACAGGGATTCATAATTTGTATGGGTAGTCCTGATATCCGGATATGTAAATTCATATTTTATTAGATTTTTAAACTAAAGTACTTGCAACTGAAAATGAGTGAATTGCTGCACTGAACATCTACAGTTTACAGCGTACCCGGAGGTACCTAACAGGGAAAGCCCATAACTCTGCAAAAGTTGTGGCATTGGGCACTTAATTTTTTGCATGCCGCCATATTTATACTAGTACTTTTAACTGCAGTGCATTCCATTTTGACCTTGTGGGGATATTTTTAGGATGTTTCCTTGTCAGGCCGATTCTGTTTAGAGCTGTCTGTGGTCTAAACTGAAACAATATATTTATTTGAAATTTAAAAATCATCTATTTAGGTATTTTAAAGTTTAAATTTCTTTACAATACATATTAAGTATGGTCATGTAAGGTAGGGGGGTAAGAATTCGACGGATCTGCGCGTGTTAAGCATATTTGAAAACAAATCAATCGCTTTTTATTTTCCCTACAACTTTCTTTCTCATGGGGAAATATTATGATGGGGGTTAAAAATAAAATACTAATCTCGGATTTTGGTGAATTGACACGTTCTGAGTATCCCTGAATGCGAATAAACCATTTTCAATGATGGTTATGTGCCTTTTATTTAGTTTTTGCTGAGATGATATA
Organism: Amaurobius ferox; assembly: GCA_951213105.1. Lineage (NCBI taxonomy): Eukaryota > Metazoa > Arthropoda > Arachnida > Araneae > Amaurobiidae > Amaurobius > Amaurobius ferox. The sequence goes on along the minus strand of OX578135.1, from coordinate 134,967,406 downwards.
CCTCAAATAAATTGAGCAAATCAAATAAAATTTGGCCCAATTATTTGAATCGATTAACGTCAGAAGCCTGTTGATTTTTTCGGTGAATGGACCAAGGGAATGCCTTCAATTTTTAGAAGAAAAAAAAGATATGTAGAGAAATGTTACGGAAAAAACAATTTTATACGAAGTTTTTTATTTAAAAGTAAAAGGGCATGCATTATTTATAGGGCATTAATATATGCCTTTTATAGAATATTTCGGATCTACAAATAAATAAATAAAAAAATCACTTATTGAAAAAAGAGAAGTTTGTCTATATCGTCAGTAGCGAAAATCTAAGAATCGTACGGTCATGAAATTTGATACAGTGCAAGACTGAGGACGATGCTTTTGGCGAGATTTTTAAAAAAATTGTATCACTTTCTTTTAGTTATTTCATGTTTTAGCACGAGTTTTACACAAATCAGTTCCTTAGCAACCAAGAATATTATTCCATCTTGCCACTATCGGAAAGACAGAAGAACGTTCTTTAAACGATGTTTGAACCAAATCCGTAGGATAATTCCAATGTATTTATTTATTTATTTTTAAATAGATTGACCTTTGCAATTTTAGGTTATCTGAAGCTTATTTCGCCGCATCCTTAAAAAGAAGATAAGCAAAATTCTGTAGTTTGGCAAAAAAGTTTTGTGCATATCATTGCATTCTAATAAATTTTTTTTTTCTGAATTACTACATTATTTAGTTTTTAGTGATTTTACAAGCAAACGCATAAAAAAAAAATTGTGCATTCTGTTAATGAAGTGCAGTCGAGTTTTCTCTCCGGTGGACTTTTCTCTTTATGCTCTTAAAAACATGCCTTGGAGCTCACGGTGCGGTTTAAGCTACGCCTTCTCTCCTAGAGAAAGGATTACGTTCTGTTTATTTTATTTTATTTATTTACTTATTTTTGCTTTCCACGGATTTGGTTTGAAACGAAAGGAGGAAATGATTTGGAAATTTAGGCGGTTTGAAGCATAGATATGAATTGAGGATATCTTGGTTTAAAGAGGCGATTTGGAAGCTGAGTGGTGCTGCTTGTAAATGTATTATTTAAATCATCTGTTTTGAAATATATGGATGGTTTCAAAAGCAGATTAAGATGAATTGCGTAAATCTTTTCATGTAAAATGTTATTTATTTTACGCTTGCACTTTAAATCTCTTGGACTGACTTTTTTACTTTACTCATTTTAATTTTTATGGCAAAAAAAGAGGAACTCTGTCCCTTTTCCAAATCAGCTATATTATTCATATAGGTCAGTAATAATAGCATTATAATGAAAGATCTTGCTCCCTTTAGGCATTCATCGTACTGATCTTACTACGTATAAGGAACAAAATGGCTATTTCACTTCATTTTTCACATTTCTGGACTCATTCCCCTTTTACAATCAGTAATTCAAAGATACTCACCATTTTAAATGGGGAAATTATTTGTAAATAATTTTAATCAGAAATGAATTGAAACTGTTCTCGAGACAATATGAATTTGACTTTCCTCACAGAGAGCGTGATATTTCCCGAAGGAATCAAGCGACTTTCATGAAATTTGGTGTGCTTAGTTTAATTAAAAAAAAAAAAAAAAAAAAAAAAAAAAAAAAAAAAACCAACAAAAAAAACAACAACAAAGAAACAAAAAAAAAACAGCAATAGGCTTATTAATTTGAAGCGAGACCGAGTCCTTAGATTGTTCTAATTTTTGTTGTTGTCTCCGAATATCCAAATTTGCACATTAGTAGGGAGAGTCTTGTGTTGGATACATTAGATTCCTTTAATTACGCATGTGTATCTGCCTTATATAAACGTTGGGGAAGGGGGGTGGGATATATATCTCGAACAAACTAAGTTATTTAAATAAAATTTGGTACAAAAAAAGAAGTAAGAGGTTTATTGGTTTCTTGAGATTTCAAACCAAGGGGAGGCTCTTAATTTTTTAGAGACCTCATATCCAACAGATGAAAATTGAGATACATAGCAAGGCTGATACAGTAGGTATTGGCTATTTCATGTTGACGAGCGCATGATACGAGTGAAACCGGTCCACGGATGCTGTTATTTGCAGTGGGTGCGTAATAATAACACACTTGTGTAACCTTAAAATCATATTTTAATTATTAGTAATCGAAAATTTTACGTCCCTAAAATTTTGCCATTCTAGGCCCGGGCCTAGAGCACAGCGGACATCCTGTGTTTTTACAAAAAATCCTCGATGGCGAATCAGTTCTTGCAGGCCCGGCCCTACTTGATAGGTTTGAATTAATTGCAAGCAAGCTAGTATTTTCCATTCCATTCAGAAAAATGAAACAGTTGCTTGACGATTTATTCAATCCTCTTTCCTCAAGAGGTCTTTCATTAAATTTCTGAGACATCTGCTCCTTGTGGATAACCATAAATTATCCCTCTCGCCAAACCGCGTGTAAACTTGGCGACTGCTTATAACCGGGCCAATCCAAGACGCGCGAAAGCCATTCATTTTAAATCTCCAGTAACCCTGCGCACAAGACGAACGCCTGCCAATGCCTTGGCAGAAAATCTCCATCTTCAGTTGAACGCCAGCCGTGCCTTGAGAGATACCGCTGTGCTTCAAGTGCACCGTTGCCAACTCTTTGTGTTGTTTTTCCTGCCGTGTTTTGTTTTGTTCCTTGGACTTTTCAAATTCCTATTACATGTGCTTTTAAAAAGGACTGCATGATTAACGAGATGGCTTGGACAAATTTGATCGGAGCAGCTTTGATCGCCGTAGGAGGTAGGTTCTCTACATTTAATTTTTCTAGAAATTGCTTGTTGTTGATTCTTGAAGCACGTGTTCGCCGGGAACATCTGGGATTAACAATGCTTGTAAAAGCGATCGTACTTGGATATAATGCGAAATTTCAATTGCAAAGTAACCGTGTACGTATTAAATGTATTTACGGTATTTTAAACAATTATTCTAATTCTTGATTATTTAAAAATAAAATACTCTCAATGTGGCTAGAAATTAGGAAAAATAATTTAAACAAAATATATGTTGTTGAATTCTAGTTATTATTAAAAAAAAATTATGTTCTAGAGTTAATCATGATGATCACTATGAAGTGAAAAAAATTACGTTACTTTTTTTGACAATTGTAACTTAAAACTTTTCATTTTTTTATTTAAAAAGTTTTGTGCTTATCTTTAGTATCACCATAGAAAATTTGCAATTTATTATAACAAGGTCCTTACGTTGATAATGTCCTCAACATTTGCGTTAAACTTACTCATAAATCTAGTTGGTTTTTTCAGTGAAATAAAGAATTGCATTGGTGAGGGGTTTCTGTCTGTCGTGTTGTTTTGTTTACATATTTTATGATAATATACACGTAAGGCTTATGGTAAGTTAAATTTGAAATTAAATGTTTTCATTTCTTTACATTCCAATATTTTATATTTTGCAAATATTTTAGTAAAAGGCCTACATACGCTACCAATCTCTGAGGTATATTTCCAATAAACAACTATTTTTTAATTTCATTTTAATTTTATTCTCTCATGTTTTTGAAGTTGATACCAAAATTGAACCTTTTTAAAATATCTTCAATAAGTACAAGCATTCGTAGGTTCTCTATATCAGGATGAAATGAATGGGTTGAACATAACGTAAAATACTGCGCAAATGAATTGCAGAATGTATACTATCGTTTTGAAAATATATGATGAGTTTTCTTCATCGGAAGGTCCAGAAGTGTCTATCAAATGGTGCTTGACCTGCTCGCGCCGACAGAGAAAACCCATCACATGTTCTTGAAACGATCGTATGTATTCTACAATTTATTTGCGTAGCACTTTACGTTGTGTTCTTGTGCGTTGCATTTATATGTATATTATGTATTTGAATAACATGGAATTCTCAATGTAAAATGAAGAAATTATTTTGAAATAACGTAGAAATTATTTGATAGAGTTAGGAATTCTTAAATAATATTATTATTTTCCTTATATACATAATGTATAAGGAAAGTATTGTGACGGGGTCGAAAATTCGAATTCGAGTTTTCGACGGGAGAGCACGTTTCAAGCCTCCCTGATCACGAATCAAACATTTTTGAGGTGATGTCTGTGTGTGTGTGTGAAAGTATGTGTGTGTGTGTCAGCAAGTCTGTGAAGACGATATCTGACGAACGAATGGAGCGATTTGAATGAAATTTGGTACAAAAATCACAATCCTGGACAAAAATCCTGGTACAAAAATCACAATACTGGAAGCCTATTGTTTTTAAACGCAATGGAGTGTTCAGAACCCCTTCCCCCCCTAAATTTTCGAGCGAAATTTTGAAAAAATCATCAAATAATCAAAACCTTTAATATAGTTACGCAAACAGACATTTCTTATGTAATTTTTCCTTAGAAAACGACTGATATAAACTTTAGAACGATAGTACGAACCGTTCTCGAGATATTGCACATTTTTCAAATAAATTTATCAAAAAATCCCATAAATTAAAAGAAAAATATATTAACTGTTGAAAAACATGTTCACTTTTCATATGTAATATCATGCGATAAATTTGGTGGCATCATTTTTGTGGATCTAGCTCGTGCCATTCATGAGAAAAGATACTTTGAGTAATACTTTTGTATTTGAACGCCAATAGTCATTTATCTGCTATAAGAATAACCTATTTCTCCTTCCATAACGCTTGGCGAGATTTTGGCGGAATATCGCCAACTTGGCGACTCTTTGAAATGTTGCAAATTAAGGAAAACCTCGACAAATGGTTAAAAATGACTCTAAATCAATGAAAATGACGACTAATTGACGAAAATTCAATATCTTGAGAAGAATATAACTATCTACTATAAGAATAAGCTATTTGTTTGTTGTAAAAGTAGTAAATTCATTGCATTATATAAGGAAAGTCATAAGCTGCCCACATCATATTTTTTTTTTTTGTTGCTATATATCAATGATTAATTTTAAATGTTTAGAATTAAATAATTTTAACAACACATATTTATCCCATAAGTAATTAAATTTGACTAATTAACAGTATTTAATAAAATATTTTATTAAACATGTGATAATAATAACTCAAATTATTATGCAACACAGGCAAAAGATTTTGTGCATTGTTAGACAGTGTCGAGCGCGAATAGCTTTTGATTTACGCATCGAGGTATGTGGAATCTCGGAGATATGCCATCGCTTCTGAGTTCCCAAAATAATACTATGAAGGTCTGAAATTTATAAACTTCTTAAAAATGATTGAGAATATCAGTAATATGTAAGAAAATAACAGTAAAATTATTCTTTTATTAAAAAATTTCCATTTTGCTATTTGTTTTAAATAGCAAATGGTCGGTTTAAGAACAAAAGCGTACAAGTGTAAAAATTTTAAGAACAATGGTTATTGGATCAAAATGTAGGTAGATAGGGGTCTCATCCTTTTTGAGGAAAATATCACATTAGTTTTCAAATAGGGTCTATATTGGAAAATGAAATCCAGCACTATAAACCCTCCCATTCGGTTGTAACACCCCCCGCCCCTCTTTTCCAAGATCCCCCTTTCTCTGAAATTATGTAAAAAAGCATTATGTAACTCTGCCCCTCCAATGGCATACGTTCCGCCAATACATATAATATTCAGTAACATCAATTAAGGAATCCAAACCGGTTTCTAAATTCTTACCGGAGGCGACTACTCCGCCGTCCGTAAGCAATTGCTGATAATGCAGCAAGAATTCCTAATTGCTGCTGTAACCTCAATATTGCATTCCTTAGTTGAGACATTTCAGAATGAAAATGGCTTTAAAATAAATTTTTTGGAACTTTACTGTTCAGACTTACACATTTCTCCCTGTCCTTGCTTTCACCAGCATGGCCCTATCTTAACTTTTTCTAATTCCATATCTTAAAATCCCTGTTACAGATTTAGGGATTACACGAGAAAGGATGGATTTAAGATATGTAAAAATAGGTTGCATGGCTATCTATCCTTACACTACATACATTATTTTTTCTTTCTCTCGCACTTTATATTTATGTTCTTCAAAATGAGTTTTATTATACAAAATGAAATGGATATTAATTTGATATTACATTAGGTTTGTAGTTTTTTTTTCTCTATTTGGCGAATTTTTCGCTAAATCGCCAAAAAAACCGGAAATTTCTTGGAACGGTTTATTTATCCTAATGTGATGAGAAAGGATTTTAATCGTTTTGCTATCGAAAATATGTAAAGCAATAATTTCTTTAATATACTAAAGCACATTTATCCATTTTTAATTATTTACATCGATTTTTACGGCTAATAATAAAAAAAATCTAGTCCGCTCTTAGATAGTCATTTGAATGCCAATTTCACGAAAATCTGAGAACACAGAGATGCTGTGTCAAAAAACAAAACAAAAAACATTCGTGTTCTAGGATGTACAAATCCATCGAAAACCTGAATTCAGATTTTCGACCTCATTACAATATCACTTTCTAAGATATATTACTCTTGCGATAGCTTTTGAACAATGGTGTCTAACCTATTTATTTCCGATTGCATTCGCATATAACGAAAGAAAATATTTAATTTTTTAATGATTTTTATTTTAAAGAAATTGACAATGCATCGAACGACGCAAGTTACGGACATAAATGCACACTTACATACGTGCACACTGACATATATACACACTAACAGACATACACACAGAGAGACATCACCGCAAACACGTTCGATTTGAGTTCGGAATGCGTAAAATGTGTTCTTACTTCGAAAATTCGAATTTGAATTTTCGATTCTGTAACAATATTTCCCCGCATTATACTATGATGTAAAGAAATTAATATAAATAAATTATTGGCAATTTTTTTTATTAAAAAAAACGTTTTTTATTTTCGAAATTTTCTTTTTTCGAAAATTGAGATCCTTCCCCTGATCCGATTTCTCTGAAAATTAATAGCCCAATAATGTTTTTCAACTTGAATAATTGTATCAAATTTCATCCGAATCGTTCAATTTGTTGAGAAATATCCTGATAGATTAGACCATAGACGTAAATGATATTATATATGTCTATTTATTAGACACATTAAGGTCGTCCTTAGGCAGGGACGACCTTAATGTCGAAGGGATATGGGCTCATAGAATCTAGAAGCGAATAGAATCTATGAGCGAAGGGATATGGGCTCATAGAATCTATGTAGATTCTATGAGCCCATATCCCTTCGCTCGCTTTTTGAGGGTTCCACAGAACGAGAACAGAGTGTTGCCTCTGAAAAAAGATTGGCTTCAGATATTCTTACCTATATAAAACCTAGATAAAAACTCAGATATTCTTACTTATATGCTACGCTAACCCCTTAGCCGCCCAAATTATTTTGTACAACATACATATGCGAATTGAAAAAAAAAAAAAATGATAGACTCTGATTTAAGGAAATGCTACATCAACATGGACATCAGAAGGTGTATGAAGAAATCGAAATTTTTTTGGACATCTGTTTACGAAAACACTTTTGGAATATTTAATAAAATTATATGTAATTTGTGATTCATTTCGAAATTTTACCACTCTTTTGATAATATACCTGTGACCATAGCCAAAGTTATATTTTTAGATAAAATTTCAGGATTAAATATTATTAGTAAGTGTAAAATTTTTGTATTTATAACAATAAATTATAATTTTGATTTTTTTGTTTTCGTATTTGTATAGGTTCCAAAAATATTTTTTGCCCCGGGCCCCGCATTAATTAAGGACGGCCCTAAGACACTCAGTCATAATTTGAGCAGATGGCAGATTAGTATTCAGGGATGTTTGAAACGTGTAAATGCATCGACCCCGTTGCAATGCTTTCCCTTTACATAATAGAATATTCATTTACGGAAGAGATTAAAAGATGTCTTGGAGAAATGAGACTGAAAAGGAAAAAAAATCGTGGATAATATCAAACAGTTTTATTAGATCTTTTAGCTGCCCGAAGAAAAAAAAAATATGGAATGATTTTGGCAATCTGATATACATTTATTTGATAAATTCAAAAAATAAAATGCTAATAATTTTTGTGCTCTGTTGCAATGAAACTCTGTGGTTGTTTTGTGTGCACAGGAGCTACACATCTAAAGAATTATTATTTTTTATTCTTTTTTTTTGCACCTATAATTAGTACATTTTTACTGGGGGTTCCAGTAGCGCACGGCTAGCCCTTAACAAAAAAACACACTAAGATGAACCCTTTTTTTCTCTGGGAAATGTCTCTGAAGCATTTCCGGAGATCTTCAACCTCTGGAGTTACGTCTGGAATGAACAAACACCAGCAGCTGAAATCTTAAAAGCTTGTATTACCACTCTGGGAGCTGGCATCACTAAAAAACCCGAGAACCACTGCTGAAATTCCCTCTTATCTTCTCCTTGGGGCCTCTATGGTGTAGAAGGCAGGGCCCCTTAAAAATATGTCTCCGATTACACCATTGCCTGGCAGCTAGTGCTACACTGTCGCCACAGATTTATCTGCGAAAGCGGTTATTTCCTACCAGTTGCACTCACCCGTTTGTCGTAGACATGAAGCTGGAAGATGGTCGTAGAACAAACTAGGAACAGGGCTAGGAGGATGAAATATAGTATATTCCATCCTCCTAGGAACAGGGCCGGTTTTAACCATTGGCAAAGTAGGCCGTGAATGTTTGGGGGCCCCCCTTCCAGGCTCAATGTACCTTATTTTTTACTATAAAAGTTATATGGGAGTCCTAGAATGTACTTTTGCCTTGGGACCCCTCTACGGGTTAAGGCGGCCCTGGCTAAGAAGTTCACTACTGAATTATCACAGGGGCATCACAGGAATTATAAAAGGGGGCAGGGTTGACAATTGAATTGTGGGGAAATGTCTTCGGCATTGAATTTATCCTGGAAATATTTTTTCAGTATTCAGCTAAACACATTTGTTCATTTTTGGCTACATATTTAATCGTTTCTAATATTGAATAAAATTTGAAAACATTGGATTAATATATGCAATATGGTTCCCATATTGACTTTACTTTGCAATTATGTTTTTGAATATTAGCTAAATTATATGTGTCCAACATTAACTATTCATTGACGTATAAAATTGAAATGATCAATCCAAGATTCAATAATGTCATGACGATGTTGATCCAAGCTTTGCGTGCCAATATCGGCACATTTTGTATTCGAACTTACTGGGAGAGTTGCTATTTTTAAGTGATCTATCGTGTTCACAGATCTCACTGAATGGGTATGATTTTCCTCTTTTGATGCTTGTTACTTTAGAAATTATATGAAAAGGTGACCTTAGATTTGCCGTTGCTCTTTTCCTTGTAAATCGAACAGGATTCAATCAAGCGTGCGATTTGCCATCCTAGTGTCAAATAAAATTAAATTGTACGAATCTTGGCTGCATATTAGAACAATTCCAGAAATTGCATGTACGAAATGCGTATATGCAATTAATTGTCTTAAATATTGGATTTCCTTAATTTTTTATTTAAACATTGTTCTGTTCATGATTAGTGGCTTGCAGTGTGCAATGAAATATTTAAATTGGGGTTTCATTGCAAGTCTTGTTATTTTTATGATCAATTTGAGTACGTTTCTTTATATTGTTCGGTTCTTTTCGAAATCTACTGTGCCTGCAGAAGTGAAATATCTAACCGCTGCAATTCCGTACTGAAAATCATGCATTTTTCTATATATATACAATAAACAGTACCCACTATACTAGTACTATTCTTTGATTCTACTGTGCTTGGCTTTTCCATTAAATTCTTATTAACAGCTGTACTCTAGAGCAAGAACTTAAAGTTTGTTCAATAAATTTTTAGTATTTAGTATTTTTTAATTAACAAATGATTATGCAATAGATAAAATCGTATTCTTGACATTATCTATATCATCCATTTTATGATATTTTATGGATTTTATTTACGCTGTAAGTTTGTTTCTGTGATAATAGATATTCTACGCAAAGGTAATAAATGTCAGAATGTACACATTTGATGAATGGCTTTGTTTTCTCTTTTAAGGAAAGTCTGCTTAATTGATTATATGATGACAGGAATAAATCATTGCTGGCATAGAGAACAAGTTACAATTTCAATGTGGGATTACCTATTTTTATTTCCTCGTTTTTCGGCATATACCTCAATACATACACATGCCATTTTTTTTTTCTGTGTGTTTATCGAATGTATAGTAATTCAAATGCTCAGTATTTCCTGCTTATATGTTTGGATATACGTCGGAGTTCTTACATATTATAGACAAAACAGAATCAGAAGGGAAAAAAATATTATGTTTTTAGCAATTCATGGATTCAAGATGATGCTCAATTTGATTACTTTAATCCCAGGATTTTGTTCAATAATTATTAATTATTTTCTTCAGGTTTTTTTTGTTCGATAATTATTGATTATTTTCTTCAGACTTTTGTACAACAATGGAAAAGTTGGTTAGTTATTGTGTGATAATATGTTTGCTGTCATTTGGCATACGATGATGTCGTGAGTAAATTATTCACTCTCAAAAATTAGATTCGAAATAATGTTGTTTGATAGTATTCTATAGTTCTGTAGTCAGTATTGCTTTCACGAAACATTTTGAATTCGAGATTTTGAAGGGAAATCGCGTTTTAAAGACATCACACATTTCAAACTCTTTTGGAAATATATCTTTCTGCATGTGTGCCGTAGCATTTTGCTCGAGCCTGACCCATGTGCCTAAGCTCGGGATGACTGGCCGGGTCGGATCTGGACTCTGGTAGATTTCGGAAATTTTGGGCCGGACGAGGTTCGTGATTTTAGAAGTTATTATTATTAACGAAAAATATATGCAAAATGATTGTGAATTTCAGCAATGCAGAAAGGAAAGCTTAATACGGTCTCTTCTCTGAATACGCAGACAGCTCCAATTTATGATATACATAAATAAGAAGAAACGAAAATTTGAGTTGGGTCGGGACTCAAAGCGTTACGAGCTAGGCTCGGACTGTATACCGCTAAATGTCAAGCCAGGTCTCTTATTGTTGGGTAAAATGTCGACACTCGCAGATGCGGACATAAGAATGAATGCGCCAACGGCTGTCAAATTTAATGTTTAGATACGTTATGATTATGTGAAAAATTAGAACAATTCGATTTTTAAAAATTCGTATGATTTAGGACACGAAGGATTCAAAATTTTATATTTTCGTAGCATTTTTTTTTCTTTGAAGTGACATGCTAATTCCTTGAACAATGGTGGCGGAATAGTTTATCTGGGAAAATGATAGTTTGAACCTCGCGGTGGGTGATGATTAAAATAATAGTGCGGTAATAATTAAAAAAAGAAACTTGTGAACAAAATTTATAAAAAGAAATATTTTTTTTTTCATTCTGATCTGGTACTGTTTTTTGACAGTATAGTAATCTCAAACAATATATGGAATGTAAATTTATACGAGAAAGACGAGCGGAAATTCACACTGTACTAGATATTTTTCAACTGTAAGTTGTTAAAATTATGCGATACTGTAACTTTCACATTCAAGATTCTTAAACCTTCCATCTTAAACTTAGCGATACAGTTAAATGCAGCTAATTTTACGACATCTTTTTGCATCTTTGATATCTTAGGGTGGTATGCCCCATATGACACGCGATTCACGTATTTCCCATTCTAGAGCCCCCTATCGCAATCTTCAGTAATGTGCGTATCATTTTCTCTCGAGTTTTTTTTCTTTACTGCCCAAAGGGATTCTCTCTTTCCCCATCTGTTTAAAGATAAATTTGTCAGAAAAGTCGCAATCCAGTAACTGATATGGAACCGGTTACCTGTCCAGTGACACTCCTTGAATTCTGCATTGACTCTGGCGCCAGTTTGGAGCTCAGAGCATGGAGGTGTCTGACTGCAGCACAGAGACAACTCTTACCTGGCCTTTTTATCATCGGCTTATCTTAGCCACGAGGGCCCTCATCTGTTATAGGAAGTAATTAGAGAATTAGTTTGGCGGATAAACGTGAGGTTTTCTTTCATGGCCGTTTAGGAGTTGTTTCTCTGATCCAGTTCCGACCAAGGACAAGAGACAAACAAATGTCCTTTCCCTCTTGTTGTTAGGCAACGCATTGCAAAACAGTTTTTGTAATAGTATGTGAGGTTGGTTGTTTAGAGTGCAATAATACTGATAGAATAGATTTTATAAAAAAAGTTCTGATCGCCTTTTCACGATTTAAGACCTTATATAGCTAACTTTCTAAAGGGGAGGTGTTTTACGTATTTGCATTCGTTCACAATTATTAAAGTGCCTTCATATTTTTTAGCTTATTTTTTATTTATTAGGATTAAAAATACATAAATGTCAGACTTATTTTACTTTAGACCTGATTTGAGAGGAGAAAGATGGAGCAATTTTGTTGTAAAGAAAAGGATGAATGAGATTGGAAGCACTCAATAAGTCGATATGGAATTCTTGATCTGTATGAGGAGGTTCAATGTCATGAAAAAATAAAACAGGCTAATTTACTTTAGATGACATTGCAAATTTTTATTTTTAATTCATTTCAGACAAATAAATAACTTGTCAACTCCCTCCAAATACTCCGCTATTTGTTGTTGTTGTTGAAACCCAGACCGTCCGACCTACCAGAAAGGTGTAAGGTAACTGTTTGGACGGTCGGGAAGTGCCACCCAATTTAGACCGGAACCCAGTGGGGGAGGCATCCACAGGGACCGTACCCTCCTTCTCCTACCACCAACCTCTCGGAAGGACTTTCGGACCCACATGTTTAACGTGATCGTACTCCGCATGAACACGGCGGCAGTTTTGGCAGTGGCTGGAATCGAACCCGGGCCTACCGAGTGCAACTCCAGCGCGCTAACCAATGGGCTACCGCGCCCTACTCCGCTATTTGGGACATTATTTCCCACCTGTTTTGACTAGCCATAATGTTTGATTGAATATAACATTTAAAAGTTGGAAAAAGGTCCCTTGTGTGGATATAAGTTCAGTTACGTTACAGACAACTGTTATACATTCGTACAGTGTATTTTAGATTAAAGGTGGAAAACATATGATGATATATATCTTCTTTCTCGTTTTAAATGGTTAACAGCTTGGCCTTTATATCCATGCATAGGTGACGTAATCGAAGCGCTGATTATGTATGAATATTTGTATCGTCCATCCATTGATTGTTTCTGAATCCACTTTCAACTCTGGATCTCTGTGAATTTAGCACTTTCGTTTTTCAAAGTACCATAAAGCGCCAAAACAATTCAACTCTTCCTCGTGACCAATTCGGACCACTGCTTTTATTGAAGAAAATGTCTGTAACATAACAGACGTAATAATCATTGCAAAAATATATATCTCTGGGAAATAAAATGTAGGCAGAAGAAAAGTTTATTATGTTCTATAGTTTTTTTTTTTATTGCAATTATTTCATATGGGAGACTCACATCACCCACAACATGTCTGTGAGCAAACGACCCTCGGCAATTTATTTCTTTTTTTAAAAGTTTATTTACCCGAACTCTTAATTTATTTCATTTCTCTGAAACCTTATTTTATATTCTCTATCGTCTTTTTATCTCTGTGAAAGCATTGCTGTGGTTTAACGTTTGAGATCCCATTACCTGACTTGACAGGTTCTGCAATCTCACTCAACCACACCCTTGAACTCCCCCCCCCCCCCCCATTTCAAATGAAAAAGAAATTTATAAAAAGTCCACTCAATTTTGTTTCTTTGCAAACCTTATTCAGTGATTTATAGAGCTATGTGGGTGTTGGCTGCAATCAAGAGAGCTGCTCTACTATATATATAAAAAAAAAAGTTTCAGGCAAGCGAGTCCAGGGGGAAGGGTCTTCTCTAAAAATACCAGCCCTGCATGGATGGGTGGGGACCCTACTGGTAGGTAGCTGGAAAAAAAATTATGGTAGCTGTGTTGTTTTGCTACTGTCTACGCCTTAAATTATTATCCGTCTATGTTTCACCCCTCTGAAGTTAAATGCTGGTTTGTATGTGGAAGGGGAAAAAAAGCTCCTGAAGAATTTTAATTGGTGGTATTATGCAGGTGTTTCTTTTTCACCTTGCACCTCAACGCTGTTTTTTTTCCCTCCCTAGTAGTATTTTCTTTTTAAATAAAAAAAAGTTGATGTATGTATTTTAAAAGCGAAGGACTGTCGTTTGCATCTTATTTCACATCTGTATTTTCTTTGACGGGTTTCTTTCTATAGCTCAAATTATGATGCTTTAATCCATTAGTCACTGTATTTGATTTTTCCTTTTTATTTTATATTATCTTATATTTTATATTATCTTTGCAGAAATAACCAAAAATAGAGATAATTTAAGATTCTTAGATAACTACGTAAATGATGTATTTTATGAACAATAAAAATAAAATAAATGAAAATAAAAGAAAAATAATAGCTTGCTGATCATTCTGCTTTTATTTTTTTCTTCAAAAAGATTAACTTGATTGGCTAAGAACATAGATTTTGCATGCTATTTAGCATAATTATTGCTGATGGGGAAAATCTAATTAGTAGATCTCTTAGAAACCATGCTTTACTAATAATAACCAAAAATATACCAATTTGAGAATTATCGTTAAAATTGTTTTTAATCCCGAATTTCAATTTAAATTCTGATATCGATTTAAGATATCCCCAATAAGAACAAGTGTACGTTTATTTTATATCTCAACTTTGTTTTTACAAAGTAAAAATTGCATAAGAAATAGTATAAAAGAACAGACATTTTAAATTTTGTCTCGAGTTGCAGTTTGAACTAAATTATAAACATCTAAACAATTTTACAGATTGCACAATTTGAAGAAAAAAATGACTATTTTTTGATAAAATATCCATATTCCGACATAAATAAATATTTATCTGATTATGAAACACATCTTTCCAAAAACAGATGTATATTATTGCATTTTAAAGCTTTTGGTATTGCTCTTTATCTAAAATGTGGTAGTTTGCTTTTAAAAACATGTCTATAGGCATGTCACCTGTCTTTTACAACTTCTGTAACAAATCGTAATGGCTGTTATTTCCCGATTCCTATCAGTGGCGGCATGTGTTTGCTATAAAAACGCTGGCAGCAGTTTCAAAAATATTGATACGCGTAACCTGCATTCAACACTCACGTGCAGACGATATGGAAAAAGACATTCCTAAACGCATCGCTTCGGCATCTACAAATTTAGAAACATTTGTAAAAGGGGGAAAAAACGAGATGAGCGTTTTTGCTCATCTCGGGACAGGTGCCCTAATCCCACTCGTGAATGTATTTTGGGGGGCTTTTTCGGCGTTCACGCGTGAAGCTTCTTCACGCTCGCTTACGCGCGCTACGCCCGCAGCACAGAGATGTAGCGGTGCGTGTAGGAGAAGCAACTGCTGCGCCATGTTAAAGTTATTAGCCATCGGAAAGATTCCCACCGTTGTCAGATTTGTTTTTGTCCATAAAACCGTTGTGAGAGGAACTAGGGTCAGTTAATTGGCCCTTAACGAACAAAACGATGTTGCCGGTGATTTGATATCGTTCTTCGTATCTCCTTGGCACATATTCTTGTTTTAAGTATATCAATTTAAAATAGTACAATAGGTTTTTAATTTTACTTGATGAATTATGGCTTCTTAGAGGTAAAATACATGTGTTGTGTTCCAAGAAATATATTTCGCTGAAAATTGCATGCTCCAGTAATGCATGAAAAATGGCGTAAATCTCTAATATATCTTTTGAGCTGCAAAGAATGTTTAGGTTCTTAGTCATCAGACTAATTATTACTTTCCCTGTAATACTAAGAGCAGAATAAAGCATTTTTATGGCGGTATCATCTGTATATCACATATTTAGTGATAATTTAATTTTGCAAATGATCGTGCGAATATATTTTTGTATTTTCCGAATTCGTAATATAAAAAAAATGCATAACATTTATATTGTATCTGTTTTTCCAATTATCTTTTTTTGACTTAACTCGTTAAATTTCTGCCTTGCCTGGCAAAAAACAAAACAAGTAAACCAACGGTACCTAACTCATGATGAATGTCTTATATCCACTTCTTATCTTCAGACACACTAACGAGGGAAGAAAAATACGACAATAAATCTCTGTTTACGCTCCTTCACACTGTCTGAATTAGCTTCAACTTTCACTGAGCACTTCTATTAAAAGCTTTTCCCAGCTATTAACGGAAGTTTGAAACCAAAGTTCTGTACAAACTGGCGAATGTCAGGTTGAAATGGGACCCGCGATTTCTCAGAATTAAAAGAAAGAAAAAACGACAATAATAATAATAAAAAAAAAAAAAATGGCGCAAGAACCGTCCCTGTTCTTCTCATCGTTTTCGCCCACGATGAATTCTCCAGACATCCGCCCATGTCAAAGGAATGGAAGTAAAAAGAAACGTAGATAAATATTCTGTCCTTCATTCTAGGCTTCCCCCCTTTTTTAGGGATTTTGGGTGAAATTCTATCTCTTATTATTCTTCTCAGATGCCCGTAGTTTGTCCCTTTGTCTCTTTTGTATAGAATGAAAATACGGATGGAGCGTTTTTGTTTAACATTTCCTCAATGTATTTCTAGGGATCTAAACTATGTTGGTACGCACATCATGCTTCTATTTTTGTGTGCAATATTAGTATTTTCATTAGTAAATGACGTTTCCTCTTTTAAACATGGGTATTTCTATCACCTTCATTTTGTTCTCATCTATTCTGTCTGCCTTTATTTACGTTTATGTTGCACTTTTCACATAATTGGAATGATATAACAAACTAGAATTAGCCAGAATATGGAATACACTCCCAAAGCAGATAACAGTATAAATGGCGTACCTTCACGGAGTGAGACGTGGTGGTCGTTCCAGGGCGCAGAACGAGAATGGGGCGCTTGTTGAGCTGAACTTATGTTTAGCTTAAAGATCAAAGACTGTAAATTATGGGAAATTGCTTCCTAAAATTATTTTCTCCAAGACTCCAAAAGTCTAGTTCCGCTATTGAATGGACGTCATGAAATTTGATTAAACAAATAACTAAGTGGACCTGTAGAACAAGTATTATGAAGGCATCTGTGAAGCGTGCATTCCATCTCCATAATTATTAATCTAATTATTGTAATTATTCCGTACACCCGTCCCGTGCGTGCGAACAGCTATTTAAAATATGAACTGGGAATGTTTTCAAGAAATAAAAATCGACATTTATTAAGTTTAAGTTTTGAAAGTTAAAATAAAATATATTTTATTATAATAGTTTTTTTACATTATTTTATTGCAATAACATGGCGAGTTATCTTATTTAAATATAAATTAATAGCGTGAATGCTTTAAATGTGGAATAGTAAAAGGAGATTTCTTTTGTGAATCTACTATGTGGATTGTATGCACCAGCGTAGCGGGCACGTAAAATGCACAGCGTAGCATACACCAGCGTATCGGGCAAGTGGGCGTATCGTTATTGCATGGAGTGCAGTTATAGTTATTTTATGCATTGTTGCGGAACTCAGCGAACTACGAGGCCCCGTATTTTAAGTTTGTTTTTTACTTTCCCTGCAATACATGGTAATGTACAGGGAAAGTATTGGAATCATGTCGAAAATCGAAACTCGAGTTTTCGACGGATCTACACGTTTCGAGACCTCTAGAATACGAAAAAACTATTTTTAGTGTGACGTCTGCGTGTGTGTCTGTCTGTCTGTGCAGATTTTGTATCCACTCTAACTAAAAAACTAATGGACCGAATTTCATAAAATTTGGTAGGTAAGTCACTTGTGGGCGAATCTGGTGCTGATTAGTTTTGGGTACAATTCGTTATAAAAGAACCCGCCTTTTTTTGCGAAATGGCACGCAAAAGATTGTATCCACTCTAGCTGAAAAACTAATGGACCGAATTTCACAAAATTTGGTAGATAAGTCTCTTGTGGGTCACCCTGATGCTAATTAGATTTTGGTACGATTCGGAAAAAAATAACCTACCTTTTTTTGCAAAATGGCCCGCAAAAATCACCAAAATATAAAATAAAAACTACGAATGCTCAAATATATCCCTTAAATGCTTGTTTAATACGTAATGTTTAACGAAGAAAGCAATAAGACCAACCCCATTACACTAGGACAAGCCGTTCTCGAGATACTTTAGTTTTTTCGTATTTTCTCTACGCCACCTTTGAAAAGAAGTCCAGTTATCAAACAAGAACGAAAATTGAATTAAAAGTGAATTAAATTTAATTAAAATAAAAAAAACATGGATATAAATAAGTCTGCAGGGAAAGTCATGTGCTGCCCACATCAGATTTTTAATTACTGTTAAATAAGCAATCGCTAGCTGCGTGCACCGTTGCTAGTTTTATCCTATATTTCATTTTATCCTCACCAATAATTTCAACATCAGGTGTTCCGACAAGTTGCTTAATAGAAAATTCCATCATGGCCTCGAAAAATCAAACCGCTATTTATTAGAAATAAGTGATTTTTTTATTATACATTCTCGTGGTCCTGCGCGAGTTGATGACCAAACCAAACCCACAGAGCAGATGAGAGATAGCATCCCCCTCATTTTCTTGTAGCCTCTCTCTCATTACCAAAGCATCAGGTGCCCCAGCTAAAGCAAGTGCTTAATGGAGCCTCTCTTCCCCAAAAGTGGGGGAACATCTAGATGCGGGCATTTGGTGGGGGCCAATGGCTTCCCCCCTCTTGCTGCCAAAAAGAGCAAGAGCTTTCTGGCAGGTGTAGATTACTGCAGACGATGAAGCTTTTTCGTCAAAATTTGGCTTCGAACTTTAGAGTCACGATTTTCAGCTACTGTGCGTGTATCGTGTCAACACTTCAAAAAAATGGAAGATTTAATGGGTTGATGCATTTGTATCGTTTTGTCATGGCATAGCTGTTTGTTAACTCTTCTTGATGTTTACCATATGTGTGAAAAAATGCCTATGTCCCCCCCCCCCCTTTTTTTTTAATAAATAATCTCTTTTACTTTTTATTTCTTGAGACTGCTGCTCTTACAAGTCGTTCTCTGTTCTTTATCACATTTCACGATTATTTCTAATTGAGAAGGTGCCAGCTGTGAAAAAACTCAGAAATGTGCCAGAACTGCATTCTGAAATAAGTATTTTGTAGGATGCTTTTTTTTTCTGCTTGCTTGAAATTATTTAGACAAAAAATGTCGATAATATTTTGAAGAGATGAATTAAATTTCTTTAGACAAAATTAAACCAGAGTTCCCGCAGTCCTTGAAAGTCTTCGATTTTTATTTGGGTTTTTAAGAAACGCTTTAATTTTACAATAGGTCCGTGAAAGTCCTCGATTTTTACTCTTTCATTTCAACATTTAGTTTTTTCAACACAGTTTTACTTTAAATTCCAATCGTCTGAGAGTTTTGCTGCAATTACTTTCACTACATTTTCTTTCTTTACTTTTTTTAAATAAAAATAATTTATTTATTGTTTCTTTTAACAAAATTAATTGCGGGTTTAATAGTTAATACCTTTCTAATTCCCTTTTCTTTAATATTTAACAGAAACAAGTAAGATTACGGCCATTGAAAAATAACATGTATTCCCTTGAAAATCCCTGAAAAGTACTTGATTTTTATTTGTAGAGGGAACCTGGTGAACAATTAAGAAAAAACAAACATTTAATGCGATAACCTTACTGTAGAGGTTGCATAACGTAAAATAGCCATGCAATAATAATAGTAACAAAATTAAATTTATAGTGGCAAGAGGGGTAGTGTTTCTCTTTATGAACTGTTGTATACTGTTTAAAAAATCAATTTCCTCAAGGTTTACATATGGAACTGGTGACATTTCATGTGAGACCACATGGCTGAAGAAAACCTTTGCATTCTTTAGTAGGAATTGAAAATATAATATGCACTGAACTGGCTTTTGATATATCACCCCCTGAGTGAAGGGAGGGGGGGGGGGGTATGATATATCAAAATTATTGATCTCTTCTACTATAGCTAGAATTTTGGTTTTGGTGTCATTCGATCTGTATCAACTTCGAGGCTAAAAGAAAAATATAAAAATTCGAAATAGGGGTGACGGTGCAACTGAATAATTAAAAAAACTCAAAACCACTTTGTTTAATTTTGGGGCATTTCCCCCCTCTAGCTAGAATTTTTGTTTGGGTCTCATTCGATCCATTTCAGCTTCCAGGTCAACGAAAAAATATAATATTTTGAAAACTAGAATTATGGATTACGATGCAAAGGAATTATTAAAAAATTCAGAATCATTTTTTGAAATAATTAAGCACGTACACTCGAACTAGAATCTCGATTTTTGGTCTCATTCTATCCTTTTCAGTTTCCAGATCAATAAAATAAATCAAAAATTTGATTTAAGGGTGATGATATAATAAGATTTAAAAAAATCCCACCCCCTTCCCTCTCAAAATAGTGGTACATTCCATTTTTATGCTTAAATAAGAACCAGCTTCGGATATTTAGAAAGTTTATTAAATCTGCACGTGTTACATTTAGTGAACATCAACCATTGAGAACGTTCGAAGCGCTGGAGAAATGGCCAGTTAAAAATATTTTTTTTATCGTTTTTCACCCGAGATGTTGAACAATGTCCAGCCTAAAATAAACTTCAGTAAGCAATTATTAAACACAGAATGTTTTCAATCTGGCTTGTTTAGAAAAAAGTCAAAGTGAAATAAATGTATGCTGTGCTTTTTTTTGTCAGTGTGCTTTTTTTTTTTCATTTTATCTCATTATTGTAGGAAACATACAATTTCCCATTTGTTATTAAACTAGTAAAACTGTGAGTATAAAATATGTACGGCTTTAAAAGGCACAAAAAAATAATTTTGTGTTTCTGTTCTTACATGATTCACTGACTTTAACTTCATTTTTGCAAATTTTAGAAGACATCCAGACGAGCGAAAACTAAAGAATCCTGACTGGGATAGAGGGGGGCTGGGAAACGAAGCTCAGCAAATGGCGGTTGGAGACACACAAAAACAAGCAATAAAAACCTCTACCTCCTGCCTGACACTCAAATTGCAGCGCTCAGGTCGAAATTCATTAAAAAACCCCAGTGAAGAACAACCAAATAAAAGTCAAACTAGACCATTTCTCTTGAGCCGTAAAACGCTGTTTTTCGCCCCTTGGGGCCGGCGACTAGAGGATTTCCAATTTAAAGCGTCGGAGGGGGCTAAAAGTGTTTTTTTTTTTTGCTGTTTTATTGCGAAGGCGTAGCTTCAAAAGACACGGGCTTGCGGCAAAGAAGAGAACAGAAAACGCATTACCCGGTCTACGGCAAAATGCAATCGCCTGTTCTTCGAAAAGAATGCAGCTGCTCAAGTACCCCCAGGTGTGTCAAAACCTGGATAAAGCGAAAAACATCAATATTTTTCTTCCGATACTTTTATTGTTGGGCAAACTCGAGCTTCCAGGCTAATTGGTACACGCGCATGCCGAAAATTTATTGTTTGGAGGGGGGGGGGGGGATGGATGAAAGCATATGGGGGGGGGGGGGGAGAATAGGTTGTTTCTTTTATTGCAGGTGGAGAGAAGTTTTTGTAGCTTGAACTCTTACGATTCCAAAATATTTGCATAATCAAAATATCTGTCCAGGATATATAGGTACCCAGTAGTTATAGATAATTGCGCTTTCAACAAATGTGTCCAACGTAAATGTTTAGAGATGGGGGGGGGGGGGGATTTATCAGGTACAGACCAGATGTGGCATGATGCCAAAACATAAATGAAATGTTATAAAATTTTAGACGCTTAAATGCAAAACAAATTATGAAATGCTGCTGTAATTTTTATTCTGGTGTAGGTTTGATCATATTTATTTACGAGATTCTCAATGTAATCAAGTCTGAATGGAATAATATTTCAACTTATCCGTGTGTCAAGAAAATGTAGGTAATTTAGGTGCAAAGTAATTTTTTTCTAAATTTTAACCTATAAATATCTGTGTTTTATTTTCATTATAACTTTTAACTTCATTCATAAATTTGCAAATTTCGTCTGTTGATTTTATAGTGGTGTTCTTATACTTTTAAAGATAATAATATTGAAAATGTTTAATTTTTTTTATATTTTTGTATCAAAATATTATGGGAAACTTTAAATGGTTTTTATGTGTGTGTCGTTTTCTATATACTTTCAATTCATTTGAGTAAATTAATTAGAGAGATAACTGGAGAGTTCACCGTGAATAAAATCATTAAAATATCATAAAATTTTAATCATTAAAATAGATGATATATATAATACAATGCTAAATTTTACTTAACAACAATATTATATATGAGAATATGAAATAACTAGTTTTACACCACTAAAAATATTTTAAAGATGTACTTTTTAATTTGTAATAGGAAATCGTTACATTTTACCAGAGAAGACAAACTAAATTCCAGTGTATTCATATTTTTTCAGTATAGTTGTTCACTGCCCAAAATGACATGATAAATTTACATTTGCATGCATATAATCAATGCAAATGAAATATAATGTAAGCTGTATGTGCCCGGTGTCAGACTTATTTTATGCTGTAAATTGCTTCTCTCACAAACTTCTGCTTTCATTTATTATAATTTCCCTCCACCGTTTAACTGATGAATAACCATGAAGTTGCTCAAGACATAGTGTTTTCTTCTTCATCAGAAGTGTTTTCCTCAAACAACATCTCCGACGTTTGCTAAGAAGGTAAAATACAAAGGAAAACAAAGCTGGAAATTTTGTAAGAGAGAGAGAGAGAAAAAAAAACCCGTACAGGTGGCCCTGATAGGATTTGGGGGTAAACAAGTTGGCCTTCTTAACGTCTGTCACCTGCCGTTCTTGATGTCAAAGTGAAGTGTACCCATATTCGTTTTTACCTCCCTTTAAATTGGGCCAGATGGGCCCAATAGTTCTTTTTTACTTCTTTGTTTTTAGAGGGGCTGACTGACAGGGAGAATGCTTTTCCTTCACCTGCTGCTAGTTCGGTAGGTCGGAGTAGTTTTGAAGAGCTTTCCCCAATTAAAAAGACAGCAATTTGGAAAACCGCACATCTGCTAGACTTAGGGGCTTATATGTCTGAAGGTATCATTGCTGAAATACTCATCTGTCAGAAGTATTCAGATATTTTATATTATCTTTACAGAATTTTTTTTTTTTTTCTGTCGAGAAAGCCGATTTTATTTTGCAACATTCATTTTATATAGAAATAATTTATGATACGGAAATTAGTTTGTAAATGCTTTATTCTTCAAAAGATTTGATTTGATTTGTAACGATTTTGTATTGGCGCAGTTGCTGGGATAATCTAGCCGATAAGCTGTTGGCCAAATGGTTTACCAAATAAGAATCCGGAGAAAATTCTGATGCAAGTTTTATCCCTTTATAGCGAATTGCAGAATGAAAAGAATTAATAATCCATTTCTGTCCGTCTGTCATAACGCTTCTAACTCGAAAAAGGTCCAATGGATTCACAGCATTTTTTCACAGGTTTGTTAAGCTTATACAGGTTTGTTAAGCTTATTTTTTACTTTATTATTTTGAATTTTTTTTAAAATACGTATGCAAAATTAAAAAAAAAACACTAGTTAAAGATATTACAAGCTAGCGATTGATATGAGAAAATTATAAGTATACAGTTTGCTTAAATAATTGATCTTTTTTAACATAGCTATTAAGGTTTTGGCTTGGATGTCCCATCTTTCCGCATTAAAGAAATATTTTATACTTAGTTTTAAGGGAAAGAAATTTGAAATCACAATTCGATTGTAATTTCTATACTAGTTCTGCTATTTACTAAATCACAATTCGATTTTTAATATTACCAGTTGTAATTTCTATACTAGTTCTGCTATTTACTAATTTGTAACGTCATGTGCTATGTACTATTTTGTTTAACTGACATAATCCACCTCTTTAAATAAAAATACTAAAATTGCCATAAACTGTTTGATAGCATTGAAATCGTGCATACTGAAATGCAACAGAAACCCTGACTTCCTATTTGGATGTCAGAATAACCGTTGCCCAGAGTGGAAGAGAAGAAGAAAAAAAAAAGTTTGCATAATAATATCCATCATAACGGTCAGTGCCTGGTGTACGGAGGCTGTTGGTGCCCGGCAAAAGAAAGATCATGGCTTTCTCAAGGCGGTATCTAGATTAATAATGCGTTTGGGGTAGATCAACCTGAATATTTTCCGTCGTGGGTGTGGTGCCGTGAAATGGGGTGGGGTTGCATGGAGCGTTATTATTGCCCTGTAGTTCAAGGTATTCCTGCTGCGTTTGGCGATTTATAATAATTCTTTTGGCGTCTACACGTAAGTGTGATGCATGGGGGAAATATTAATATCAAATTTAATAACCAGTTTATTACAGTGAGTATTATTTTAATAGAGGGCATAAATAGAATTTTATTCATATTTTTTAAACACTATTATTTTGCTTTAATAGTAAAAAATCCGTGGTGTCCCCAGTCCGATGAAGCCGAAATGCTTTTGCGTAAATAATATTTTGTAAAATACAACTCAACTTTTGTAATATTGAAAATAAAAATAAAGAAATCTATCCAAAATCTGATTATATACACTTATAGGGTTTTCAAAGAGCTATAACTTCGTGTTTATTGTTTATAGCTATCACTTTCAGTTTTGAAGCATTACAAGCTTGAAAAACATAAAATTTTTATACTTCTTCAACTTGATTTATATAACTACCCTGTTTTAACTTCTGGACAACGTCGGGTACATTTTCTAGTATAATATAAAATGTTTTTTATTTTGTTACAGTAATTTATTTTGCATATTTTCTTTTAAAATTTTAGTACTTATTTTGTAAAAATATTACTATGTCGAATTTTACTATTTCTAAAGATAGTTTGTTTAGTTAATAGTTTAGTTGATAATTGTGTGTTTAGTTATGTGTGCATATTTTTATTATTATACTAAGAGATATTTAGTTATTTATTATATTTGTAATGTTTAATTAGTTTTTTCCCCTCTATCCCCGATCTCGAATCGACCCCTTACCTTGTCATTCATATCGATCCCTAGGGTTCAATATCACACTAAGGCACACCTAATGTAATGCAATAACATTCCATTAGAGAACGATTTACGATGTATGCTTCCTTATAAAATTCCATAACAGTAAACAATTTATGAGTGTTAAATTTTCCTGAACGTTGATAAATTAATATGTATAGATAGATCTACGGCAGCCATTGTTCGTTTTTTACCAGGCTCAGGTAGAAGTGGTCTGGACACGCGACTCCCGCCACGATTTTACACAACCAGACCATTCCCATCGCCAAGAGTCGTGACTAGCGTAATATTATTACGTAGCCATTTTCCTTTTGTTGGAAAATCAAGAATGATATTTGGCTAACGAGTTGTGTTGCACGCTTCCTGCTCCGACCGTACTACAATCGTAGCTTGGCGGGCGTGACGTCATAGTGTGTGTGTGTATACTTTTTAATCTTTTAACCACCGGAAACTGATTCATTCGATCCAGTGTGGTGTTTTCTGTGGTTGAATAGGTAATTTGTGTTTCAGGTAGAAAATATGTCGTATGTGATGCAACGAGTTGGATATTTACGACATCACATAAGATGTTTGGCAAAGTTCTGCCATAATACTGTCTGCGTTTAATTTCAACCTTAATTTTGTGTCATCTTCCTATCTTTTCAAATTCATTATACCCTTCTAGTGGAAATTAAAAAAGAAATTAGTCTCTAAACCTACAATCAATTTTAATATACGCGTTATGAATATGACTCTTTCATGTGTTGCTTTTTAATTGGTAAATTACTTATATTTGGCTTTGATTTTATAGCAAAGGGTTAACAATTTTTCGTTACCCATTTCTATGACTCGACTTTTCATTAGCTGTAATTGACGTCACTGCCAGTTTCGATTCTAGGGAAAATTCTTCCGGAGGAAGGCATGTATGTGTCGAAAGCCCAGACCATCCGTCTCGTCCGAGGACTTAGAGAAACCATTTGGATGGCCGGAGGCATGTATGTGTGAAAGTCTTGTTTGCCAACTTTCCAAACAAAATTTACCGGATAAAATTAACTGTTTTTTATTGTATGTTTCAATTAATGGATATAATTTTTAAAGACCTAACAACTTTTATACAATCATGAGGGATGAGGTCCACACGTCTTTCATTCGTATTGGCTTTTATCACTGCTGAAAACATTTGCCCAGCTCGTTCAACATTAATAAAAAAATCAATGATTTGTTCAAACTGTAGATACGAAGAGTTCTTCTCTGCAAATGTAGATAGGAAGAATTTTTTCTTATGAAGAGCTTGCTAAAAATTCTTAACTCTAAAGTATGAAACGTTAATTCTTAATATTCTTCAATAATCTAAATTATTCTGTACTGTACCTAACAAAGTATGCATAACATTGTTTCCTATTTGAGGAACAAAGGTGCTATTTTGAAATAAAAAGAAATTTCGCTTTGATAGAGCATTAATACATTGTTAATTAGTAATAGTCTTATTATGGGCTGGGTGTTGAGATTAAAATACAGTTTTGGAATTCAGATTGCTCCTATATTTTTAATATTTCTCTTTTTCTATTAATATTACTCGCGAATAGTTTTTACGGCAGTTTTTAACCCATGTTCTATTTAAAGTGAAGTAGATCACGTAAGCTGTATCCGAATGTATATATATATATTACTGGCGGTAAATTTATGTCTGAGAATAGGTCGAATCATTTTCTGACATTTTTCTCAAAATAATTTCCATGTTCGCCGTTGTCTGAGAAAATCGCAGAGATTCTATCATTACCATTCATTTCTCCATAAATGTGCGTGTAACGGTGTAACTTATTCAATCAAATTCCGAAATAGCGTTGAACTGGCACTAAGACCTCTTTGTGCTGCTACGGTTGGATCGTTCGAAACAAGATTGGCAATCAAAATTCGGACATTTCTCTGGAAATAAAATCAGAACTTTTCGCCAGTATTTCCCCCTTTTATCTAACCGTATTTTATTCTATTTTTCTGTCTTGTCATACCGGTTCATTTGACCGAATTCTGCACATTTCCAGAGCGAGTCATTTGGACTTCAATCGCAAGTTAATCTGGTTATTAGGATTAAGAGACAGGATTTCATCTAGAATTTGAAATTTGCTTGTAATTATTTGAATTGTTTTTTTAACATTTTAATATATGAGGGAAAAAAATACAACGTTTTACAGCATTTCCATGAAGTTATTATTATGTTTTTTGTTGTAGTGTGAAAGTACTAAGAGTACATGAACTGCTTGTAATACCATTTTTATTATTTCAATCAATAATGTGCTTATGCGTTTCTGCATATTTTTGCACCAGTGTTTCATTTCCCCCCATGTCAACCTATGGGAAATAGTCCCTAACCTCTTTTAACACTTTCCAACATAGTTGTAAAGTGTTCATGACTTTGTTTATTCTGTCTGTCTGTCCGTTTGCACGATAACTGCCGTAAAAATGACTTTATTAAAATGAAATTTTAGTATGTTGTTGAGACTGTCTGTAAGACATGTGGGAATATAAAAAAATAATATTACCCAATTAGTTTCGGATTGAACCCGGGGTTGAAAAAATGAAATACATTGAACCTTATGGGACCTAAGTTTTCAAACATCTGTTAAGCTGAGTGGAAATTCACAAAATGCTTTGAAAATTTTAGGAAATACTCAAATTATAACATAAAATGTGTAAAAAAATAAAAAGAATTTCCTCAAAATATGTTAAGTAGTTTCTTAAATAAAAATTGAAATAACAATTACACCCATATTATATGAAGAGATCATGTGATTCATTGCAAAATAAAATATGGCATCTCTTTTATTTTTCGCTTAGTGAAAATCGTGATTTTTAAGGAACGTTTATATTTATTTATATTTAGTGTTGCATCCGTCCTAAAACAGCTTTATTTTTACGTATTATATGTGTATCCAAATTCTGTGCCTACGCAATTACAATATTTTGTATTTTAAATGATCACTAAAATTTGATTATTTATACAACGAAGCCTAAGTTTAAGGTATGCAGAATTGTTTACACAAATCAAGCGATTGTAAGATGAGTTGTAAAAGAATTTCTGAATTTTTTTTTTAACGCAAAGTTATTTAGCTCTGGAGTCTGGAAAATAAGTGATTCATTGAGTTTACATAGAGAAGCAGACGATTATCATTGCCTTTTTTGATGAAGTTTTAAGTTTCAAAGTAAAATAAATTATTGTAATACTGTGATAATTTAAAAGAGTATTACCGGTGAATGTATCGCATTTTAGAGATGTTTAAATAAAATTGCATTTCAATTGGAAAGTGTTTCATAATCAGTGCTTTATGTATGATAAATCTTTCTTGTTTAGAATTGTTCCCCTACGCTTTCTTGCTAAGAATGGGAAGGTTTGTACTTGAAAAAAAAAATGATAAAATAATTAAAAGTATTTCTATCATTTTGTAAAATGAATGTATTACTTTTGGATATATATTGAAAATATTTCTACTATTAAAAACTTTTTTTTTAATCTCAACGAAATGGGTTAGGAACTCTTTTCTATGTCATCATGAGAAAAATGAAACAAGCTGCATGGCGTTAGTTCTCTTTTACCGTGTTACCGCCGAATGCATATAGTTCCAAAAATGTTACTTATATTAATCAGTCAGAATAACTATCTAGTTAAATTAACTATCTAGATAGCTAATTTAACTATCTAGTATAGTAGTCTGTGGCTACCATATACCCTTTTCTATATTATAATTCTCCAGTGTAGTAGATAGAGCATGGTACCATACGCCATTTTCATACCAGTCAATCACGGTCTATTATAATAGCCACATTTTTTACTGCTGAAAATTACTATTACACCATATCGAATCCCCCATGTTGCACGCTATAGATGGAAAATGATGCATATATGCCAAAATGAATTAGTAACGAAAAATATTTGTTTGTTATGGTCACTGGTATCGGAAGATGTGCAGAGCTCAGTTGTAAGTACAAGATAAGATTTACTAGCCGGATTTTTAAAGTTATTGGGTACTGACTACCACATAATTAAACTTATGCCTACCACTTTCATACAGCTATCTTATTAAGGGAAGTAACTAAATTTTAAAAAGAAAGCCAACCAAAGGTGTAAATAAACAAAATCAACACATAATTGGATATTACTTTCACGTTTCTCTTATTTAGAATAATCATATACAGAATCTTGGTACGTCGAGCTGCCATCGGGGTCGGTATCGTCATCAAAACACCTTCTGTCTTGTAAAACTCTCTGTATGGTAGAATAGTTCTTTCTGTAGATGACAGCCGCCAGTTGGCATAAGAAAGCCTCTGTCGTTTCTAACCTAGCCCCGGCCAAGTTTTTTATTTGCTCTTTGGATAGTTTGATTCCGAGTTTGCTCAGTGCTTTTGCGCCGAGCCTCTCCCAGTTGTCGATCTTTTTCGCCATAGACATGCACTGTGGATATGCATTTTCTAGGACAAAGTTGGGATTGAAGTAGTTAAGAAGTTCTGCTACCATGGAAGCATCGGCAAAGTGCCTTGCCAGTCTATATTTAGGACGGGAGAAAGGTATACTGTCCAGCCACTTGTACAGATTAACTCGAATTTCTTTGTCCGCTTCATTCATTTCACTGGTTTTCAATTTAATCTGAAACATATATAAGATATTTTCATACTTTGCTGGGATTGATTAAGTTTATTATGAAACCTCTCAATGAACTGTTTAAATAATGTAAATTTATCTATATCCGGGTTCACATACTCCATAAAAACTTGCGAGTGTCGTAATAAAATAACTTTATTTTTGCAATGATTCCTTAAGAACTCCTTAATTTTCAGTTGATCACGAATTATCTAGTCTGGATCATGAATATATCTGGATCATGATCTGGTAATATTTATATGCAGAGAAATGTTCCTTCTTTTCACAGTAGATTGTGATATTCAGGGACAGTGGCAAAGTTCTAATTAGTGCCATTTCTTCTGTATATGTGTCTAGTAGTTTCGAAATTAGTCTTTTTTCTGGGTGGGGTTGGGGAATATGTTACACAGTGTATTTTATAGACTAGTGCAATGCAATTTTTTAAAAATGAAATTGAGCTACTTAAAAAGCTATTTTATAGTGAGATGTTTAGTAGTGGCCTGGTAACTATGTATAATTTTAAATTATACATATCGAAAATCAGCAAAATGCATCTATTAGTCCAGGATATTTTATGGATAACATATTCATCATTACCCGATATATGCAATGACTGGGGTGTCAAAATTGCGGGGGACGGGGAGGGGTTGTTCTGCATAGGCATAGCAAGGATCTTGGAAAGGGACATATGACCGAGTGCTGAGGGTTGCAGTGCTGGATTTTATTTTCTAATTTGGACCTTATAGAGAACTAATGTAATTTGTCTTCCAACGGAGTATGACCCCGCCTATATAGCCCATTATGGATAGAAAGAGTTTCCCTAAAATCAAAAAAAAGAAATTTATTTTATCATGCTGGATCAACAGTAAAAAGTAGCCAGAATGACTCCGACTTGCAGGTGGTTACGCCATTGATAATATCCGATACAAGTGTACTCAAATTAACATCCAGTAAAATGCTCCATAATTCTGTGATCAGTCGCGTACCCAGGGAGAATGCAATTAACGACTGCAATCAATGACTTTAAAGTCTTTGCTAATTCACAAATAACTATTTTGAGTAAAATAGTCTTCGAAAAATTGTTTATGTTACAGATTGTGACATCTGTATAAAAATT
Source organism: Amaurobius ferox (assembly GCA_951213105.1). Taxonomy (NCBI): domain Eukaryota; kingdom Metazoa; phylum Arthropoda; class Arachnida; order Araneae; family Amaurobiidae; genus Amaurobius; species Amaurobius ferox. The sequence goes on along the minus strand of OX578135.1, from coordinate 134,936,688 downwards.
AAACAAGCACTCACGAGTATTTTTAAAAATAAATTCAAGTTTTTCAGCGGGGATACTAATTTATATACTAAGCAGTTCGTTTACCTGGGTTTTAATCCAGATAAAACGACCACGGCAGCCTCTCACCATTGTGATAGCACGAGTGGATCGCTTTACAATTATGTTCGAAGGATACTCACCTAATTGCACACTGATTGCATCGGCTGCCATTGCACAATAGCCTTCTCGTTGCGTTTATTTTAGAAACGGAGTGTGATGCTGATGACGTGCCACAGATTTTATTCCAGGACGAAATGTGCCACAGGTAATTGGAACGGTAACGATGTCATTCTCATTAAGCGCCGAACAGAACAAAGAACGTTTTCTTGCCGGAGTTACTTGACCTCTGGGATCAGATATTTCTGCTCTGTGGAAATAAGAGAAAAACAAATAATGCATGTTACCGAGATATCAAAATTGAAATTGATACATCAGAAGATGCATGTCTATCTATTTTCGTACATTTTTGAAGCCTTTTTTTTATTCCAATAACTCAGCGGTGGGCGTCAGTAGTCTGTTTTAGCTCATTCTGTAAATTGTAAAGATTATTATTTTTTCTTTCTTAGAATACACACGATTACTGTCGTCATGAGGCCAAATCTGTCTCAAGCGATACGCCTCTGAGAGATACGGTTTAGCTGAAAGCATGGTTTGTTATTTTGAAAAAAGGTCGTTTCTGTTTTAACTGTCTTGGACTAATTGGAGGATGTAAATATGAAAAACACGCTGTTTATTTATTAGAATAATAATCTTTAGATAAGATAGTGATAGAAAAACGCCCGAGAGAGAGAGTCACGAAATCAGCAAAATTAAGTCTCCCAGTTTCATTCATAGCCTTTATCTTTTTTTTTCTTTCTCCCCATCTGAATAGAAAATTTGTTTTAAAATATAGCATTTTTCAACTTAAAAAATGATTGGCATGTTCCATGTTCTAATTTTATACTCATTTTACCTAAATATGCAAATCGACAACAAAATTATATTTAGTGTTTTTCAAACTTATAAAAATGGTATAGTTTTAGAAGAAGTTTTGACAGGGCCGTAGTGAGACACGAAATTCCAGTGGGGCTGGATTGAAGTTTAGGGGGGGGGGGGGGGGGGGCTCAACAGTTTTGAAGGAGCCTCACTAAAAACACTTTTAATCATTATCATTCCTAAACTTATTATTTATATATTTATATATTATATATTTATATATTTATATATTTATATATTTATATATTATATATTTATAGTTATTTATATATTTCGATCCATATAAATTATTAACAAGTAATTAATTACATATTTTTATTTGTAAGCTAAGAGCTTATTAGGAAAATCCATATAGCTACTATACATCAATATTAATACATAGTAATTACAATTGATTTAAATATAAGCATAATAAATTTAAATATAAGCATAACTAGTAGCAAAGCTGCTAATTGAAGAAAATTTCAGATAGTAAATGCAAGTTAACACTTAATATTAACTCTTTAACTATTTATCAACTGATTTTGATTTTCTAATGAATGCCGCAATAATACAAAAACATCCTAAATATGATAAATCTTAATTAATAAAAAAAAATAAATATTTTAAAATTAAATATGTAAATAAATTGATCATATGTATGGCCATAAATTTAGCTAAATTAAAAAAATCTTTAAAATGAAGTAATTTATAAAAAATCGCATAAAGCAATTTTAAAGGAAAATTGAAATTACTTATCATTACTAAAAATGTAATATGTTTATCGGAGGGGGGGGGGGGGGGGGCTGGCTACGGCCCTGAGCTTTAGTTCGTCTGTTAATAAGGGAGTATCAAACTGAAAGTAATTTTCAATTTTCAAAATGTGCTCATAATTAATACAAAACGAAAATATTTAATGTTAATGTACATTTTCTAAAATTATGTTTAGTGTTAGAGAGTTTATTGTTATATAAATTCTGATGCTTTACTTTTACAGTAAACTATAAACTCGCAAATTATTAACATCTGAGTATAAATTCGCAATTGTTATGTTTATAAAACTTATCTGCAAGATATCACTATTTTACATTGTCGTACTTTCAAGTTTTTCCAAATATTTAAAAATTATACAATGATACACTGTTTTAATATAGTAATTAAATCTAAATATATTAAAGGAGGTATAAATGCTTTAAAACTTACTGGAAATTTGATTTTAAGTGTAGGCTATTAAAATTAAAACAAACGAAATTCGGTTGATTCTAGATTAAACGAAAATAAACAATAAATAATATATGCTGCCATTTTTTGTTAAACAGATTTTTTGCTTATTATATTAACCACCGATGCAAAATATCATCAGTTAATATGCCATATTAGCCACGTCCGTTGTTTATAAGCTGTAGTCAAATATTGAACGTATTTATTGTCGCCCCAAATGCCGATCATTCATTCATTCGTCAGCACCGTTAGTTTAACATTTTTTATGAAAATTATGTTAACTGAGACAGAAGGGCATTTGCGCTCTAATGCCTTTTGATGCTTAGTAACTGTTGGTAACTTACTACTCAATCTGTGGAGTGTGAGTCGCCATTCGACTTTTACAAACATTAATATTCCATTTCCATAGTATTTAATCCTGTTTGTTTCACAATCATTATTATCAGAATGAGTCTCTTGTCATCCTAATATCCCCAAACACATGCGGATTAAATATTATACGAATCAAACATAAACCTTAATCAGACATGCTCTCTAATCAAACATAAACTATATATTTTTTTAATTTAAATTAACTTCAGATCAAGTAACGTATAATTTCATTTTTGAGAGTAGCCGCCCAAAGAAAATTATCAACAAGTATTTGAGATATAACCAAGGAGGTAGAGGGATGCTCCAACTCCATAGATACTTTTGCTAAAATTTTAAAACCATGGAGGAAGAGTTTCTCTACCTTGATGTATTAAACAATGTAACTCGTTGCCATTCGTGATACGATAATTAGGCTTTTTTTTCGTGCCACTCCGCCTAAACGAAATATATAGATAGATAAGTTTGATCTCTAATCAAACTGTTTTTTTTAGCCTCGCAGTTTATTTAGTGACATTTAAAGCTGATGAATATTATGTAGATTAAATAGCTTACTAGTAATATACTTTCGAAGGGAATTATAAATAACTACATAAAACTAAACTTATTTCCGGTAAAGATAGCAGCGACAACTCAACTTTTTCCTTTTGAAATTTAAGAGCTCTTTTCTGTAAAACGTGGCAAAACCGAGTAGATTTCCTCTGTAAAAATTTATTTTCAGTTATCTCTTTACGGAAGCCGTCTTAACAGAGGCGTGAAAATGCGGCTGCCGCGAGGTATTATTTAACCATGAAACAACTATTTATGAAGTCTCCCTCTCTACCCCAGGGTTCATGACGAGCTTCATCAGACAAAGCAACTGTCGAACGCCTGCTCCCCTTTCTTCCTTGAGAATTCTTTCCCAAAAGTATCTTTATTTAGCCCTGCAAGGCAGAAGGAAGACATCTGCATCCAAGGGAGTGTCTTTTCAGTCCTTTGTCTTCCGCAGGAGGGTGTTTTGTGCGTACTTCCCCTGTCAACCCAATCTACAATGGATCACGTGTCCGCTGACAACTGTATTTGGACTGCTTTTGGACATCATATATCTTTTCCGCGGTAGGAGGAAATTTTCTTGGAATTTAAAAAGGGGACGATAAAAGAAGGGAATCGCTGGCGCCATTCCTCCTGATTTTATGGGGGTGTCTAGGTGTAATAGAACCCTGAAGCACTCTGCGGGGTATGGACCGGGGCGGGAAAAATGCCGAGAGTAATGAGGTACACCAGAGAACATTCTGGTACTGAATTTCAGCAGCTGTTGCTTGTGAAATGAAGATTCGATTCCTGAGGCCAACACATTTTTAGCTTGAGGTAAGGCCTCTGCTTACTGCCCCTTCAACTGCACTTGCTGCCTTGTAATTGCAGCCAATTCCCGCTATAACGAAAATGCAAGGGGCCTTGTATTTAGTTTATTACTAAGCAGTATAACCGTTCTTTGTACGAGATATATAAAGAAACTCAAAATTCACAATTATGTGCAAATTCCAGTAGTATTCTAAATGATATTATTATTCAAAACATTTTATTAAATATATAATTTAATTTACCTTAAAAGAAGTATAAGAATCTCTGTTACGGCTATGCAAAATTATCTTCACTTGCAGATCTGAAGAATAAAATATCCTGTCTCGTTTGAAAACAAATTTACAAAAAATATGAATAAGCGTTCTATTAAAATGTTTAATTTAATTTTCGTAAAAAGAAGTATAAGAATCTTTGTTCTTGCTATACAAAATGATCTTCACGTGCAGATATGAATAAATTTAACGTCCTGATCCCGTTTGTAAACAAATTTATAAAAAATAAGAAATTGGATCAATATATGCCGAAATGAAAGCACTATAATGGTATTAGAAGATATATATGTACCCGTACTATTTTTATTCTTTTTCAATCATCGGCTAAATGTAGTATATGACTTTAAAAAATATTTGCCAAAATAAAACAGATGATGTAAGAAACTTAAAATACTAATAATTTTCCGTAATTTTATATTTGTAGTGCAGTCAAAAATGTAATTCTGATAAAATTTATTTTTATGTGTATCCATTTCTTAATTATTTAAATTGGAAAAGATATAATAAACGTCTGCTGTATAAACTCATTGGGTTTATTTGCGTTGCTTAACAACATGATTTCATTCCCCTCCCCCCACAAATATGCTCTATAAACTCATTGAGTTTAATTCCATTGCTTAACAACATGATTTCATTTTTCCCCCTCATAAATATGTTCTATAAACTCATTGGGTTTAATTCTATTGCTTAGCAACATGGTATCATTTTTATTTTTTCCAATAAATTTGCGAAAAAAATATCATTTGCATAATGCTCTCTATTCCATGCAGACGAGACTAGGACTCTCAAGTAAAAAATATAAAGAAATTAAAAAATGTGTCAAATGATATTCTCTAAAAAAATGGAAACGTTTTTTAATTTTGCAGCAAATTCGCAAAAGTAAATTTCCACGGAATTTTGCTACGTTATAATCAAAATCGTTCGTTATTAATTTAGATAGGAAATGACCATGTACAATTAAAATTTGAAATTCTTCTCGCTATAACTAAATTTCGTTACAGTCGTGTTTGTTATAATGAGAATTGACTTAATAGTCTGAGTGCATGGTGATTAAGAGATTTATTAATAGAGACATTTTTTGATTCATGCTACCGATTGCAGACGAAACCATCTTCTTCAAAAGGCATATTAAACATAAAGGAATGGTTAGTATAACTGTATTATTAAGTTTAAATTTTGTCACCATAGTATTTGTTCTGAATACGGTGTCGCCGACATACGCCTAGATTTGCAAAAAAAAAAGGTGGGGGGGAGGAGGGGGGCTGCCAGTAATATATTTAGAAGGTGCAACATTTATGCCATTTCTTAAAATTAGCACTCTGAAAGTAGGTGATGTATATTATAACTCGTGAAGTGGAGTAAATATGAAGTATCGCACAAAGTGCGTAATGTGTTTAAACCATCCGTAGGTATCTAAGTGTCCACTTGGTCCTATTTCCCCTCTTTTTGAAGACTCGCAACTTCATCCGTCGAGCCCCCCCCCCCCCCCCCCCCCCCCCACCTCCGAGCTCACCTTTGATAGAAATTCTATCTTATTATGAAACTCATTTTCCTCTTTGATAGAAGGTTAAAAGTGGGATTTTTTTTTCTTCACCCGGGAACTTCTCCAACCCCTGTCCATGGGTCCTTGAGTCCATAGGTATAGGCGTATGTAGAACTCGGACAGATATGCTTTATCGTCTTGCCGAATGCTGCACTTTGCGTGATAAAACGTTTTCAATTACTGTTATTATTATTATTATTTAACAATTAATAGGATTTCAGATGAAATTTCCGGTAAACTAATTGCAGTTTAATTTCCTCAAGAACATCCTATCAAGCTATTTTCCCTCCATAATATATCTTATGTTATAATACGTAGAATAAGGCCCTCTCTTTCAAAAATAACCAGTTTCCTTGCAGTACCGCCGTGGGCCAGAGTCAGTAAGAATTCGCCTGTCCTTTTTTCTGCAACTATGAGGTCTCCAGGTCGGGTCAACATTGCGCAGCAACCCGATGCTCTTCCGCATCAGTTGAAATGCCCAAAGGTCAAGAGCTTTTCCAGCCCTGCACCTGGACTCTAGAGTTAATGAATTGGCATCACCTTCACGAACTGCGGTAAACTCAAGGAAACAATAATACTGGGAACCTCATGGTCAGGGTTTAAACTGCCAAAGTAAAATATTTTATTTTTGCTGACATTTCGGAAAATTATTTTATAGCATTTTCGGATTATCTTTGACTAAAATGCCAGTTTGAATGTTTTTAATATCATGGGAAATAAATATATAAGTTGTTTGTGTAAAAACTACAATAAAAATTAAAAAATAATATTGTAAGAAGAAAAAAATATTTTGCACTAAGATATAAAATAATTTTCTTTAATAATATTTAATGCATTTATTAACACTTTACAACAAAGTTGAAAAGTGTTTATGACTTTGTTCATTCTGTCTGTCTGTCTGTCTGTCTGTCTGTCTGTCTGTGTGTCTGTCCGTTAGCACAATAACTGCCGTAAAAATGACTTAATCAAAATGAAATTTTAGTATGTTGTTCAGACGGTCTATAGGACCTATGGGAATATAAATGAATAATATCACCCAATTAGTTTTAGATTGAACCCGGGTTGAAAAAATGGAATACATTGAGCCCTATGGGACCTAATTTTTCAAGCATTTTTTAAGCGGATTTAAAATTCACAAATTGCTTCGAAAATTTTAGGCAATATTCAAATTGTTCCATAAAATATATAAAAAAAAATTCAGCGAAATATATTCAGTTGTTTTTTAAATAAAAATTAAAATAATAATAACACCTCTTATATTAAGCGATCACGTGTCCATGATATGAAACGATCACATGACCCACTTCAAAATGATATATGGCATCCATCTTGTGTCAAAATCGTGATTTTTAAAGTTCTTTTTAATTCATATTGAGTGTTGTATCCGTCCTAAAATTACTTTATTTTTGCCTAAATTCTGTGCATCTACATACTAAAACAACGCAATGACAATATATTTCAGTTTAAATGCTCTTCCAAATTTGATTATTTCTACTATTAAGCCTATTTTTCACCTATGTAAAATGTAAACAGCAAAATATGTAGAATGAGTTGTATTAGAATCGCTGTAATTCTTTAACACAAAATCATTTAGTCCATGGAGTCTGCTTAGCTGATATGAATTCATTGATTTTAGAAAGAGAAGGACGATATTTTTCGATGAAGTTTTACGCATTGAGCTTACTTACTTGCAGCTCAATGGTCTTAATTTTTAAATAAAATAAATTGTTATAGTATTGTGATGAATGACATGAATGGGGGAATTATTTATGAATGAAATGTTGCTTTTATAGAGAGAGCCAGGCGTGTTATTTTTTTATGACGTCATTTGAATGGATTTCAGTTGTTTTCGATGAAGTTTTCAAATATAATAAATTATCGTAGTATTATGATAATTCTAAAATTATTACCGAGGAATGTATAACATTTAAGAGATGTTTAAACCAGGCAATTTATACTTTAATGCCGTCATTTGAATGAAGTTAATTTTTTTCGATGAAGGTTTAAGGTTTCAAATATAATAAATTAATGTAGTATTGTGATAAGTTTTAAAATATTACCGAGGAATGTATTGCATTTTAGACATGTTTAAATAAAATTGCGTTGAAGTTGGAAAGTGTTTCATAATCAATGCTTTAAGCATGATTGATCTTTCTTGTTAGTTTAATAAATTTATAACTACTTCACGCAAGCCTAACTTCAATACGCTGTGGAGCATGGTGTTTTAAGAACTTCTTAACTCAGTTTTGTATTCATACGTTCATTATTCATACCATAGTAACAAAATCGCTTTTGAATGTCGATTGAAAATAATTTTCTTTTATTCGAATATGTAATACAAAAATCATGAATGTAATTATGAATTTTAATTTTCGTTCGAGAAAGATTGATTCCAACTTAAATCATTGGATTTTCACGCACACAAACGCAACACAGACAATATCGTGATGTCATTAGCCCCCTCGTAGAAGTGGGGCATAAAAAACACTGACGTATAAGATATGCATTAGAATATAGAGAAAATCATTTGCTGGTCCCATATCATAGTTTTGTGTTGATTCTTTAGAAAATAATAAAATTTGTGAAAAAAGTCACTCTTAGTTTGGGGCTTGATATAAAGGGGGACACAGTTCGTTGTTACTTTCCTTATATACATAATGTATAAGGACATTTTTGAAGTGATGTCTGTGTGTGTGTGTGTGTGTGAAAGTGTGTGTGTGTGAGTCTGTGGAGACGATAACTGACGAACGAATGGACTGATTCGAACAAAATTTAGTACAAAAATCACAATCCGTAAACACTGGAAGCCTATTGTTTTTATACGTAATCGAATGTTCAGAACCCCCCTAAATTTTCGAATAAAATTTTGAAAAAATCGTCAAAAAATCAAAACCACTAATAAAGTTACGCAAATAGATGTTTCTTATGTAATTTTTCATTAGAAAACGATTGACAAATTTTAGAACGCTAACATGAACCGTTCTCGAGATATTGCACATTTTTCAAAAAAATTATTAAAAAGTCATATAAAATGAAAAAAAATATTTTCTATTGAGAAACGTGTTCACTTTTCATATGTAATACCATGCGATAAATTGGGTGATATCATTCTCGTGGATCTAGTTCGTTCCATTCATGAAAAAAGATACTTTGAGTAATACTTTTGTATTTGAACGCCAATAGTCATTTATCTGCTGTAAGAACAACTTATTTCTTCGTCCATAACGCTTGGCGAGATTTTGGCGACAAATTTGGCGGAATGTCGCCAACTTGGCGACTTTTTGAAATGTTGCCAAATTAACGAAAATCTCGCCAAATGGATAAAAATGAAGCTAAATCAATGAAAATGACGACTAATTGTCGAAAATTCAATATCTTGGAAAGAATATTAGTATCTACTATAAGAAAAACCTATTTTTTTACTGTAAAAGTAGTAAATTCATTACATTATATAAGGAAAGTCATGTGTTGCCCACATCAGATTTTTTTTATTGTTCTTTTGTGGTATCTATTGTGCACCAATTAAAAGAGGTTCAAAGTCTCCATTATTCTAACGAGGTGATAAGTTGAGGGTTAAGTTTCCCGAAACACGCTCTGTTGATCATAGATCGTTAATATTCTACTCCTGTTTACAGATTTGCATGGGGAGTTCCTCATAATGCTTCCTGGTAACTTGCTACCACACATTCGATTCATTTTATTATTAATTACTCACTCACAATACAATTCTGTATCCGTAGAATATTCTTTTTTAATTATTTAACGTTATTGGTCTGTAAAGGAAGATTTGTTGAAGCTTTCTTTGTAACTGAATGTGTTCTGTACGACTAATCACTATGTTTCGTATATTTCATGAAATTTTTTATGTTAACAATAAAACGTTTCAAGTCTTTTGTTTTGGAAAGAAAAATTTAAGTATTAAAAATTCAGTGCTTCTTTACGGCAACAAAGAGTCACATGTTCCATTTTACATTATGTTTATTTTCTTGTATACTATTGTATATTGAAAGATTTTTTTAGTAATAAACCATGGCTAAACCTCGAATTGTTCGATTTTTAGGATTTTAGTATTATTATTATTTTCTAGAAAATAGTAATGGCAGCATATTAGAATATGGGGGAAAATGAAAACTTGAACTACGCCATAGATGGTAATGATAATAAAATAATTTATATTAACACATAAAGCAGCTGAATGCGTACAATTTATGAGCTTCACTAAACTGTTGCCAACTTGAAAAATAAACTTAAAATATATTTATGAATTGGGGTACGAAATCTGAATAAGATCTTTGATTTTGTTCTGACAATGATTGTGATATAAAGCTCAACTAAATAGAATGAGAAAGTCGAGTGGACACTTGTACTCTATAGATAATTTCTTTTTCTTATTCTCTGTTCTTCGCAACTTCAATAATTTATTAAAACATTTTTTTATTTACTTTACGTAATTCTCACTAATCTAATGACCGAATTTATTGCCTTAATGTTCATTTCTGTGGCACCATTGCCATCTGATACGAGCTCAGAGACCATTTATTTCAGTAGTTGATATATGTCGGTATTCACACTGTGATACATTTGACATGCAATGCAAATGGGGGCTCCGCAACAATAGCCTTGCGAATAAGGCTTCATTCTTACGTAATTAATACGAGAAATCTGTCCAGAGTTATTTCTCTTACCCATGCGAGGCTCATTGTTTATAAATCCGTACATTATTTTAATTGGTTGCGAAGGTTGTTTAAAAAAGTTTAAGACCCGAATTCCGATCGAGCACTCTTGTTTGATTATACCATATGGCGAAGGTTTTCTTCGAGCTCTTTTCATTCTTATTACGTTTCACCTTCGCCGAACCTTTTGTTTTAAAAATCTTATTGGACACGATCTAGTTTCGCAAAAGGAGGGTTGATTTGCGGGTCACGAAAAACACATGAGACAAGACCAGTGTTACGGTTAAAACGTGTATTACACGGTATAGATCGCAGAGTTACAAGACTAGTGTTGAAAAGTCGATGTTGGAAATTTCTCCGTTTTACTTTCAATACAATTACTTGACAATGTATAGGTGAAAGTGTTCGGATAGGTTCGAATTTTTGACGAATCGACGCGTTTTGAGTGCTCTAGAATATCCCAAAAACTATTTTTAGCGGAGTGTCTGTATGTACGCAATAGAACAAGTGTACAGACATACATATGTGTGTTTGTATGTCTGTGCAAAATATGTATACATAGTACTCAAAATTATTCGGCGAAATTTTAGAAAATTAGGTAGTTAAAACGCTTATGGGTTACTCTGGTGCTGATCAGATTAGATTAGAATGTATGATTGCGTTTCTATTGCAGAGAGCAGTATTCATGGATCGGTTTCGCGCTTTAGATGCCCCTTCAGCATGGAATAACCGATATCTGCATGGAATACCAATCCTAACCTATGACCCATCCGAAAAGGACGCACATTACACCCATTCGGTAAAAATATGATCCACAGAACACTAACCGACTTTCCGTTTCCAATTCCGAGGGCAAGCAGCTGGCCAAACGAAAAGGCTGACCCCCAAAATAAATAAGTAACCCCTAGGTCGCACTCCCAAAAATATTGGCTCATGGTTTTACCATGCGACAGCGGGTTCAGTGGAAATGGGATCATTGCAGTCTGAGATCAATATTTATAAAATTTAAAACCGGCTGCGTAGTAGAATTGAATGTGTCGGTCTCCAGAAGTTCACAAAATTGTGGCACACAGCAAGTTTTTTTGCTGCCATTTCCGGTATTGCCATTCTCCGTTGCAGAGTACGAAACTGGTCCATGGGTGTTCTTCTCTGCAATGAGAGCGCGATCCGAATTTTGAGGGTGCTCATTTAGGTGGGTTCCGTGAGTTTGAATTCTTCTGATACTTTTACCGGCCCCTCCACTGTGCAGACCCTCCACTGTGCCGACCTTCCGTAATTTTGCCCCTCCACTGCACAAATTACGGAAACAAATGAACGGCGTGCTTTCGGCTTGCGGGATCACAAAAATAGCTCTTGCGGTATTTTAATATCCGTATGTTTGCATTCTTCTTTTCCCGATTATTTAACCTACTGGAGAGTAACAGGAGGCGACGCCGCCGTCGGGATCGTTCATCCGAGAGGTTTGTAAACGGAAGAAACTGTCTTCTGCATGCTATCTGGACTGATGATGCATCCGTTTTTCTCTTTTATCATTAAGTTCATTTCATTTTTGCGTTTAAACCTATAGTTGGTTTTCTTGACTCGTTTTTCAAGAATTATTCCATCTTAGCTGGATGTTCTACCTCTCAAATGTCACTCCCAACGAAAGATTTGAAAAATTCGCCTTGCATTCAATTTATAAACGTAACCAGAGTTATAAGATGTAGCCGCGCATGCGTACGCAATTTTTTTTTTTAATTTCGCAGACACTTTTTTTTTTTTGCTAAAATACAAATCTTTCTGGCGTATGCTATAATGCCATGACAATTTTGTCATATTTGGATTCGATAATTCTGAAATAATTATTTGTTTACGCTATTTTTTCTATTAAATATTTAATTTTATCGTTATCATACACTCCAAACATTTGTAGTAAATTTGTTTCAACATTATATTTTGATGTTTACTCAATTTGCTGATGTTTTTTGTCTTGGTGACTGTGTGCGCAGAAACTTTTCCCTTCTATATTGCTCAAGTTCAAGGCGTAGCTAAGATATGAGAAGGGGATGCTGACGATCGAATGGTTGTGTAAAAGTGTTGGATTTTTATTTTGATAGCATAGACTTTCTGAAGATCTAAGACGATACCTGATCGCCTGCCCTTTGCTGATCTGACAAGTGCAAAAACTTCGAAACCATGATCCAAGAGTGATAAAGGGATGCCATCAGTATTTTCTTGTTTAAATGAGTTTTGAAACTAACGATAAACGTATAATTAAGGATTAAGGCTCCTCTATTCATCGCCAAAATGGTGATTGGCGCCAATCATTTGATGTAAACATTTGCGCTATGTTTAGAGGATCCAGTTTAGAGGATTTCCTCAATATTATCTTTTAAAACACTTCAATTCTTTTGTACTAGGCATAAAAATATATCGTTTATAATACAGATTTATATAATTCATTATTATTATTAGATTTTAAATGCTGTATTTATCTAATCTATACAGCCACAGGTTTATAGCAAAATTGCCACTCTTTAAAATTTTAGTACCTTTAAAATTAAATACACATTTTTAACCCCCTCCCCCTCCCCCGGTAATTAACACACTACTATGTATCATCATAAATATATATTTCAGAAACAACTTTTTATTATTTAGTACAGGTATTTCAAATTATTCAAGGTCTTTCTGAGTTCATAATAAGACCATATTTTATTCTATATAATGTTAGAACTGTAACAGATGTAAAATAGAAATATACATCAAAGTATTTCATAAATTTTAAGAAGACCGGATTTTTGAAAAAAAAAAAAAAAAATAAATAAATAAAATAATAATAATAATAAGAAGAAGAAAAAAAAATGTCCATCTATTTGTTAATCAGCTTATAGAGTAGGAATCATATTTTTGATTCTTGTTAATAAGTGTCGCGTAATTACAGATGTTACTCCAATCTAATTCATATTTATAAAAATGTAACTCAATTGTAAACTTGTTAACATTATCAAATACCTGTAAAAATCAATATTTGGAGCACGTGTTAAACACACCAAATATGGTAACCCGTGTATTTGTAATTGTGAATTAAACTGAAGTTTTACTATTATTTTAAGCTCACAATCATATCTAACTCGTCTAGGACAGTAGAACTGCTTTTGCCCTGCTTTTGTCCCCACCAGGGACACCAAAAGATTGAAACTCGACCACGGGGCAAAACCTAACTAAACCAATTTTTAATTGAGACAACTATTTTTAACGCTAAACTCCATAAGTAAAATAAAAGATATTAAAAAAAAAGTTGCAGCTTCATTTTTTTAGTGTTAATTTTCATGTCTTTGGTGGGCTTAAATAGTAGTAAATGTATATTTTGTGAATTTTCCATTCTTTCCGATATATAACGTCATCAATTTTTCAAGTATCGTTTTCTTCCTTTTCCCTCTTTATCATCCATGTATGAAATCATTTTTATTTTCTCCTTCACCAAATCTAAATAATATCTTGTTTGGCTAATATGTTTGAACTCGAATCCCCCGCTTATTGTTACGATTTTTATTGTTTCTTGATTTCAGAGGGAAAAATAAAATTGAAACGAGCTACTCTTTCCGTAAATGGTCCGTGACTGTGATTTTCATGTTGATGTTGACCGGAACGATTCGTCTGCAGAGCTCGTGACTAACAACGGCGATAACCTTGTAACCGTAACCCTAAACTGTTTTGCGGCTGTTACAGGAGATTCGATTCCCGAGATTACAGGGTGCTATTGGAATACTATTTTTTATCGCATTTGCATGTTGTTACTACCTTTGATATAACCGTTAAATGGACATTTTGAAATTAACAAAACAATTCCTTTTACAAATTGCTGTTTGGTTCTAAATTTTTCTTTGGTTGTTTCTTCATATCTCACGTATGACACTTGTCGTTTTGAAAAACAAAACTGGACTCATTTAAATTTTCATTTTTTTTAAAATTTAATAATTATTTTTCCTTTAAATTATTTTTGCGTTATTTAACGAGGCAGGAATTTATTTATTTAGTTGTCGTGTACCTTTATTGTTATTGCTATTCAGAGAAAAAAGTACCAACTAACTTGCATTGATTCTATTTTCTAATTTGGGAGCTTAAAAATATGTATTGCTTATAAAATATAAGTATATTTTATAATCTTAAATTTTATAAGCTACCATTTGTTGCAAAAATTAAAATACGTATTTGTTGAATAAGAACAATAATTTTATTTTCGTTTTGTTTCTAAATTTTCCTTAGGTTATTTCTTTATATCTCATGAATGAAACATAGTCTTCGTTTTTTTTTTCTTAAATAATTTGGATTAATTTTTTTTCCAAATTAATAATTATTTTTTTAATTATTTCTGCATCATCTGCGATGAGGACAAAAATTAAAATAAGTATTATTTTCATAGAAACAATAATTTAATTTGCCTTTTGTTCTAAATTTAACTTGGGTCCTTTATATCTCACGGATAAAACGTCTTTTTTTGGAAATAATTGAGATGCAGTTTTTTCCAATTTAATAATTATTATTTTAATTATTTCTCCTTCATTTTATGAGGCTGAAAAATAAATTAAGTATTCATTGAATAAGGACAATAATTTAAAATAAATGTATCCATTATTCTTTTTCATAAATATTATTCTAAAATTTCAAAAGTTTATTTTATAAAAGTTTCACATTATATCTCAAGTTTTGTTGTTTTGACAGGTATAATATCTAAAATCATGATCGTGTAAAATGTCAGGGTTCCCACAGTCCTTGTAAGTCCTTGGAATGCGTTTGATTTTTATTTGGGTTTTCAAGGGTCCGTGCTTAAATTTTACAATGGGTTCTTGAAAGTCTTTGATGTTTACTCTTTCATTTTTAAATGTTAATTTAGTCGCGTAACTTCACCCCAGGCTTTGATTATCCGAGTAGTTTTGTTACAATCGCTTTCATTAAATTGCCTTTTTTTCCCTCATCTTCTTCATAATTTTTTTTTTTTTTTTTTTTTAATGAATTGCATGTTTAATAGTTAAAACCTTTTTAATTCTTTTGTCGCAAAAATTTAACAGAAACGTGTAAGATATAGGGTCCATGAAAAGTGTTTGGTTCTAATTTGTGAAAAACTGTGGGAACATTGTATGTGTGTGTTCGTATCATGTTTCGTAATTATTTAATTTTATATGATTTACTTAAATCCTTGTCATAATGTTCTAGTTGTTACTTATTTCTAATACTTTTTCTTTTAATTTCAGGTAAGCATGGATTTATTTTTTCTTTCAATGTTCAAGTTGGTCTAAAAATTAATTCCCTGGTAAGACCATTTTATTACTATTGGACTGAAATAAATGGTTATTGTGTCGGTAAAGAACTAAATAGACCATTAAATCAGTCCGATTATATTGGACTTTTGGCATTTATATCAAAATGATGAGACATAAATAAACAAGAAAGATCAATCATACTTAAAACATTGATTATGAAACCCTTTCCAACTTCAATGCAATTTTATTTAAACATCTCTAAAATGCAATACATTTCTCGGTAATATTTTAAAACTTATCACAATACTATATTAATTTATTATATTTGAAAACTTAAACCTTCATCCCAAAAAATGAACTTCATTCAAATAACGGCATTGAAATATAAATTGGCTGTTACTTATAAACTGTTACTTAAAAATACTTGTGGCTGTTATTTTGTGCATATAAGCTCAAATTATTATTGAATAAATAAAGAGAACGTGAAGATGAGTCTGCAGGGAAAGACATGTACTGTCCACATTAGAATTTTAACAATATTACAACAATGATTTATAGAAGTGAACGGGGGATTATTTGCAGGCCATTTCGAAAAAAAATGTATGATCTATATTTAAAGATCCACCAAATTTTTGTAGAATAAAATGTTCAACAAATTGAAGCTGTGTACCAAATTTTAACTCTCTAGGACTTAGGAAAGTGCATTAAAAATGCCATCAAATAAGTATATCATGAACAGTTATATAAAATTAAAAAAAAAATTGAAAAATTGTTATCTACCAAATTTATTTTAAAATGTGAAGCCTCTCTCATATACAAAGTGATCAAACTCTTGGAAAGATATTTATTATATAATATATCTCTTTTTTCTTTCTGGAGGATATCCCAAAAGTCAGAATTTAGTTGAATTTGTTTTTTTCCCTATATTAAATAATTTTTATAATATATTTTACTAAAATTTTTTTTATATATTTTATGGGATAATGTGAATATTTCCTAAAAATTTCGAAGCAATTTGTGAATTTTAAATTTGCTTAAAAAATGTTTAAAATTAGGTCCCATAGGGTTCAATGTATTTCATTTTTTCAACCCGGGTTCAATAAAAAACTAATTGGGTGATATTATTTATTTATATTCCCATAGGTCCCACAGACCGTCTGAAAAACATACTAAAATTTCATTTTGATAAAGTCATTTTCACGGCAGTTATCGTGCTAACGGACGGACGGACAGACAGACAGAATGAATGAATGAATAAACAAAGTCATAAACACTTTTCAACTATGTTGTAAAGTGTTAAAAATGAATGCAAGTCCAAACCTGAGTTCGAACCATGGATCGTCGAACAAACTCAATAACGATCTATTCATTAAGCTAAAAGGATAACAATTGTGAACCTGTGAAATTAAACTTTAAATCAATTAATAATATGTAAAGAATCTTGCTGCCCAAACCAGGAATCGAACCACGGATCTTTGTACTGGCCAGCCGACACTCAATCGTTGAGTTACTGGGATGGAATTGCAAGCCCTTATCGTCCAAGTGGATTCTGCAAATATAGTATATTAATTGTATAATTTGGTAAGGAGTGAAAAATTAATACTGCTGCATATATATATATATTAATATTACTTGAATTGTATTTTTTTTTTTATTTACATAATTCTTATTATTTCATTTCAAATATATATATATATATATATATATATATATATATATATATATATATATATATATATAAATGGGTATCAATAAAAGAAAAATTAGTCTAAATACAAAAATTGTGCATTTTTATGCTATGTGAAATAAAATAATTGGAATTGTACATGTGAAATTTTTTTTCAAACGAATTTTATATCGATAAACGGTATAATTTGTTTTGGAAATAATTTTCCGTTATCAAAAAATTCTCAAAGTCCAAATCGCTCAAGCGTCGGAATAGACCCGTTTGATTCTTATAAATGACGTTTCCAAATTGGCGAAAATGTATTGTTTGATCTTTCTATAATGGCATCAACAGACGGTATAGAAAAAAGAGCTTATAATGCAATGTTATGTATTTGTTTATTGACCTGTAAAATATATAAATCTCATTTCTAGATTACATAAAGAGTTTATAATTTCGCAAATATTTTCTTTTTATATTGTTATTTTGTTATTTATGAAGTGTTGAATTGAGTGTGAGATATATATATATATGGTTATTTGATTATCTTTATTCACAAAACAGGACATTCTCAAAAAATTTCCCCTTGTAAAGTTTAACATAAGTAAACAAATAAAATTGAACTATTCTTCAATAAGAGTTTAATTGGTCACAGATGACTTACGTTCAAAAGATGATAATACTTCCTATTTGGAATGTAAGCTACATGTAAGAAAGTTTGCAGAGTACAATGTAGTGCAGCAAGCGAGTTGTTTGTTATTCATGTGATGAGTTTGCTATTTCTTTTCAACATCATTGTTCTGTAATAAAATTTTAAATAGAATAACACTTACTATTTTGCGATAACATTTATATAAATATAATATTTAATTAGAGATAATTGTACCGTTACCGTGCTTCAGATTTTAACAGGAAGTTGAGTTAAAAACAATGTGGCTGGAAACTGGAATAAAGTGATGCAGCGAGGAAAAAAAAAAATGTGAAAAGTAAACAAAAATTTGGTGTATAATAACAATGAAATACGATGATGCATTTAACAGAAAAATTGCTAAAACAAATAAATAATAATGTTTTCATAGGATTAAATATGGCATAATGCAATACGCATATTTATTATTATTGTATGTATGGATATAGGAAATGGCTAGATTTATATTGTGTCTAAAATGTATCTGCAAAATTAGCTAAAACTTGAAAGAATTTGTTCACGGCGTACAAGTGTTCGTGGACATTCTACAGCTGTGAAGGTATTTGTCTGTGTTTTTAGAATTTACTGCAATTTGACCTAAATTATACCTTAAGATGCTGTAAATAACTAGTGTGAATGAAGTTAGAAATAATGAAATGCATTGCGTACAATAATACGATGTATAAAATGACCCAACATTATTTTGAGCTATTAAAAAACAAAACTAAACAAACAAATGCTGAAATTGCACAATTTTCGTGCAAAAAGAGTGACAAAAGTTTGTGTACGCGATTCAGTATGGTTCAGTATGGTAACCATATGGTAAGTCAAGTTAGTAATAATTTCCACTATGTCTTAAACGTCATTTGACTAAAAATTGCCATTAGACGATTGCAATTGACTAAAAATTGCAATTTAGTACTGCGTCAACTTGCCCCTGTCGCCCGCAAGTCCCAGTCTCCCATAATATTTTTTAAATAGGGTTATTAATAAATAAATATAAAAAAAAAAAAAAATTATTCGTTCTCCTTGTCTTTCGGATGATGTCAAGGTGGAATGCCTGTGATAATATTTTTGATCACTAAAGGGCCTATTTGTGAGAATGTCTTTCAAAACCGTGCTTCCATATTAAAATATCTAAAAAACTAATTCTAATTTTAAAAAAATGCAGCAATCTCTCGAGGTATATTGCACCGGGAGCTTAGTTTACCCAGTATACCGAACTCCGCGACTGACCGAAACTTCGATTTTCCGTTACAGACGACACACACACGGACAGAAAAACAGACAAACATCATCTTTTATTATGCAAGAAGGTGATGGAAGCACATCATGGCGTGAAGTCGCTGTTGCTATCACTGGGTGGTTAGCTTTTTTCAGTTCATATGTACGTCAAAACAAAGTGGTTGTATCAATAAAAGGGCGAAAAGAGGGTTGGTTACTTTCTTGTCCTTTTCTCGGGATATTGAGAAAACCAAAACATTCTAAACTTTCTTGAATGATTGGTATAATTTTTTGAGAGCAGAAGCACCTATATTACATCCAAATTGCGTATCAAATATTAGTCATGTGACATGCACGTGTCATTGAAATAGCACAGACAGACGATGACTAACTGGACCAGTTGGAGCCAAAATGGCGATTGCTTCAGCCGGCATATTTAAGAGCCTCATATAAAATGGGTTACTGAGAACCTCATCACCCCTGCAGACGGTTACTGTGGATACCATCAATGTACGCAAAATGAACGTTTGAAGATACATCTATGTAAACAGGCAGTCATAACTTTCAGGGTACTTTCAGGTTTATTTTGTCGCAAGTATAGTTGGCCTATTGGGAAGTTCGTTATTGAATGTTACATAAACGAGGGGATCATCCTGTGCGTCTGCATGGAAAGATAAAAGGTGTTGTTGAGCAATTAGCAGCGTATAAAGCGGTCCATTGAGAGTCAACGACCGGAGAAGAAATCAAATAATAATGAGGAGCCTTTGTGGAGGGAAGGAGGCAAACAGGTTCTGGACGCCCTCGGGTCCTCATTTCTTCAGCCACATGCAGACGTCCACTCTTTTGGTAATTTTCAAAGAGAGAGAGAGAGAAGACGAAGAACTAAAAGAAAAAAAACCTCGTAAAATTATATGATTTGTTCAGTTCTGTATTATGATTTGTTCTCCTTTCGGATGTACTCTTTGTTTTTAGTTTTATGAGCGGAGGAATGGCTGCGGCCTAAGCACGTGTGATGATAGTGTTTAATATACAATTCCCACAAAACTTTAATTAAAAAAAAAATAGTTAGAATTTTTAAAAGACTTCCGAGTAGTTATAATTTGCAGCGGTTGATATTAATTAAAATGATTCTGGACGGGCGTCTGTTTCAAGTGTTATGTATTTTTTTATGTGGTGCTTATATGTATAAAAAGACTTTAAAGTGAGTAGGTGCTTATGAATTTTCTACTGCACTTATTACCTTAAAAAATTATTGATTAATTGCTAAGGATTTTTTTAACTGATAGTTTTTTTCGCGTTTTACATGAAAAGTTATTATTTTTATTTATCTGGACTATAAGTATACATATACATCTGTATATCTCGAATGATTTTATGGACTGATTCTGCCAGTCCCCTTCCCCCTCCTATTTCGTGTGATAATTTATTATTACTTTCCTTATATTCATAATGTATAAGGAAAGTGTTGTGACGGGGTCGAAAATTCGAATTCGTGTTTTCGACGGGAGAGCACGTTTCAAGCATCCCTGATCACGAATCAAACATTTTTGAAGTGATGTGTATGTGTGTGTGTGTGTGTGTCAGTGAGTCTGTAGAGACGATAACTGACGAACGAATGGTCCGATTCGAACAAAATTTGGTACAAAAATCACAATCCGTAAACACTGGAAGCCTATTGTTTTTATACGCAATCGAATGTTTAGAACCCCCCTAAATTCTCGAATGAAATTTTGAAAAAATCGTCAAAAAATCAAAACAGCTAATAAAGTTACGCAAATAGACATTTCTTATGTAATTTTTCATTAGAAAACGATTGACATAAATTTTAGAGCGCTAACATGAACCGTTCTTGAGATATTGTTCATTTTTCAAAAAAATTATCAAAAAGTCATAAAATAAAAAAAAATGTATCCTATTGAGAAACATGTTCACTTTTCATATGTAATACCATGCGATAAATTGGGTGACATCATTCTCGTGATCTAACTCATTCCATTCATGAAAAAAGATACTTTAAGTAATACTTTTGTATTTGAACGCCAATAGGCATTTATTTGCTGTAAAAATAACTTATTTCTTCGTCCATAACGCTTGGCGAGATTTTGGCGACGAATTTGGCGGAATGTCGCCAACTTGGCGACTTTTTGAAATGTTGCCAAATTAACGAAAATCTCGCCAAATGGATAAAAATGACGCTAAATCAATGAAAATGACGACTCATTGTCGAAAATTCAATATCTTGGAAAGAATATTAGTATCCACTATAAGAAAAACCTATTTTTACTGTGAAAGTAGTAAATTCATTACATAATATAAGGAAAGTCATGTGTTGCCCACATCAGATTTTTTTTATTTTTATTCATCTGAACTATAACGAATGATCGGATTTTTATACATATTTATAAGCTGTATAAAAGGTACGTTGTGTTGTACAAAACTGTATTAACTGTATTCAAGAATCATATTGTTTTCTAAAGATTAAAAAAAAATATTGTAGAAAATAACCTTTTTATTTTAGCATGGCTATTTAATGAAAAAGACTATCAGAAGTAAAGGATATTTAGGAGGCAAAGATGCACCTCGTGATGATTTTATAATTTTTTTGCCTTCTTACGAGATTAATAATATAATTATGACTTTTGGGTGTTTTAGTCGTACAGAGTAGTCCGTAGGGGTCAAGCTCCAGCGGGGGAACTGACCCCCAATTGTTTTGGAGGAAGCAGACATGAAATATTCATAATGGGAAATTAATTGTGGAAGAGGGGACCGTAATAAAAGTACGCAGAGAGGCCCAAAATTTGTATGGTTAACCCTAGTACAAATCAATTCCACCAAACACGGGTTTCGTTTGCCACTGCTAATCTGAGAAGAATGGGCCTACTTTTTGTTTTATGTAATTGTTTGTAATCTGAGTTATATCAACGAGACATTGAACCATAGCCGCTATACAATATTTAGTGTAAAATGGTATAACAGTTATTTCTTTACATTTAAAAGCTTACATTCTTCCTAGAGAAAAAATTGGTTTCCGTTCTAATTCTTTTGCCTGCATTCAGCTCTGCTACTCCTGATCATTTTGAAAAACACAGCTATATATCCCAGATATAACATTATTTTTCCTTCCCCCGTGAATCATTCATGCGTTTTATGTTTTCTAAACTTGCCAGCAAACGAAAATTCACTTCGACTTCTAAGTCATACGCCATTTTGTCATCGTGCTGCTGCTGCTGCTCATCTTCGTCACGCAGCAAAACCGTTGTGGCAGATCTCTGGTTCCGTTTGAATGGTGACAGTTCCATGCTTTTCCGAAGGTTTTTCAACTATTGCTCAATTTATTCCTTTTTTATTCTTCTGTTTGTATAGCTTCTATATCGACAATATATTTTTTGAATGGGATATTTCTTACACAGAAGTTAGTCTTCTGTGAAAAGTATATTTCCACAGAGTTGAAGAAGCAAACTGCTTCCTGGAACCACTTATTTTCGATGTTTTATTAATAGTGCTGGGTAATAGAGATTTTAAACTCTTATTTGAGTTGCATTTTGGTGTGCAGCTTTGAAAATGTATTTTATTCTAAAGAATTTTTTAAATGCCTCGTAAGTATGGACTATTGGCAGCGATAGAGTAATCATTGCTGCGTGCTGCTAAAGTTTATAAAATTTTAATTATGACTAGTGATATTTTCTGATTACTAAATAAGTAATTATAAACGGAAAATTGTTGACTTATTTTATATATTTTTTTTTTACTAACCGAAGGGCATTTGAGAGATGAGATAATACATATATTCAGTATATATGTGTCAGTATAGCCATTTAAGGTAAATCTTGTCAGACAGTAAGGTTAGATTACCTAGTAAAAGTGTGTGCTAAGTGTATGTTACTAAGTACGTGCTCAGAAAGCAAGTACGTGCTCAAAGCACCAAAAGTTTGGATAAAATGGTATGTATATAGTTACAAGTACAAACTCTTAGCCTAATGTCCGATCAGAAAAACTTTGCAAAATCGGAAAATTCAGAGGCGTTTGATAATAAATCAAATCAATGTTTCTAATTTTAGTATTTTTCTCATGATATAGTACTAAGATAAAACCTGCTCCGTCATTAATTTTATATAATATCTGTTTTGTGCCTCATTTAAGAAATCTAAATAAAAATGAAAAACACCATATTGCTATGCCAATATTTTTCTTATATATACATATAGATAAATATAAAATTGTAAATCCAATGGTAGAATGTAAGTAGTAACTCATAATACACTATCTTAAAATTTGCCTACAAAATGCAATGAAATAAAAGAAATTCAACCATAAAGAGGAAATTATAATACGTAATGCAGGTCATAAAGACAAAGACAATCAACAAATTTCAAAGGAGAGGAATGAAAATAGGAAAACAAAAAAATCAAGCAAAAAACCTTGCACGTGAAAGAGCTCTAGGCTTAAGAATAGTTCATTTCGAAAAGTCCATATATCCGTTCGAAATGAACACAAAAATGCTTGTTTCTGAAACACAACATAGATTTTATCTATAAACTTGTGTTATATGGACGACAAACATAAAGATTGGAAAAAAATAAAGGAAATATAAATACCTTAAAATACACCTAAAAAGTACAACCATGACGAGCAATATGACTAGACCAATGTTGCCATACGCAGAAATGAAAAGAAGTGATCTGCTGTTGCCAAAGAGAGTAATAAAAACCATACTGCGTAAAGGCAATAAAATGAGATATTCTACAGTTAAAGCTGCAAAATAAAAAGATAAAAATATATTATAATGTAAATTCAAGAGAATGTAAAAGTATGGCTGAAATAAGATACTAAGGAGAGATTATGAGATTTTTAGGTTAATCGAAACTTATTAACTATACCATTTACTAAATATGCTGGATATTCATAAAATTTACTGGTAATTTTGAGGTTATTAATCTGTAAGGCATGAAATTTTTTATCTGATAATCTATAAATTCTAAAAAGTTGATTAATTATAATATTTCTAAACAATTGAATCGAGTTGCAGAAATTAAATGGTAATAATTTATTAATATTAAATTAAAAAAAATCTTTTTTATCATATATTAGTAACTATCCTATTAGTAGGTTCTATAATTAGATTTAAATCCAAATAATTAATATTTTTACTAATAGTAGTTTCATTAGGTATTAATTCCAAATTATCCGGATAGAAATCTATATCTATGACATAGTTATCGGTAAATACAAGACAAATCAGATCATCTACATATCTGTGAATTTTATAATCTGTTGAAGTAAAGAATTTTTCATATTGATATAGGTATAAATTAGCTAACATACTGCTACTACAACCACCTTGTGGAACCATATATATATATATATATATATATATATATATATATAATATAATATAATACAAACGTAATCAGATGAAGAAAACGAAAGCATACAAAAGTATGAAAAAGGCTTAACGTAGATGGCACAATGCTGCACAAGTACGTAAAGCAGTTATAGCTGCTACTCGATACTTGAGTTTCGTACCCTCTTCCACGGTCAGTGTCTTGGTGTTCGACACCCTTTCGGAAGTCAAGTTTCGGCAAAGTATTTGGTACCGGGAGTATTACCTGGGTGTAATAGCATGCTATAACCGGGAACGAGGGGTCACAATCCCCCTCGGCCATTTATGCTTTCCCGTTGGCTTGATTCCCATTTTTTCCTTAGTAATTTTATTTGCTATATATATATATATATATATATATATATATATAAGAAAACACTATATTGGTGCCAATATGGATTATATATAGGGGCAAAAGCCTGAAGGAATTTATATCGATACAGACCTGAGAGAACATTAAAGAAAAATAATAATAAATAAGGCTGCTTCCCACTGCCCGAGATAGATTGTAGGACTAAGTGGGAAGCTCAAGTGGGTTGCTGAATCACTTGCTCTATTAACAAAGCTGCTTTTAAATACAATGTACACGTTTGAAATTTATAAAGTACGATTTGAATCGAACGAGTGGTTGGCTCCCAAATCTCTCCTTTCCCTCTGATTGCGTCTCTATAATGAGGTTTTGCGAATTGACATCCAGAAAGGAGCCCCTCTATTCCGAAGGGATTGGTTGGCAATGAAATAAAACAAAAATAAAAGAGCGCGAAATAAACGACCGAACTCTCGGCCCCGGTTAATGGGAGTCCGGTTCTCAAAGTGAACCTGTCTGACGGGAGGATGAAGAGAGAAAAAAACCCGTTTTGCGGCAAGTCGGGCGTGGTCCTCCCGAAGGGGCGACTTTAATTGCGACCGGGGCCAACAGAGACGGCGCGAGAGGGATTGTATGCTAAGTGCAAAACCTCGTGTACAAGTTTTGATTGGTCATTCGCTTTTCTTAACA
The DNA here is from genome assembly GCA_951213105.1 of Amaurobius ferox. Taxonomy (NCBI): domain Eukaryota; kingdom Metazoa; phylum Arthropoda; class Arachnida; order Araneae; family Amaurobiidae; genus Amaurobius; species Amaurobius ferox. The sequence continues at coordinate 134,911,078 of OX578135.1, read as the reverse complement.
ATATTTAGGAAATGTGATACTCCTCGCGAAGCACCGATTTTTTTTCTTTAAAATCCTTCGAGTTTTAATGAACTTAGCTGTATTTGTACCTTGTTGTGCAGATTACTTAAAATATATGTTAAAAAATGGAGGGGGTTTGTGTATGAAAGCTGAAATGATAAACTAAATAAAGTTTCCCTTTTTTCCCCCCCTCACAAAATTTTTTCGTGCCTTAATTAGACGCAATTTTCTAATTTCTAAAGGAAATAATAAATAAATAAAAAAATACCATTTCATGGTAAAACACTGCCTGCCAAGTATAGGGAACAAGAACTTATTTTCAGAAGTTATGAAACTTCAAAATTTTGTTCATAAGTCCACGCAGGACCGAAGCTAAGTTTTGGGTATTATGCCGAAGGACCCTAAATCTGGTTTATGGTTCAACAGAGTATAATTTTTGAAATTCTACATCAAATTTGTCTTCTAAAAAGTATGTACCTCCTACCAGAACACACAAAATGAGCCACCATTCATTGAAATCGCTTTAGTAGTTGTAAGTCCGTCAACACTAAAGGGGGAAAAAATAATAGGGCCGAAACGGCCTTGGGGGGAGGGGGGGGGGGGGCGAGCTACAAACTCTTGAAAATCGGGGTTTTTGTCACTTCAAGTATAATATACACTTGTCAGCTATGGATTGGACATGGCGACTTGGCGGAATGGTTAAATTCCTTCGTCAATTTATCCTTCGGTCAATTCCTTCGTCAATTTATTTGATTGAAGTATAGAATTGGTGTAAAGCCATCGTTCAAACTGCAAGGCAAACTGCAGCATGGAGAAAAAATTAGGACAAAGAGCTAAAATTTAATAAAAAATGAAGCCGAATCCATGAAATATGAATCAAAATAGCTATGAAAAATATTAATTATCTTTCGAAGAGTTCGAATTTAGCTCATTTCTTGAATGTGTGTTCAAATAAATGAATATCACGTTATATATTGGAAGATCACTATAAAAAAAATACGAAATAACGAATGAATTTCTACTGTAAGTCAGTGTTATTGGACCAGTTTGGACACCATATATTGAACACTTTGATACCTTTGCAGTGAACGGATAATTAAGAGGGTATTATAGTCCAGCATTTTTGCTTTAGATTTTCCATCCTGGCCTATGGAAAGTAGTCTTTAACTTCGTTTAGCATTTAGGGTTTTTTCGAGCTATTTTTTGTCAAGCATAGATGCTAAACAGAAGAAGGATTATGTCCTTTTTTTTTAATGAGTAAAATAATTAGAAATATTTTTATATAATATTTTTGTAAAATCAATGCATTGCTTTTGAATCTTAAACCTTTAGCTCGTTTAGTTTTTAACCCCCCCCCCCCCCCCATCCTCTGTGATTTTTGCCAAGCTAAAAAGAAGAAAATATGTGCTGCTTTGTAAAATTGATAAAATAATTAATGGATAGAAGAATTTCCAATATTTTTTTTCAAAATGAATGTATTGATTTTCGATAAATATTGTAAATATATATAATTATACACACACATGCAGGCACATACACACACATTATCCTATTCTTAGCACCTATGCTTGGCAAGCAACAGAGTGGAAAAATCTCAACTGAAAGAGCCAGAGGTTTAGGACTTTTTCCCCATTGATTAACATGGTCAAAATGATACACTACTGGAGAGGGAAATATTCTCATAATATGTACTTCTGTAATCTGGACACCTCCATTTGCTGGACACATATTTTGTAACCGTGAGTGACCGTTACAGCGGTTTCATTGTGTGCTTAAAAATACATTCAACAAATTATAAAAAAAAAATGAGGTTTTCTTTCGATTTATAGAAAACCCGTGTCTTTTCACAGGCGCACACATATTTCTTACAAAGCAAATATTGGCGTTGCAATTTCTGCACACACCCTCCATCGCTCCAGGAAAAACTGTAGGAACGAGAAACTGCACCTAGAAGCATGTTTTTTTTTTTCTTGAAGTCGAGAATTGGACGTTGATTTAACTTCGCCATTGGCGAGCGATGAACTTCACGATTAAAAAAAGGGCAAAAGAAAAAAGCTCGTGACTAAAATGCTCCGCTCGTAGACCGGCCTACCTCGCAGGTATTAAAGAGGACATATCCCTTGCTTCCCTTTTTTTCATTTATTTTCTTCTGCCTTTTTTCATTTTATATTATACGGTGTGTAAATATGGGGTGTTCGTATAGAAAAGTGGATGAAAAACGGAGTCTCTTTTTCGTGTGTTTTCTACCGTGCAGTAAATTTCACCTTAAAAAAATTGTGTTCTAGCTACTAAAAAAAACAATTAAAAAACAAAAATGCAAAGCAGAAAATGAGTAAAACTTCTACGATGATGTTTATCAAGCAAAGTTCTAGAATGTGGAACGCCGAACGCAGCTTTCTTTGCTGCATATGCTAGAAAAACATGCTTATTTTATTATATCTGAAGCCTATAATTACAAATAATTACTTGATTAGGCAATGTTTCTATAACTTATCTCATTTTATTGTTAACATGCACTCCAAACGTTTGCAGTACATTTATTGAAGCATCTATTTGCGCAGATATATTTTCTTTAATTTTTGTTCAAACTATGCGCGAATTAGCAGAGACGTTTACATCGGTGGATTGTACACGTGTATCCTTTTATATCGATGAAGTGTGACTAATTTGCTTAGAAATTTGCAGAACTATAAATTTTCTAATACTTTTATATTTTGCACTGGACAAATGCTGCCATACTTGCATTAGATTCCCTTGCATATTACAAACTTTATATTTGCAGCAGTGGCGAGGTTAGATATTTTCACCAGAGCATTAATAGGATGGGTGCATAGGGGTTTAATTGCGTAACTAAACTTCAATAACTTGGGGACGCCCTTACGATTGCATTGGATCGTAAGTTAAAAATAGGTTCAGCGTAAGAAGCGCTCTCTTTTCGTTCGGTGCCCTGGAGCGATCGCTCCGCCTCGCTCCATGACGTTTCGCTATTGTAGGGATTTGCTGTCACCTAATCAATGACTTCATTTCCTTAATATATTCATTCGCCAAAATTGTAATTATGTATATATATGGAAGTATTAATGTATAAAAACATTTATACTTCCATACTAACCATCGAATATAGGCGTATCCAGATTTTCAGAAAAGGGGTAGACTATTGAATGGGGGAGAAGTGGTATATACCGTTCAACCATTGTGGATCCAATGCAATTGTTTATTAAATAAGTTAATCACAGCTTTCTTCCGACTCACGACAATACACATGCGAATTCCTTATTCACTAATCATATGACGGGAGACGGTCTAGTATTGGACACCTCAATAAAAAGAAGATAGTTTAAAATTTCAACGTTTCTGAGTGATCCCTCTCATCTTAATCGTTTTGATTGCCAGGATATTTCACCTTAATTGTTTTGATTGCCAAGATATTTCATATGGCTCGAAAAGTAGATTAAAAAAATAAGGCTTCTGCTTCTACACCATTTTATTGAAATAAGTGATATTTAACTATATGAATTTTTGACTGAATTTTACAGAACACTACTGACTGAGTTCATAGCTGAGTTTTATAGCTTATCTGGAGTTTTAATCCTTGAAAAATTGATATGCGTGTAATAATACTGTTCTTACATAACTCTTGCATAAATACTATGCTTTGTTTATTATGCTTTTTAATGCTGAAAGTAATTAATTTTAATTATTTATTCTTAATTATTCCTTTCAATTTTGTTAATTGATTTTTTCTGCTTGTTAAACTGACATTGAGTAAAAGTAGATAGTGATACGTATCAGGGAATTTTTGAAATATTATCTGCAAATCAGGGAAATATTAGAGAATTTTTTTTATTTGACATCCTGTAGTCACCCTGAAATTAGCGTGCCCTTTATACTACTAATTTACTGTTGATTTAAGCATCTTCACTAGCTTTGTATTTCAATGTATTTCCGTCTTGTCATGATGTCAGTGAACTTTCTTTCGAAGAAAGATGCTGAACTCAACTTCACTCACGTTATCACCCAGCTTTCTGTTTTCCTCAATTAATTACAGTGATTCTGGTGAGATTCTTTGAAACTTGTGCTCGATGAGAGGCGACGCCTTATTACTTATCTTTTCTTTCCATGAGCGAAATTTATCTTTTTTTATGGGCCGATTTGGAACTTTCAAAATTGTTAGGATAATATTACAGTAGGACAAGTAGAGTTTTTTAGGGTCTTGTCGTTAGATAAGGTCGGTAATGTTGATAGTAGCGCCACCACACGCTGAAAAAATGAGAAATTTTAGCCCTTTTCTGCTAAAAATGGCATTATACGCAGTGGTTTCAAGAGATGGGTATTAGGGATTCAAGAGGAGATTCATGGGCTGTAGGGATTCAAGAGATGGGTAATATTGCATGGGCATCACGCTCATCCTATTGCTTTCTTCAAAGAAGACTAAACCTACCCTTTCATGCTACACATCGTTGATTTTCCCTTTCACCACTGCGTCCAAATCCTCGATTGGATTGACCATTGCATTCGAAATCGCAGCAGAGTAAACATAGGTTAGTTTTATTTCCTTTGATTGTACACACAACCAGAAGGGATTAAATCTTCACGGGCCTGCTGGCAAAGTGTAGTCGAAAGTGCTGCATTGTTTGAGTTGCCGTCACTCATGCTCAGATTACGCAAAGTACGTAAAAAGGGATTTTCTGAGCGACCCGCCTAAATAGGTGGAACCGTCACGCCCATGTATTGTTTGTCTTGGTGCTGCATACATTTCCGAGGTGGAAGGATAGAAGCCGGCGAGTTCTGACACGTTTCTTGCTTTTCGATATTTCTTGCGGTCGGATTTTAAAAATTTGCGATTTTGAGCAACCACGCCTCGGAATATTTTGGAAGTGGGCGGTGCCTCAAAATGGGCTATTGTCGAGATTCATTGTCTTATCTCGGGTTGTAGTAATCTTTTTTACAGGTGGTAGAGTTAGGTCAGCCACTTCTGAGGCTATTACAAATTAATATTATCATAGGATTTGTAGGTTATGACTATTGTATTGCAAAGAAAGATCTGTGGCAAATATTTTTTTTTGTATCGTTTTGAGGATCGTTTTGTATCGTTTTTAGTCATCGTTGCAAACGGGAAAAAATTATACTGTTGAGGAATCTAAATTCTGTCTCAGTGTTCAATTCAGCGAAGCAGCAGGGAGATTTAAACAGACTTTACATTATGAAACTCTACATTATGCAATTCTAGTCTATGTGATTTTCAGTTGTGACTCAAAATCACATGGACTAGAGTTACATTATGCAACTCTAGTCCATGTGATTTTGAGTTGTCCGTCTGCATTATATTTTACTTTTTATACAACCCCTAGTCATTTATAAGCTGACGGGTTTGGGTGAAGAATGAAGCAAAAATATATATCTTCCAGCCATGTGTACATAAATAACAACTGTCCTATGAAAAATCCAATGGGTCAAAAATCTTTCTCCCACAATAAATCATTCTACCTTAATTACTTCAACGCGTGAAATCACATTGTGCTCGAAATTTCACATCGAGCAATCTTATTTTCACCCTGAAAGTCTGTAAATGACTATTTTGTAAAGAAACCGCAGGTTACCTCCGAAATCGTAGACAAGACCTCACAGTCTTTTGGGTGCTACGCAGTAATGAGTTTTGGTAATTCCTATATTATGTAATTATATATATATATATATATACAGGGGCGGCATTTCAGCATTCCATTTGGGGGTGCGAGATTTGTATGTATAAAAATCTACAATATGGAATAAATAAAAGTTTGTTAACAGGGGGGCGGGGGGGGATCACAAAATTGAATTGATGTTGAGAAAAATAATGTTGTTAACATAATTTTTTGTACATAATTATGTTAACATAATTGTTGTTAACATAATTTTTCTAAATACAAATATCTATCTTTATTTACTTTTTATCGAAGTTTTAAACGCCGGTTCTTAGAATCTGGAAGAAGAGAAAATTTTGTTACAATATCATCATAATCCAGTCGTATATCTTGTTCTATAGCTAAAGCAGCTAAATATGAAAGTCTTTCTTGTCCCATTCTACTGCAAAAATAATTTTTCAGCCTCCTAAGACACTAAAAAGAGCTTTCACAACTGGATGAGCTGATTGGCACAGTCAAAAACAATTTAACTAATAATGTTATGACAGGAAACACATTTTTTTTAAATTTCGCTCTTTAAAATAATCCAAGTGACTTTTAAAATTGGGATGGTCTATGTTTTCATTCTTCACCATTGAATAAAACAGTCGCAATTCACACAGCAATCCCTATTTCTGGAAGTCATATATTTTGCATATGGTTGAAACATTTTTTTTTTCCGACATCTGACCCGGATAATAGTAAACTAAGGGCAAACAAAACAGATATCTTGTCTCAATTTCATTAGATACTGAATCTACAATTTCATATTGAATATTGATTCTGTGATATCCTTTAACATCATCATGGGGATTTTTTTCACCGCCTCCGAATTCGCTTGGAATTATTTTACGTCTTTTCAGTTTTGGTCCAGAATAAGAATTTTTTTCGCAAAGTTATGTCACAAAACTCCACACTAGATTGAAATATGTATCAGTACGAAAAGAACTAACCGTTTCAATAGTAGCTTTAGTCAAAGCTTTCACAGCCTGAAAATTAAGATCAGATGACTGAAAATGCTTTGAGAGTGTATTGCATTGATCAAAAACACTGTTCAATACAAACGAAATGAACAAACATTTGAACGATCTCATGCATGTTAAAAGGGCTTCGGCTCTTCCACCATGGAGAGAATCGTTTTCAAATAATTTTTCCAGTGTTAAAATCACGATTTCAAAATTATCAAGTAGTGCTTTTACGGCTTTAACTCTGGAAGACCACCTCGTATTACTTAGTGATTGTACAGTTGAAGAGCCTCAAAAAGTATTTGTTGATGAGCGAATCTTTTGAAAATAGCGTGTCTTTTATAGGATGTTTCTATGAAAGAATATAATGCATTGAGCTGCTGAAATGCATTTCTAGCGGAAGGAAGGGATGAGCATGCACTAACTTCACATAAATTTAATCGGACACTTGAAATTTTTAAGTGAAAAGGATAACATCACTCCAATTTTTTCAAGTTGAAAAGGATTCGTTCCAGACGGAAGTGGGCACTTCACTGTGAAGGTTGGAACTTTTGAAGCTTCATAGTGTTGTTGTTGTGATCCAGACCGTCCGACCTACAAGCTCCATAGTGTGAGAAAACTGACCAGTGGACAGTCGATAGAAAAGGGAGAAGCCGATAGACGATGAGGAAAAATTTGGGGGCGCGACCGCACCCCCTATTTGCCGCCCCTGTATATATATATATATATATATAGGGGGGTACTCTTAAGTGGCCGGGGTCCTAAGCTACCGCTTTGTCCACACGTTTTGATAAATCCGCCCTTACCGCGAGGCGAGATTAAAATCTGGATTTTGAACGGCCGTATCCGCTACAATCAAGTTTGAATTCTGTTGATCATTCCGGCAAACAGATAAGAAAAGCCCCAATCACAGGCGTCTATGAAAATTCCAGCTTCATTTCAGAAATATTCAGCTAATAATCGTCTGCCGAAGCGTTATTTTTGCATCTATATTATCATAATTATCAGGAACCTCACTCCCCATTACTGACAGCCGATTCTCTTGAAACTTTCAGTAACATGCTTGCAAATGTTTTACAGTGTAGTAGAGAACGAAGAACAAAGCAAAATAAATTCAAACCATCAGAAAAGATTGACGCCACATCGTTGCTTGTCAGTGATGGTTTATAAATTATGCACAATCTTACAAAATTCTCCCAAATGCCATTTGAATTGAGCTTCCTTCTCCGAAGAAGTACCACCGGAGCTGATTTTATTTTCTGCAAAACAAAAGCCTCATCGGAAATGAGATGCAGCCCAAACAAAGATATGTTATACCATCCGTTTCTCGTATATTGCTTTCAAGCACCGTGACATCTACTTGAGGACGTCCTGTTCTGTCTTTTTCCTGGAACTTAAATTATGTCCCCAGCATGGCGTAGATAAGTAATACACGAATCCTCTCCTTGTTTCCGCACTTTGCGCAGAGATCTGTGGTTGATTTTTAATCGCTCTGTCAACCCCATGACATATCAATGTCTACATTTTCGTTTTCACATATTCTCCCCTTTTTTTATATTGTTATTAAACTTGCTGTTTCATAAGTGTATTGTGTTTTTTTTCTTCTTAGAGTAATTGGCAACAATTTCTCTTCATTCATAGCGACTGTCTTTTAGTCATCGTATTGTTTATTTTACATACAAATTTAAAATTAAGTAGGAAAAAAAGTTGGCGGCCAACATATGAATTTAACCACACACAAACCAATATCAATTTTATAAGAAAGGAAAAGTAAAAATGTGATTTTTTTTTTTATGACTTTGTGTTGATAACAGTCAATATGTTATTTTAGGAACTGATTAAAATTAGCGTAAATTTTTCTCGTAAATCGCCCCTTTTCTTTTAAGAGATATATTGCTCTCTCTGCGTTAGATGCAAATATAATTTCTCGAAAATGACTCGTGATATATATATATATATATATATATTCTTTTTCAGTCAGTTTTTTTTTCAGTTGACATGATTTGTCCGAAACTCAATAGGCCGCATATAGTCACCTATATACTCATACTAAATTTCGTTTGAATCGCTCAATTTCTTCGAAAGAGATATCATGTCCATAGATAGATAAATGGACATACATGATTAAAAAATGATTGGATTCGTATTGACTCATACTCAAAACGTGGAAATCCATAAAAATGCGAGGATTATATTTTTGAATCACACACTACTTTCCGTTCTCACATATATTATATGTAATGCAGGAAATGTAAAATGTTGAAAACACTATTGGAATTTAAGCTGAGACTGATCAAGTAAAGCTCTAATATTTCGAAAAGGTGCAGTCATAATTATTTAAGAATCAATTAAACACTTCGGTCTTTTTCTTCTTCGACCCAGATCGCCCGACATACCCGAAGGCGTAAGGTATCTGTCTGGAAAGCCGGGAAGTACCACCCATTGTAGACCCAAACCCAGTGTGGGGGGGGGGGCGGCAACCACAGGGACCGTACCCTCTTTCCCCCTAATATCAACCTCTCGGAAGGACTTACGGACCCGCATATTTAACTTTTCCTTACTCCGCGTGAACACGGCGACAGTTTGGGGCAGAGCTGGGAATCGAATTCGGGTCATCCGAATGCAATCCCCGCGTGCTAATCACTAGGCTGTCTCACCCCTAAACACTCAAGTCTGAAAAAGAGGTTGTCACCTCATATCTGCGACTGTCTCCTAATGAAATGCCGAAAGAAGTTTTGCCTTTTAACTGTTCTGCCATTTTTCACTTTTTGGTGAGTTTTCTTTTTGCGAGGGAGATTTATTTATCTTATCATTACATATCGCAGAATAATATGTTTTTTCTGGTAAAATGACTGGAACAGGCGCAACTAATCGGTGCTTGACGCAACGATGATCTGTTCCATATGTTGAAGTCTTACTTTTTTTGTGGCTTGCGCTTTAGGGATATTTTTTTTCCAACGCTTTTTTTTTAGTGGCTAGAGAAACTCTGAGGAAGACGGTTGAATTTTATTTGGATTCTTATCTCATTGTCCCCGAATAAAGTTAGAATTTGAAATACTGAAAGAACTGGTATTTAGGGATTCTATGAAAAATCAAATATATATGGCAATGGATGCAATGTTTCATCTTTTCCATGCTTTCAAAATTTAATGCAGTACCAAGTATTGTGTGTGTGTGGATATTAATTTATGAAAATACTCTTAAGGTTAAATATGAAAACGCCATTTTTTGCATGGGTCAACTTTTTATCGGCTTCTTCAACATTTTTATATGAAGTGAAATAAATTCATGTTTCAAGAGCAGAGCGAAATTGATTATGAAAATGAAAATCAGAGGCAGAAAGAATGTTTGTAATAAAATATTTTTTTATGAGATTGGAATGGAAACATTTTTAAATACCAAATAAATCGAAACTCAATAATTGTGTAGAAAATAAATCGTTGGGCATATGCAGATACTTTTGACTTGGTAATAGTGTATGCAGATACTTTTGATTTTGTGATATTTAGATACTTTTGACTTGGTGATTGTGTTATTTAGATATTTTTGACTTTGTGATAGTGTATTTAGACACTTTTGACTTTGTGATAGTATATGCAGATATTTTTGACTTGGTGGTAGTGTATGCATATACTTTTGACTTGGTAATAGTGTATGCAGATACTCTTGATTTTGTGATAGTGTTATTTAGATACTTTTGACTTGGTGATTGTATTATTTAGATACTTTTGACTTTGTGATAGTATATTTAAACACTTTTGACTTTGTGATAGTATATGCAGATATTTTTGACTTGGTGGTAGTGTATGCAGATACTTTTTTTATTTTATATTGCTTTTATACTCCTCATGGGTTGACGTTTAAAGCAGATATATTTAAAATTTCGAACTTTAAACTACTCGTATATTCCGTGCTACAAATAACTTGTGGTCTTTAAATAACAGGTTGTTGCTTAAATACGTGTGGTCTTTTGATAGATCATTGCAGTAAATTCCTTTTAGTTCCGGAAACTAGATCGAATTAATCGTTTCTTTCTGCGCTGGAGAATCGCTGGAGGAATTTCCACCTAAAATATTTCTTCGCGGAATATAGGCCACGTTCACAGAGGTCCTCTCCAAGCCCAAACTAGTTGTATCTGATCGACCGAATTGGTGTTCCAATTTTTGTTGCAGAGCTCTTGCTCCATTCTTTGTAACAGACCACAATATCCGGCGAAAGTCTTGACTCAATAAACCGAACAGTATCGGATATGCCAAGCGTGCCATTTAGATTGAGGGCTGAAAAAAAAAAATTGTTCAGTAAATGTACTTTTACTTGAAAGAAATAGAATCAGTAAATTGAACTGTCAACCTATTTTGCAAAATTGCATCCTGTAACACGAAAAATCGAACAGTCATTAACCTGTGTTTAATTTGTTGAATGTACTTCTGCATTTGTAAAGATCACTATAGCATTTGTAAAGACTATAGATGGACAATCACAATGCGTATGACCCCACATCTAACAAGCAGGGCCTGACTTAGCATAATTGGGGCCCGGGACAGATATTTCTCTGGGAGGACTCTCATCTCCACCTCTCGACATATATGAAATGAAAAATATATTTTATCAAAAACACAATTGCATTCTAGGAAAAGGTAATAAAATAAAGTCCTTACATTTTTACCAGAAGCTAAATTATCGGTAGCTTTAATTTATCGTTAAATTACTAGTAGTGTTAAATTATCGATAGTTGTTTCTGTTGAGAATGTGTTTACATCTTTAGGTTTCTACTAGTTTATTACTTCCTTTGGAATTTTTTTTTTTTTACTTTAAATGGGTTTAAATGTAAATATTTTTTTCGGCAGCAAGTGACAGAGCAGTAACGGCAGATATGTGAAAGTTTTCTGTTTGCAAAATTTTTACTGTGTAAATAAAGATCAGTGTTGGATGATTGGGCAAAACAGTTCGTTCAATAAATCGCCCTGCGTAAACTGGAAGTTCGTAATTCAAAAGTTTTGGTTTTCTGTAGTTTTTCAATTATATTTTCTAAAAAGGAGGGGGGGGGGGTCATTCCATATGTTCGATACGCTCACTAATCCCTTTTTTCGATAAGTGCACATGAAAAATTCAAAAAGGAAGAACTGACTGTTTCATTCAATGTATTTGTCGGTCTGGTAAGTGTGATATGATTGGAAATAATGAAGCAAGTTCCAGTGAAATGAAGCAGTCTTAATTTAATTGGTAACAGCAAGTCAGGATTTTCAACAAAGAAAGCTTTGATTTTTTGTTATTGTTGTCCTAGAATATTGAAATACACGTTGATGTGTAGGAAAAATTCTGTGTTAGACGCATTGGATTTTCCTTTTCGTTAATTTATAGCGATTACATTGTCTCTTTTGGTCGAGAAGAGAGTATTTCAAAGCTGGAGGAGTTGAGAACGCAGGATCAGTATCCAGTCAAGGTATAAACAACTTAATTTAAAATTTGAAAGAACATTTGTAAAAGATAGATTGATTATTGGAGAAGCAGAATGAAAATAAAATAAATGTTTTGTGGCAGAAGAAAATCATTGGAACTAAACCTTGACCTTATGCTCTTGAGTAAATACCACTCTAAATACGAATTGTAATTCAAATTTATCTTTTCAAGAGATTTAGAATAAAAGTTATCCTTGGTTGTCGGAGGACACTTAAACAGCCAAGAGTGTGCTGCATATATCCATTCCTCTTTCTTCAAATATCCGTCTTGTTAGTGTTGCTATGGTATAGCTGCTTTAATTGAGCACTTGGTCCCAAGTCGCTTAAATTAGTCGATTAGTTTAAAATGTTTAAGAGATCCTTTGAAAAAGTTTTGTTCAGAGCCAATGCATGGACGATCGAAGTTCCACCAAATGTTTTCCTTATTGGCACGAACAAATAATTAAGAGTCTGAGCCACATTTTTATAAAAGCGTGCCTTATTAAGTTAAATCGGGGCCAAGCGCGAACCGGTAGCGAGGGCTTTCATTGGCTGTTACGGGGTTCACGTGATATTTCGTGGTGTCTTTTTCTAAAGGGAAACAATCGCTTTGCATGATTACCGAGATGGCTGATAGCAATCGGCTTTCGCCACAGTTGAGTGGTCCCTGCACAATGGTTTCGGGGGTCCCGTGCAATTAGACCTTTGTGTTCCTTATTAAGAGTGACTAAGGGGGTGCCTATTGTCCTTGGAGTCGAAACGATAATTCTCCCTTGGCGAGGTTAACAAACATATTTTGAACAACTCTCAATATCGTGTGGATTCACCATCAGCTCTATGGCGTTCAAAAGCTTGTAGAAACGTGCTCTTATGTGCTATAAGAAGTCAAAGAAACGTGAATTGAATGGCTCCTTTAATCATAAAATTGTCTTAAGGATGCTTTCTACTGTGGCCTCAAATAGCGCTTACAATCGCAGCATAACCCCTCATTGTTCGACAGCAGCATTTCCAAAAGTGTGGTGTCTCCGTGTCTGTGAGTGAAAGAAGGAAAAAAAATACCAACTAATAAGCATGAATTTTAATAATTAAAGTACAAAATAATTTGGCAACAGTGTTGCCAACATTTGGACTTTACGACTATCGTTATTGAAAATAAAAATGGTCAGATTTCTAACTTTTATGGATAGCCTTTATAGGAAATGTTGCAAAAAAGCCATTTTTGTGTGCTAACAGTTGTTAAAGCCAAAGTTTGCAAGTCATAACATTTAACCAGCGCTAGTGGAAATTGAAATGAACTAGGGAATCTTTCGAGAATTCAGGTTCAAAACATTTTTTTCTATTACTCTATACCTAGAACAACAGGAAAGTATTTAATCAATAAAAAATGTGAAATTAAGTGATTTTTAACGATAGTCCTTGTGCAATTTCAGTTAGTGGCAATTACAGCCCCAATTTAGCGCCATCCCACGCCAGTTTTTCCTTTTAAATGAAAAAAAACAGTAAGAAAAATCCTCTAAACCTATTTTTTCAATGTCTTAGGGATGACCCAGAATTCAATATTCGATTCGATTTGTGGTTATCCAGTGTGTAACACGACTTGAACATGCCTTGTTTTCCTTTGCAAAGTCCTTTAGGACTTTTCTTCTCTTTGCAACACGGCTATTTCTGGCCCTCGTCTATTAGAACTCGCCCCTCCCCCCTATTCCATAGGAAGTGGTGAAGCGTGAAAGAAATTTAAGGAGACACAAACAACTCGCTACCAAGTAGCATTTGTTTTAATTGTTGTTATTTGAAGCAAGTGTATAAAATATTTCGAATCATGTACAATTGGAAGTTGTTTGGTTGGCAGCTTGTTTGGATTGACACTGCCTTCCACAATTCTCTCCCCCGCTTCGTCACTGTCTATAGGTGACATCCTAAAGTTGCCAGTTCTGTACTGTTATTTCTTTAATTATTGGTTATGAAAGTTTTTGGTTTGGGATATTTCAAGCTCCCTGAGCTCTTCCCTTGCTTACGACCCTGAGGAGTAACATGCTTAACTAGAATCTCGGAAAAAGAGGTTGGTGATGAGTATAACCGAATGCGAAGTTTTATAGTGCTTGGTTTCTTTTTCTAATGCTTGATTTTGTTTTCTAATGCTTGATTTCGTTTTCTAACCTCAAAGAGATCTAACGTAATTTTTGTTTTCTGCAAGTAGGGGTATGACAAATCCCCCCCCCCTACATGCCCATGCCACTGATTTATTAAGATATCTTTTTTAAGATTAAGACATCTTTTTAATATTTTTTTTAAGATTCTCTTTAAGAAATCGGGGATCTATATGCTGAGTAATATTAATGAATTTTATCATGCAAATACTTCCGGAAAATTAATTTACTTCTCCAATTTTTAATTACTAGTTTTTGCATTAATGGAAATATTTCTTAATTTTGTAAAAGTACTGTTTCCTGTTAGTCTGTCAAGTGGGTTTGTATCCCGTATAGGTAACTTCTTTACCAAATTATACTACTGCTACTCGTATCTCTGATGCATCAACGAATTAGCACACAACGGATTCAGAGTACCCATCCACTATTGTTGCTCTACCAGAAGTTCAATGTCAAAGGCTAAGATACCTTTTGTCTGTTTATCTGATGCTATTTCACTCTCCCACATTTTAGAGCATCCCATGGGCTGTAATTTGCTCGTATTTTTGCTTCCAACTTTTCGTGCTGATTGTGTACAAGTGGCTCAGATTGAAGGGGGAAATTTATTACTGCTCAAAGAAGTACGGGAAAAGTCTTATATCTTACTACATCCAAAATTCGTAGATATTTAAAATGCTTGTAGACTTATTGCTGCAAAAACTATTAATTTTTCTCGTTTGTATGGGCATCAAAAGGGAACCAACCGTTCGTTTGAAGAATGGATTGACATATAGCTGGAAAATTACAAGCCGAAAACGGATATATATTAGTGATGGAAAAAATAAGGGCTAGTATTTTCGGTTTCATGATTTTATTTTAGTTAAAAAAGAACAGGACAAAAATGGTGGCATTAAGCATAGTCTTGCTTAAATGGAATGATCATGCTGCTATTTACTGACTAAGGCGCGGAGATTATCAATCATTTAAAAATGAAAATGAAGATGCCACTCATTTAAAGGGTATTTTCAAATATATTCTTTTTATAAACAAATACATTCCTATTTTATATTATGCATTTCTTTTTCTGTTGGGTTTAAGTATTTTTTAGTCATTTTCATCTCTCGTCATATATTACTTTCACTACATTACACGATACTGTATCGGGGGTGGGGGTCAAAAATTGACAAGTTTTGGATGAATTTGCACATTAGAAGTACTCTAAAATATTAAACTGTTTTAGTGTATATGTATGTGTCTGTCTGTCTGTGTGTCTATCTATCTGCCAGTGGATTGCATGTGTATCCACGATATATAACTCCCAAAATTATCCGACAAAATTTCAAGAATTCGCACATCATTACCCTGTGCTTATTACTTTTTGGTATGGTTGTGAAATTGAATTATGGTTGAAATATGGTTGAAAATAAAATTAGCCATTTCATTCGAAATGGCGCGCAAATAGCATCAAGATTTGAAATAAAAGACTAAATAGGATTAAATGAGTTCACTAAATGCTCGTTTTATACGCAATTCTGGATGAGACCAACCCCATTCTTTCAGAATAAACTGTTCTCTTTCAGATTGAGCGCCGTTTTACAATGCTCCAAGTTGCCAAATGAAAAGAGAATTACTTTAAAAATTTCAAATTTGCTATAATCTCAAATGTGTATTCGTTTTACTTGTTATTTTGTGCTAAAAAACTTATTCTCACACGTAAAAACTCATATGAAAGAATTAAAGAAAAAATTTAATTCGACTCTGTAGGGAAAGTCATTGGATGTCCAACATCAGATCTTTTTAACATGCCACAAATGCTTTCTTTTGGGTTACTTACTAGAGAAGGGGTCTATCCAAAGTACATAGAAAGATAGTCCCCTCTCTCTCTCTCTTATATCCTGGGACCTCTCTGCTTTAGTAAAAATATTATGTTCTGGAACATCTACTAGTGGTGGTGGTAAGTATGAATGTTTTCCCAAGTTTCCTTCATCTGATCAGGTATGTTGTATACTGTTGGACGTGCCAATTTACCAGCGGAGTTCAAGAAAATGAGATTCTCCTCGTCTGATATTATCCCTGCTCCTGTAAACTTTCCAATTTTATGAAAGACATTTCTTTCCGTTTAATCATTTCTCTTCTCCCCGCTGCTTTTAATTGGTTCTTCGTTCGTTAACTAATCATCCTATGTTCCGAACTTTTACCTTCTCTCTGCTCTTGCAGGCTACCGTCGAAGCGGCAGGTGCAAATTTGCGATTTTAACGATAATGAGCCGTTACCGACGTAGGCGAATTTAATGCGGGTACCCAGTGGTGTCGTTGCAACGTACTTCCCCCTTTTTCGAACATGCTTTATCTCTGTTGAGTCTATCTCAGAGTAGAGATCACCTTCACATACCCGTCAACCCCAAGTTTGTATATCCTCGATTCATCCTGTAGGTGGCAGCTGCTCTAGAGCTTCATATGGTTTAGACGTGCATTTTGTATTTTTAAATAGGTAATTTTTAATGAGTATACAGAAAGTATTGTTTTCCCGAAAACTTTTCCTGTTTTCGAGATTTTGACGGGAAACACGTTTTAATGAGCGGAATATATTTCGAACACTTTTTGTAAAGATGGCTGTCGCTCCTAATTTTTCTAATGCGACAGTAGCTTGTTAATGCAATTGGAGCCGGATTTAACGTTTGTAAGTAACCGAAACCAAAGAGATCATTGTTGTTGTTTAGACCCAGACCGCCCGACCTACAAGAAAGGTGTAAGTTAACTGTTTGGACGGCCGGGAAGTGCCACCCAATTTAGACCGGAACCCAGTGGGGGGAGGCATCCACAGGGACCGTACCCTCCTTCCTCTACCACCAACCTCACGGAAGGACTTAAGGACCCATATGTTTAACGTGATCGTACTCCGCATGAACACGGCGGCAGTTGTAGCAGCGTGCAAATCCAGCGCGCCCGAAATGTGCCAACATCACGCGGTGTTCCCAGGTGGTCACCCACCCAAGTACTAACCGCGCCCGATGCTGCATGACTTCGGTGATCTAACGAGAACCGGTGTTTTCAGCACGGTAACCAAAGAGATCGTGTTACTGTTGTGTTAAATCGGGATGAATTATTAAAACGAATTCAGATTTTGCGGAATTTGTTAAATGGCGACTCGTTAAGTCTAGTTCCGATTGTAATAGTATTTTAACAAGAAATGCAAGTGTGCATCAATGGGAAAAAGAAAGATCGTTAATTGGTTTTTAATAACATCTTATGCGTTTAGGAGGTTCCAGAGGGTATTCTCTCATTTCTATCATGTAATTATTATTTTCATTATAAAAAATTTTTCCCCTGCCCGACATTTATGATGTAATAAATGAATTGCCTCATACGTAAAGCTGAATGATTATTATTAGACAAAGCAGAGACGCGGTCTTTTCAGCCATCTTACAATGGCCGATGGGTCGTTTTCTAGGTACTATTATCTTCCAACTCGACAATGGAATCTTTTTATGGTGTTTTGATCTTTTTATATATTTAGATCGTAAGGAATTGTGGCATTATTATAAATGATCCGTGATTAAAACGATCCTATTTATCTAAGGGATCTTGCCTTGTTCATCTTATGCAATTCGCAGAGTATGTGCAGCATTTGATGGCAGTGTTTTTACCCAATTATTACCTTCTGATAGGCCTTGAAGAAGCTGATGCGATGCAATTCTTTTGATCTAAGTATTGTGTTAGGTACCTCAAGTTTTTAGTTGAACAATAAATATAGCAGCGCACCTATTTGTTTCATAGACATATCACATAGACGTGCTTTCTTTAGTGGCTGCAGAGTATAAAAACCTTGATTTTGGATCACACAGCCTCGTTTGAAAACGATTTTGACTACTGTTAACCCGAAACATGAATTATCGTTCTTTAATTAAAAATCTGATGTGGGCAACACATGACTTTCCTTATATAATATGATGAATTTACTACTTTTACAGTAAAAGAAATCGGTTATTCTTATAGTAGATACTTATATTCCTTCCAAGATATTGAATTTTCGATAACTAGTCGTCATTTTTATTGATTTTGCGTCATTTTTATTCATTTGGCGAGATTTTCGTTAATTTGGCAACATTTAAAAAGTCTCCAAGTTGGTGACATTCCGCCAAATTCGTCGCCAAAATCTCGTCAAGCGTTATGTACGGAGAAATAAGTTATTCTTATAGCAGGTAAATAATTATTGGCGTTCAAATGCAAAACTATTACTCTATCTTTTATCATGAATGGAACGAGCTAGATCCTCGAGAATGATGTCACCCAATTTATCGCATGATGTTACATATGAAAAGCGAACGTGTTTCTCAACAGTTAATTTGTTTTAATTTATGGGATTTTTTGATAAATTTATTTAAAAAATGTGCAATATCTCGAGAACGGTTCGTGCTAGCGTTCTAAAGTTTATGCCAATAGTTTTCTAAGGAAAAATTACATAAGAAATGTCTATTTACGTAACTTTATTAAAGGTTTTGATTTTTTGATGATTTTTTCAAAATTTCACTCGAAAATTCAGGAGGGGTTCTGAACATTCGATTAGGTTAAAAAACAATAGGTTTCCAGTATTCAGAGATTATGATTTTTGTACTAAATTTCATTCGAATCGCTCCATTCGTTCGTGAGATATCGTCTCCACAGACTCACTGGCACACACACACACACACACACACACACACTCACACGCACAGATATCACCTCAAAAATGTTCAATTCGTGATCAGGGATGCTTGAAACGTGCTCTCCCGTCGAAAACTCGAATTCGAATTTTCGACCCCGTCACAATACTTTCCTTATGCATTATGTATATAAGGAAAGTAAAAATGAAAAGTACGCATTCTTTTTCATGGTGAAAAGTATAATTTAATTTTTGCTAGCTATTTAGTTATGTGGGTGGATTCAGTTATTCATTATTTATTTTAGTTATATGGGGACAATGTGTGTGTAAATATTGCAATTTATTTTATTTTATTTTCGGCAACCTATTTGATATAATTACACCATTTTTGCGATACATTTGATTTGGATTCATGCTTTAACTTAGGGTTTTTATACAAGCGTGCTATATATAAAATTTAGTAACACTTAGTTTAAAATGCTGGTTTAAAATTAAAATTTGAAACTTAATTACATGGCTATATTTCTTTTTCTCACCCAATGCTAATTTGAAAACATAGGTATAGGTAAAAATGAGTCTCTGCGAAGTATATATGACGCTATTAATAATTATTATCATACGTTATTAATAATTAAAAATATGAAAATACGTTGCATTAAACCAATGGCTTGATGATGTAATCTCTTTATGAATCTGTTCAAATCAAGCGATTCATAAAATTGAAGTTCAAAATTCTATTCATATTTTCACATTTCGATAAAAATTAGTATTTATTCATATTCAAAAGTGAATCTATTATGGTAACTATCTGGTCAATGTACGCCTAATGAGTGCGTGAAGACAAAACCGAGTAGAAGCACTTTTATTTCCTCCAGTATTCTCCAGTTAACTTTGCAGAGTTATAGATAGTGCTTTGTTTTCCCCTGTAAGGGAGAAAGTTTTATCTGCAAGGGCTAGGCATAACCATGCTGCTAAGATGAGACCGTTTTTCCGAATCCTGTTTAGAGAAAAACAAGGCCGTATTAAAACCTAAGGGAGGTTGGGAATTCAGCATTTGATTGATCACAAGCCTTATAATTCTATCCTGCAAGAAACCATCTTGCTTTTTTATCCGTTGCTGCACTCTCTAAAATTTCAGCTTGAATTGTAATTATGTTTCATTTACGTCACTGTCTGTTACCTATGAAGCAATATATTTCAAAATATGCTATCGGTGATGTCTCGAATACATTTCATTAACTCAGAATTTGAGGGCATAGACCTTGTTCCTTTTGCATATCACTTTTCAATTCTTTCCCGTCGGCCGGACAGTAAACTATTGCCATGTAGGATTAATACCCCATGCGTAATGATAACAGAAAGAAATGGAAATGCCCCTTGCTGGCCATCAGAAAGAGCGACAACGGAAGCAAAGGGTGTCACGTCAGGCCTCCCAGAAAGTTTTTTCTCAAGAAAGAGATCCGCTATGCATCAGAAAGAAGCAGCCATCCATGTCTCTGGCTGGCATCTGACCGAACCTATTGTCCTTAGCCTGCCATTGCGAAAGGTCCGGCCATTTTATTATTTCGACGCATCTCTTGCTAGCCGATTTCATGGTCAAGTTCGACTTTTGTCTTTGCTAAGTGGGCATGGTCGCAGCTCTGTAATGTTCCGTGCCCGGAATGGCTGCTCTTCGCCGTCTTGAAAATAAATGGCTGATACGATCTCCTAATGGATGCGAAAGCCATCGA
Source organism: Amaurobius ferox (assembly GCA_951213105.1). NCBI lineage: Eukaryota > Metazoa > Arthropoda > Arachnida > Araneae > Amaurobiidae > Amaurobius > Amaurobius ferox. The sequence goes on along the minus strand of OX578135.1, from coordinate 134,890,515 downwards.
AGAATGAAAATGGTTTGGAGAACAAGAAAAATAAGGAAAATGTGGGTGTTTCTTCTCTGATGTGTGTTTACGTTATTTTCCTAGAATGTCACAAAATGCAGTGATGCACGGAAAGGTGGGCCGTTAACGACGCTGCTCTTTTCCCATCTGCATCGATTTAGATGCCAAGTTTAGGAAATTATTTTTGTTTATACGTTTTTACGGCATATTATTGATAAAAAAATAGAGCTTGGAGATTTGTGTTTAGGGCTTAAATGCATATCTAAAAATGCGATACTTCGGTTTATCGTCATCTCTGATAGTGATTGAAATTTTATAATGTGACAAATCTACGATTTAACTTAGAACAGAGAGTATATATGCCTATTATATGTTCACACGCTTGATGACTGTTATTCTGTATTAGTTACTCAGTTTAGTTATGTAAATTAGTATACTGACATATCTGGAAATAAAATATTTTTGATGTTTCGAATGATCAATTTTATTGAACATTTTTGCTGTTAGTTATGGTTTGAGGCCTGTTTAGTTTTGAATCGACAGAGTTGTTTTGCAGTACTTTTATGGGCATCACTCCCTGACATGCACGTCGCTGAGTCATACTAGTGTTCCAGAACACAGCTTATCGTTTAAGAATTCTTAATTTAGTTTCAAGCGTTTTACGACAAGTTTTTTAAAATTAAGTCATAAATATCCTGTTTCTTGAAAATTTCCTTTAAAGTCCATTAAAATCCCGGAAAAGTACTTGATTTTGGTGTTTAGAAAGATATGAATTCTGCTTTTAATAGTCGCTATATTTATAACATTTTGAAAATTAAGCATTTCTCTAATTTTTCATTTCCACTGTAATTTACCTCCTAAATATTGTATTGATCATACATCACTTGAAATAATTCTCTGAATATTTTTCATTGTTCGAAAAAAACAAAAAACATCTTTTTTTTCTCCCTGATTAGCTTTTGTATGTGATTTGATTTCTTATTGTTATTCTTACTTTCATATCGAATTTCACGCAATTCTATCCTTATATCATCCTTCCCATATATATCTGCCTAGATCTCTAAATCTTATGTGGAAGTTCAGAAGCTACACAACCCAGATTCCGGCACGAAACTGAAACCCTGGAGGGTTCGACTCAAGAAAGGAATCCACCTTTTTGCCTGAGATCAGAACTTCCTGAATCTCTTTTCGCAGCCGGTCCGACCGGTGTTTACCTCTGGTGTGGTGTCAAACCCTATCCGAAAACCAAACACAGCTGTCGTGACCAAAAAGTTTTGTCGCACGTCTTTGACCCAGGCCAAACGTTCTTCTAAGCTGCTTCTTTTTCCTTGGGGGCTTTTTATACGTTTTTTTATATTTTCACCTTGACGCTGGTTATTGTTAGACTTCGTAAGCTGCACTCTGGTGGGAAAAGAAGAAATCTCATATTTGGGGTTCGTGGTGCTAATAAAATGTAAAGCATTAGTTTCCCCTTGTCAAATATTTGTATATCGACAGCCGTATTTCGAATTCATAAATATGTTTTCGACGTCCAAGATTTCTTTCTTTTGGGCGACATTTGAATCTTTATATATCTTTCATTTAAAAGCTCTCTGTTAAGGGCTTAGAATATATATTTTTATGGGTTGACAATGCTAAGGCGATTGTCTGTAATAGAACTTTCAAAATATTAAAATATTTTAAGTTATTTGTGAGGTAGCTGTTGTTCTACAAACAAGCTTGGCAAAATTTACTGTGCTTGTCTATTTATAAAATTGTTATGAACGATGGTAATATTGTTGAAATTATCCTGCGTATGAAGGGGGGAAAAAAAAGTACTGTGGTGTACAGTGCTAGATTTTTTTTTTTGCAACGTGGCTATATGTATTCTATTCCAATGTGGATCTTACATTAATGTAATTGTTCACACAATATCCCATTAGTGAGGGAGTGTGAAGTAGGCAGAAGAGATGGCCCTCTGTCTACGCCACACTAGACTAGGGGTTTTCAAATTTTTTTTTTTTTTTGTTGAGGAACCCTTGAAATTTAATTTGGCGCAACCAAACTCAAAATGAGAACATGTCCATTATGATCCAAATTATGCATTTCAAATTTAGGCATTTTTAATTTTTTTTTTAATTTACGTGAAACTATCACGTCGCGGAACTCCTGAACAGATAAAGTCCATGTTTTAACAAGTTAGTAAGTTCTCAAAATATATGAATATTTTTTGTTCATTTCAGCAATGCAGACGAAAACTTAATAAACACATCTTTACATAATTCTAAGCATGCAAATGGCGCCGATTTAGGATTTTAGATATTTGTAAAAATAGTTCTGGTGGAGACGGGCTGATGCTAAAAGATTTTCAGGACGCGTTACGTCTCTGTCCAAGTTCGGGTTCTGTTATTGGGAGTTCTGTTCAGGAGAAATAAAAGTTTAAAATTTCATCTCCTACATATCTCTAATTTAATGTACATTTGTCGATATTTCATATGTACGTGTTTCATATTTTACCAAAAATTATTTTTCTTACAGTTATCGTCTCCGCTCAGACCATCGAGAATAGGGATGTTGTCGAGGGACAAAACGTGAGGTTACCATGCCGATTTAATTCGGACATTTCGCCGAAAGGGGCCATATTTTATTGGATGATCCTCATGAATGACTCTAGGCAAGACATAATCCTGATGAATGAAGATTCCTACGGGAGAAATCACTATACAGCTGATTATGCACCGCACGAAGGCCGATACGACCTCACCGTGTCCAGAACTGAGTACAAGAGAGACAATACACAGTTTGAGTGCAGGTTAAAAAATACCAATGATGGCAGTAACAAGGTTCTTTCAACGTTTCAAGTCACCGTTCTTCGTAAGTATCGTTTGAATATTTTAGAAATTGCACTAAAATTAGAAAAAAAAATGTACAAATTATCTTCGTTGAACATGTAATTATCGGGGTTTATTTAAAAGTTCGCAATTTTACAAATATCAATAAAATGCTTTTAAAAGTATTAATTTTTCTTACTCTTTAGAAATTCCTTGACTTCGAAATAACAGACTAGGATTTAATAAAGACTGTAATGATTGGAGAAACTCAAGAAGAAATATTTTGTGTGTGTGTGGAAAAAACATCCGTCCTTTTTGACTATTTGTTGCAACATCATTTGTGAGCTCCAAACAATTTATTGATTTTTGGATTTATTTTGATTTGGCATTTTTAGAAAATAATGTTTTCAATTTTTAGCTTTTAAAGAAATAAATGATGGAGGACTATTTGAAAATATTGTCTTACTAACTATTTATTGGTCTTTTATCTTTCCCACCGTAGAATTTTCCAAAATTTTCTGTTTACAATTTTTATTAATCATGTAGGTCAGGAAAACTATGTGGTTCTTAGACAGAAAATTACGCGATAGTAAATAAAAATGTTTTATATTCGCGGATACGGTCCTATAAATTGAACTTGAAGTTCTGTAAAATGTACTGAAGTTCTGTAAAATGTATTGAAGTTCTGTAAAATGTACTTTAGTTTCTAAAAAATTCCTTAAATTTTCATGTGAGAAATGATTTGAACCCTGACTTTGGTAACATGCAGATTTTACCTGGAATCAGAATCTTTATAAAATGCCGTATTTGTGTATAAAACTGTTTGTAATTTTTAAAGAAATTTAAGATGAATTATAGGGATAAGCAAGATTTGGGAAAACAATTTTCTCATGGAGCATCCATGTTTGAAGAGCTCTAGTAGCAAAAAGATCTGTTTTTTTTTTCTTTCTAAGTTTCGATTCTTTAGATTTGAATGTTATTTATGTAATTACGTTAATCAGAGCCTTAGAATGTTTTATATAAAAAGTTCTCCAAACAAAAAAGATAATAGCATGACACAATGTTTCCATTGAAAGAATTTTGCATGGTGCTGCCATCTATAGGAGGTATAATTTAACTTTGAAAAAGTTCTAACAGTTATACATATCATCAATAGATGGCAGCATCATTACTACGATCTATTTATTGTGTATCACACAGTACAGTATATATTTGTTCTACTGTAAATTTCAGAATAATACTGAATTAAATATTCTAATTTTCTATACTTTTAAAATTTTAGTTCCCCCTGGCCCACCTCAAATTACACCTCCCAAACCAATAGCACGTGAAGGAGAAACCTTTGCATTATCATGTATGAGCCAAGGTGGAAGTCCAGATCCTCTGGTACAGTGGTACAGGGAAGACGTTCCTCTTCAAGCTCAACTCCAGAAAGGTGGATCTCGAGACCGTCCAACTGCCAGTGTTTTATCAATTAATCCTCGCATGGAAGATGATAATGCAACTTATCGTTGTGCTGTTTGGAATCGTGCAATTCGAGAAGAAAATAGAATGGAAGCTACTGTCGCTCTCAGGGTTCAGTGTAAGTTAGAATTTTATATATTTCTATGCATTTATCTATTTTATGTTTGTCTGAATTTTAAATATTTATGTATTTTCAAATTTAAAGGACATCCAAATTAATAAAGTTTTTATTTTAGAAATAATTTTTAAGCAATACAAGAATCTGCATACTGTTTTGTGTTTTAACACATTATTAAAATAATTCTCAAAATCTGTTACATATATTCTGATAAGTGCTTCAGAAATTAATAGCTGTATTTACAGTACTATATATATATATATATATATATTCGTATATAATAAAGATATAAAATGAAAATCCAATGATAGAATAGAGAGAAGTTGTAACTCAAAATACTCAAATACTCTAACTTAAATTATGCCTTCAAATTAAAAAGTAATATATATATATATATATATATATATATATATATATATATATATTATTTGATACTTCATACTTCTATTCAGTTTACACATAATTGATATTAGAAGTATTAATAATTTTCCATAGGAATTATTTAAATAAACCGATTTTAGTTAAATTAATTGCTGTATTTTTTTTTAATACGAAATTTTGACTACAACAGTTTGACTTACATATTTTTAAATTTTCTATAACAAATTGATTTTTATGATTTATTGGTAAAATGGTTTGTTTTGGTTTAATTTTCAATTATTTTAAATTGGATGGGTCAATTATAAAAGCTATTTTTCTTCTGTAAAAGTATTCAAATAATTGTTTTAGGAATTTTATACTGCTTTCAATTAGAATACATAGAATAATTTTTGATTTTGAAATTAATATAAAGATCATCCAGAAACTTTTCCATCTTGGGGTTATTAAACATGAAGTACAGCTTGTAGTACCTCTTATATATTGAACAGAAATACATATCTGATTTATATAGTGATACTTAAAGGTTTTGAATATTTGCATTAGAAACAATTTTTATATTGTAATATATTTTACAAAAAATATTTACATAATTATACTAAATTATGCTTGATTGTTCTATTTATTTTTTTAAACAGATGCACCTAGAATTAAAGTGGGGCCCTACAACCCTTTGAGAGTGATGGTCAATAGCGATGCTTCTCTGAAATGCTTAGTATCAGCCAATCCTCCTGTACGGTCTGTCCGCTGGTTGAAATCTGGTCAGTTGTTGTCTCACACTGCAAATCATACAATTCTGTCAGTAAAGGCTGATGACAGTGGGACTTACACATGCATAGCAGAAAATGGAATTGGAGAAGCTACTCAAATAAATTTAGAGCTTGCTGTGCTATGTATGTAATACTGAATTATTTAAAAATACTAATTTTGATTCTTTTTTATCTTATTGTACTATGTTTTTCTTAAAAAAGAATAGTGCTGATTGATCTTCTTTATTTAGGGAAAAATATGTCCCAAAAATGCCTAATTATAGTGTAATGATTAATGACTACAGTATTAAAAATGAATATGAGAAGTGTGGATAATTTAATTTTGCTATCCTACTTGCACAATTGGTTTCCTTTTCTGATACAGACATAGAAAAATTAATTTAATTAGCAATTGTTTGATACTAATTCTTTTTTAGTTATTACTGTACTCAATTGCATTATTTTGATCTGTTGTTGAAATAAATGAAAAAATGGCATAATATTTAGAACACTTTTTAAGCTATATAATTAAATAGGTTTTTTAAAATTGAGATGTCTATAATTTAAACACAGTGACGAATAATTTATTGCTATACTGTTGTAAAGCCATTTAGAAATTTCTTAAGTTTAACTAAGCGTTGTGGGTTACAGTTATGAACTAGTTTATTTTAATTGCGATTTATTTTTAATGTATTGTATATATGCAATTTGAATGAATACTTCCTAGTATAAAATATCTGAAGATTAATTATTTTAACCTTTCGACAGTCTCGCCGAATACTGAGTATGCCATTTAAAGTTGAAATTCCAGTGATTCATATAATAATGATGTATATGCACCGAGACACTATCTAATCTCTCATACAAAGGATGAATTCTCTTCAGACAAAGGGTAACATGATTTGCCCATCAAAGGCTATAGGTACCATATGGTAACATGAAATTATACTGTACTTATAATATGAAAAGACCCTCTTTTGATCTGGCATGGCCATATGGTCACACTCTGTAACAATAAAGAAAAATGAAAATGTAAATGTTTCTAATCAAACAGTCTCATATGAGTAATTTATGCCAATATATATATATTATATATATATATATATGTGTGTGTGTGTGTGTGTGTATGACTCTCAGTTCTTTCATTATCTAACATTAAAATTGAAAATATTTTTTGTAAAAAGTATGTACAAACTTTAGAAGGGAACTAAAGTTATTGAAAATTTCATATATTAAAGAAAAACTAGATACAAACGTGGAAAACTAGGTATCTGTATAGGAAAAACTCATTGGGGTACTGTTTACACCACATGACTGTACATGTAACAGAATGCTGTGTGACTATCGAAGGGTTAATCTGTATTTCTTAACAGAAAACTCAGAAATTTTACACACATTTATTTTGTCTTTTTAACTTTTACTTGTGCTGAAATAAATGAACCCAAATGACTAGTGCATTAATAGTTACTTGTTTACTTTTTAGATGGACCCACTGTTAACCTTTTGCCAGAAAAAGAAGTTTCTCTTGGAGAATCTCTTGCTGTAAAATGCAACATAGCCTCTTATCCACCCCCCCAAAGCATTGAGTGGTTTAAGGAAAATGACCCCTTTTTCAGACAAAATGGGGATACATTACGGCTTGATTCTGTGTCTTCTGAGGATGCTGGAAAATATATTTGTAAAGCTACCGTCATTGCACGCCCGTCTGGTTCATCAATGCAAAGAGAATCATCGAGCAATTCATCTATTGTTATCCACATTAGACGTAAGCTTCCTTTGTAATTAGACTTACAAAATCATTTTTGAAATCTATGATATAATGGTTCAGATCTACTACATCTTGTAAATATTGACTTAAGCAATGAATGATTTATTTGTTTTTTAAAATTTTCAATTTTAGGTAATGAGAATTTTGCTATAAAGCCCAACTTAGCTTTCAATTGATTCTTTCAATCATTTTTTTTTCAAGAATTAAATAATAATGAAATAAGAATAGAAATTAGAATTTCCAACGTGAACTGTTCCATTACATTCAAAGCAACAAAAATGTCACAAATTTTTGCGTAATACTTTGTTTCAATAAATAAAAGATCATATTATATTTTACTTTACAATCTTAATCATTTTGATAAGCAAATAAAAAAATAAAATGCAATTATTATAAATAATGCACTGTGACTGATATTATGATTGATATAATATGTTTCTTTATATACACACACATATATTATATATATATATATATTAAATTTTTATGTTTCATTGCAGACAAACCTGGTGAAACTATTATCCAACCCTCTACGCTAGAAGCTGTGACTGGCAAACCTTTCACATTGATGTGCTCGGCTAAACCTCCTGGTTACCCACTGCCAGAATACAGATGGTGGAGAGAAGGACAGGAAAAAATTGATTTAAGCCGAAAAGCCAATTATACACTACTTTCAGCCCATGTGAGCCATGAAGGCCAGTACTACTGCCAGACTCAGAATAGTCTAGGATATGGTTCTGTTGCTTCTGCTTATCTTACTGTATATGGTAAGACATTTTTCATTGTTTAGTTTAATTGAATTTTGATGGAGAAGTTTAATAAAAGATTTTACTAGCTAAACAGCTAGCTGTTTTTGGTATTGGAGATGATGAAAAGGTAAAACTTTGGGGACTAGTGCATTCACATGTATAGATTGTGCTATATGTATTTTTTAGATCATATTACTTTTTCTTTTGTAAAATTTTAATGTTGAACTTTAGTAAGAAATGAACAAATTGAAGTAATAAGATTCAAGTAATAAGAATTTTAGTAATAAGATTTGATGCTAGGAATTATTAAAGAATTAACTTTTGAAGAATAAATTTGATATAAATTCTTTATACTTTCTTAATAAAAGTAAACACATGAAAATTAAGGGACTACAATTGTTTCAAGGGTGTTATGTGGTCTCTTCATCAGCTCAGAAGTAGTGTTTGCCAATTAAAAAAAGAAATGAATACAACTACTGTACTTTTGATTAGTAGTACATACTACTACTTCTAACTTGAAGAGGGCTTATAAAGCTCTTGAAACAATTGTAATCATCTAATTCAAGGTCCCCATGGTCCTTAAAAGTCCATAAAAGTGCTCGAATTTGCAACAATATCCTTGAAATTCTTTGATATATCTCCCATTCTAATGATGTGACTCAAAACCATTTTTAATCAGCCATCCACTTTTGCCCGAAAATTTGGCAATTCATGCGCATTTGTACAATACTTCATCCTATTTGCCTTTGCTGTGTTGTATTTTTGAATACTGAAAATCCGAATTTGAAAATATGAATGAAATTAGTTCTGAAATGGTCTTTGAAAAAGATTTTAGGTGCTTGAAAAGGGCTTGAATTTATTTGACAAAAATAGTAATGTATCTTTCATATCTGTAATCCCTGTAATTTTCATATCTGCTTCTTTCAATGAAGTACAAAGAATTTGTATTCTTACAAGCAGTAGTTACATTTATTGTGACTAAATTTTATATTTATTTTAATACAACTTAATATTTTAGTTTCTCAAATTAATTTTTTCTACTATTATACCTATTATATAATATATACCTATTATATATATACTATATACCTATTATATATACTATATACCTATTATATATATACTATATTATATAATATTTAAAAGAAAACACTAAAAATATTACTATTTACCAACTAAGTTATCAGGAGTGTTCAACTCTTGTGATAGACAATGATTTCAATTAAGAAAATATTCTAATATTGTATCTGATCTTGAATTTATCCATTCATATTATTTCTTCCCATTTTCTAGAACCAGTATCAATGACCATTCCTTTGCGGCCACAAGTGATCAGGAAGGAGTCTGATATAAATTTCAGCATTACCTGCCGAGCACGAGGCAAACCCATGCCCCAAGTTCAGTGGATCCACAATGGTCATATGGTTCCCTCCGATAGTGGATTTTTCAAAATCATTACTACCAACAATGTTGAAGACAACAATGTGAACTCCCTGCAAAGCACACTTGTTTTTGAAGGCAGAGATAGAAAGAATGGCAGACTTACATCTGATGATCGGGGAAAATTCGCTTGTGCTTATGACAATGGATTTGGGGAAGTGACATCAGAAATGACAATGAAAATTGAACGTAAGTAATTTAAGGGTAACATGTTGTTGACAATAAATGACATTGTTTACATTAAATGTTACATTGTTTACATGTTGTTGACATTAAATGTTTATTGACTTGTGAAAAATATTTTTTAACATATGAATTTTGATAAAATTTTAACTATAAAAATAACATAAGATGTATTAATTGTGAAACTTTTTATATACGAAGAAGAGAAAAGTTATCTGATTTGACTACCAATATAAAATGATGTTTTAATTTATTTTGTCAATAGTACTCATACTTTTACAATATAAATTTCAGTTTTGTAATATAATTATTATATTTTCAGTATTGGGAAAAATATAATAAATACATTTCTTGTGGAAGTTAAATGCTGTAGCATTGGGATATAATCCCATATATTTGTCAAGAAAATATTACATTACTGTATGCATATATTATGTATCTGATTTTATAAATATGCAGCTGTTTAAGAATTATCAGCAGAGTTTTATTGTATGCGGATACTTTTCAAATAGCTAATTTTGCAGATACTGTCATATATGTTTTAATATTATAATTAAGACATATATAAGAATTAGGAGAGACACAAGTATTTAATAATGAAGTTTTATGTTTACAATAGCCTCAATTTCCCACCCAATTTTAATCCATTTTTTAAAAATTTATATCCTATATACTTGACGTTAGAAATTTTTATTTGACATTAATATTTTTCTCCTCAACTATTTCAATTTCCTTTTTGACACTTAATATTTTCTCAACATCTTTACCCCATGTAAGTAAATCATCTATGTAAATTTTTACTCCTTCTACATCATTAAATATTTCAAAAGAATTTCTATGAAAAAAGTTAGCAGCAATTGTTTTTCAACTTTTACGAACACACAGATACTTTTTATTTTTATTTTCCTCTAGTTATGAGTTTATTTACTACTGTGTTCAAGTATAAAATTCATATTTGATTTATATATTTTATTTTATTATAGATTCCCCCATTGTAAAGCACAGTTACAACAGAGTTGCTTTTGATCTCCGGGAAACTGCAGTTCTTAAGTGCATTATGCAGGCCTATCCTGAACCCGTGTTTGAGTGGTTTCACTATGGCAGAGTACTGGACAATTTTGGAAACTATGGAACAAATGTTACAGAGGTTGGCAGCGACACATACATTGGTGTTTTATCCATTAAGGATTTGACAGAAGAGGACTATGGTGAATACACCTGCAGAGCATGGAACCAAGTTGGTGGAGATAAGAAGACAATTATTAAATTAGTTAAGAAAGGTAAGGCATGAGTCAAATAAGACCATATTAGTAGCATATGTTAATCGTATATACTTTTGAAATATGTATATTTTGTTAAAAAATTGATTGTTAATAATTTGCAAAATTCAGTGGCTAGTAAATGTTGAATAGTATAATTTAGATTTCGCTTTAGTATATGAGAAAAAGCATTGTAATGAAGGTAAAAGTTTGGCTATTGTTTTCTGGTGGAAATTATGACAGAAACGGAATCAACAGTATTTTAAAATGCTATCTGTGGGTAAAATATCTTTAAAGAAATTTTTCAGATACTCAAAAGATACTCATTTATTAATCATGAGTGAAATTTTATATGCAATTCAATTTTAAATTTGTAGATGAATATTTTAGTGTGAGATGGTTAGCATTTTAGTTTCTGTATCTGCAGATACTGGTTTCGAATCTGGGAGGCAAGAAAGAATTTCACAAATGTAAGGAGTATGCATTGGTATTCATAGTCCTTTGATATGAACTTTAAACTAAGTCTTTATTACATTAGCTATTGTGTACAAAAATGAGAATAAAGAACAAATCAACTGACCAACATTCACCATTCTTGAGATATTTTACATTTTAAACTAATTTGTCTGAAATTATTAAATCGCTTAGGAGCTAGTGCACACATGAGCCATTCTTGAGATTAAATTTTTTGAATTGCATTTCTTAGAGGTAAAAAGGGATTTATAAATTGAGATATTTCTGAGGTGGTTGTCCTTATCTATGATTTATGCACAAATGTAATTTCCTGTTGAAGGTTGTTTATTAAAAAACATAATAGTTGCACCAGAAAATGAGGAGAAATTTATGTTGCATCAGATTATTTTAATCTTAATTTATAGGTGTTCCCGAGAGCCCTTTGAATATCGAACTTGTAGATGCAAGTTCTGATAAAGTGACACTGCGATGGAATGAAGGATTTAATGGTGGATTTGCAAGCACTGAGTATTTAATCACCTATTGGGCTGCTGCTGGAAATGCTAGAGGAAGAAATGAGTCTTGCCGATCCCAAAATGTTTGTGAAATCATTGGTAAGTAAGTTCTTAGATATTTATTTGGATAAATTTTGCTTTAAAAATATTTTAGTTTTTTGTTGTGCAAGATGAATAGTATAATGGGCAACATATTGTCAGCATTCCTGTTTATGTTACAGCAATCTCAATTCTAATTTTATAATTTTAGGTTTACAGTCAGAAACCGAGTATAAGTTCAAAGTGTTAGCCGTGAATCCACGAGGGTACAGTCCTTATTCTGATGAAATTACGATTAAAACTAAACGTAAGTTTTAAAGTTTGCTTATATTTTTGTATTATATATATGAAGAATAGAATAGAAATATGTATTTTATAATATATTTATTTGCATTATCAATTTGAAGTGAATACTAATTTTTCTCTCTTTTTTCTTTCCAAACAGCTAATTTAAGAGGTAAGTTTCCATATACTTAATACTTTATCTAATTATTAATTAAATTCAATTGATTTTAAATATCATATATTTTCACTTTAACATATTTTATTTTATTAAAACGTGCCTTTCAATCTCTAGATTTGCCCCGTGCACTAGATGCTCATTTTGATAAAGAAACTAGTCAGCTTACTTTCTCAGTAGATCCTCTACCTATTCCTCTTTTAGCCAAAGTAAGTTTTCTTTTTGTAATAAAGTTTTGAAATATTGCCTAAATTAAGAATACATTTGAAAGTAAATATGATTTTGTTTAAACTGTATTAAATGTTGATCCTCTCTTTTACGTTCCAAATCTTATATATATTTGATTTTTTATTTATTTTTTATTTTACACTTGTGTTGACTAAGAATGAGACTAGTTTTCTTTTTGTAATAAAGTTTTGAAATATTGCCTAAATTAAGAATACATTTGAAAGTAAATATGATTTTGTTTAAACTGTATTAAATGTTGATCCTCTCTTTTACGTTCCAAATCTTATATATATTTGATTTTTTATTTATTTTTTATTTTACACTTGTGTTGACTAAGAATGAGACTAGTTTTTGCCAATTTTTGCTTCCTATATAGTTAATCTATGGAATGTGACTAACCTAACAGCATAAAATAATTATTCTGATTATTTGTTTTCTTTTTCTCAGTAATTTATTTTCTTTTCATGTGGGAAACCATTTTTTATTTTTTATATTATCTTTTTTATTGACTTTTGATTTTAAATGTTGGATATTTAAAAAAAGTGAGATAAAGCAAAAAATATGATTTCTTTATCTAAATTGCTTGTTGGGGTTATATAATTCTACAATACTTAAAACTAGAACATCACTTTGGTTTGGAATATGTTTTGATTTAGATAAATTTGGTACTGAAAAGGTATTTTTTAAACTCAGGTCATTATATATTTACTTTTGTTTTATGAAAAGAGTGGAAGTTCTGCTTGAAACTTTAAGAGATAATTGTTTCATTAGTAAAGTTGTTTATTCTTAATACAATGCTGCTTTTATATTTAACCATCATAGAATACTAATATATATAGTAAATAACGTCTGTAAGTACAATACACTTTGTGCGAAGTATAAGTAAAACTTGATTAACTTATAAAAGCACGAATAACACAATAATGCAGCATACAACTGTTTCGGGGTTATGCTAGTTCCCTTTTGTCAGTTCAAGAGAACCAACAAACCCAAAGTCCAAAAGAGAAATGTGTTTGAGAAGAATGGACTTTTATGTGTTGATCAAGATTTTCTTAAAGAATTTCTATTTTTACTCGATACTTTAAAGAAAAAACATGTTTTTTGTATTCTTTAATCTATTCCAATGATTGATTTAGTTTATTTTGCTAGTTAGGCATCTTATTCAATAATTAACAAAGGCATTTTTATCTAATTATTAAGGATTACTAGTGCTATCCATCAACATCAAGTCTTTCCTTATACAGTTAAATTATTTAATGTGCATTATAGCATATTTAAAAACATTTCATTTTTAATTTTTAGGTTCAAGCTAGATATGCAGATACAGATGACTGGATTTTGCAAAAATATATTGAGATAAATGCTCCTGAAGAAACTGTGTATTTGAAACCTGGTGCCCAGAGTTTCAGTGATGTCCGGGTTACACTGTGTTTGCAGAGCAACGAATCGTGGTGTGGTGATGCCAAAATAGCAAGTCCTTTTGATGGTTTGTATTTTTATTTTTAATTTGCATGATCACAAACTTAAAATATACTATACTTAAATACATAGTATGATATGACCTTTTCTCCTTTACAGACTAAATCTGAAACTTAAATTCACCTATTGCCCATGTTTATGATTATAAACAACTAGCTGCAATTTTTCTTTATTCATCATGCTGTATCTTTAAAGACGAGAAATATTTATTTAATGGCAGTATAATAATGTAAATTGGCATAAATGTTAAACTACAATAATGTAATTTTAGTTATATGAATCTTTATAAGGATATCTTATAAATTTTGTTTCTAATGGGTTTTTGTTGATATAACTGATCAGTGTTAATTAAATTTAAATTCGTAAAATGTTTGATTTTAATATTCTTTTATGTATTTTAACTGCTACTCTTTAATGGACTTATAAATAACATGTAAGTATGCTTTTACATTTTAAAATGTACAAATATTTCATTTTTATATTTTTATGTTCTACTAGAAAATGCAACTAGTGTTGTCCGATTTTAAGATTCAAACTTCTGATTAAGGTTACACTGGAACTCACAGCGAATTCTCAAAACCCAAAGAACGTTTTAAAAACATGCCGGATTATAACAGCAAATGTGCAAGCACATGCATAGTGGCTCTCTCCCATCAAGTAGCGTAATATACCCTAAATAAACACCTAAATACACCTTAGCCTGATATATACACAGACATTTTTTTATATATTATGTCTTCAAACCCCCAGTAGTGTATATATTTAAAAAATTTACGAATAATCCTCTATTGATTGTATGGTTTTCATTCAAAGTTTTTTTTTAAATATAGTTTCTTAATCTTTCCAATGATGTTAAGATAGAAACTTTACGATAATATTTTCAATAGTTAAGGGACTGATTTGTGTGAAAATAGCTAAAAAACTAATTTAAAATGAAATTTAAATTAATTTCATTTCTTGATGAAGTGTTTTCTCTTGAGAGCCAAGGATCATCTGTATCAAATTTCATGTCCGTACATCACTTAGATTTTCCACTACAGGTGGCCCAAACAAACAGACTTCTTTCATTATTTGAGTCCTATTTCTTTGACTTTTATATTTGACTCTTATTTTTTTTGCTTTTATATTTGACTCTTATTTTTTTATGCTTAGATTCTGTTCCAAGGTTTGTAGAAACTGCTGGAGCTATCAGTATGGAGAAAATGGTCCTCATCATTTGTGTAGCTGGAGGAGTTTCCGCTTTCATTTCTGTGGCTATCTGTATATTCTGTTGTAAACGAGGAAACAAAGGTAATATTTTTATTAATTTATTTGCAGCTAAATGTAAAATTTTCATAAGAAACACAGTGTAAAATAAAACTGTAACAGTATCAACCAGTTTCAAAGGCAAAACATAGCCTCCTTCTTAAAAATGAAAAGACAGAACAATCAATAATTGTAATAAGGCATCTTGCTTCTGCTAATTTAGTTGTTCTATCTTTTTATCTTGAAGAAGAAAGTTTCCCAAACCAGTTGATATGCTATATTTTTAATAAAGATTTTACATATTATTGTAGCAGTTCAAGCAATTTAATTTAAATTCGTTAGTAATTTTAAGGCCAGCATTTTAACATAATTGAAATATTTTCATTGAAAAATTATTGTGATATATTATCTGAAAATTGTAGCAATTTATAACTGTAATAAATTTTCAATGCAATGCATTCAAAGATAATTAGCATTTAGATATTCAAAGAGTGTGGATTAATGTTTATAAATTTTATTTTATTTTAGAGTAAAAACTTAGTGTTTTGCATTTTACTCTTATTATTGAAAGGTTGTGAAAAGTTGAATATTCATATTTTTGGAAAAAAAAAATGCACTACAGTAAGTAATAAAGCTATCTGTCAAATAATGATGAAAATTAAAAAAGAAATAACTATATGAACAGTATTAAAATTTAATAAGCATTAAAGTGAGCATTATATCACTATCTCATCAAAAGTTTAATAATATTCAAAATATTTTTGGTCTAGTATTTATAGTTTAAAACTAATGACCAGTTGTTTTTATATCAAACTACTGTTACTTTAATTGTACAGTTAAAATTTTAAAAACAATTCTTTTTCACTTACCTGTTGAGTTTTCAATCTATAATACATACTGTATTGAAAGATATTATAATTAGGCATTTGTGCTTATGTTTAAATAGCATGCATCTTAAATATAGTAAACTACACTAGAATTTCTGTTTGATCATGTTTGTAACTGGGTAGGTATATCTCGCAATTTACAAAACTATTACTTAGCTTAAAAACTTGTAGTTTGTTTTAAAAATGAGACAAAGTTCTAGGAATGAGTCAAGTGTATTTGAAAATTTGGTAAAATTAATATATTTATGAATATTGATAATACATGTCTAAAAAAGTCCTAAATCTAACATTTATTTAAGATACTTTAAAAGTTATTCTAATTCTTGTCCTAGAATCTTACATTTTTTTTTAATGGAAGCCAAATATGTAGGTAATTGATAAATGCACCACATGTTAGCTTTTGTTAAAACTATCTATTTTATTAATCTGTTTAATGCATGTATGCTGTATCATTCATTTGAATAATTGAATATTATTTTTTTTTGCTTGAATAGGAAGCAAAAAGAAGCAGGAAATCAAGACCTTGAAGTAAGTATAATTTTTAACCACAAGATTGTAGTCTATAGTCTCTATTCTGTGATTTGATTCAGTAATTCATGTTTTTATATTTTGTTTGTTAGAAATTAAATTGTGTTCTTTTGCAGTGCTGGACCGCCTCCTGTCAGCTTGCCCTATTACTCAGAAGAAAACCTGGCTAAGCATGGCGATGTGTTAGATTCTAACTCCAAGCCTAATATTTACATGACTGGTATGTCTGATGGACCAAATGACCATATGTGCTCTGGGGTGCCAGATCATGGTAGGTTTTCTGTTATTGTTTTTATTCTTTATAGTATCTTTAATGTACATTTTGCAAACAAATTAACTGAGATTTCTGCAAACTTTAAATGATCTGTACTTTAAAATTAAAGACAACCAAAAAACTGCCATAGCGATTTCGGGCACTATTTATGCCCTTCATCAGTGGCGAACCCGAAAGCGCTATGGCAGTGTGATTTATTAAAAAAGGAGATTTTAATAAAAGGTTTTTAAACCTATTTTTTGGTTGTCTTTGATTTTAAAGTATTAATTAGTTGATGCATTTCCGTACTATTTAATTTAAATGGTCTGTTTCATTGAAAAAGAAAAAAATAATAATAGATAAGTCTAAATAACTATCGCCATTATTAATACTCCATTGAAAATTCGCATTTATTTATTGTTGCAAAATCTGGATGTAATTTGCTTTCCCCTTCTTTGGTAAAAAATGATATAAGAGCAAAAATTGTCTGATTTTCTGATGAAAATTTAAATGTTTCACTATTTCACTTTTCACCAATTTGGTTCACAGTTTCATTTTTGGAATGCATCTGGACAATTCACTTAGATATTTACCTTAGGAAGATATATTTAGGAATAGGGTTCCATGCTTCCGTTAAGTTCTCAAATTTGTTCTTCTGGTTCAATTACACATATAAGCCTTATAGAATATAATTTCTGTTAAATTTCAAAATCCAAATTCAGTGGATGTCATCAAAGTTTTAAAGTGTAATTAAAAACGAAATTAAATGTTAATAGAAAGTTTCATGTTTAAAGCATGCACCAGTAGTGTGAAAGAATTGCATTTCTTATTTATTCACATAAGCAACCCATTCCTAGAAACCCCTATGATATGCCCTTTTAGTTGTCCCCCCCCCCCCCCCCAACAGGATCGCATTTATAAATAAAAGTTGTCAGATATAGGGATAGTTTCATGCATGGTTAATTCTAAAATAAATAAACTTTACACAGTTTATTGTTATCATTGCAATTTTAAATTTTACTTGCACTTGATATTGCAGCAAAAGCAACTTAAAAAAGTATATGCTGTTACTCCAGTTTCACATTTAGGAATTGTAGGAAAGGATCTTGCCACAATAGTTATTTCTTGAAAATAAAATAGTCTTTTGTCTGGTTATATTCTTAATTGATTCATTATGAACGCATTTTCATTTGCTTTATGTGCTGATTCATTTTTACCGCTTAGGTTGTTAATTTGAGTGTAAGTTTATTTAAAGTATTTTTGAACTTTTTTCAGGTTTAATGTATCCTGTTGATCGGGATTTGGGTTCATGCATGGGACCTGACGGTCACTTGAATATGCTCATTAAGAATGGTGACATGCCCCATGATGGCTCCTATTATCCTTTTGAGGGTGAAATGGTCAATGACTATTATACAGGAAATGACTTCAAACCTGTTAATGATGACATGATGAATATGAAGAATAGAGAGCACCTGCGTAAGTGATTGTTTTTCTTTTAACTCAAATCTTATGCATTAATTTGCATTGGGTTTATAAGTATGCTCTTTTTTAAAGACATTTAACTTATGCAAAGGGAATTGTTTGTTAAATTCTTTGGAAGAAGCTGTAATGAATTCATAGCTCGGCAGGAATTCGACTGATTTCTGGTTGGCCAGATGACACTCTATTGAGTTCTGGGAATTATCTTTTCTTTTATATTGGAAGTAAACCTTATCAGGGTGCTTAAAAATTTAGAAGTATTTGAATTCTAGATTAGCATTTTCAAGGCTTTGAAAGTACTTAAATTTCTATTTCCTTGGTTATGTCCTTGAAAGTGCTTGAAAAAGGAAGGATTGAAAGTTTTCTGCATACCCAACACATTGTTTTTTTTACTGAGAAGTTCTGCTTTCTCTGGACATTTCTCTAGCGGTTACGCTGTTCCAGAAAATTTCTATTTCTTAAACATAGTTTTTTTACCAAAAATTTCTTGAACATCTTCAACTTTAAACAATAATGTTAGTTTGCTCTGATTTTTTCTCCCAGAAACGCCTACAACTTCATAATTGGTTAATTGATGGCCTTGTAAAAAAGTCTTTGAAATTAAAAAAAAAATTTAAGGGAAGTGTACTCACCCTGTTATATTCTCCTACAGATTTCAGATCAAAGTAAATTAAACCCTAAATTAAAATCACTGCCATAAATTTTAGGGTCCAGGAAAAATTTCAGTTTTATTATTCTGATCTCTGTCACACCCACTGTATATAACTTGCACCCACTGTGTATAATTTGCTCCCACTGTGTATAACTTGCACCCACTGTGTATAACTTGCAGTGTTGGAATGATCAGGTGCCACTGTAAAGATTTCATGTCTCAGCGATAAGTTAAATCACTGAGCACTGGATGGCAACTCAATGCTTTATTCATTGGGCTATTGAGACGATTATCCTTCCTTCTGTACTGAAAGTGGGTTTATAAAGTTTTGAAAGGCTGAGAAGAGAAAATGCTAATCTAAATTAGAAAAAAAAATGTAATCGCTATAGGATCTCTGTAAATTTTGATGTAGTTTATTTTTGATAAAAATGATTCCATTGAAAAATTAAATGTTTTATATCTCAGAAACATTGTTAAACATTTGATTAAGATAATGTATCAATTTGGCACGTCTATTTTCAATTGAAAATCTTTTTGTATTGGGTATGCAAAAGTGAATTTTGTTATCCAAAGAAATTTGTCAAAAATAGACAAAGTAAGGGCAGTTTCATCTGGACATGCATGGGAATTTTATAGATGTTTTAGAACTATATAGAGATAGATGCATGGAAATGTAATAAATGCTAAAAAGAAAAGAATCATTGGATTATAATAGGGGCTTCTGTTTACAATTATTTGTAGTCTTATCGAAATATAGTCTATGATGTACCACCTGACATTAAGCAATATATTTATTGTACATTATGATGAATGCATCAATCGAAGAAGAGTGCTGCTGCAATTTTGGGAGTAATTTGTGTGTATCATTAGATAGGGAAAATAAACCTGTATTTTATAGGGCCAAACAATGACATAGCTAACTATTTAATTACAGCAATTATAAAGCTAAAGCAGTTACCTCCTTTTATTAACACTTTACAACATAGTTGAAAAGTGTTTATGAGTTTGTTCATTCTGTCTGTCTGTCAGTTAGCACGATAACTGCCGTAAAATTGACTATCAAAATGAAATTGTATGTTGTTCAGACGGTCTGTGGGACCTATGGGGAATATAAATGAATAATATCACCCAATTAGTTTTGGATTGAATCCAGGTTGAAAAAATGAAATACATTGAACCCTATCGGACCTAATTTTTCAAACATATTTTAAGTGAATTTAAAATTCACAAATT
Source organism: Amaurobius ferox (assembly GCA_951213105.1). Taxonomy (NCBI): domain Eukaryota; kingdom Metazoa; phylum Arthropoda; class Arachnida; order Araneae; family Amaurobiidae; genus Amaurobius; species Amaurobius ferox. Next base: position 134,870,143 of record OX578135.1, on the reverse strand, counting down.
GCTTCGAAAGTTTTAGGAAATATTCAAATTATCCCATAAAATAAATATATGAAAAAAAATTTCAGAAAAATATATTCAGTAGTTTTTTAAATAAAAATTAAAATAATAATTACACCTTTTATATGAAGAGATCACGTGACCATTATATGAAGAGATCACATGACTCATTTCAAAATAAAATATGGCATCCATCTTGTGTCAAAATCATGATTTTTAAAGTTCTTTTTAATTCATATTTAGTGTTGTATCCGTCCTAAAACCGCTTTATTTTTGCTTAAATTCTGTGCATCTACATACTGAAACAACACAATTACAATATATTTGAGTTTAAATGTTCATCGAACTTTCATTATTTGTACAAAGAAACCTAATTTTTACTTATGGAAAATGTAAATACCAAAAGATGTAGAATGAGTTGTATAAGAATTGCTGCATTTCTTTAATGCAAAATTATTTAGCTCATGGAGTCTGCAATATAGCTGATATGAATAAAACATTCATTGATTTTACACAGAGAAGAAGACGATTTTTTCGATGAAGTTTTAAGCATAGAGTTAAATTACTTGTACCTCCATGGTTTTAAGTTTTTAAATAAAATAAATTATTATAGTATTGTGATGAATGAAAGGAATCGAAATATGTTTATGAATGAAATGCTGCTTTTATAGAGAGAGCCAGGCAATTTATAGTTCGATGACATCATTTGAGAGAATAAAGTTCATTTGTTTTCGATGAAGTTTTCAAATATAATAAATTATTGTAGTATTATGATAATTTTAAAAATATTACTAAGAAATGTATCATATTTTAGAGATGTTTAAATAAAATTGCAATGAAGTTGGAAAGTGTTTCATAATCAATGCTTTATGCATAATTGATCTTTCTTGTTAAAATGTGTTTGATAGCCATTCTGACATTCTGTTCTATAAGAAATTTTTCAAATGTAGAAAATATGTTGTGAATTTATTTATTTATTTTTATTTACAAACAGGGAAAAAACATAACCTTATAACAAAAATATTTTAAATTGCATCTTGCTTTATTTTTTGGTGAAAGAAGCAGCTTTGCAGGATAACCACAATAAATGAAATTGCAGCTTGTGAGAATGTATCTTTTTAATACTTACTTAAGGAAAGCAGGCACTACATTTGTTTTGAGTCATTTACCTCAGGTCAAAAACACTGTGCTCTTAACATCCGCTGAGAAAAAATAGCCTGTTCAGACAGAAAAGAACCAGTACTTCTTTCTTTGTGGTTGTATTGTTTTTAACATGAAGGAGTCAAAATAATTGCAGTCTCCTAATTTTCCTATGCCTGCTTTTTCTTAAGGAAGTGTTAGCAAGTTATATTTTCAGGATCAATTTATTTAAAAATTGTCTGAAATTGACTAAAATACAAAATGAATTATTTAAATACTAAACAAAAATATTTGGATCATGTGGCATAAATTAATATTTTCAGAAAGTATTCCCTCAGATCTATTAACATTAAGAAGTTATTCCTTTCTTAGTGATATGTCTTCAATTTAATCATTGTTGTATATGTATATTATAAAGATATATATATATATATATATATTTTTAGATTCACCATACTATGATGTCAGTGGTCTTCCTGATCCTTACAGCATGCGTGATGACGAAAAAATGCACCACAACTCAATGTGCTTTGATGAGAGTCTTGAGAGTGGATATTCTACTCCAAATTCTCGATCAAGAAGGGTCATAAGAGAGATCATTGTCTGAGATGCCAATTATGATAATTTGAACTATCGAATATTACCAGCTGCTGCTGTTTGAAGGGAAAGCTTTGGAACTTAGATGCTATCAAGCCAAGTTTTCCTGCAGCCTATTTTGTGTGATAAGACTATTTAATTTGGACTGCTAGTGGTGTGAGCTGGCCCCGAATGTTGATTATGCTCAAGGTTCAGTGGGTGCAGGTGGAATAAGAATTCTGATCTTGTAAGGTTGTAATGAAAGAGAGGGTCGTGTTGATCATGCCTACTGATGACTTTGCAACTTTACAATGTCCTGTACATAAAATTAAACTGTTTCAGATGATGAATTCTAGTTCTGAATAATTCTGAATTTGCATACATCTGTTTGTATCAACTCCAGAGAATATTTGTTGGATGGAGTTAGAGCTCAAATAATGACTACATTTTCTGTTTCATATTTGATACTCGATGCTTAATTGCAAGGCAGGCAATTTGTGTATTTTGGAATACTTTGCCAATATTTTCATTTTAGTATTTTGATGGAAAAACTAGGTATCAAACAAAATAGTCATTTAGCCATTTTAAATGATCAGTATCAGCAGTTTTGTGGACGAATCTGGATTTGTAAATTTTGTGTGTTTTGGAGATGTATTTATCTTTAAAGTTTCTGTTAAAGATGAAGTTTTAGATGTTATGCCTTTTTCTTCCCTCACAAGCTTAGCTATGCTTTGTCTACATTTTTGTGTAACTCTAGCATTAGAGACTTTAACAAATAAAACGGGATATTTCTTTGTTATGAAGTCCCTTAAGCAACAGTTTTATAAAAATGTTGCATCGTGTATGCCAGGCTTCTTGTGTATAGTATGAAGAGAAATCTAGTTTTATCGTGTGCCGTTTGTAAATATAGATCTGGAATTTTAAAATGTTGATTTTGAGGTGCTGAAGAATGAATGTCCATGTAAAGACTTGAGATTCAGGATGTGTCAAATGTAACAAATGTATATAGTGACTTTTATATGGTTTTAAAACATTTTACATGTTTTCACGAATTTTGTTTATGTGTAGAATATCATTCCATTTGTATGGTTTCATTTGTACACATTGCCATGGTTTATTTTGAAATGATTTTATTTATTTCATAAGTGTACAGTATGAATTTCAATGAATTTCATTCGAATTTTAAAGATACAAATGAAGGTTTAAATTTTTAGAGACTCTGTAAATATTGCTTCAACTCGTTGCTTCAGTTTTAAATTTCATGTTCAAATGTTTTTTACCCTCTGTTTGTAAATTATTTTGTTTTTGTATATCTATAACATACATTTTAATTATTGAAAAACAGCTTGTATATATTGTAACATATTTTCTTTGTAAAGAATATATGGTGAAATAGATATACTATTTTAGCATTCTTAGCAACAAAAGTCCAATTTTAGAAAAGCAAAAAGTACAGTAAACTTTTAAAAATCTTGCAGAAAGTGTCCATGTAAATATGTGAAAGAAGAGATATTAAATGAATTTTGAAAGTCAAAATGTGTAAGAAAAAAAAGTGCTTAGTGATATTAATTATGGCAATGAACACATAGATGAGAAATCCAAAAAAAATATTCAAATTTTTAATACACAAATATTTAAAATTGAATAGTTTTTACTATTTTCATGCACATATTTGTTTATATCAATAACTGATGTTAACTGTTACTTTAACTTTTATAGACTAAACTAGAAAATGATTTGTTTTTAATTTGATAATTTTAAAATACAATTGAAGATTTTTCTAAATAAATCTAGAAATTTTCAGGCATTTTGACTTTTATTCACAGAGTGGTAATTAGCGAATTTTTTATTACTGCAACATGTATTGTAAATTTATGTTTTCAGTGTTATTCATATTCAGTTTCATATGAATGTATGTAAATATTCTTTTTTAAAAACAAGAACAAAGGAATCAAGGACTATTTTTTACTTTTAGATTGCAGTAAGCTGAATAAGTGTATTTTTTTCATAAATAAAAGCTTTTGTTAAAACAAATGTCTTATGTTTCTTATAAAATTTCGAAAATATGTGTTAAGTTTTCAAGTCACATAGAGTTTGTATTGCATGTGATGGGTTGATAATCACATGTTTTCTACACAAATGATCATTGATGTGTTAGCTTTGTATCTTTGGGATAACTAATGTCTAGTATAAAAAAATTACATGAATGTTACATTAATTTAACATAACCAAAATTAGCAGAAATATGTGATATGTCAGTGGAAGATATTCAGAGATATTTTTACTTTTCCTACATTGTTTATGTTTTGGGCAATCATTCTTATAGGACAGAAGATTCGAAATAGAATTTTAGACAGATGAGGCATCCTAAAATACAACACAGCTATTTTTGTTACACACATGTGTCTGTGAAAAATACATATCCACTCAAGCTGAAAAACCAACTATTGACTTATGGTAATTGGTGGACATTGCAAAAGCAGATGTTTTTTTCCCCCTTATTTAAAATAAGCTTGCAAAAAGAGAAATGAAATCAAATCAAGAAATTAATTTTCTTAACTTCATTATTAAAAGGTAGTTTTATATGTAATTTTCATAATAAAATGAGTGAAACCACTCCAATGTTTAGATAAATCAGTTTTCAAGATAGTTTTCATTTGAAGAGAGGGGGGGGGGGGGGGGTATTTTGAAAAATGTAATTCTATGCGTTAATTCAGAAATGAAAAATGAGATTAACAAGAAACTGTAAATTTGCTGTACTGTATTGATTTTATACACTGTTTTTTGCAATAAAATAAAAATACATAGAACAAAAAGCAGCAACACCCATTTGAAAGTGTAAGGAAAGTAGCTGCTAGGATCCAATTTTTTTTAATTTCGCTTTTGAGGAACAATAATAATGAGGAATAATGTGAAGATGTTTTAGATATATTTAAAATGTGGTAAAATGTATTTACTTTGGGGTAACAATAGAACTATAAAATCATAATTTATTACTCTGCTTGGTCTTGCTTTTTATTAACTTTCAAGGACTATAACGAACTTTAATTGTTTGCTTATTCTAAAGATTTTTCAAAGAAAATTGTGATTTTGAGACAGCCAGAACTTTGTGATTTCCTTACTTCTCTTCAAAATAAAAACTGCAATGTAGTGTGACTTTTGTATTCAAATAGGTGAGTGCCAAGAGAAGTTGGAGAAAATTTGCTTCACAAGAATTGCTTGTCAACCCAAAATGCACCTGTGGTTAGTTTGACCTTATAATTAACAGAACGTAAAGGTTTGAATTCACTGTAAAGTATATACACAGAAAAATATTTAGACTTAATATTTTTTAACAAGGTATTAAGAAATGAAAATAATGCACAATATTCTATTGATGAAACATATTGATGGAACATATAAATGAATGGATAGTTAGATTTTTATTTAGATATTAATGCAAAATGCACGTTTTGGGATCAAATTAATAATTTTAGAAAATTATATTTATATAAAATTTACTTTTGCTAAATCCTTTATACATCTATTTTTATTTAAATCTGTACGTTATATTTTGAATATTCAAAATGATTAAGTAGTTGAAAATATGATTTTGTTTGGTGCAGCCCTTTCACATTCAAGGTATTCAGATTGCTAAGTTTCAGAGGTTCAAACCTACATCCCAACAAAAAGTACCCTCGAATAAAAAGCAGCAAAATAATTAAACTAGTAATAGCAGTATGGAGGAAAGAAATGATACTGAACACTTGTTTTGGATTAAAATAAAAACTATACTGAATATGAATAATGCTTACACTAAAACCATGAGCACCACCTTTATTTAAAAAAGAAAATGGACGTGTTACGCTACAGTAAAGCACCATTTATGCACTTCTCAAGGGACCAGTGGACAAAAAATAAACATATAACTGCAAAAACGTATAATCAAAATTTATGTCAATGGACAGGAATGACTAGGAACCAATGGAAAAATTGTGTATATAAATGGTGCTTTACAGTACTACAAAATTCACTCTACCTGTTTTAACTAAAGGCACCACATAGTTCCATGTAGCTTGAAATGTTTTGTAAAAGTGAAATATATATGGATTTCACCGAATGGGCTTGCTATGTTAAATAAACCTAAAATTGTCGAATGAACCTAATAGGCTTGCTATGGTGAATGAACCTAATATCGTTACTGAACCAAGTTTTAATTTACCGATTATTTGCAGTTCATGCCTATTTCATCAACCAATAGATATTCACATTTTGTATACCCACTATAACCGACCGGTATGGTAAAATCCTGCGCACAATTAAATCATTGATTTGCTTGAAATATTACAATTAAAATAGTTAACCGTTCAAACTTTATTTTGAAAAATTAAGTGTTCAAAACAGTCTAAAATTGCTAAATACGTGGTGATTACAATAAAATACATTTTGTGATATCATATGTAATGGGAATGGAACTTTTTTATGCAGACGATTTAGAGGTGTATTGAAAAATACACGCTTAGATAATCAACCGCGAATTTTCTGTAACCGTAATCGTCAGCGAATGTTTACTGTTGAAACACGTTGTTCTTTCCTGGGCTTGAGAAAGTAATATGACTTTATTTTGGCGGGTAAACAAAGATTCAATTGATTAGGAAATCAGCAAGTTGAAAGATTGTATAATTTTAATCGCGTTAAATACACGAAGGTCAAACTCAAATGAGTTTTGGTAATGACAGTAGGTGAGTTTATACAACCACTTTTTTGGTAGTTATCCTGTATACAAGGGGTTGAAGACCGATTGATGTCCGATTTTCTTATTTCTGAGATATATTTATATCTCTAAAATGTGACAGAAGGATCGGGAAAAGTTCATAGAAAATAACTGATGTGATATTGATTATTCCAACCCGCTCTTTACGCATTAGCCCAAATTTGTTGTACTTCATAGTACTTTAATAAATTATAATTGGCAAGACCACATATCTTTAAAAGACGTCGAGAACATAATTTAAAAAAATCGTTTTAGAAATTAAAATGAGAGGACTTCTAAATGGCATAATGTCTATTACATCTCCCTTACATCGGACAACTATTTAAGAAGGGGGATCTACCCCGAAGCGACCATACTCTGCATCCAAGAGAAGATCAATTTTTATGTGTAACATCATGGTTTGGATATCTGGTTGAAAGAGGGGCGTTATGAAAAATGCAAGCACTTTGAACGCTAATATCTTCAAACCTAATGCATGAAAATGTAAACAATTTTTACTTGTTTTATCGGAAATAGGGTTTTATTTATGAATATATAAAAATAATTTTAATATTTTGAACGTTCTCTTTTCAATAAAACTAAGAAGTGTTTGTTCGAGAGACATTTTGCCTTACTTTGCTTATTTTTACACGAAATATCTTTTAAACTACATATATATATTAAAAGTGTTTAGGTGTAAATTACATGAAGTAATTTATAGCACTTTGAGATCCATAAAAGGATATAATTGGATTTCAGATCATGTTTTTAAAAATAGAGTGGTTAGAATTTCGATATTTTAATCTTTTGAAAAAGGGGTTCTAATTTTGGTATTTTAATATTTTGAACTATTTTGTAAAGAGGGTTCTAATTTCGATATTTTAATATTTTGAACAGTCTTTTGAAAATGTCTAAAGTAAGCAATCCACCCACAAAGAAAGATGATATTCACGCAAAACCATTTCTGCTCCATCACTGCCGATTATTTTAGTAACGAAATACTTTAAAACAGAATGTTGCCTTTCATTTTATGAGTATGGATTAAATGTAAAGTTACTGAGTGTATTAAATTCAAAATGTTCCTAAAAGACAGTTTGAAGTTCAAAAATGTGAAAGGAGGAACTTATGAATGAATACTTATACGAGTACTACCTTGATGATTTTGTGGTGTCTAACGCTGAAAACTATGCCAATTGTAGTCGAATCCAATTGTCTATATAATAAAAGGCAATGTCTGTGTGTCTGTCTTATACACTATACGTTTCGCGACCGCGCGTCGGAGAGCTACGAAATTTGGCAATCGGAGACCTGGGGGGGAGGGAAGGGGACACGTGAAAACCGATTTTTAAAATTCTAATTATTTTTTTATTTATTTAATGTTTTATGCGATTTCGACCTTTTTTTACCCTTTTTGCTCTTTTTTCTCCACGATCCAGACGTCGTAGAAAAAAACAACTCACACCATCGGAAAGAGCAGACAATTGCGAGTAAAAATATATCAATTTCAAATCTCCATTTCGATTTCTAATATTTTTTAAAACAAAAGTCACTTTTGGCTCAAAAAAAAACGATTTTTGGTTTTTAAATTCTCGCATAGTAAAAAGTACTCATAATTTCGACTAATAATTTACATTTTTAGAAAGCTGAAATATCTGGCATTCTTACAAGTCTAATCTGGTCCAGAAATAATGAAAATTGCCTTCAGGATCGCAATTTTAAAGACGTCATGATTTTAAATTTCTCGGCGTGCCGCTTCGTTTCTCCCCCGCTGAAGCAGGGAAGGTGGTGGGTGGGGACGTCAAGGTGGAGGTGACGTCACGGTTCTGTATATGCATAGCGATGGGTGGGACAATAAGAAACCGAATTAGTTTTTACTTTCCGTTTCCCGCGCTTCCGATTTTAAATGAAATAAGAGCTTAACATATGCACTGTAGAAATTATTATATTTATATTTTAAATGATGGAACGATATGGATTTTTTAAATGGATATTTTAATTTTATGGATATTTTAAATGATGGAACGATGGATATTTTAATTTTATGGATATTTTAAATGATGGAACGATGGATATTTAAATTTTATGGATATTTTAAATGATGGAACAATGGAATGAGGATGATGGAATTAAGAGCTTAGAGAGCATATGGTCATTTTAAATTGTAAATTAGCGCGCGGGAAGTTAGCGGTAGGCCCGGGTACGATTCCCGCCACTGCCAAAACTGCCGAAGTGTTCACGCGGAATACGATCACGTTAAACATGTGGGCCCGTAAGTCCTTCCGAGAGGTTGGTGGTAGGGGAAGGAGGGTACGGTCCCTGTGGATGCCTCCTTCACAGGGTTCCCGTCTAAATTGGGTGAATATAAAGAAAGTTGCGGAGGGCGAGGCAGCCCAGTGGTTAGCGCTCAGGAATTGCACTCGGTAGGCCCGGGTTCGATTCCCGCCACTTCCAAAACTGCCGCCGTGTTCACGCGGAGTACGATCACGATAAACATGTGGGTCCGGAAGTCCTTCCGAGAGGTTGGTGGTAGGGGAAGGAGGGTACGGTCCCTGTGGATGCCTCCCTCACAGGGTTCCCGTCTAAATTGGGTGTATATAAAGAAAGTTGCGGAGGGCGAGGCAGCCCAGTGGTTAGCGCTCAGGAATTGCACTCGGTAGGCCCGGGTTCGATTCCCGCCACTTCCAAAACTGCCGCCGTGTTCACGCGGAGTACGATCACGATAAACATGTGGGTCCGGAAGTCCTTCCGAGAGGTTGGTGGTAGGGGAAGGAGGGTACGGTCCCTGTGGATGCCTCCCTCACAGGGTTCCCGTCTAAATTGGGTGAATATAAAGAAAGTTGCGGAGGGCGAGGCAGCCCAGTGGTTAGCGCTCAGGAATTGTACTCGGTAGGCCCGGGTTCGATTCCCGCCACTTCCAAAACTGCCGCCGTGTTCACGCGGAGTACGATCACGATAAACATGTGGGTCCGGAAGTCCTTCCGAGAGGTTGGTGGTAGGGGAAGGAGGGTACGGTCCCTGTGGATGCCTCTCCCACTGGGTTCCGTTCTAAATTGGGTAAATAAAAAGAATGTTATGGAGATAGTCGCTGGGGGCGAAGAAGCCCAGTGGTTAGCGCGCGGGAATTGCACTCAGTAGGCCCGGGTTCGATTCCCAAAATTGCCGCCGTGTTTACGCGGAGTACGATCACGTTAAACATGTGGGTCCGTGAGTCCTTCCGAGAAGTTGGTGGTAGGGGAAGGAGGGTACGGTCTAAATTGGATGAATAAAAAGAAAGTTATGGAGATTGTCGCGTAGGGCAAAGTAGCCCAATGGTTAGCGCGCGGAAATTGCACTCGGTAGGCCCGGGTTCGATTCCCAAAATTGCCGCCGTGTTTACGCGGAGTACGATCACGTTAAACATGTGGGTCTGTAAGTCCTTCCGAGAGGTTGGTGGTAGGGGAAGAAGGGTACGGTCCCTGTGGATGCTTCTCCCACTTGGTTCCGGTCTAAATTGGGTGAATAAAAAGAAAGTTATGAAGAATATCGCGGAGGGTGAAGTACCCCAGTGGTTAGTGCTCGGGATTTGCACTTGGTAGGCCCGGGTTCGATTCCCAAAATTGCCGAATAAAAATAAAGTTATGGAGATGTCGCGGATGGCACGGTAGCCCAGTGGTTAGCGTGCGGGAATTTCACTCGGTAGGCCCGGGTTCGATTCCCGCCATTGCCAAAACTGCAGCCGTGTTCACGCGGAGTACGATCACGTTAAACGTGTGGGACTGCAAGTCCTTCCGAGAGGTTTGTGGTAGGGGAAGGAGGGTACGGTCTCTTTGGATGCCTCCCCCATTGGGTTCCGGTCTAAATTGTGTGGCACTTCCTGGCCTTCCAAGCAGTTACCTTACACCTTTCTGGTAGGTCGCGCCAACGAGTTTGCCACGGTCAGAATTTTCAAGGGTAGCGAACAGGCTGGTCGCCAAAGGCGGCTAGTAATGGAATATAGGTCAATAATGTCAAAATAGAATAACAAAGTTGCCGCACATTTGGCGAAATGCTATTGCAAGTATGCCAATGGTGGTGAATGTTTTGTTGGTTTTCATTTTATTTGTTGTAGCATAGATGTAGTGATAGGTTGGCGATGTAAATCTAAAGTTCGATTGTCGTGTGTGATATGCGGTCTTACTAAGGAATTAGAAGATCAGAGCACTATGGAACTTGATCAGTTTTTGGGGAAATTGCCCGATTGCTCAGCTCGCTACTAAATTTTAACTTTGGCACTGATGTCTCGAGTAGCACTTGAATGTGACACAAAGACTAAACCAATACTAAAAGTAGCAAAATATATTAGCATTTGTGTGTTTTGACATAAAAACCGGGTCTATGAAAATTTTGCACATACACTACCCAATTCTTAATACCCTTTTCGACAAATATGTTGATAAGGCAAAGTAATAAAGTTTAGGATATATATTTATAAGGCAAAGGATAAGTTTCGACAAATATGTTGATGAGTTGATTGTTATTCCAATTGTCCAATCTAAATAACGAAATTGTTGAAAAAAATATTTTAACAAATGGACTGTATCATAGTTTAGATTAATTTTATTGGTTGCTGCGAGGGAATTAAATAATATTATGGAACTTATTCATATTTTCAACTTCAATTTAATTTTCCGTTTTAAGTGTTCTGTTTGGTTTCGAGATTTTTAGTTTTCGTATGTTTCCCATTATGTTTTATTTTTTAAATTGCATAAAAATTGGTACGACAGTATATTTTGCTGCTTATTTAAACTTTCTCACTTTAGCATATATTAGGATGACCGAATATTTTCATGTTTCTAACAATTTTTCATAAATGAGTTTCGAAAAAGTATATGAGAGTTTTGTCTTTATACTTGCATATGAAGTTAATTTTCTACAGAGAGAATGTAAGTTTAAAACATTTCCCTTTATATTTTTAGAGGCAAGAGAAATTTTTGAATGCCGACATGATTTAGAATGCTATTAGACATTGCACGTATTTTAAATGACGGGCAACGCCGAATATATGTGCTAGTCATTTATAAAGAAAATTGGGTATAAGTTTCAAGATTCATTTCTGAATTTCTTTTTACAAACCAAGGGGCCCTCCGTTCACCAATTCCTCGTTGTGTATTTAAAAGGCAATAAACGAATTGCTATTGGTCAAAGGCAACAAACAAATGACGGTAGTAACAAAGGCAACAAACGTTTAATATTGGTCAGGTTTTGTCTATCAAGAATGAATAGTATATCTCGGAATTTTAATGTTGCGTGGAGATAGATGATTATATATGAATGGTATATACACTACGTGACAGTGAAAATGAGAGACCAAGGAGTGGGTAGAAAAATATGCAAATTGCAGGGTAGACTCAGCTCACCGAGTTATGTAAAGGATGCAAAATGCGCAGTTGTCCCGCGCACGTTGAGTGAAATATGGTAGGAAGGAACTTGCAGAATCGGTAATAGTTGCGTCGCTCTGTCTGCAAGGGAAATCATTTTGCAATTTTATTTTTGTCTCAGAGGAAATGTGCAGTAGCAGAGAATGCCAAGCCGCCGCTAAACAAGGCAGTTCCAGCAGACAGACGATTTCACGAGGGGTATGGTGATCGGTCTCAGAAGGGCAGGTTGGTCCATACGTCAGATCTCAGCGGACAGCCACCTACGCGCCCACAGTGCATTGGTTGTGACGAAGATGGTTGGAACAAGGGAATGCGGTACGTTTGAGGGGTTCCGGTACGGCCAGAGCGGCATCAGCGAGCGTGAACCGACGCATCCGGACGCAAGCGTTGGCGGTCTCGCAGGCCACTTCCGTCGTCCTTTTGCAGCATGTGCAGGACACCCTTGATGCGACCATATCGACCAGGACCATTATCCGCCGATTGGTCGCCGGCGACCTGCACTCATGGCACCCGTTAAGAAGACTGACATTGACCCAACAGTACAGACGCCTCCGTTTGCAATGGTGTCGGATAGAGCCACGTGGATGACGGAATGGCACATGGTCGTGTTTTCAGACGAATCACGCTTCTGTTTTAGCAGTCGCCGTGTATGATTCTGGCGCCGAAGTGGTGACAGATCCAATCCGGTCGCATCTGTGGAATGCCACATCACGCGGCATGATGGTTTAGGACGCCATCGCGTACGATAGCAGGTTATCTCTGGTCCGCATTGATGGCACTATGACGGTCCAATGATACGTGGATGCCGTGCTGCGGCCGGTGACATTACTCTTCCTTCAAGGTGTGCCAATGCCGTTTACCCGCAGGATAACGCCCGACCACACACGGCACGCATCAGCCAACATGCCCTGCAAGGTAACCAGATGCTTTTCTGACCACCAGTCTTCCCTGATCTTTCACCAATCGAACACTTCTGGGACGTGATTGGATGTCGCTTGCGTGCGCTGCCACCGCCGCGTTTAGAAGACGAATTTTGGCAAATGGTTGACAAGGAATGGGAAGCCATCCCTCAGGACACCACCCGCATGCTCATTGACTCTGTACCTAGACGTGTTGCTGTCTCTATCGTCGCCCGCGGTGGTCCTACAACCTACTGATCAGACGGTGTTATCGTTCAGTGCATAGGTGTATCAAGTTGCAATAAACATCACTTATAGTTCGTTGCTATTTCTCTCTGTTTGCCAATTTTTATCACTTTCTGCCCACTCCTTCTTGGTGTCCCATTTTCACTGTCACGTAGTGCATCTCGTTTATCTGTGTTGCGTGGCTTTAAATGCAGGTACATACTTGAATATGAAAAATACATATCTTTTTTTTTTAATTATGCTGGAGTCGTGTGAAATGCCCCACTGCAGTAGGGAATAGTATAGTTCTTGTAGTAGGGAATCTGTATAGTTCATCTGCGACTGCGGTAACGAAACGGAATTGGAAATTTATTTTGCCTACTAGTAGATTGAAATCGTGAGTTTAACTGGAAAACTTCAAAGGAGTGTGTGTGTGTGTAGGGGGGGGGGGGGGGGCTCCTGCCTTTTGAGAGAGGTCCTTTCCCTTCAAGATCACGCACTTTGAGCAAATTATATAATGTTTTCCTTCCTTCAATTTCCTCCCAATTCACACCAAATTAAGCATGCTAAAATAACTAGATATGGGTTATATTAGAATGGAACGGGGTCCAGGGTTCGTGTCCCTGTTCAGGCTCCATATTTTGTCTGTGCATGTCTATGTATGTATTTGTGTATTGTCTTTTCTATGTTTTTCCCGGATGTCCCTTGAAACTGCTTTACATCCTTTGGGTGCTTCCCACTGTATTTTATGTAAAACTCTAAAACTGTCTGTATATATATTTACACTTTATTGAATTTTAAATAATTGCAGACTAAAACTTGGTCCCTGACTGTGGAGGACGGTTTCGGCTAACCTCCTCTCCCGGCCACACATTAAACTGCCGTAAGCCCTAGGGTTGGCTGTGTGGTCTGGGCCTTCGACATCGACATCCTTTGGGTGAGCTGGGCGGTCTGGGTAATAATAATAATAATAATAAAAGACAAGATTTGTATCCGGTGACTTTGTAAGAAAAGGTCGACGAGTGTACACGTTAGGTCTATAAGTAGGCATCGACATGAAAACTGTTATAGAAAAGCATTCATTTCAGGCATAGTGGTTACTCGCGAATGTTTGTCCTGTCAAGGGTTTCTAAAATAAACAACACTTGCAAGCACATTGATCTTATGTACCGTCTGTTCATTGAATTTGAGAAATAATATAATCGTGCACTTTGACAAGTATTGAAGGTATCACACACCCTGATGATACGATATTTTGACCAATAGTTATTGCCTTCCATGTAGGCGTTTCGTTCGTTCCTGGTGTCGATTCCTACTTATTGGACAATGTTCTACAACTTTACAATTTGATTTTTTTTTCTCTTATCTCGCTTTGTTCACGAGTTTGTTAGCCTAACTTTTGAGTTCTCCGCTAGGAGCGCTGCAATCCCTTTTATTCGACTGGGCATGGCCACTTTACAATAGACACATAGCATAGCGTGTAAGATCATGGACCCTTTCCTTACGAAGCTATTGGGCGGGGGGGGGGGGGACTTTTCATGTATTTTCAATTTCTCAAAGGCCCAAAAATGTCGAGGCCATCTTAGCTCAGAGGCTGATACGGCGCTCCCCAAGGTAAATGGAAGTAAGCGTCCCTTTAGTAGACATTGGCCGCTTCCCTTCACATTACATCAACAGATTTTACATGTAAAACGCATCTTGTATTTAAAAATCTGATGTGGGCAACACCTGACTTTCCTTATATAATGCAATGGATTTTCTACTTTCACAGTTAAAAAAAATGTTATTCGTATAGTAGATACTTATATTCTTTCCAAGATATTGAATTTTCTTCAATTAGGCGTAATTTTCATTGATTTAGAGTCATTTTTATCCATTTGGCGAGATTTTTGTTACTTTGCCAATAATTAAAAATGTCGCTGAGTTGGTAACATTCCACCAAATTCGTCGCCCAAATATCGCCAAGCGTTATGGATGGAGAAATAAGTTATTCTTATAGCAGATAAATGACTATTGGCGTTCAAATACAAAAGTATTACTCAAAGTATCTTTTTTCATGAATGGAACGAGCTAGTTCCACGAGAATGATGTCACCCAATTTATCGCATGGTATTACATATGAAAAGTGAACATGTTTCTCAATAGGAAATATATATTTTTTATTTTATATGACTTTTTGATAATTTTTTTGAAAAATGTGCAATATCTCGAGAACGGTTCATGTTAGCGTTTTAAAATTTATGTCAATCGTTTTCTAATGAAAAATTACATACGAAGTGTCTATTTGCGTAACTTTATTAGCGGTTTTGATTTTTTGACGATTTTTTCAAAATTTCACTCGAAAATTTAGGGGGGTTCTGAACATTCGATTGCGTATAAAAACAACAGGCTTCCAGTGTTTATGGATTGTGATTTTTGTACCAAATTTCGTTCGAATCAGTCTATTCGTTCGTCAGTTATCGTCTCCACAGACTCACTGACACACACACACACAGGCATCACTTCAAAATTGTTTGATTCGTAATCAGGGATGCTTGAAACGTGCTCTCCCGTCGAAAACTCGAATTTGAATTTCCGACCCCGTCCCAATACTTTCCTTATACATTATGTATATAAGGAAAGTAATAATAAGTCTTGACTCATCTCAGAAAAGATGGGGAGGGGATGGGGACGTTTTCTTACTGATACGTCAATGAATGAATAACTCGTCGTGCACCGCGCAAGCTCTTCTGCCGACGAAAAAGCAAACTAAGCTGAAAGTAAAACCTTCTGTAAATATTGACATTTTATTTGATTCAAATTCACAATTATTACTTTCCTTATATACATAATGTATAAGGAAAGTATTGGGGTCGAAAATTCGAATTCGAGTTTTCGACGGGAGAGCACGTTTCAAGCATTCCTGATCGCACGATTCAAACATTTTTAAGGTGATGTCTGTGTGTGTGTGTGTGTCAGTGAGTCTGTGAAGACGATATCTCACGAACGAATGGAGCGATTCGAATAAAATTTGGTACAAAAATCACAATATGTGAATACTGGAAGCCTATTGTTTTTAAACGGAATCGAATGTTCAGAACCCCTTTAAATTTTCAAGTGAAATTTTGAAAAAATCATCAAAAAATCAAAACCTTTAATACAGTTACGAAAATAGACATTTCTTATGTAATTTTTCCGTATAAAACGATTGACATAAACTTTAGAACGCTAGCATGAACCGTTCTCGAGATATTGCACATTTTTCAAATATATTTATCAAAAAATCCCATAAATTAAAAAAAATATATGAACTGTTGAGAAACATGTTCACTTTTCATATGTAATATCATGCGATAAATTGGGTGACATCATTTTCGTGGATCTAGCTCTTTCCATTCATGAGGAAAGATACTTTGAGTAATACTTTTGTATTTGAACGCCAATAGTCATGTAACTGCTATAAGAATAACTTATTTCTCCTTCCATAACACTTGGCAAGATTTTGGCGACGAATTTGGCGGAATGTCGCCAACTTGGCGACTTTTTGAAATGTTGCCAAATTAACGAAAATCTCGCCAAATGGATAAAAATGACGCTAAATCAATGAAAATGACGACTCATTGTCGAAAATTCAATATCTTGGAAAGAATATTAGTATCTACTATAAGAATAAGCTATTTTTTGCTGTAAAAGTAGTAAAATTATTGCATTATATAAGGGAAGTCATATGCTGCCCACATCAGATTTTTTTAATTGCTTTGGATTGATATACACCTTTTCAACATTTGTGAATTGGAATCTAGTGTTTTCAAGGTGATATCTGTGCATATCTGCCTATGTATGCGATATCTGACAAACGAAATGATTGTTTCAAATAAAATTTGACATAGTTATTATAATCTGACACCAGAATGTATGCCCGTCATATGACACCGAAATCAGAACTTGAGAAACATTACTTCTCATTTGGCGCCATTTTTATCAATTTGGTGATATTTTTGTCACTTTGGCAACATTTAAAAAAGTCGCCAAGTTGAAGACGTCTCCCAAAATTTCTCGCCAAGCTTTATGGACGGAAGGAAAAATGGGTTATTCTTATAGTCTATATTTTGTTGAAAGAAGCTTGAAATATTTAACTTGTTGGCATTATGGGCGTGACACTCTTACTTGCTTGCTATATTTAAAATTTTATAAAACGATGAGAAATAAAATAACCCCTAAGTTTCATTTTCAGTATCTGATGTCATACGCTACGTAAAGCTCCATGGTTGCAACATAATTTCGCTTTGAAAAAATAGAGTTGTTGCATTATGTAACTAACGGGCTGTCCACATTATGGTCTTGCTTTCAATATTTTATGTCATACGCTATTAAAGCTCCATGGTTACATAATAATTTTGCTGTGAAAGAAATATAATCGTTGCATTATGTAGCTAACAGGGCTGCCCACATCGTTGCCTCACTTTCAGTATCTAATGCCATACGCTACTTAATTGACAAAATTGACTTGTTGGCAATATGAGCGTGACCCGCCTAGTTGCGTGGTATCTCAAATAAAAGTTTATAAAATGATAAGAAATAAAATAACGTCGGGGTTTCTCTTTCAGTATTTGATGTCACACGCTACGTAAAGCTTCATGGTTGCAACGTAATTTCTCTGGGTCTGGGTTAGTATCTAAATTGGAATGTTTATCCGTGATTGAAACGCATTTGGCAACATTTTGTAGCAGCATTACCCAGAGCTTAGCCACCTTTATCTAAAATGCCTGTTCTTTCCTCCCCGAAAATAGGCAACATTCCAGCTTAAAAATGACCGCTAGGTGGTGCTAGTTATCTAAAACAATGTTGTTTTTCCATTTGAGTACGTGTTTTACCTTGGAGGCTTCGTTATATTTATTTGATTTTGATCTTGTTTTTAAATTTTTTGACTTTGGTCTTCTTGTATTACTTTCCTTATATACATAATGTATAAGGAAAGTATTGTGACGGGGTCGAAAATTCGAATTCGAGAGTTTTCGACGGGAGAGCACGTTTCAAGCATCCCTGATCACGAATAGAACATTTTTGAAGTGATGTGTGTGTGTCAGTGAGTCTGTGGAGACGATAACTAACGAACAAATGGACAGATTCGAACCAAATTTGGTACAAAAATCACAATCCGTAAACACTGGAAGCCTATTGTTTGTATACGTAATCGAATGTTCAGAACCCCCCTAAATTTTCGAATGAAATTTTTAAAAAATCGTCAAAAACTCAAAACCACTAATAAAGTTACAAAAATAAACATTTCTTATGTAATTTTTCATTAGAAAACGATTGACATAAATTTTAGAACGCTAACACGAACCGTTCTTGAGATATTGCACATTTTTAAAAAAAATTATCAAAAAGTCATATAAAATAATAAAAAAATATTTCCTATTGAGAAACATGTTCAGTTTTCACATGTAATACCATGCGATAAATTGAGTGACATCATTCTCGTGGATCTAGCTCGTTCCATTCATGAAAAAAGATACTTTGAGTAATGCTTTTGTATTTGAATGCCAATAGTCATTTATCTACTGTAAGAATAACTTATTTCTTCGATCATAACGCTTGGCGAGATTTTGGCGACGAATTTGGCGGGATGTCGCCAACTTCGCGACTTTTTGAAATGTTGCCAAATTAACGAAAATCTCGTCAATTGGATAAAAAATGACGCTAAATCAATGAAAATGACGACCAATTGTCGAAAATTTAATATCTTGGAATGAATATTAGTATCTACTATAAGAAAACCCTATTTTTTTTACAGTAAAAGTAGTAAATTCATTACATTATATAAGGAAAGTCATGTGTTGCCCACATCAGATTTTTTTTAAATTGTAATATCTAGGTTTTATCATGATTTATTGTGTAGTGCCCTTTTGTATATCAAATAGCATAAAAGACTGTATAAGTTTCTTTGAATTTCCCTCGGAAGTCAATCGTCGGGAGAAATGGATTAAAGCAGATACTTTTCAGAAAAAGTTTGTATACGTGCATAATTTCGGCACAAATTAAACTGTGAGAATATCTAGATTGAAGTGTGAACATATCTATCGTGTTCCTAATAATTAAGAAGTTGTTGACTTTTCAAAGAAAGTTTGCATACTTGTATAATTTTGGCACAAATTAAACTATTAAACTGCATTATGAGCATTTGATAAAAAAAAGAACCATTACTGCTTGTTGACATTTAATCAAACATGCTAAATATTGGGTGGTTTATATACTTTGTATATAGCATTATAAATTTAAAATTTTTATTAAATATTTTATATTGATATATATAAAGAATTTTTTTTTTATATTTGTTTACGTCTTATTGTATGCAAATTCAAATCAGATTTAATTTTACAATAACCCTGAGCGAAGCTGGGATTTCTATCTATCAATATCAATGTATCTATCTATCTATCAAGATCAAGGCTAGCTAGAAAGAGTTTCCAAGGCTAGCTAGAAAGAGTTTCTAGTTAGTCTTGATCAAGATATCAAATTCACATCGTCTGTGGTCTTTTAAATCATCATCTTGTTTTAGCTGTTACCACTAGATGGCGATACATAACATCTTTTGTAGGTGTATCGTGATTTTCACTTTTTAACAATGGGAAAAAAGAAAATGAACGGGCATTTTAGATAACGGTGGCTTTGCCCAGAGATAGATAAACAGACAGATAAATCAAGGTGTTTATATTATTAACTAGAAGGTATGCCCCTCATATGACGGAATTCAAAATTTGCAAAACATTACCTCCCATTTGGCGTCATTTTTATTAATTTGGCGACATTCGCGATATCCCGTCAAATTCCTCGCCAAACGTCACGGACGGACAGACAGAGAAATGGCTTTTTCTTATAGTAGATTCCTACATTCTTTCCTCTACATTCAAAATGTGTAAAACATTACCACCCATTTGGCGTCATTTTTATTAATTTGGCGACATTCGCGATATCCCGTCGAATTCCTCGCCAAACGTCACGGACGGACGAACAGAAAATGGCTTTTTCTTATAGTAGATTCCTACATTCTTTCCTGTCATTTTCATCGATTTGGTGACATTTTCATTCATTTTTGTAATATTTTGTTCAATTTTAAGACATTTTAAAAACTCGCCAAAATTGACGCCAAGTGGGACAGTTGGATTGACAGACAAACGCTCCCGAAACATCATTACAATACTATCCCCTTTCAAAACGCAATGTATTGATTTGGTGTCCTTTCTATCAATTTGGCGATATTTTTATTGATTTGCCAACATTGTCGTTAATTTGGCAATATTTTAATCAATTTGGCGACATTTTAATATACGCCAAACTTGTCGCCATGTGGGACAGTTGGACTGGCAGTCAAACGCTACCGAAATATCATTACAATACTATTCCCTTTCAAAACACAATTCATTTCATTAATTTTGCGTCATATTTATCAATTTGGCGAAATTTTTATTGATTTGTCGACATTTTTATCGATTTGTTGACATTTTCGTCAATTTGGCGATATTTTGATAAATTTGACGACATTAAAAATTCGCCAACTTTGTTGCCAAGTGGGATGGTTGGATTTGACAGACAAACGCTATCGAAACATCATTACAATACTATTCCCTTTCAAAACGCAATTAATTTCATTGATTTGGCTTCATTTTTATCAATTTGGCGTCATATTTATCGATTTGGCGACATTTTCGCAACATTTATAAAGTTACCAAGTTGGCGACATCTCGCCAAAATTTTCGCCAAACGTTACCAACAGATAGATAAACAGACAGATAAATCAAGGCGTTTATATTATTCATAATATTGACACCCTATTGATTTTTAAACGCTAGCAAACGCTCGGAAGGCCTCAAGTTTTCAAATTATTTATTTTTTTTATAATTCTTAAAAAAAAATCAGTACTTTTAAACATGTTAAATAAACTATCATTTAATATAGAATTTATCATTAGATAAAGAATGGCGCTCATTTTAGAATGGTGGCATACGTCCCTCTAGATATATTGCACTTATTTTGAATAGACGCATTTAAAAACGCATTAAATATCGTTACATAAGCTGACTTTCCGTATGGAATAACATGCGAAAAATCTATGAACACCATTCTTGTATTTAAAATGCTTTATTCACGAGAAAATACATGAACGATAGTTATTTTCACTTATTACTTTCCTTATACATATAGTATAACGTATAGGAAAAGTATTGTGGAGGGGTCGAAAATTCAAATCCGAGTTTTCGATGAAAGAGCACATTTCAAACATCCCTGAATCGAACGTTTTTGAGGTGATGTCTTTGTATGTGTCTATGTTAGTGCATGTATTCGAGAGTCTGTGGATGAGATATTTCACAAACGAATGGAGCTTTTCGAACTTAGTTTGGTAAGATTATTATGATCCGTGAATACTGGAACCATATCAATTTTAAAAGCGATCGAACGTTTGGAAGACATCCCACCCCCCTCCCCAATCTTCGAATGATTTAAAAAAAAATCTTAAATAAATCTGGACATTTAATAATGTTAAATAAATAATCATTATTTTGTACGTATTTTTTAATTTTGAAATGAATGACAAACTTTAAAAAAGATTTTAAATAAATGTATTTAAACGAAATACATAAAAATGAAGTAGTAAGTATCATTAAATATATGTAACACTTTGCAAAAAATTTGGTAACATTGGTGATTCATTTGGTGAAATATCGCCAACTTGACGACTTTTTAATGTGGGACCAAATCAACGTAAATGTCGCCAAATTGGCAAAAATGACGCTAAAGTTATGAAAAAGACGATAAATTGATAAAATTATAATTAACATCTATATAAATAAAATTGAAAATCTGTGTGTTTATTTGTGGGTATATTTGTGTGTTTATTTTTCTCATCATCACGGGAGAACGAACGCACCGAGTTGAATGAAATTTTCGGAATAGACTTGGAATAGCCCCACTTAAAATTTAGTCCATGTTTCGAGTTTCTAGGACCAGGGGTTGTCTAGATATTAAAACGCACAGTTAAACCTCCCATAGAGATAGCATTATGCAGACGATATTTTCCCACCAATTTATTTGAAGAAAATTATATCATATCGCTTATCATCGGATTTAAATCTATATTATTTTATTTATTAAGGAAATTATACCATGTCGCTTATCAACGGATTTAAATCTAAACGGATATCCAATGTGTTTATGAGGCAGACGATTTTTATTAAATCTTTCCTCCAGTAAATAATAAAGATATGTTTATAAAATAAATTTCATCGATATTGCATTTTTGACTATCAATTACGGTCTTCAGGTTACTTCAGGTTACATTACTATTATTGATATTTACGGGGATTAATGATTCAGGGTTTATAGATATTTTCAATTTATTACGCCATTATTTAGTAAGGGTAAGTAGTAACGTAGTAAAGATAATCTTCTACAAATGCACGGGTATATCTTCTAATCTACGAGAATAGTATAAGTAGTATAGGTATATTGGCATATATTTTGACATATCTGCGAAAATATAAGTAGTACATTTATATTGGCATATATTTTGACATATAGTGGAATCATTTACTGCCTTCTGGTTTAAAGATTACGGGGATTATTGATATTTTCAGTTTATTACGTCATCTGTTTTATTTTAACAAAGATTTTAGAAACTCATATGTAGTATGGGCAATCTTTGTTCAATAATCTTTGTCAATCGGGATTATTGATATTTTCAATTTATTACGCCATTTGTTTTATTTTGAAAAAGATTTTTGAAATTCTTATTGTAATACGAGTAATTTTCTACTAATACAGGGACATATCTTCTAATCTACGACAATATAAGTAATACGGGTATATCTTCCCATAAAATTTTAGCACTTTCATTTTCGTATATATTGCAATCAATTACGGCCTTCAGATTTAAAAATTATAGTATTATTGATATTTTTAATTTATTACGTTATCTGTTTTATTTTTGTAAAGATTTTAGAAACTCATATATTTTATTACGTGTAATATTCTACTAACTAATACACGAGTATATCTTCTAATATTCGCGAATATAAGTAGTACGGGTCCTATACAATTTTAGCGCTTTTATTTTGCCTTTATTGATTCAATTTCATATTTTGTGTAAATTTGTTTACGAACGGGACCAGAGTTTTATTCTTCAAAATTGCCCGTGGAGATAATTTTGTATAGCGAGAACAGAGATTCTTAAACTTTTTTTAGGAGCATTAAATTTATTTTAATAAAATATTCTGATTAACAATGTCATTTAGTATATTATAGGACTTGCACATAATTGTGAATTTTAAGTTTCTTTATATTATATACTCCGTACGAAGAACGGGTAGGGTATACTGCTAGCATTTTAATATAATGGAAAATATTACTTAGCAAAAGTTAACAGTATTTCCAGTTCTCAAGTTAGATTTGCACGAAATAAAAGTTAATTGGGTACTACAAAATAATTTTACATGTTATCATCCAGAAAAGCGCCCAAGTCAGTATATTTTTCAACGTTAAAAATATTGTGCTTTAGATTTTGTCCATCATTATTTCGCATTGAACAAGTACTTGCATTACGTAGGGAAAGTTATGTGTTGCCCATATCATATTTTTATAACATAGTTTTGCATTTTGACGCTATGAAATTAGCCAAAATCAATATATTTTACACGATATTAAGGAAATGTAAATGGCATTTTGGTGTGGATTTTGCTCGTGATTATAAATAAGTCATTTTGTTTTGGACAGTAAAGTTGCCAAAAGCGACAAATTTTAATTTATGTGATGTTAACTCAATGACATTAACATTGAATTACCTTTTAACTGATTTCCAGGTTTATCCATCGCTTCCCACAAGTTAGAGTAGTATTGCACGAAAGTAGATTTACAGGCAAAGTAACAGCGATGACATGGCATCCAAAATACGAATGTTGTTTGAAATTCAATAATTGACTTTTACTAAAATTGCCTCCAAATTGATTTCGGGGTTTATCCCTAGCTTCCCTTAGTTAGTGTAATATTGCAATGAAAGTAGATTTAGAGATAAAGTAACAGCGATGAAAGTGAAAATGTTGTTTGGAATTAAGAAATTTACTTTTACTAGAATTACCACTAAACTGATTTCTGGGTTTATTCTTCGCATCCCTCAGAGTAATATTGTAATGAAAGTAGATTTACAGGAAAAGTAACCGAAGTATTGTAATGAAAGTAGATTTACAGGAAAAGTAACCGCGGTGATATCCAAAATACGAATGCTGTTTGGAATTAAGAAATTTACTTTTACAAAACTGAATTCAAGGTTTATAATACGCTTCCTCTCAGTTTGAGTAATAATGCAATTAAATTAAATTTACCGTCAAAGTAACAGTTGTGACATTCAAAATACAATTATTGTTTGGAATTCAGAAATTTACTTTCATTAAAATTAACTTTTAACGTTAACTTATTTCCGGGATTATCTTTCGCTTTTCCTCAGTTAGAGTAATATTGAAATCAAAGTAGATTTGCAGGCAAAGTAACAGTTGCGACATCTGAAATACGAATGTTGTTTGGAATTGATATTTACCTTTACTAAAATTACTTCTAAGCTGGTTTAAAGGTTTATCATATGCTTCCGCTCAATGTGAATAACCTTGCAGTTAAAGTAAATTTATCGTCAAAGTAACAGTTGTGAGATCCAAAATATGAATGTTGTTTTGAATTCAGAAATTTACTTTTATTAAAATTACCTGTAAATTTAACTGATTTCTGGGTTTATCCTTCGCTTTCCCTCAGTTGGGGTAATATTGTAAATAAAGTAGATTTGTAAGCAAAGTAGCAGGTGCGACATTTAAAATACGGATGTTGTTTAAAATTTAGAAATTTACTCTTGTTAAAATTATCTTTTAACAGATTTCCGAGCTTAACCTTCGCTCCCCCTCAGTTAGAGTAATGTTGCAATTTAATTAGTGGCAAAAAACCAGTTGTGACATCCAAAATACGAACGATGTTTGAAATTTAGAAATGTACTGTTATTAAAATTATCTTTAAAATGATTTTAGGGATTATCCTTCATTTCACTTCAATTAGAGTAATATTGCAATGAAAGTAGATTTACAGGCAAAGTACTAACGTTGACATTCAAAGTACAAATGTTGTTTGGAATTCAGAAATTTACCTTTATTAAAATTAGCTTTAACCGATTTCAAGATTTATCATATGCTTTGTCTCAATTTGAGTAATATTGTAATTAAGGGAGATACAGGCAAAGTATCAGTTATGACATCTAAAATACGAATGTTTGGAATTCCGAAATTCACTTTTATTGAAATTACCTTTCAACTACTTTCCGTGTTAATCTTTTACTTTTCCTTTGTTAGAGTAATATTGCTGTGAAAGTAGATTTATAGCAAAATAAAAGTAATTGTGTCCAAAATACGAACGTTGCTGGGAATTCAGAAATTTTGTTTTACCAAAATTACTTCTAAATTGATTTGAAGGTTCATCATATGCTCCTCAATTTGAGTAACATTGCATTTAAAGCAGATTTGTCACGCAAAGTAACAGTTGTTGCATCCAAGATACGAATGCTATGTGGAACTCAGAAATTTACATTTATTAAAATTGATTTCAATTATTATATATAATATTAAATATAATTTTATATTAATATTATATATTATATTATTATATATTATTTCTATTAAAATTGATTCCTCTAAACTGATTTCAAGGTTTGTCATATGCTTCTCTTCAATTTGAGTTATATTGCAATTAAGTTGCATTTATCGGCAAAGTAACAGTTGTGACATTCAAACTACGATTATTGTTTGGAATTTAGAAATTTACATTTACTTTTATTAAAATTAACTTTTAACGTTAACATATTTCCGAGATTATTTTTCGCTTCCCCCCAGTTGGAGTAATATTGTAATGAAAATTGATTTACAGCCAAAGTTCATCAGTTGTGTTACAGCCAAAGTTCATCAGTTACAGCCCAGTATCAGTTGTGATATCTAAAATAACGAATGTTTGTTGTAATTCAGAAACTTACTTTTATTGAAATTACTTCACCTCTAAACTGATTTCAAGGTTTATTATATGCTAGCTTTCAATTTGAGTAATATTGCAATTAAAGTAGATTTTCAGGCAAAGTAATAGCGATGACATTAAAAGTACGAATGTTGTTTGGAATTCAGAAAATTACTTTTATTAAAATTACCTTTTAACTGCTTTCCTGGTTTATCCTACTCTTCCCCTCTGTTACAGTAATATTGCAATGAAAGTAGATTTATAGTGGATTTATTATTACTTTTACTAAAGTTACCTCTAAACTGCTTTCAAGGTTCATCATATACGTCTACTCAATTTGAGTAATATTGCAATTAATGTAGATATACAGGCAAAATAATAGTAATTTCATCCAAACAACGAATGTTGTTTGAAACTCAAAAATTTACTTTTACTAAAATTACCTCTAAACTTATTTCAATGTCCAACATAATCTTCCCTTTAATTTGAGTAATATTGTAATTAAAGTAGATTTACAGGAAAGTATCAGTTGTGACATCCAAAATACGAATGTTGTTTGTAATTTAGAAACTTACTTTTATTGAAATTACCTCACTTCTAAACTGATTTCAAGGTTTATTATATGCTAACTCTCAATCTCAGTAATATTGCAATTAAAGTAGATTTACAGGCAAAGTAACAGCAATGACATCCATAGTACGAATGCTGTTTGGAATTTAGAAATTTACTTTAATTAAAATTACCATTTCACTGATTTCCGAGTTTATCCTTCGTTTCCCTTCAGTTAGAGTATTATTGCAATGAAAGTAGATTTACAGGCGAAGTAACAGCGATGCCATTTAAGTACAAATGTTGATTAGAATTCAGAAATTCACTTTTGTTAAAATTACCTTTTAACTCCTTCCCTGGTTAATCTTTAATTTCTCTTCTGTTAGAATAATATTGCTATAAAAGTAAATTTATAGTAAAATAAAAGTAATTACGTCCAAAGTACGAATATTGTTAGGAATTCAGAAATTTACTGTTACTAAAAGGCAGTCGATTTATATTTCGATGACATCATTTGAATAAAGTTCATTTTGTGTATTTGGTTTAAGTTTTCAAGTATAATAAATTACTGTAGTACTGTGATAATTTAAAACATATTAGCGCTAAATGTATCACATTTTAGAGATGTTTGAATAACATTGCATTTCAATTGAAAAGTGTTTCTTAATGCTTTATGCATGCTTCATCTTTCTTGTTTTATTAATTTAATTAATGGCAGTTTCAGTGAAATAATGGAACCATAATCAACTTTGTCGCTTGTAAAAAAAAAAAAAAGTCTTTTAACTTCTGTTTATTCTTTAGAACAGCGCAATAGGTTTTATTTTGCCTCTGTTATAATAGTATTGAAAGCATGATACTCGTATATGTTTTGCAATCTTATCCCCTGATCAGTGCGAAAATTACCATTCAAATTATATCAAATCTGAAAATCGTTTAACCGTTATGAGATACTGATTAAAAATGACATCAGAAGTATGAGAGTAAATGTTTTTCCTTGTTTTTTAGATTTTTTTTTATTGAAATTTGATTTAATTTTTTTTTCATATTTTAAAAATTTAAATTTTTAATTTTTTATGTATTATTTCGGAGCTATTAAATCTTTAAATTGAATGACTTATCTAATATGTTTAGGTATAGCATTTCCGTTTTATTGCTCAATTGCTCATTATTATATATTTCATCTATTACTTTTGACTGGAAACTACAGATTTGAGTAACTACAAAATTTTTAACAATTTAAATTGTGTGAACTATTATGGAAAAATATGTATCGTGCAAATGTATTATCGTGTTTGGTTCTGTATAATTTCACGTAAATATTTTCTGAAATAAAAATTATCTGAAGCCAAGTGGTTTTGGTACAGAGCCTAAAAGTATATCGTGTGTCAATATTAATCTAATGGCAAAACTAGATCCCCCAAATCCCCTTTATCTCAGGTGGTGCTAGACACTAACTTCATAATGTTCTGTCTTTAGTACATGCCATAGCTCCTAATTTTGTGGAGCTTTTATAATCTTTTTCTGTTTTAAAAAAATACGATAAATCAATAAATGTGGTAAAATGATCTGCAGATTTCATAAATTTTATGCATTGATAAATAATTGAATTTAGATTGATAAAATATTATTTAAACCTCTTACTTAAGATTTGGTATTTAAAATATACTTCTCGACATACTCTCGAAATGTTCGATATATTTTACAAATTATATCAAATGATTGCGGTTAATTTATTCTAAAAGTTATATTTTGATCTGAACTTTTTCTGGGAAAAGGTTGCCGACAATCATTTGCCACTTTTCATGCATAATTTGTTTAGAAAGAGGGAAAAGGAGGGGAGGGATAAGTATAACATACCCAATAGAGACAATTGAAACACTAAGTACTTTTAGGTGCTGTAAGTGGAAATATGTTTAACGATGAAATTTAGTAAAGTATCTATTATTGCTGTTTGTATTGTTTTCATTCCTACTCTGGAATCGAAGAGAAGTGCAAATTGACAATAAAGTGGTCCGTGTTTCACTTTATTAGCAAATTAAACTGCACCAGCACAATCATAGAATGTAATCGAGCAAGAACACATGTATCACATCTGTAATTTATTCCGTTGGCTCTCTAAGAAACTACAATTGTATTTTTTTCCGACAAATAATGGAAAAACTACAATACAGTTCTTTTGCTTACCATTTTCCCATTTTTTTATTTATTTTTTGGTGGCTTCCTCTTTTTACTACGTGGAGTGAGAATAGAATATGAATTAAGCGGTCTCGACTAAATAAAGTGAAGATCGGCGCTAAAAGTAAAAATTGTAAAATTCATCCTCCTAGCCTATAGTCATCCTAGGAAGCTACCATTGCCTGAAGATATTTCTTTTGCATCGCCAACTTCTAAATCTTGGATTCATTGCAAAAAATAAACGGAACGTTCGCTAATTCATTGACTCGTGAACTAATGAAGATTTTTCACTTTGTCAAAAAAAAAAATGTCCATTGTATGCTCCGTGCAATTGTATTCGTTATATATCTTCGACATTAGAAGGCTATGATTACTGTAAACAAAGAAGAGGCGAGTCGAGAAACTATCTACTCCTTTCCTGGCTAGAGCAGACTACTGAAGCAAAAAACGATGACCCAATGTCGGTTTGAACAGCAGAAGCAAATGAAACTCTTGTCTCGGGTGAATAAAAAACTATTGGATATTTTCTGTGTAAATCGTTCAACAATTTTCTAAACACACTTTCGGTGAAGTAGGAGCTGAAAACGATGGAATTATTTTCATCTGTTGACTATCGAAATACGCGTCAATGCGTGGAACATATGAGACTCCTGTTCTTTGTGTTTCATTCGCTCTGATCCATTTTTGGGTTATCACCGTGTAAAATATGAACTCCATGTATCAACAGATGGATTCCACGACGGGAGAAAGCAAGATGAAATCATTCCGGAAGAAATCATACCGAGAGGGACGAATCTGTGGTCTGGGGGAATAAACGATCATTTAGCGATACAATTGAATAACACTGCAAAATTGCGCACTCCATCACAGAGTTGGAATGTGGTGTAACGCCATTTGACTGTACACTCTCGCATCGCATCTCTTGATATGACCAATTTGTCCACCTCCGTCTTCCAACAGAGGCTTTAGAGTTCATATCAAAACACAATCCATCGGCAGTATTGTTATACATTTTGTTATCTTCATATTTTTTTCAGCATTTCAAAATAGATAAATTTTAAATCGTTGGACAACATTTTTTAAACGCATGTTTTGCAGAGAACGGAAACGTAAATATATATTATATATATGTATATATATATATTCCCCCCTAACTCAGTCTTTCACTTCACTCACTTGCACTGTGTGTGCCTCCTGTATCCTCTTGCTTTCGCCGACAGAACACCGTGTTCCCAGAGTGTGTAGGGGACGAGCGAGCCATCGTCTAGGCGTTGAAAGCACCAATCTAAGAACGAGCTATGATGTGATTTAATGTTCGAAAGAAGAATGAGTCCTCGGTCAGACCCGAAACCGACAGCAGGCTATGGCCGCCGTCCAGAGGGAAGGCCGTCCCTTATGGGAGGGTGTTCTCCGGGCGACTGAAGAAGGGGGGCGTCGACGGTGTTCTCTTTGCATTCTAGTAGTAAGTCTCTCTCTCTACCCAGCCGCCGGGGTTGCGCCTGAGGATGAAACGACGTGCCTCGTCGTACAAGAAGATGAGGAGGGAAAACGGCAGCGCAGGTAGCCACCAATAGATTCTGGAAGAAAAACAAAAAAAATATTAACAAAAACTCGAATGCACTTGTATACCCTATTTTGTAGGTTATAGTATACGAGGTAATACGATATATGTGTTTCCACAAAGCACAATATGTGTGGTTCCACAAAGTGTCTACATCATATGCTCGATGTCGTTATTCACAGTAAGACAACATAAGCTGTGGATATTCATTAAATGTTCATAAACTATTTTATAACAAGCATATATTCGATCCAATATATCCCACATCTTAATAAACAGGAATAAGACTCCATGGTGAGGTGACCTGAGGGTTTACACCGTAAACCGCCACGAAACAGACTATCAACAATTCCGCGACCCCCCCCCCCCCCCAAGGGGCAGGCGGGCAGGGTTTATTCCCACTTCACCTCTTCCCATTTCGTCCCTTACGCTACCCTTTTTTAAAATAGTTGCATTTCATCCCTTATCCAATGTACACCTGTGTCTCACCCTTGCTCCCAACTGAGAAGGGTGCAAATGACTCCCTAGGGCCTAGGGGATGAGTTCCGAGGAGCTCTGTCCCTCTTGCGATAGCTTTGAACATTGTATTGTGATTGCAGGTGTCTCAGAAGGAGCAGATCGAAACGACCTTCGCCACTCGTGATATTAGTGTTGAGAACAAATTAAAAATATTACTTGTAAATATATTGCTTGGAGTTATTTAAATATATTTAAATAATTTAGATAGAGTAAATCCTATCTTGTCAGATATCCCTATGAAATGGATACTTATAATTGTTTTGTAGTACCATAAATATATATGTTTATGTAGTGGTTGTTGTGCAAACCCTTAATTGACAAACAGAATCCAAAACTTTTTAACGTATTACTTTCTCTAGTATTGTAAAGTACTCTCTAGTAGCAAAAATATTATAACTTAGTCAAACATTATAATTCCTATTTTTAACCGCTTTACAAGTTTGAATTTCAATATAACGTTTTTGGGTCATATATGTGTATATATCAGTAACTGTGTACAGTAGCATAGGCAAAGGGGGGGGGGGGGTTAAGAGTCATACCTCCTCTTGCTTGAAAAATTGCATAAACGAAACTTAGTATTTTCAACATTCCAAGGTCCTGGTTATGTCTATGTGTATGTAAAGGCCGTATGTGTCGAAAGCCCAGGCCAGCCGACTCGTCCGAAGACTTAGAGCAGGCCGTATGTGTTGTTGTTGAAACCCAGACCGTCCGACCTACCAGGAAGGTGTAAGGTAACTGTTTGGACGGTCGGGAAGTGCCACCCAATTTAGACCGGAACCCAGTGGGGGAGGCATCCACAGGGACCGTACCCTCCTTCCCCTACCACCAACCTCTCGGAAGGACTTACGGACCCACATGTTTAACGTGATCGTACTCCGCGTGAACACGGCGGCAGTTTTGGCAGTGGCTGGAATCGAACCCGGGCCTACCGAGTGCAACTCCAGCGCGCTAACTACAGGGCTACCGCGCCTTGAGGCCGTATGTGTTGAAACCCAGACCGTCCGACCTACCAGAAAGGTGTAAGGTAACCGTTTGGACGGTCGGGAAGTGCCACCCAATTTAGACCGGAACCCAGTGGGGGAGGCATCCACAGGGACCGTACCCTCCTTCCCCTACCACCAACCTCTCGGAAGGACTTTCGGACCCACATGTTTAACGTGATCGTACTCCGCATGAACACGGCGGCAGTTTTGGCAGTGGCTGGAATCGAACCCGGGCTTACCGAGTGCAACTCCAGCGCGCTAACCAATGGGCTACCGCGCCCTCAGGCCGTATGTGTTGTTGTTGTTGTTGAGACCCAGACCGTCCGACCTACCAGAAAGGTGTAAGGTAACTGTACAGGCCGTATGTGTGTCAAAGGTCTGCAAGAGTCAAAAATTCAGTTTCACTTTCACCCCACCTGACAGAGTCAATGTTTGAGTCAATACCCGAGCTCGAAGAACTTTACAGGTGTAGAACCCGAGCCCGGCCTAGTTATGTTCAAAGACCATTGAATCTCGGCCCGGCCCGGTCCGGCCCGAAATGATTTATATTCAAATGTGCTAAAAGTCTAAATTTGAAAGGCTTGAAAAACGCAGAGATAAAA
Source organism: Amaurobius ferox (assembly GCA_951213105.1). NCBI lineage: Eukaryota > Metazoa > Arthropoda > Arachnida > Araneae > Amaurobiidae > Amaurobius > Amaurobius ferox. The sequence continues at coordinate 134,837,778 of OX578135.1, read as the reverse complement.
AAAAAAACCTCCGAATTTTATTAGGCTTTGTTGGGTTTTAGTGGGTATTTTCCAGAAACGATTAAACTTTGATTTCCTCATATTTGTTGTACCTAAATTGATCATTTACCAGGCTGGGGTACATTTGTGGAAAATGTTAAGTGCAAATTTGTAAAAGTAATTAATAATGTAACTAGTTTTTCAAAATTTTCTTCAAACTCAGACCAAGTTCGGGAACTGGAACTTGCGAGACAAACCGGTAAAAATCTGAAATTTTGGCCCATGCGAGTTATTAAAAAAATATTACATCCAATTTTTTTAGCCATTTTCATACGAAATTCCATATTGAAACTTTTAAATTCAGAAAAGTAAAAAAATAAATAATTTAGTAGTTATGAAATAGTTAAATAATTTAGTAGTTATGAAATAGTTAAATAATTTAGTAGTTATGAAAAAGAAAACATAATGATGACATTTTAACATGAAAATGATGAGTTCATATTACTTGATAAAATAACTTAAAAAATGACCGAAATATTGCAATCAAGATAATTTAGAAATTGCTTATAAATAATAAAACAATAAAACAGAAATTTAAATGAATAAAAAATCACCTAAAGTTATCGCTTAAATTAAAGAAAAATTAGTAGCCTGCAGTTTTAATAATAATAAAAGCAGAATTTTATATCAAACGGTCATTCAACTTAGAAATACAAAAAAATGAAATGTCATTATCAGAAAATTTGAAAACAAAGAAAATGACACGCAAAATCGGAATTAATTGGTAATTTCAGTAAAAAATAAAACCTGAAAAATTCTAGAAAGATCAAGTAGGGAAAGGAATTTAAAATTGCCTCAAAAGTATTTAAATGCTTCAAGGTAAGGGAAATTTTTAGGATGTCCTGAAAAACTGAAAAACAAATGAAATTTAGGATGTCATGAAAAGCCTATAATGGAAAGCAATGGTAAGATTTTAAACAAAGTTAGAAAATAATTTGTCACTATAAATGTTCAAAAATATTCAAAAAATAAACTGGAAATAAAATTTGGAAAACTCTGAAAGTTAAAATAATAAAGGATACTGACAATGACTTAAAGAAACTTAAAATTAGAAAATGTTAAGAAAATACCTGAAATAAGAAAAACCAAATACCAGAAACTGGAAGATGGTACTAATAAATGCAACCAAAAAAGGAGAAAATAGTACCAATAAATGCATTAACAATATTACCTCTATAAAAGTGTAAATATTTGTGAATTTTTGCCAGTATTTTCAGAAGAAAATTTATAGTTTTGTATTTTGTGGGCAAATCTTTTGGATCTCCACTGATAATATCTGCAAATAAGTCCCCAAGTTTGCCAAATTGATCGCCAAGTGTTACACACAGACGAAGAGAGGATCTTTTCTTATATATGAATGACTATTGGTGAATTTTCTATCCTTAAAATACAAAACTATTACATAAGTATCTTCTCTCGTGAATGGAACAGATTAGATCCACAAGAATGATGTTAGCAAATTTGTCGCATAATATTGTATGAAAAGTAAACATATTTCCCGATAATTTATACTTTTTTTATTTTTATGTTATTTTTTTTTATAAATTTATTAGAGAAACGTGCAATATCCTGAGAATGATTCACGCTAGCCTTCTAAAGTGTGTCATTTTTACTTTCCCTGCAATACATGGTAATGCATAAGAAAATTATTGGAATCATGTCGAAAATCGCAACTCGAGTTTTCGACGAATCTACACGTTTCGAGACCTCTAGAATAAGAAAAAACTATTTTAAGCGTGACGTCTGTGTGTGTGTCTGTTTGTCTGTGCAATGTATGTATCCACTCTAACTCAAAAACACACAAAATGTGTTTTTACTTTCCCTGCAATACATGGCAATGTATAGAGAAAGTATTGGAATCATGTCGAAAATCGCAACTCGAGTTTTCGACGGATCTACACGTTTCGAGAACGCTAGAATACGAAAAAACTATTTTTAGTGACGTCTATGTGTCTGTCTGTCTATGTGTCTGTGCAATGTATGTATCCACTCTAACTCAAAAACTAATGGACCGAATTTTATAAAATTTGGTAGGTAAGTCACTTGGATGTGACCCTGGTGCTGATTAGTTTTTGGTACGGTTCGTAAAAACAGAACCCGTCTTTTTTTGCGAAATGGCCCGTAAAAATTTCAATTATCCGCTCTAGCTAAAATACTAACCAAATTTCACAAAATTTGGTAGATAAGTTACTTGTTGGATACTCTGGTACTGATTAGAATTTGGTACGATTCGGAAAAGAAGAACCCGCCTTTTTTTACAAATTGGCCAACCAAAAATTTCATGTATCCACCCTAGCTAAAATACTAATTGACCAAATTTCACAATATTTGGTAGATAAGTTACCTAGCAAATCATTGCTCGGACAAAAACTTTGATCTTTTCGAAAAAATATTTAAATAATTTTATATATTCATAATGTGCACCATATTTTCATTTTCAACAAAAGAAGTAAAAAAAAAATGATTTTCATATTTAACTATTAGGTTTGGAGATATACACGTCCGGTTTATATTTATCGTACCGCTTCGATTAAGATAGCTAGTATTTTAAAAATGAAAACTATAATACTGTTCTGGAGTAATATAATCTCGTAAAATAAAGCTGCAAAATTTAATGTCCAAAGAAAATAATTTTGAGCTTTTCTATCACTTATCAATTATTAGTGTTATGTCAGTTAGCTAACACTTTAAAATAATATGTCACGCATGGCATTTTTGAAAGAACGCTTAACGTTTCTTTGAGACAGAGGCGCATTTGTTTGTAATGAAAAAATGACCTAAATGTCAAAGATATTGTCGAATCGAAGGCATATTGGGAAATTGCAAGTAAATTATTCTAAATAGAAATGAAAAATGTTTGTTCGGGCAATTAGAAAAATATGTCAATGATTGTTAACCATCTTCGTGAGAAAATTTTTCAGGTTGTTCATTTTTCGAGATTTTCATTCTATGTTGTCTTCATTAACAATATTAACAATAAAAAAAATATTATGGGACCTACTCATCAGTCATTTTAAATAGGGTGCAGTATACGCGACCTTCATTTTACTACACTAAATATTAAGTTTTATACAGCGAGAATAGAGAACTTCCTTTTTGGAGCTTTAATTTAATTATTGTAATAGAATGTTTTGAATAACAATGTCATTTAGAATACTATAGGAATTTGCACCTGTTGGTAAATTTTAAGTTTCTTTATAATGTATTTTCAATACGAAAACGGGAATACTGCTAGTTATGTATAAAATAGATATAGACGAACATAGATCTTCTCAAAGGGAAATTATCTTTACTGTATATTTTTTTGACAAAGTAAAGTTATTCCAAATGGAACGGCCGCATGGGGAACAAATCTCATTCCCTCCAACAGGCGAGGAGGGCTGTAAAGAGAAGAGACTATTGGGGAACGCACACAGTTTTCCCCTCTAACAACAGGTGAGGACCACAAGGTAATTAGGAGGGGTGCAGACAGGATGAAATGGGAATAACAAGAGACGCAGGATAAAATGGGAAGGGACATCACCGCGGGCAGAACCAGCTGAGCGGTCGACCCTGAAATTTATTAATGCAATGTAAAATAAGGACAAGTACATGGGGAATTTTTACAATGGCTACTTAGGCCTGCAATTCTCGCAGGGATCATGAAATATGTACAATGACATGTTAAGTTACAGATCAACTCGAAGCATGACACAAATGAAGGCTCAATTCAAATAAACACCTGCTGACATATTAGAGTCCGTCGAAAAGAAAAGTTTAATTTCCGATGAACATAAGCTAATTAAGTATCACAGGATGAGTTCAGAACACTGAAGTGTAGAAGTTTTTGAAGCTCACTCAGTGTTAACTGTTTATAGCAATTGTTAAGCTCTCACCATAAATCACTTCAGTAGAACACTCACTGAAAAGCATACTGTAAAACTCACTGTAAGACACACTATAAAACTCACTGTAAGACATATTGTAAGACGTAAGATGCACTGTAGACACACAGCAAAACACTAAAGCACACTGTAAGACAACACTAAAGCACACTGTAAAACTCACTGTAAACACACACTGTTAACTGTGAATCACTATTTAAAAAGCAACCACTGTAAATCACTTCAGAAGAACAGAAAAAACTCTGGAGAGAGAAGTCTGACAGGCTCCACTCGCTGTTTTTCTTTGTGGACTATTGAGGTAATATTGGTTCATATCGCTAAAACACCTATTATTGAAACTCTGTGAAACGAATAAGAAAATCTCTCAGACCCCGACTTCAGTTGAAACACAGTAGAACACCCACTTTCCGCTCAGATGCAGACACAAATACTGTATTACACTCAATATACATTTTAGAACTCACAGATGAAAATTTCCTCTTATAAACTTTTTAACTATCTCTTTTGGTAACTGCATGTTGGATATTATCTATTAAGCTCTTGTACAAAATCAATCCAAGAAGATGTTTAGATTCAGCTCCTTAAAGTAGTCCCTCTGGAAAATTGGGAGAGCAAATGGGAGAACCAGCCCAGAAAGCTCCAGACATCTAATTTTTAAAAAGGTCCCAAAGAAATTGTAACACCAATGAAAAAAGTCTGTGTGGTCAATCTAGCTGTTTCACTATTGCACTGTTGTTAATATAACAAATATAATATGTAACTCATCTATGTAATTACGCTTGCTTTGAGCCACTGTGAAACTATTTAGTAAAACTTTCATTGATTAACTCTTTAGAATCACTGTGGAACGTATAAAAGTCGCACAGACAGTAACTTAGAAAAATGTTGCACCCTGAAAGACAATCAGAGTCATTGGATCCCAAGATCAGTGTTTTTATACAAAAGTTCTTGTGTACGTAAATATTTAGTATGTGAAGTTGCACCATTCATCTCAATGGTTCCAAGAAGGTTGAATTATTCCGCACACACCAGTTCATATGAGGAGAAAAATTAAAAGAATGTATAATAGTATAGCATTGTTCAATAATTAATGAGGATCAATATTAGCTCCAGGAACAAGACGAATGCTTTTGGTGAGCAGAAGTATGTCAGTATGACCCACTCAATAGTGTCTCAGCAATGCCTATTAAGTAGGAGGCTCAATGGCTGGTTACAAATTATAATTTCTCCAAGTAAAATTAAGTGGAGTATGCAATATTTATCTATTAGATTCAATGACTTAAACTATTCAACAAATTAAAAATTATCTAACCAAAATTCAGTTTTCAAGGTTAAGAAGATTTTACTATAAAATTAATTAAAAGTATGAAAAATTAATTTCAAGTTCTCAAGAACTATCTAGTCCGCTCTAGCAAAAACTAACTGTCCTATGAGAAGACACATTATTAAAGAAACAAAGAAGACACCTGACAGAAATGAGAGCAAAGGGTCTGCACAGAAAAGAAAAACTAAACCTGAACAAGAAATCAAGAAAAAACACTCCGAGCAAACCAAACACCAGGGTGCAGCACCGGCTCGGATCAAGGAGGATGCCAAAATGAAGAAATACTCATAGATCGAGAGTCACAAAAAGACCAAAATAATTTAAGGAACGAGTAAAAAGGCATTCGCATCGATCCAAGCCAGTGCCGCCCAGAGAAACGAGGGAGAGACCCAAAAGCAACCCTACTTCCCCTCCCTGACCCTCCTGTCAAATAGTTTCCTGTAGACCGGACAAGCCCGAGAGAAGGCAGGGTGCGAGCAGTCTCCCCCTCCCTCCAGCACACAGTTCACACAGTTCGGAGAGTCAGCAGAACAAGAAGCCGACTTATGATCAAGAGAGCCACAGACTCCACAACACTCATCATTTGGACACTGTCCACTCATGTGTCCGTACTTCTGACAGCGAAAACACCGTATCACAGTCACGTGCCTACGAATCAAACAACTATAAAAACCAAAGAAAACTCTACCCTCCTTCAACGCAACCTCAGCATGGTCAATTGACAAACTGACAATCCAATGCAACTGTCCCTTCCTTTTCCCCTTAAAACTCTTTATTACCTTAACCCCATCCGAGGGAATCCCAGGAAAAGCATTCAGAAAAGCATACTCGACATCATCCTCAGCCTGGTTCCCCGGAACGGAAAAAACAATAATCTTCTGCCTTCTCGGTCCCAATTTCTTCACATTAAAAGTCTTCCCAACATCCGAATCCTCCAAAGAACTCTCCTTCTCAGGATCAATATAATCGACAATTCTAATTTCACCTTTAGAAGTAGGACGAACCGATTTCACTTTCAGCTCCTTAGGGCTGGCCGTCCGACAGAGGAGAATCCACGGATCTTCTGTGTTCTCCTCATCCTTCTTGGAAAGGACAAAAGTTGTCGGTTCGGGAGCGGACCGACTTACCACCGAAGCATAAGAAGGTCGCTCAGCCGAAGGCAAGTGCCTCTCAAGGGCAACCGGCAGATCTTCAATAACTTTCTCCAAAGTCCTAACTCCAAAAACCTCTTTCTCTCTATCATTTACCAGTTCCTTCAAACTATCAGTCAACAGTCGAAACCTGCGCTGCTGCTCTGCGCCGACAGACTTGATGTTTCGCAGATAACGTTCCATGTTGAACAACCGAGCATTAAAAATACTCATAAAATCTCCATCCTCAGGATCCTCCAAAATCTCCCCACATCCGAAGAATCCTCACGTTTTTCCCTGCCAGCATCACAAGTCCTCAAGGTAGAGCCATTTCTCGAAGAGGCGGGAGAAAGGGAGGAAAACTTTTTTGTCTCCCCCCTCCCCCCCGCACGGTCAAGTCCTCGCCCCAGACCTCTCTGATTCAAATTCCCCGAGGGATCAGATCCACTCTGAAATCTCCCAGACGGTCCTCTCCCAGTTCTAAAATTATATCTCTGGACTTCCCTAAAGCCTCTCGATCTCCTAGAGGTCATATACCTTCCAGGCAAAGGGGGATTCCTTCGCCTCGGAACAAAATCCGCATCTCCAGAACCAACATTTTCAGCCCTTCTACTCGACATTTCAAAAACAGAGAATCGTGAGCGAAACGAGCACTCAGCCAAAGAAAGAAGAACAAAATTCCAAAGAGTTCAGATCTATCAAAAACCCGAAAGACGGGACGAAGACATAGCTTAATGTAAAAACCAGGGAGTGGTGAGCGTGAACGAGCACAAAAACTCAAACCTAGCAAAAGAAACTCCAAGACCTAGAAAAATCACTGTAACAAAAAAAGAAAAAAAAAAAACTACTAAAGGCGAAATAAATAAAATGGCAGTACTGCTGGGATGGTGAGCGTGAACGAGCAGAAATGAAACATGTTTAGTATCTACGTAAGGGTAATTAAAAAGTAGATGTAGGGTTTGAGATAAGAAAAATTCAGTCAAAAATGCTCTACGAGCCTTAGTTTTTGAGATAAATGCAATTTAAAATTAAATTCCAAAATTTAAAAAATTATAAAAATTGAAAATATAATTTAACCCCAGAACATTATCAAAATGATCAGCTCGAGCCAAGGATTCCAAAACTACAAAAAACTCGCATGTGTGCGGCTTTAAAATTTAGAAAAACACAAAAAAGTAAATATTACAAGATGTAAAATCACCAGAAAGGACCAGCACTGAGAAAAACCGAACGAAAACCCAAAATCCCAAAGAGAAACAACTGAACATCATTCAACCGGTGAAAATAACCAGGAAGAACCAAACAAGGAGAGGTTTTGAACATTCCACACACTCACTGTATATGTAAATCCCAAGCAAAACGAAATGGCCCCAGCAGAATCAATAGAATAAAATTAGCACAAAACACGTACATTCAAAAATCATTTAAAAATACTTATACTGAACTGAATTACATTAAGTCTGTTTTAAAGGAAACGGGGATTATTTTTCTTTAATAAAATTCAACTTTTAACTTCAAATTTTTACTTTAAAATACTTTTAAACTTGCTTATTTAAAGATCACTCTTTACAAAATGTTTACTGTTTTGCCTTAGGTTAACATGTAGAATAAATCACTTCAGAAAATTGTCTATAATACTAATTATACTGAGTTAAAAGATAAATGATCACTCATTCAACAATTATTACATGATAATAATTATTAATTAAAAGCAGAATTTAAAAAATTAAACAATTTAAACCATTTAAAAGACACTTTTAAAAACACGATGTTAAGTTAATTTCGATTTCCATGTTAACGGGAGTAGCCAAGAACACTATGAATGGGCCAAAAACAACATTCAGAAAAATAGACATAACTTCGTCAAAAATGGACGTACCGTGCTCAACCAGGGCTCATTTTGAAGCTTGAGACATCACACAACTTTTATTCATATTTCGGGAGTCGGGGAGGGGCGTAATAGACCGGAATCACGCTTCCAAACGGGGTTCGTCAAAGGCGTCAGACTTAGAAGAGATCCAAATACTAATTCTTAATAGACATTAAAGGAACATTCGATGGAACAACCTATTAAATGTCTTATAGGCTAAGGTGATTATTGAAAATTCGGCTAAGTAGTCTAAAAGGGCCACTGCATATTGGAGAAGTTAAGATTCCAAAAAGAAATCGACACTCCCGAAAGTAGACGAAAAGATTGATACGTCGGGAGACAGCAATCCTGCCATACCCGGCACATGCCCTCAACTGAGGGAAATAGACAAAGTCCCACCACGGGACCACGGCAGGATGACCCAAGACCGGGCCACTCCGGCCACCGCAGAGGCACGCACCTCAAGGCACAAAGCCGTCAGGCGGGTTTTGCGAAGCACCCCGAAGCGTGAACAAAATACGAAGCAACATATTTTATTTTAATTTTGTAAATTTTTGTTCCAGTGCTGACATAAGATGTTTGTTATTGTCGTAGGAAGTCTTTAATTTCTTTGTTTCTCCCATGTCGGAGGGATACACCCAGTAACTAGCTGGATGTACTTGTGCCTGTTTCTGTGTGTGTGTATTTTATTAGTTCTGTTATTGTTGTTCTGTTGTTATTTATGTTGCTGTTTTATTTTGTTATGTTTTTACCGTTTGACCGTTGTAACTGCTCTAAACTCTTTGGGTGAGCTCGACGGCCTGGGCAATAATAATAAAAAGAAAATAACTTTATTATAAAACTACAATTCCAACAAGCCATTTATACAACGAAATGTTTACAAAATCTAAGTATAGTTAACATATTGCAATACAGCAGGCACAGATATACAAAAACACGACCCAAATATCAAGAATCAATTAAAAACTAACAACATACAAAACACCAACCACAAGCCCCATAAATACAGCGAAGAGTGAAGCACTGCAAACAAGCAAATCAACATAAAAACAATATTTATGACACCAGGAAAACTCACAATTTGAAAGACCAATTTCTTACATCAACAGTAGGACATTAATAATACTTAGGATACAATAAAAAGTGTCCAAACACACTCAAGATAAACGTAAGGAAGTGGAACGTAAGCATCATATATCTGGGTGACAGACTGGTTGTAGCTCCTTCAGGCATACTTTCTCAGTGTGCGAATGATATTTAACAAAGCTGTAACTCAGTAACTGTTTAATGCCTGTCGTAGGTCTTTACTTCTTCAATGTGTAGATTCCCTAAAACAGCTTCGAAATGAGGATACAGTCAAAGATTGATTACAGCACCATCATCACTTTTTGGGGATTTTGGGGAGTAACCATTTTTGGAACAATTCAAAGAGCATGCACATTTGATGTTGTATTGATGTGTCTGCTAACTGCCTTCCTGTTACTTTTATTATAGACTCACCCTTTCTGTAAGGGAACTAACTCCTCCTTCACGATATTAGCGGTATCTATGAAAATTTAGTCATGTCCTAGGGAGTATCTGAGAATGTGTATCTAGTTGTATTTTTGATTTCATTGGTTCGATTTCAGCAATCTATGTGTGTATCTTCAGTCGTGATCTGTCCGCGTAAAAACTTCAAAATAACTGGCATTAAAAAGAAGTGACCGCCAGCCGCGAGCATCACAGCTAATCCAATTTTTATTAATTGTTTAAATCCATGCTATTCATAATTAAATATTAATATTTGCCAACAGTGCAGATCTAACAGATGTTTTTAATATTATAGATTATTTCGTAAAATATATATGTAGTATATTAATAAAGATGTGTGTTAATAGTTAGTACTAACTATTAAGTATTATACCCAGAATCCGTCTAAAGGGGCCATTACAAAAGCTAGTACCTCGCTCCATCGTAAATTTCAGCATACGTGGATCGGTATCGTAATTTTTAACGCTTATCAGTCCAGACTAGCTGATACCTGCATGGTATAACTTGCTATGTGTTGCAATTTTTCGAATCTCTATGAAGAACGAAAAATTCACTTTTATCAATTAACCAGCATCAAATTTCACAGAGATTGAGATCAAGCTGCATATAGCGATTAACCAAAATATTATGACCACCTACTTAATACACTCACGGACAATGATAGTTGCGCACCAAGAAGGAAGCATAGGATGGACCTGAAATTTTATTGATGGAAGGATACAGATGAATGATATACATGATCACAAAAACAGCGCAGCAGAACACGTACAGATGGAGCTGTGGTACATAGTCCGGTTATCCTCAATTGAGCGTCGCACTGCCTCGTGCTGCGATAAAAGCAGCAATACGGTCCGGCATGGTGTCGAATTGACGCCTGATGTTGTTCTGCGCCAGACGAGTCCACACCTGTTGAACGTTACATTCCAAGTCCCGAAGACTGCGGCAGCTGGCGTTTCAATGGTCCCACACATGCTCGATAGGGGGCAGGTCTGGGGAGCGGGAAGGCCATGGAAGTGTCTGGGCATGACTCAGGCAGGCCTGGGCGACTCGAGCCGTGTGCGGTCGGGAATTATCCTGCTGTAATTGCGCACCTGAAATCCCAGCAACGAATGGGAGCATATGGGGCCGTAGAATCTCATCCATGTATACCGCTGGCCCGTTAATGTTCCAGGTACCACTACTAAAGCGGATCGGCTGTCGTAGGCTATGACTCCCCAGCCCATGATGCCTGCAGTGGGGCTGGTGTGGCGCTCGAGGTTGGGATTGTGGCGTTGTGCAGGGGACCTCCACACCCGGACACGCTGATCATCGACCCCAAAACGAAGCGGCACTCATCGCTAAACACCAAATATCGTCAATCTGCGGCTTTCCACGTTGCTCTGGCCCGGCACCACTGCAACCGGAGCCGCCGATGTTCCCGTGTTAACGGCAGCACACGTAAGAGACGCTTGCATCGCAGATTAGCTTCCTTCAGGCGTCTAGATATGGTTCGTGGGCACACAGGAGCCGTTACGTGTGCCTGTATCGCGGATCGGGTCGCCGTGGGCTCTATACGTGCCTACTGCATGGTCATTTGATACTCTCTACTCGTGGTATGCCTGGTCCGTTCAGAGCCGGTCCTCCGTGTCTGGGTGGCATCCCGTGACCAGTGTTTCCAACACCGTCGGACGGTATAGTCCGAACGATTCACGTGACGGGCTATGCGGCCCGTTGACCACCCTGTGGTTTTTAGCCCGATGATCAGGCCTCTCTCGTCAGTCAGTTGCGTATATCGACGTTTCTGGCATCTACCCACCAATATTTTCACTCCGTACTCGTGCTTGCGTCGACGGAAGTTTCTCACATTGATGTGGGCGTCGACTACACGCCGGTTTATAAGGTCGCTGGCTCATGCTTGCAGCGCCATTCACTGGTGTACAGTCATGCGCAATGACACCAGACTGGTATCATTTGCATACCAGCCCGCCCTCTGGCTATTTACATCATTTTGCGGTTGTTCCATGGTTTCTTCTTGGTACGCAACTTTCATTGTCCATGACTGTAAGATGTTGATCCTCCTTGATCTGCAAAGATATTCAGGCAGACAACACCGTAGATACGGGTAACACCTGTCAGAGTTTTTCCTCGCGGGTGATAGGTCCAAGCATTTCCCTGAGAAACATTACCCAATCTATCAAATTTCTTCCACCTTTCCTGTATTCGTCCGTCACTTCCGATGCGGGGATGCCGATCTGTCCCACAAAACATCCAGATGACAAGGCTTACATTGGTAAACCGTCTAACACGTATGTTATATGACATTTAAAGGTCTTATTAAAATATTTAATTTAATTAGCATTTAGTTATTATCAGGTCTCGTAAATGGCAGCATTAGCAATGGAATAAATTGGACCGTGAGCGGCAATGTTTGGATATCGCGTTCGAGAGTTTTGGTACAGTGCCTAGAAGTAATAGTGTGCCGACCGCCTATACCTCCCAATGCTGGGAGGAAGAGGTTTGTGAAAAGTCGGTCTCGAATAAGCGGTCAAAACCGGAGGAGTTAACATTGAAACTAATGGGAATTTATTCCAAATGAAATGACCGATATCTTTCGAAATAACTGAAGAATTTGTGTGAAATTTGGTGTGATTATTGTAAATGGTATACACAAAAAGTCATTTGATTTTCAGAGAGATTGAGCTAGGGATATATTCGTATTTTTAAAATTTTATTTAATTGATCTGGTGTTCGTTCAAACCTTTGAGGTCCAAAATAATCAGGTTCATTTGTCACAGTAACGTGAAATTCGTTATGACGTTTCCTCTTGTGGCATATTTAAGTTCTTCCGATTTTGAAGCTTATCGGGCTAGCCCGTCCTGGGCCCTCCATAGGAATTTACCTGGTTTTTGAGAATAACTCGAAAATCAGAGAAAGTTGGAAATCTAAATTTAATATATCGTTTTCGTTTGGGGTATATTTTAATTCTTTCAATTTTGAACCGCACCGGGTTAGCCCGTCTTAGGCCCGCCTTAGAAACTCACCCTTTTTTGCGGTATAACTCGAGAACAGGTGTATCTAAAAATTCGAAATTTAGCATATCCTTGTCATTTGCTGTATATTTTAACTCTTTGGATTAAAAATCTTTTCGGGCTAGCCCGTCCTGAGCCCAACAAAAGGAATATATCGTTTTTTGAGAATAACTAAAAATTTGGATCATCTAGAATGTCTAAGTTTAATATATCATTATCCTTTGTGGAATATTACATTTCATAGCATTTCGAACCTTATCGAGCTAGCCCGTCTTGGCCCGCCATAGAAATTTACTCTCTTCTCAAGAATAACTCGATCAATCGGAGTAGCTAAAATATGTAAATTTAGTAGATCATTTCCTTTTGGAGGGATTTTAATCTAGATTTTGAACCTCATCGGGCTAGTCCGTCTTGGATCATTTGAAGAAGGCAGTCGTTTCTGAAGAATGACGCGAGAACCGAAGTAGCTAAAAATTCCAAGTTTAACGTGTCGTTGGCTTTTGGGGGTATATTTAAGTTTCTTTGGATTTGAACTTTATCGGGGTAGCCCGTCCTGGGCCCGACATAGGAATGGACCCATTTTTTTAGAATAACTGAAAAACAGGGGAAACTAGAAAATATAAATTTAGTACATCTTTATCTTTTGGGGAATATTTTAATTCCTTCGATTTTGAACCGTATCGGGCTAACCTGTTTGGGCCCGCCTTAGAAATTCACTTTTTTGGGAGAATAACTCTAGAACCGGAGTATCTAAAAGTTTCAAGTTCAGAATGTCGTTATCATTTGCGGTATGTCTTAGATCATTGGATTTAAAATCTGATCGGGCTAACCCGTCCCGGTCCCAACAAGAAGAATGTACTCGTTTTTTAAGAATAACTCCAAAATTGTAGCAGCTAGAATATCTACATTTAGTATAACAATTTCTTTTGGGGTTTATCATAATTTATAATTTGAACCTTATCGGGCTATCGCGTCTTGAGTCCGCCTTAGGAATGCGATTGGGCCCAAGACGGGTTAGCCAGATAAGGTTCAAAATCCAAAGGAACAAAATATACCCTAAAATACAATGATATACTAAATTTAGATATTCAAGCTGCTACAGTTTTGGAGTTATTCTTAAAAAACGAATACATTCTTTTTGTTGGGGCCAGGACAGGCTAGCCTGATAAGGCTTTAAATCCAATGAGCTAAGATATACCACAAATGACAACGACATTCTAAACTTGGAACTTTAGATACTCCCGTTCTAGAGTTATTCCCCCCCAAAAAGTGAATTTCTAAGGCGGGCCCAAAACGGGTTCGCCCGATGCGGTTCAAAATCGAAGGAATTAAAATATTCCCCAAAAGATAAGGATATACTAAATTTATATTTTCTAGTTGTTCCGATTTTCTAGTTATTCTAAAAAAACGGATCCATTCCTTTGTCGGGCTCTTCGGATAAAGTTCAAATCCGAAGAAACTTAAATATACCCCCAAAAGCCAACGACACGTTAAACTTGGAATTTTTAACTATTGCGGTTCTCGAGTTATTCTTCAAAAATGGAAGTATTCTTCAGCGGACCCAAGACAGGCTAGCCCGATGAGGTTCAAAATCTAAATTAAAATCCATCCAAAAGAAAATGATATACTAAATTTACATTTTTTAGCTACTCCAATTGATCGAGTTATTCTTGAAAAGCGAGTAAATTTCTATGGCGGGCCAAGACGGGTTAGCCCGATAAGGTTCGAAATGCAATGAAATGTAATATACCACAAAGGACGATATATTAAATTTAGACATTCTAGATGCTCTGAATTTTGAGTTATTCTAAAAAAAACCCGATATATTCCTCTTGTTGGGCCCAGGACGGGCTAGCCCGATAAGATTTTTAATTCAAAGAGTTAAAATATACAGCAAATGACAAGGATATGCTAAACTTTGAATTTTTAGATACACCTGTTCTCGAGTTGTACCGCAAAAACGGAAAACGGTTGAGTTTCTAAGGCGGGCCTAAGACGGGCTAACCCGATACGGTTCAAAATTGAAAGAATTAAAATATACCCCAAACGGAAACATAATGTAAATAGTTTTATATGCTCTGTGTAAATAAATATAATCATGCAAAAGTTTAGAATTATGTAAAAATATATTATATGGTAAAAATACATTAAGTAATATACGAGTAACATGGTGTCAGAAGTGGGATGAATGATCTTTTGAAAGAACATAATTTCTTGTTTCATATTTACATGCATAATTAAAAGAAGCAACGGTAGTTTCTAAAGCATTTTCAGCCTTGTTATTCCTCCTAGAATTTCCAACTTCTTTATGACCAACATCTAATCCATTTCCTGTACTTTTCAAAAGTTTCACTTAGATCACATAAAAATTTCTTCGTAGGACGGACTAATATAAAATATTCCACTGAGAGAGCTGTCCAATAGGCTGTTGCAGTTTGCCAGAGATAGGCATGTTGTACGTTCCAGACGTGTCCCTCATGTCACTAGGTAAAATGTAACAGAAGCCTATACGTTTAGGAATCTCAGAACTATGGGCATAGAAATCAACCATGTAAGCAATGGTATGTGGTTTCAGCATTTGGGCTTGCAATATCACATATTCTCCGGGTTTGTACGTGACACCAAACTGGTCTGTTGACTATACTGTCATCCAGTTTTATTTATTTGTGTCATTTCAACTATTCGTCAACTACGAGTTGTCCTTTCTGAAGAGGTGCTATCATTGTTAATACTCAGAATATCTGTTCCTTTTCTTGTTATATATAGTAATATAAATAGTTTAGAATTCTCTGTAAATAAATACAACCATGCAAAAGTTTAGAATTATGTAAATAAAATATATGGTAAAAATATAAATATTAAGTAATATAATAAGATATATGGGTCGTGGTGTAACAGGTACCGGGATTTAGTGAACAAGGCGACCTTCTTCCAATCCGCAATGTTGCAATTTTTAAGCTCACATGCAAGCTCTTCTGACAATGGACAACTGTTATGTGCGGCTCCGTAAACCCATATTCAGGACTGTTCGATGAACAGTGTGTTTTACACTTTACCACCATCACCCCCTCATGAAACTGTCAGAAAGTTGTGCCACATTATGGGGTACACTGTCCTATTGCTGCGAACCAGACGAGGCAGCTTACTCCAACCTCTCAGTTCAATCAGTTGTAGCTAACCCACGCCTTGTCTATGTTTCGTTGTTTCACCATTTTTGGACAAACTTTGGTGAACATTTTTTTACTGATAACGCCCTTTAGCTTTACTGCTTTGAAGGTGTTATGGCTCAGGCGTTTGACCATCATAATTTAACCTTTGTCGAAGTCTGATAAATCCGCTGTTTTACACATTTATGCATTGTACTGCAACGGATATTGATCATAAAGCTTCAATGTCTTTATCCGTTTCGATGTCTGTGACGGAAGCCGCTGTGTGTTTGTGAGAGCGGTTCATTGCACAGGTCGGGGGTGGGTCAAAATGTTTTAGCCCATCGGTGTAAGTATGCAATGTCATATTGTTACAAATACCTGATATGACTTTTCCTGCTTTGAGTCTCTGCTGAAAGACAACTTTTACAGGTACCGATTGTTATTAATTGAAGGTCCGAGTCTATCGATTATGGTGACAAATTTGGAATATAGCCAATTTGATGATTTTGGGCAAAATTTAAGAAACTTCCAGAAGTTAAGTGATTGGACTACAATTTTCTGTGTTACGTTAGGAACTTTCCACAGAGGGTATATAATGTAGCCATTGCTCATAGAGCAACGTTACATGAAACGAGCAAAAGTGAATTCTAAATGCATTAGCGCATAGAATAGCAAGCGCATCTCCATAGCGCATAGTATAGTAATGAGTCGTGTGGAGGTTCACTCTTACTCCTATTTTTTAACTCAAGTTCGGGAAGAAAACAGATTACTTGACAAACCTCGCTTATATCCAATATGGATGAAACAGTCCTACAGCTATATAATCGTCTTGGTGACGTTATTGCTGAGATTGGATCAAAATCTGTTTCGAATGTAACTTCCACAAAAAAAAGGGGAATCCATAACTGTCATTTGTTGACTTAAAACTAATAATAATTATTAATAATAATGTAAAACTTAGGAGCAGCAACTTTATTCAATATTTTACATCTCATCAAAACATCAGCCACTCTTCGCAACACATCGCCACACAACTGCCGTAAAATCCCGATTGCCAACTTATTTTTACAAATTTATAATTTTTAAACATGTTGACTTGACCATTGAGTTTAATTTATCCTGTTACATTCGGCCATACTATGAAGGAACGTCTTCCTTTACATTTTGTTGACTGCTATCATTATCATTACCATATATTCATTGCCGTCCATAGTTCGAACCCACGCCCACATCAGTGGACCAGAATTGAGTCTAGTAACTCGAGAGAAATATCCCAAATTGATTGGTTTATTTCATGGCATTTCAAATATATTTATAGTCGTAGTATTAATATATCTTATTTCATTTGGTTTCATAGCAATATATAATCGAAATTCATTTAGTAAGTCACATAATTGTTGATGTTGAACACGAGTGATAATAGGGCTAACATTTATTTGATCACATTGAATAAGTTCTGTAGTTGAAACTTCAGCTGTAAAATTTTTTGAACCCGTGTTTTCAGTATCGAGAGGAATATTACTGTATTGTACGAAATTAGATGACCGTATGCTTTGTATAACGACTTCATCCTTTATCAATCGTAAATTATCACTACTGGAATTAACAATCGGTGCTTGTGAGCTTCCATCTCTGACCAAATAAATACACACCATGTTGCTTATCATCGAAATTGTTACATGAAATTAAACCACTTCTTTGCGGGGTCGGGATAAAAATGACATATTTCAAAATACACTTTTATAAAAATTACACTCGAATATTATTTAGCTATCCCACTACTGATATTGTTGATTTAAAATTAATAATTACTCATGATAATAACGTAGAACCTCGGAGCAGCAACTTTATTCAATATTTTACATCGCACTAAAACATCAGCCACTCTTCGCAGCACATCGCCACTGCCACACGACTGCCTAAAATTCCCGATTGCCAACTTATTTTTACAACTTTCGACAACTGTTGACCTGACCATTGAGTTTAATTTATTCTGTTACGCATTGTATGCTGCAACGCTGAAGGTGTGTTTCTTACCCCGGTTTCTATCCCTACATATCCAGTGATGATTTTGATCACTCTAATGAATGTGTAGAATGCGGAAAAGATTATAACAGCACAAAGATTAAAGATGACTGGATAAAGTGTGTTCGTTACCAGCGCTGGCTGCACGAAACATGCTCATCGATGCAAGCCAGTCCTGTTGTGATATTATATCGGAAAAGAAGTGACATCTTTTAATTTTTCCAGTAATATTTTTATATTAGTCAATATATTTGGATGTAATTACCTCATGTATTTTTGTAACATATTTTCTGAAGTATTTTGTTCTATAATTAAAATTTTGTTTTCAAATTTAATGCGTATAATTTTTTAAGCTTAACTCGCGCATATTTACCATTAAAATAGACATAGCCATCTAGCAGGGAATCCAAGGGATAGATGAATAACAACATACTTTTAAGATTTCGGAATTTTTGACTTTATATTAATTGTTTTTTACAAAAGTCCATATAAATATAAAACATTAAACTCTACTGAGTGTGTTAAAATTTTTTGATCATATATTATAATAATACAGGCCCGTAATCTTCAATTAAAAAACAACTATGGCCATCTAACCCGAGTTTACTCTATTACTTCTGTCGGAGGTAGCATTTAACATTAAGTAATTTACGTAGTGGACATTTATGACCCATGTATTCTCGAAATAGGCTTGTTAAGGAAATAATGGTTTCGATCTGGATTTAAAAATAACAATGAATTACGAACAGCCTCAAAAGTGATTTCTTTATTTGGGACAGAAACTAAATCCACACTAGAACAGCAGTCTTCAACCTGTGGACTGGCACCTGATCTTGTATGGCCCCTGCCGATGAAAATTTATTTTCGTAAAATTTTATGCATTTTTAATATCACGACTTTATTTTAATTTCCGGAAAATATATTTTTCTGCTTTTTCTAAAGGCAATTTTATGGACTTGGATAGATCTGCATTAAATATTTCTATGTGAAGCCATTGGGTCTGTGGCGATTTGGCGTCGCCGTGGTCCCGAACCAGGGACCTGATGCTTCGTAGACCGACATAATCACTGAGCAGAAGCTAGCTCCTCCTCTGTTCTTATAATTCGGTTACTGGCTCGTGTGGCATCTTTTGATCAGCTGTCTTTGCTGCCGCACACGAGCTAGCTTTTGCTCAGTGATTATAATGTCGGTCTACAATGCATCAGGTCCCTGGTTCGGGACCACGGCGACGCCCAAATTGCCACAGGTCCATTAAGAAATAAAGTCACCAGATTAGTGCTGTTTTTTTCTTTTCTTCAATACCTGTATCTATATTTTTATCAGCTGCTATTTAATTATGCTGCTATGTAATTGGCCGAAGATGCAATTGAAAAAATGGGCCAGTAAGGGTATGTTTTAGTAAATAAAAAGAACAGAAAGGAACGTACAATTATCATGGAATGTAGGAGCTGGTCTGATGGACTCTATTTTGTGGGGTGGCAGACATAATATGATTATATATTAAGACTACCAAATTTCACAAGAATCGATTAAATCTGTAAGATAGAGGCGCAGTTTTCTAGAAGTGACTTTAATATAGGGTGGTACTTCCGGGAGGGTCTAATTTTTTGTACGGATTTTTGAGCGAACATTTCAATCAGAAGAAGTTGCTCCGTACAGTAACTAAGCTAAAGCAAAAAATGGTGCAGTTATCTGCGATATTCATAAGAATATAACTATAAATAACGTAAAAAAACTACCAAAATAGGCTAAAATTGGAATTATTTTTTCTTTCGACTAAGACTCGTACTGCGAGGCAATTAGACATAGAACATGTCTGTGCAATTTTAGTTACAGCTGACTCCGGATTTGTAGGTGAAAACTTCCAGAATTTATTATAAACAACAATTCGCTGATTATTGCAGATAATTGCATCGGATTTTCCACTTTAAACTAGTTATTATAAGATGTAACTTTTTCTAATTGAATTTTTTTTTGCTAAAAAATTTGAACAAAAATTTTGACCAGGTATTTACATGGAAACACCACCCATCAGAAAAAAAAATATATGAAAGAATTTCGCATTTAATTTTAATAATCTTTCAAATTTGAAGTATTTGTCTAAAACTAGATAATTGCCGAAACGCGTAAAAATGAGGTCAATTATGCTGAAACACCTCGCATATCAGGATGTTTAGAAAATGGTAAAATATAAAAACGAAAGAATATAAAAACAGAGAAATGTAAGGTATATGATTACATTACAAGGTACTAAAGTGCATCTGCATGCTCAGGTTCATTTCCACCTATTTTATATTTTATATAAATTAGATATTTAGAAATTGTTGGCATGTACTTACTTCAAAGGATACATTCGAAGACCTTTATCCATGCCTGGGCAGTAAGATAAGAAGGCAGCTAGGGCCGTTTCAAACACTAACCCGAAGTTTAATACATGATTCCTGAAAGAAATTGGAACATGTTATTGAAATTAATAGCACTTCTTTAGAAAATGAGCTTATATTTATTGTATATTCATTTTTGCAATAATGAGATAGTTGCGTTCGGGAGATATCGTAGGTTATCGTGCTGTAGCAAACTAATGAGTTCAATGCAAAACCGCGACATAGTGAATTTTGTTCTTTCACCAATTGATTAATCGCGTTTTAGCAACAATTTCCAGATAAGGAAGACCACGATTTTGAAAATTATGTCACATGCCTAAGGTAAGCTAATTATTATATAGGATGAGATAAGCTAATGTTTAATGGTTAAGCTTTATGGGATGCAAACCTCTCAATTAACGATAATGGTTATGTCGTCATATTCACGTATTACTTTGCTTGTTCCTAAAAACACACCAAACTGCAATTTAATTTCACTGATTTTTATTTATTTATTTATTTATTTTTTGGGGTGGGGGAGAGGAGGGGAGTAAGATATTAAACAAATTTCAGATATATAAACTGAAAACATAAAATTTTTTAACTGCACTAATTCTTTAATTCTTAATTTTACAAAAGCAAATTATTTGGCAAATCTTTGTTTACTTAACATATCTTCATTTAATTAAGAACTGAAATTCCCAAGAAAATAACCATAATATAAGCTAATTTAATCGTAATGACTATGTAATAATGGAAAGTCACCAGATGACAATATTAATTAAATAATAACAAAAAGCATTGCATGCATAAAAATGTCATATAATTATCAAACCCATTTTAAAGAAGATATTTCCATACACTTCCCGCCATTTTGATGGCGTACCACATACGTTAAATGAGCCACAAGGAATGCAAATAAGAATCCGGCTGAGGAACATTCAAAAGCAATATAATGTATATTAGAAAATATTATGAAAAATATTACTTCTGAATGAAAAATGTGAAGCACTTTTACAAGCAGTTATAGAAAATATAACAAATATCTGTTTAAAAGTGAAGATTAATTAGATTATCTTCATAATTCACTATTTACTTCACAAATTAGCTTTTAATTTTCAGTTACTATGACTTTCAAAGGGAAATTCATTTTTAATTACATGCAACAGTTCATGAAGGCAAAGAATATCAAACTGTAATACTTATAAAGTCAAAAATTTTTACTGATGTATCAATATAACTTGAAATACCAAAAGAAGAAATAATAATCATCATTGGAAGATATTTCAGTAAAACTTATTTGCGTATCAGCTTCTATGGATTGACTTCCAGAACATATCTTCTAATTAGGACTGATGCCACATTGCAACATTACAGGCTCGGCCTTTCTTGCTTATTTAGGAGGTGTTGATTACAGCTAATATATTTTCACGAAGCACGGTTAATAGCAAAAATGACCGACTTTAAAAACACACCAAATTTTATAAAATCAAGATAATATCATAGAACGTTATCATTTTTATAATATAATATTATAAAAACTTATTTAAAAAAAATAAAACAGGACAATTGCATTGAATTTTTAAACATACAGTAAGCTTCCGTTAATGCGGCATCCAATTGTTCGGCACGGTTGAAAGTCCGGCACACTCCTTGAAAACTTGATACCATAAACCCCCTGGGTTGGTCGTGTGGTCTGGGCCTTCAACACTCCTTGAAAGACATTCGGGTACATTCGGCTGTACTCGGGCTGTACTTACTGTAATAGACTAACTGATTTCATTTCATTGAATATTACCGTATAATTTAAAAATTAATTGAAATGTTTTTTTTACATACTGTACGGTGTAATCCAGTCTGTGTAAAGTTTTAGGTAAACAAATATCACATGTATTGTCCAATATTTTGATTTAAATTAATTTTCCCATTTTTCACACCTTTTTCAGTTAGCATCCGATAATCCGGCATATTTGATAAATCGGCGTCGCTGAAATTCCAAACGTGCCTCAGCATCGGAGGTCTACTGTATTGAGAACATAGTGTTTATTAATGAAAGCAGAAAAACCTACTTCATTCCTTGATGTAAGATGGAATTCCTTCGAGTCTTGCAAATGATAAGATCGGCCCACTGTACAATCACAATAGAGGCGAAGAAGGCTGTATGGCAGGTATACTCCAGAATTTTTCTGTCGTGGTATGTCTACAAAAACGGCGACAATATTAAATAAATACTTAACATATGTAGTTAGTTTTAAAAGTACAATGCTAATAGATGGAAATATTAATAAACAATAGATGAACATATAATTCCCGAATTTACGAATATATACCTATACACTCATTGCTATAAAATTTTGCTCACCAAGAAGTAACTGTGAGATCGTAACGAAACGGCATGAAAGTACGTTTCAGGCAGATATGCAAATCATTTGAAATACAGCGTGTTTGCGCATTGCATAATGCCACCAGAGGGCGTTGAACTTCGTTCTCCCTGGCGCAGAAAAAAAGGTACGCAGAGGCTTTTTGTCTGTACTTAATCTGTTGCAGAGGGACGCTTTTTCATTAGGGATGCCGTTACGCCGCCATCGAAGACAGTATGATCAGCTATCGGATTTCGAGAGGGGAAGAATCATCGGGATGATGCAAGCCGGGTGGTCCGCTCGGCCAGTAGCCCGCCATCTAGGCCATTCTTTCTTTGCTGTGGGGAGGTGTTGAGACCAGTGGACTGGAGAGAGGTCGCATATACGGCTGCCAGGCTTAAGATGCGCTAGGCAGACCAATAGCCGAGAAGACCGTCACATCACCAGACACGCACGCACAGCGCCAACTGCATCATTGTCCGCCATCCAGACACAGGCAGCACCTACACTGCGGGCCCCCGTGTCTGTCCGTACCATTGCGAGGCGCTTGGCTGAAGGACATTTGGTATCGCGGCATCCATTACATGTGCTGCTAATGACACCCACCCACTGTCGCCTCCGTTTGGAGTGGTGTCGCTCTCGACGGGATTGGATTTTGAACAGGACAATGCTCGGTCACACACAGCAAGAGTGTCACAAGAATGCCTCTGCCACATTACTACCCTTCCCTGGTCTGCCCGATCCCCAGATTTGTCACCGATCGAGCATGTCTGGGATCACTTGCGATGGCAAGTTGGACAGCCTACGAGTTTGGTCAAACTAGAGGCGCGCTTACAACAACTGTGAAATGAGATGACGCAGGACACCATACGGGATCTGGATGCCTCAATGCCCGCCCGTATCGTAACGTGTATTCACGCTAGCGGTGTCCCAACAGGGTACTAGAACGGCCATTCATTTGTAGTTTTTCTGTAATAAATGATCCTTTTGCTTTGATTTTGTAATCATTTACTTATATCAACGTTGCACTTACATATATAAAACTTCGTTCGATTCTGACAACTCTTTCTTGGTGCGCAAATTTTTATGGCAATGAGTATACATATATATATATATATATATATATATATATATATATATATATATATATATATATATATATATATATATATATATATATATATATATATATATATATATATATATATATAAATAAATGAGGATATTTAAAATTGAAAACTATGCATTAACAACTGTACTTACTAACAGCCAACTCTAGATGTTGGGAAAAAGTTTTAACCTAGGTAACAATAGATAAATACGAAATGGAAATTATTAGAAGCAAAGCTAAATTTATATAAAGCTTATAGTTATCCTTATCATGATTAAGATAGGCTGGTATTACATCGGAATGTTAATTCACAATAATGCGGAAGAAAATGATAAATATAAATAAAAGGAAATAAAATTTAAATAGATAATAAGCTCTGTAATATGCGGAAATGCTGCTTTATAACAGAGTTAACCTTCTATAAAAAATGTTTTTTAAAAATAAGAAAATAGAATATCAAAAAATATATATTGTAGAATTCAAATGGAAATAATCGATAAAATAAACCGTAAAAACATAAAATAGTAAATAAACATTCATCATGAAATTGCGCAAAGCAGCTAATAAAAGGATGGATTTATAAATAAAAAATAAGGATATTTAAAAATGAAAAGTATGCATTAACAACCGTACTTACTAACAACCCAACTCTAGCATAGATGTTAAGATAAAGTTTTTAACCTAGGTAACAGATAAATACAAAATGGAAGTTATTAAAAGCAAAGCTTAAATACAAATAAAATTTAAATATATTATAAGCTCTGCAATATGCACAAATGCAGCTTATATATATATATATATATATATATATATATATACACTGTTCACAACTGAAATCGCAACACCATAAAGAAAATGATGTATCCTTATAAAATTTACAGAATAGAATTGTAACATAGAGATGTGCAAATGATCAAAAAATCATACCTGGAAAATCAAAGCATGGAACTTTATTGACATTAGAACAATATGGAATAGGCCCACCGCGAGCCGCTATGCAGGGTTAAATACGACGTAGCATCCTGTCAATGAGATGGTCAATGGTGTGCTGAGGGGTGGCATTTCACACAGCATGCAATTGGGCTTGTAACTAAACATGGTTTGTTGGAATTGGGAGTTCTCTTAATCGGCGACCCATGATGTCCCAGATATGCTTGCTCAATTGGCGACAAATCCTTAGAATATGCTGGCCAAGATTGGATATCAAAACCTTGTAGACTATTTATAGTTACCCGTGCAGTATGTGGCCTGGCATTATCCTGCTGAAAAAGCAGTCCAGGCTTGATTGACAGATATGGCTGTACCACAGGTCTCACAATGTCAGAGACGTATCGTTGTGCCGTGATACTGCCAGAAACGTGGACCAAAGGTGTTCATCCACCAAATGTTATACCACCCCAAACCATGGTACAACTTAGGGGGCTGTATGGCAACTGATATAAAAAGCTTCCTGGCGGCGTTGTTGAAAGCGTCGCCATACGCGAGTATGACCATCTAGCATGCCAAAAGAGAATCGTGATTCATCCGTGAACAGAATATTTCGCCATTCTGTCTACCAATTACGTCTCATTTGACACCACTGGAGGCGACGTAACCGGTGAAGACGTTGAAACGGCAGGTGTCGAAAAGGTCGTCTATCTCGGAGTCCTGCTTCATGGAAACGGTTTCGAATTGTTTGCGTCGAAACCATGTTACCTGTAGTGTGGGATAAATGTCGTTGTAACCCGGTTGCTGTAGTAAATGGTTACCGAGCAACTCTTGTCGGAAGCATAAGATCTTCATGTGGTGTGGTACACCTGGAAACTCCACTACCTGCTCTTCGCATCGTTTCGTTGTCTCTCATGAACTGCAACACACACCGTTGAACTGTGCTCACATCACGACCCAATAGTTCAGCGATCCTTCAAAGGCTGAATCCACGTAAAACAATGATTTGTTGACGTTCCGTTGACGACAACTGAACGTATGCGATACGTCGACGTACTCTTGGCATACTGTGATGATTTTTACAACCTGAGACAAATGACTCTACAATTTAGCTGTGATGTCGCTCCTCTTTGATTCGAAACTTTTATGCTTCTCGGCAAGGTGTTACGTGACTATGCGTAACGAAACTGCGATCACTTGCATATCTCGCCTTGTTGTTTCCATTGCCTGATTTACATAAAGCTACACCTACAACTTTAGGTGTTGTGAGCAGTGTATATACATATATTATGATTTGTTTTGGTTTTTTGTTCAAAATAAGTCCCTCTGGCTTCGATGCACTTGTTACAGCGATTTAATAATGATTCGAATGCCTGTTCTAGTTCACTTTGCGGAATGGCCTCCAAAGCACGCGTCGAAGCTGTTTATATATATATATATACATATATATATATATATATATATATATATATATATATATAAATATATATATATATATATATATATATATATATATATATATATATATATATATAAATATATATATATATATATATATATATATATATATATATATATATGTGCGGCACATAGTGGTATCTTTGACTTTTGTTCACAGTAACAGACCACTAAATGAAATGTGCTACTATGAGGGTGGTGTATGGTAGATGCCCCCTGAAGATTCATCAGCATCATTCCATTGTTTAACATACCTGTTACTTTCCTTATATACATATAATGTATATAAGGAATAATAAGTATATAATGTATATAAGGAATAATAAGTATATAATGTATATAATATATATAAGCCCCATGAAGATCCATCAGCATCATTCCATTGTTTAACATACCTGTTACTTTCCTTATATACATATAATGTATATAAGGAATAATAAGTATATAATGTATATAAGGAATAATAAGTATATAATGTATATAATATATATAAGCCCCATGAAGATCCATCAGCATCATTCCATTGTTTAACATACCTGTTACTTTCCTTATATACATATAATGTATATAAGGAATAATAAGTATATAATGTATATAAGGAATAATAAGTATATAATGTATATAAGGAATAATAAGTATATAATGTATATAATATATATAAGCCCCATGAAGATCCATCAGCATCATTCCATTGTTTAACATACCTGTTACTTTCCTTATATACATATAATGTATATAAGGAATAATAAGTATATAATGTATATAAGGAATAATAAGTATATAATGTATATAAGGAATAATAAGTATATAATATATATAAGCCCCATGAAGATCCATCAGCATCATTCCATTGTTTAACATACCTGTTACTTTCCTTATATACATATAATGTATAAGGAAAGTATTGTGACAAGGTCGAATATTCGAATTCGAGTTTTAGACGGGAGAGCACGTTTCAAGCATCCCTGATAACGAATCGAACATTTTTGAGGTGATGCCTGTGTGTGTGAAAGTATGTGTGCGTGTGTGTGTGTGAAAGTATGTGTGTGTGTCAGTGAGTCTGTGGGGACGATATCTCATGAACAAATGGAGCGATTCGAATGAAATTTGGTACAAAAATTACAATCCATGAATATTGGAAGCCTATTGTTTTTAAACACAATCGAATGTTCAGAACCTCCTCTAAATTGCGAGTGAAATTTTGAAAAATTCATCAAAAAATCAAAACCTTTAACAAAGTTAAGCAAATAGACATTTCTTATGTAATTTTTCCTTAGAAAACGATCGACGTAAACGTTAGAACGCTGGCACGAACCGTTCTTGGGATATTACACAATTTTCAAATAAATTTATAAAAAAATTCCATAAATTAAGAAAAAATATTAACTGTTGAGAAACATGTTCACTTTTCATATGTATTATCATGCGATAAATTGGGTGACATCATTCTCGTGGATCTAACTCGTTCTATTCACGAGAAAAGATATTTTGCGTAATACTTTTGTATTTGAACGGCAATTTGCTATAAGAATAACTTATTTCTCCGTCCATAACGCGAGATTTTGGCGACTAGTTTGGAATGTCGCCAACTTGGCGACTTTAAATGTTGCCAAATTAACGAAAATTTCGTCAAATGGATAAAAATGATGCTAAATCAATGAAAATGACGACTCATTGACGAAATGTAAATATCTTGGAAAGAATATTAGTATCCACTATAAGAATAGCCTATTTTCTTTTACTTTAAAAGTAGTAAATTCATTGCATTATATAAGGAAAGTCACGTGCTGCTCACATCAGATTTTTTTCTTTTGATTGATATTTTATATTATTTGTGGTTTCCTGATTTTTCTTGTATTTGATTGACATTCTCTTAAGTTATTTCTGGTTAGTAATTGAATTCTGCTATTTGTTGTGGATGCATCACACTTACTCTTCAAATTCTAATTTAATTTATACGTTATAAGAAATTTTAAAGCAACTGGAAAAAAATATTTAACAAAGCTCGCTGGGGTGTGTCCCATCTCCAGAATATTAAGCGACCGAGATGCATTCCAAAAGTAAGTGCTAAAAATTGTAGCAATGTCTCGTGAGATTACATTCACCACGAAGAGATTTCCTGCTTGAAAGCTTTAATGAGAGTTTATAGAAGAGCATCAGAATTTTTTTTAAGGGTGAATGTCACTAAATCTTCTGCCCTATCCGCGCTTTGTTAACTTTTGCAGAACGCATTTTTCGCCGAAATTCTGCTCAAACAGCTGCGAAATATTTCTGAAAAAGAAAATGCAATGCTTAGATTATATTAAAACTAAATTTCATAGTCTATAAAATATAGAATATATTTTTCATTTTAATCCAAAATATTTTTGGTGCTGCCATCTGTTGTCGTAATTTAATTCATACCGACTATTTTTATTTTTTAATGAACATTTTTAAATGTCTATTCCCTCTAATACAGTATTAAATGCAACAACATATATATAATAATGCCAGAATCACGGAAAGATAATTTCTCATTCAATAAATTTGATAAGGAGATCTGAATGTACATCACTGTGGACTGCAGCCTTGTCTTCAAGTTCCTTTGTCTTCAAGTCCAAGTTCAATTACCTCTTCGTGATTGTGGCATTAATATATATGATTGATCTGTTGTATTTAATACTGTATTAGAAGGAAGAGACATTTAAAAATGTTCAATAAACATAAAAGTAGTCGGTATGAATTAAATTACGACAACAGATGGCAGCACCAAAAATATTTTGGATTACAATAAAAATATATTCTATATTTTATTGAGTATTAAATTTAGTTTTAATATAATCTAAGCATTGCCTTTTCTTTTTCAGAAAATATTTCGCAACTGTTTGAGCAGAATTTCGGCGGAAAACGTGTTCTGTGAAAGTTAACAAAGCGCGGATAGGAAAGAAGATTTACTGACGCTCACCCAGGGTGAGCGTCAGTAAATTTTCTGCCCTATCCGCGCTTTGTTAACTTTCGTGGCACACATATTTCGCCGAAATTCTGCTCAAACAGTTGCGAAATATTTTCTTATAGATAAAATGCTATGCTTAGATTATATTAAAACTAAATTTAATACCCAATAAAACATAGAATATATGTTTTATTTTAATTTAAAATATTTTTGGTGCTGCCATCTGTTGTCGTAATTTAATTCATACCGACTATTTTTATTTTTTAATGAGCATTGTTAAATGTCTATTCCTTCTAATACGCTATTAAATACAACAACAGATCATATATAATGCCATCATCACGGAAACGTAATTGAACTTGGACTTGAAGACAAAGGAACTTGAAGACAAAACTGCAGTCCTCAGTGATGTACATTCAGATCCCTTATCAAATTTATAGAATGATAAATTACCTTTCCATGATTGTGGCATTATTATATATGATCTGTTGTTGTATTTAACACTGTATTAGAAGGAATAGATATTTAAAAATGTTCATTAAAGAATAAAAATAATCGGTATGAATTAAATTACGACAACAGATGGCAGCACCAAAAATATTTTGGATTAAAATAAAAATATATTCTATGTTTTTGGGGGCATTAAATTTAGTTTTAATATAATCTAAGCATTGCATTTTATCTGTCAGAAAATATTTCGCAACTGTTTGAGCAGAATTTCGGCGAAATATGTGTGCCGCGAAAGTTAACAAAGCGCGGATAGGGCAGAAAATTTACTGACGCTCACCTTTAAAGCAGCAAAAAGGTTTGACTTTGCCAAAAAGTGTATTAAAAAGAATTTTGATTTAAAAAAAAAAAATAATCTTGTTCACTGAAGAAAGGTAATACAACATTTGTAAACCCGATGGTAACATTGGGCAGAGAGTACAAATGAAGAACTAAATTCGGAAAAATTTGCTTTTCACAGCGCGTTGGAGGAAAGAGCGGCAGCTGGTCGGGAGAAATTATTTTTCAACGAGAATATATTGGAGTGTACAATTTACGATTTTTGAAGTTCTTGTATGCTCATTTACTGTTATCGATCAAAGGTTTTGATCTCGGAAACTTGTGGGTATTCTGATAGGATAACGATTTTAAACATACCGCCAAGATTAAGTAGTGGCCGGGGTTCTTATAAAGCACCAAAACATCTCTACCTGTCTGATTTGAACCTAATAGACTCATTGGTATGAACTAGAATGACGTGTTCATTAGTTCAAATCGCAAATGCGTCTATTAAGAAGAACTAATATGAGCATTTTGTGAAATTACATTGGCTACGATACAAAAAATCTTGTGCTGTTAATGCCAAGAAAATTCCAAGCGGTGAATGATTATAAAACAGGTCCTGTACTATATTAATTTTACTTCTAGGATTTAGTAGCCAGTACGTGTATAATTTTATTTCCTTTGTATGAGGCTTCTTTTCTTACATGTTATCACTTTCCCCAAAGAATATATTTGTATATATTGAATGCATTAATATAGTAATTATATTATTTTCCCAAATTTCTTTTCATCCGGGCACTCTGCCGGCTGAGCTATCCGGCCAGTAAGAGAAGACCTCTACAAATACAGAGTAAACAAAGATAAAGATATGGAAGCATATCGAAACTTACCCACTCTTGTTTGTAGGAGTCTTCAAGGTCGTTTATGGCTTTTGAGTCCCATTCTTTTCGGAGCCCTATCAGATGTCCAGGGAGAAACCCATTCTCACCCATTATTACAAAGTATGCAAAGAACCCTGCAGCTCCTTGAATCATTCCGATTTGACCATATGCAATGGATATCAACCTGGAAAAAGCATGATCCATTTAAATTTCGTCCAGTGGTAGTAATATCTTTGGATTGCGGGATAAACAGTAACGGTTTCATTGGATGACAGAAATTGAAGAACCACGTAGACTCATGATTATTTTTTGTTTTATGGAATATTTTTAATGCACTTCATATTTATGTATCTATGTTTAATGAGCAAACTAACTATCTATAATTATGCAGATTGAGGTATATAGTAAACGGTTGTAGTGTACAGAATATCCGGAAATGACTGCCACAATACTTCAGGGCTAGTCTGTGATGCCACAGTGAATATGAAAACTTCTACAGCCTTTCATTACATACACTTGTTTTGGAGTATTATCGTCGGAAGTTTGTTGATGCCACTTCTGCTATTCAGATTTCTATACAAAATACTTCGCTTATCAATACAACCTGGTAAAAGATTTTAGTCGGTGGTGGAATTTGATTTGGGTGCTCCCCCCGATAGTTTAAAACCTCGCATTTACTATTCGTCCCCCTTCATGTTATCATGCATTAATGTTGAGGCCCCCCAAATCCCTCTATACCTTACGTGCCCTCTTGCAGTCGCGGAGGCTCAGGATCCGTATTTCCTCCACTGATTATATATAGTAACAACCAGCAATCACTAATGGCCGAATCAATGCCTGTATCGACATTCATGGTAACCATTTTGAACAGTTGCTGTAAGTTTAACTACCCATGCTTTGTTAATATAATGTTTTGTACTTATTGTGTTTGTCAAAAGAAAAAAAAAATATGAAATAACTCCTTAATTGCTCTTCTGAACGTTTTACAAATAAATGTAAATTAGAATAAATTTGCAATTTTGGATTTGATCTTTGTGAACAATGACTAATTAAATTGAGGTTAATTGATCTTGGTTTTTTCTTTTACAGTCAGCATAAGAAATGTTTTTTAGATTTTCTTTTACAGTCAGGATAAGAAATGTTTCTTAGATTTTCTTTTACAGTCAGCATAAGAAATGTTTCTTAGTTTTAGATTAGTTAGACATAATTTATCAGGTTAATTTATCGACTTGGTGAGTGAAGTAAGTCATTATATAAGTCTAAATCTGAATAACAGAAATGATGCTAACAAACTTTCCGCGTTAATATCTCCGTATCAAAGGTATGAAATGGAAAATTACGAACGATTTTCTATTCAAGATGACGTCGTCAAGTAGCCTTTATGCTTTGTATCAGTTATTTAGAGACGCCCTCTATACAGGACTGGTTATAAAAATTGTGGACCCCCTACAAACATTTATTCCCCCCATATTTGATTTCCTCTTTTCTGTGAATGTTTCAAGTCTTCTCCAGTCTCCAAAAGAAAATATTGATGTTTCCCCCCCCCCCTCTAGTGGTGTCCGTGATAGGCGGCACTGCTGTATACGTTAAAAGTGTGAGATCTGAAGCAATATTTATTTCGGCGAAAAATAAACTGCTGTAGAAAAGAAGAAATATAAAAAGTATTAAAGAAGAAATAGTAAATAAAATTGTCAAAATCCTTATCAGAAAATTATAGATTTCAAGAATATAATGAATTAATAGGAATTTCATATTTCGTAAGTTTTATCGTATTTTAATACAAAATCCACATTTTCACGTATGAGTCGGAACTATTTCTGTACTGCCCCGAATTATTAAGAAATCTACGTCTCTCTAAAAGTTAAACACCGTACAGTAAATCGGGCATAATTCATTAAGTTTTGTACCAGTCGACTCCAAGTTTCACAAGAAAATACTTTGATGAGTTATTGAAGAAATGAAGCGAGTAAGTATTTTACTTTTAGTTACTAGACGGTAATGCTGTCTGTCTGTCTGCTTTCTTTGTCCGACGATAACTGCTCTGAAATTGAACCAAATTTTTTGGAATTTGGATGTGTGGTACATATTGTGTGGTATTTTACAATCCGACTTAGCTGTTGAACGAACGTGATCGGATAAAAATTGTACGTGCTACCTCCTTTATACTGAAATATTATCCGACGATAACTCCTTTAAATCTTAACCCGTCACTTTACAATTTGGATACGTGGTTTAAATAAATATTTTGCAGATCGAGCTCGTGCATATGCTACGCTCTTTTTACTGAAATGTTATGTCCGACGATAACTCCTCTAAAATTTACTTTACAATTTGGATATGTAGTTCAGATAAGCATCGTACAGGTCGAGTTTGTTGCTGAACGCGATCGGATAAAAATTGCACGTGCTACACTCCCTTTTACTGTACGTGCCAAATCTTGATTCGTCTGTGAAGCCTATTGTGTTAAGTCAAAATCACATGCTCATAACTCCACTGAAAACTTACTATTCTGGTCCTGGAGTTCAACGGAACACAAGCAAATGATATCCGTGCATTGAGACCTCTCGCACGCAGCCTTCGCCTCAAATTACTGGTTGATATCCGCCTTCCTATAACTGCAGTAACAACCGCTGGTAGAGTTGGTGCTGTCACTAGACAGTTTAGTCAGTAAATGCATTTGTGTTTTATTTTAAAAAAGAAGCGAACAGTGGGAATTTTGTTTTAACCGTTGGCTGTAGACACATAATTTCAAAACTCAAAATGCTTTAAGTAAAGTAGGAAATTATGCAATAGTCATTTAAATAATGTGCAATTTTTTTGTGAAATATTACAAAAGTTAAATTGTTTTACACCCCTTCTAGTCGCTTTCCCGGCCACACAACTTGATACCATAAACCCCCTGGGTTGGTCGTGTGGTCTGGGCCTTCAACACCCCTTCTAGTCTGGCCATCCAAACAGCTGCTCTAAGTCTACGGACGAGTCGGGTGGTCTGGGCTTTCGACACCCCTTCTAGTTCGTTCTCGGCCACTCAATTTGCTGCTCATGCCTTAGGGTGAGTCGAGTGGTCTGGGTTTTCGACACCCCTTCTAGCTCCCGGCCGTCCAAATAGCTGCTCATGTCTCCGGACGGTCTAGGTCTTCAGCACCCTTTTCTAGCGAAAAAGTTAAACTATCAAAATGTTGTCCATACTTTATTAAAGATCACAAAAGTGCAAATTTAACACGAAATAAATTGTACACCTTTATGACTTTCTGTGAACACTTTAACGTGGCTTTTCGATACTCTTATAATTACGGCAATTCGTGAATTCAGAGGCCGTTCACAAATATAAGTGATTCACAGAAATAATTTAATAGAATATTAAAACGATTTTCTCTTCTCAGCAGTTTGCCTTTGAAAGTACTAAAGACAGACAGGTGATTATGGTTAAAAGTTATTTTAACCCTTAAATAAGATAAAAAATACATACAGATTTGTAATTTTTTGTGGTCTGTCAGAAGTTTTCTAACAAAATCTATGGAAAATAAGCATGTCCTATAATTTTGAGATTGGTTGGAGATCTGCTGTTTTCGGAGCTAGGAGATCTGTTGCAATCGGAACTAGATTGGTTGCATCCGGAACTAGGAGGTCGGTTGCATTCGGAACTAGGAGATCGGTTGCATTCACCGTAAATCACAATCACCTACCTCACAGAGTTCGGCATTATTGAACAGCCTAAGAATTTAAAATCTAGTTATGTAGCAAAGTTACGCGGATGCTTAAATACAAATTGTGAATCGGCGTAATGATAACAGAACAGTTTTACTGAAATATTTACAAAAAATAAATTTGAATAAATAGTAACCGTTTTAGTAACCATTTGCAACCAAAATTGATTTGTGGATTCTCCTTTATTTCTCAATAAAAATGTTAATTAATGATAACTATGACAAGTTTGATTATGTTACAGCAACATTATAGTCGGTTTTTCTAAATACGGCAGGGGTAACATTTTGGTAATTTGACTTTTTTCGTTAGAGGGGTTAAAAAGTTGATTTTCTTTTACAAAAGTATTGAATATAATTTAACTTATTATTTCATAACTTACCTCATTTAAGGCGCATTTGAAATTGGAACTATGTATCTACAACCAACGGTTCAACACTCAGTATAATGGTGATTTGAAGATATTGTGACCCTAGGACGTTCTAAAACAAATCTTCTGGCGATTGCTTCACTCGCTTGAAATTGTGTCCAAAAACGAGAAATGATGTACAGAAAAGAAATTCACCACCACCGTGATGGATCGTCCAGTCTCAAGTCCTGCAATAGCACGCTACCTTTGTAAATCCTCCATACGCGTTCTTTGGGACAGATATTAACAAATGGCTCTTCCAAGTTTCCGCAAAAAATGTTCATGTTCAATGAAAGTTTTAGATTCAAATGAATCGTTTTTGCCAAACATCCGATTTAATTATTTGGAGCGAAGCCAATCGCGTTTTGATATTTGCATAGTCTTATCAAAGACAACAGCAAGTATCGCGTTATAACAATAAAATTCACTCTATCTGAGAATTTGCATTTCGTGTTTAACTTTTGGAGGGCAGTGTCTGGTTCTAACGATACCTAAATATTGCATTTTAGTAGCTGTATATTATAGACACAGAAACCGTCTGTAGAGGCCCTTCCTAAAGCTTAGAATTGTGCTCTCACCGCAGTATGTTACCGCTATCCTAAAATAAAACTAAATTGCTTTTGTTTGTTGCTTTTGGTTTTTAAAAATTAGGGTCATTTAAAGTTCCATTAAATGACCTTAATTTTTAAGTAGTAATCTTATCTGAAAAAGTTAAAATAGTTTTATTTTTCCATACATGCTGCCTCCCCACTTGCTTAAATCATATAATCTGTCAGTGCTCTAAATATCACTTTAAATTTTCTCTTTCTTTTTACAGTAATAGAAAGTTAACAGTTGGAAAAACGACCTTTTGAAAACCCTCTTGCTGAATGAAGAATATACTGTTATGAAGAATAAAGTTCGTTTTCTATCTCCAGCAAGTTTTGAAAATATCAATGTAGTTTCATTAGTCTAGATTTAAAGACCATGGAGAAAGTTTAATGCCGTTTTAAAAACCAAATGACTATACGTAATAAGCAAATTGTGTGACGATAGAAAAAAAATTAAAATGGTAAAAATATGTATGATAGATTAGCTGAATGTGTTAATTTTACAAAGAATGTGGTGAGGAAATTATTTTGTCATCAAAATGAATATTGAAAACGAATTTATTAAATATATTAAAATTGCACTTGTCGGTCGAAGTGTATGCAAATGATATTAATTATCTAAAGTAGCAAGAAACAAGCATCACTTTAGATTATCGCTAGTCATGTCTATGACGATGCTGAACATAGTTGTTTGACTGAGATTGAGGCAATATTCTTGAATTTAAAGAAATTATGAAGAGTGGTGCAAGTAGAGTAATAGCATAGGTAATTAAGACTATTATAAAATTCTTTTCTAAAAAATCTCTAGAATAATAATAAAAATATGCTTAGGTAGAGAAAGATTGTTCTTGAATTGAAATTGTCATTTATATACCGAAGTATGTTGAATGTCTTAATGTTCAATATACACTGAGAGGTCATAAGTCATGGAGCAGGTATCTAATATTGGGTTGGTTTTCCTTAAGTCTTCAGCAGGGAAGCCACACTCCGATGTATAAAATCAATGAGTTGCCGGTACCTTTCTGCTGAGTTGGCCGCCCACACATCCTACACTGTAGGCCATAATTGTGGTGTATTGGATGATGCTAGATTCATGGATCGTGATCGTAAGCTTGTTTTTATTGTGTCCCACAGATAATTCAAAGGGTTTAATATCTGGGGATCAGGGGTAATGTCAGCGGGTTTTTTCTTGACCCACCTCCTATCAGCCAATGATTGGCGACACGTTGCATTATCTTATTTGAATACCCGTTCATTATCAGTGTGTTTGAAGTCATGAAAGAGTGCGTAATATTCACGTATGTCTACTTAATGTCCACGTATTTCATATCTGCCAGTGATTGCTCCAAACGGATGAGAGGACCCAACGTGAACATGTCTCATATTATCGCATTCCCATCACTTTTGGCTTTCCCATGACTTTTGGCCTCTCCGTTTTTGAAAAACAGTATTCAAATCTTTGAATGGCTCCTCCATATGGAAATGATGAATCTATTGAAAAGGCTTGAAATATCAAACATACTCAGCTTAGTGTCTGAATGACAGATCTAATAATTTAAGTAATTATAAAAGCATTTTGTTTTATTGAGTATCAACTATTTTGCTTCAAATTGTATCAACCGTATAATGTTTTCTACGCTACATAATATCAACAAAAGTTATATGTTTTTTTTTTTATTAAATCATTTTTGTTGGAATACATTTTGTGTTCATATTAGTTTTGAGCCAATTAAGGTTTCAAAAACTTAACATGCTGCCTGTTACATATAATGCTTTCTTAAGGTTTATTGTGCGATTTCAAACTTTTTCCACGACACAATTTTTGTTGTTAACCGCATGCTGTTTGTTCTCAATTACTCTGTATTGAAGATTTTAAGATTTTGCCGAAGTTTTCCAAACTATGTTCTCCTCTATATATGTAGAATAAAACATTGCTGTACTTTTAAAAATTAAGTTATAAAGAAAAATACACCACTTCTCTAAAATATTTAATTTTTTTTTTGTTTGAGTAAAACATAATGCAAAAATGTAACATTTCTTTATATAGTTTTTTGAATTTAATAGAAAAAACTTAATGTAAAATATATATTTAAAACGTAGTGGTGTTCTTTTAGCACACCAGAAGTACACGCTTTGTGGTTATTGCATTAGATTAAATTCTGTTCATAACATTTCTTAATTTAATCGCAGAGTTAAAAGTAATTTATTGTTTTCAGTTTCAATAGAACAATTAAAGATATTATATATATATATATATATATATATATATATATATATATATATATATATATATATCAGTTTGAAATTCCAATGATAGAACAGAGAGAAGTTGCAACTCAAAAATCCTAACTTTAAATAAAACCTACATAATAAAAAGAAGTATTAAATAGCGAATCATCAAGCAAATGGAAAAATTGCAAATTTAGAGTGAACAGGCTAAACATAATCAACAAATATCAAAGATATGGAATCGATAATAGAAAAACAAATAAATTCCAAGCAATAATGCTATACACGTGGACAAGGATTAGGCCTAAATAATTGAATTGTTTATTTAAAAAAAAACCTTTTCGTCGGGTCCAAGTATTTAATTAAAATGAACACAAAATATGTATGTTTCTGAAGAAATAGATAGATTATATCTATAAACTCTTTCAACTTGGACAACACACATGAAGATAGAACAATTATAAAGGAAACAAGAATACATAGATTATAAAACACTGAAAATGTGCTAACCATAGGAGCCGAAGATGAAGAGACCAGTGTTGCCAATCGCAAATTTGAAAAGTAGAGATCCACCGTTGCCAATCGTGTGAAACAAATAACAGTAATGCAAAAAGGTAATAAAAGGTGATATTCTACAGTAAGAGCTACAAATTAATGGGGCTTGAAAACAGTGAGGCTAATATATAAGGGGATGTAATTAAAATGTAATGTCAAAAGAGAATGTTTATGTCTAGCCAATATAAGATACAAAGAAGAGAATTCATTAAAATTCAGATAATCTAAACTTTTTAACCATACCATTTAACTAAATGTGCTGGATATTTGTATAATTTACTAGTAATTTTTAGATTATTTATATGCATAGCATGAAATTTTTTATCTGATAATCTATAAATTCTGAAAAGTTGATTAAGTATAATATTTCTAAACAATTGAATCGAGTTGCAGGAATTAAATGGTAATATTTTATTAATGTTGAAATTAAAATTGTCTTTTTTATCAAATAAATTAGTAACTATACCATTAGCAGGATCAATAATCACATTTAAATCCAAAAAATT
Source organism: Amaurobius ferox (assembly GCA_951213105.1). Taxonomy (NCBI): domain Eukaryota; kingdom Metazoa; phylum Arthropoda; class Arachnida; order Araneae; family Amaurobiidae; genus Amaurobius; species Amaurobius ferox. The sequence continues at coordinate 134,799,025 of OX578135.1, read as the reverse complement.
GATATTATTACTAATAGCATCTTCATTAGGAATTAATTCCAAATTGTCCGGATAGAAATCTATATCTATGACATAATTTTCAGTATGTACTAAATATATCAGATCATCCACATATCTATAAATTTCATAATTTATTCAAGTAAAAGACAGTTTATAATAATAAAGGTATAAATTAGCTAACACATTACTACTGATTCCACCTTGTGGAATCTCTGAGACTTGTAATAATAGAGATACTGATAATTGAGACTGATAATTTATTTCCTTGAAAAATATAATTATTGAAAAGAACAAAGTGTAGAAGTTTTGGAAAATTGATAAAATTTTTGTGAGTAGAATGATTAGTAATATAAGCATTATATAGAGCTAAAATTACAACATATATATCAGAGATCTTAATATTATTGAAAAGATCTTTAAAGTCAAAAGTTTGAAATCCTATTAGTTTACCTGGAGATGTTAATTTATTTTTTAATTCTTTACTATTATTTAGAATAAGGTAATTATTACTAGAATAACGTAAACTATCATTTACTGGATTTAAATAATTTAGTAGTAATTTACTTGCTGTAGAGTAAGTATTATGACCACTAGTAACAGTTTTAAATTTAATAGGATTTTTATGAAATTTAGGAATAAGCACAATATATGGAAATTTAAGAAATTTATAATTGATATTTAGATCATTATATATATTGATAATTTTCAGATTGATACTATTAATAGAATGTGAATCTAGTTTAAATAGACTATTATTCTTTAAATAATCTAACAGAAATTGCATATACAATTTTTTACAGATAATAGCATATTTATTAGAGGCTTTATCAACATAAGTAATAACAAAAGATCTTTGTAAAACATTAATGAAGTGTTATATTATCAATATTACATATATATCTAGACAATTTAATACTACTAATAGCATTTTTAATAAATTCTAATAAAGTAAATTTCCATATATTAAATGCCTTCAAAGGCAGATCATATTTTGAAGCTAATTTATAGATATATTTATCGAGGTCAAGATTTATTGACTTTAAAACTTTAAATGAATTATTACAAGACGATAACTTGAATTTAGTGCCAAATGACATAGTTCTTAAAGTGTCGTTTTTAACAATGGCCATGTCTCCAGTAACTATATGCCCCAAGTGTGGATTTAGAAATTTTGCATATCTGTTTACTTTACAAATACATTTATTATCGACATTAGACATAGAATCATTATCTATAAAAAAAGATTGAGAAATTTCATTATAATTAAAAATAGATTTATCTATAGTTTTGTTGTTTTTAAAAGTCTTTGAAATACACACACACACACACACACATATATGTATACCAACATATATATATATATATATATATATGTATACCAACATATATATATATATATATATATATATATATATATATATATATGTATATATATATGTTGAATATCACCTTTAGCGTCTTTACCTTTAGCGTTGAATATCACCTTTAGCATTACTGTTATTTATTTCTCACGATTGGCAACAACACGTCTCAACTTTTTATTTTTTTGCGATTGGCAACATTGGTCTCTTTATTCAAGGCTCCAATGGATCCGACATATGTAGTGTTTTTTCAGGTATTCTTGTTTCCTATAACTTTTCAATGTTTATGCATGTTGTCCAAGTTATCAGTGTTTATAGATATAATCTATCACTGATATCAGAAACATGCATTTTGTGTTCATTTCCATAAAATACTTGGACTTGACGAAGAGTTTTATCGAAATGAACAATTCATATGTTTAGGCCTAGGGCTTATCTACGTGTAAAGCTTTAATGCTTGAATTTTATTTGATTTTCTATTATCGATTCCTTTCCATTGATGTCTGTTGTTCGTCTTCAACTTGATGACTAGAGGTTTGCATTTTATTTTCCACATGATTGATGATTCTCTGTTTGATACATTTTTATTTGTTAGGCATTTTTTTAATGTTGGGGTTTTAGGAGTTGCAACTCCTCTCTATTCTATCATTGGATTTTCAAACTATTATATATATATATATATATATATATATATATATATATATGTATGTATACGTATACAGGGTGTCCCAAAAACATTGACCTCGGCTTTTATTCCTTAAATATTGATCTTAGACATATGTAATAAATTACAAAGTTGCGTAAAAAAAGGTACAAAATTTTATGAAATCGATAAAAATTTTCAAGGGATTACATTTGAAGAAATATAAAATTTAAATTTTTATACGACCCCCGTACAAAAACATTTCCAATGAGTAAAATGTGGCCCATACACTAATAAGGTGATGTACAAAATTTCAGCATTTTATCATAAAAAATCCCAGAGATATATTTAAACAAAGTGGGTGAGGGATTAATCACAAATTGAAATGTAAATGTTTACAGCAAGAGTGCAAATGACGCAACGCAGGAATGCATGATATGCAAGTAATATCTGCCTCTTATCTTTAATGGATCTTTGGCATGGATGTAAAACATTTTGAATAAACTTTGTAATCTTTGTGTAAAGTTATTATTTCTACATAGTGTAGATACTTTTGTACCAATAAATAGCAAAATTATTATTTATTTATGCAATTATTGTTTTCTTTCGTAATTTATGTATGACCCCTGAAACGCGATCTGTCGATATGATTTTTCCCTTCTGAGAACCCATGTCGATGCATCGAAAAGTGGTTTAAGTCAGCATTTTTGTCATTTCATATCTCTGGGACTTTTTATGATGAAATGCTGAAATTTTGTACATCATCTTATTAGTGTATGGGGCATATTTTACTCATTGGAAATGTTTTTGTACGTAGGCCGTATAAAAATATAAATTTTGTATTTCTTAAAATTTAGTTCCCTTGAAAATTTTAATCGATTTCATAAAATTCTGTAAATTTTTTTTACGCAACTTTATAATTTATTATATATGTCTAAGGTCAATATTTAAGGAATAAAAGCGGAGGTGAATGTTTTTGGGACACCTTATATATATATATATATATATATATATATATATACAGAGAAAGAGAGACTGAGGTGTCTGACTTCTTGCAGAATACTGTACTTAGAAAGTTAATATTTGTATTCGAGGACAGCTAAATGCATGTGGAATTCACAGTCGGCTATTCCAAACACTGAAAAATCGATACATTTTAAATATGTTTTAAAATTTCTGAAACGATCAAAGTTAACTAGAACATTTTTCGAGTCGCTCGCAGAAAATGCGACTGCTATTTTTAATTATACTATTTCTCTTGTTGAATATTTTTTTTATTTTAAGGAATTTTTCGACGAGCAGCAACCTTCCATTTCGTTGGGTTTTCTTTCTATCAGAGCGACCTCAGATGAAACTCACATTGCATAGGAGCTTTTGAACTGTGCCCGAATTTTAATGTTCCTGTGGTCGGAGTACAAAGAAGTTTAATACCACTTTTTTTTCGCTTCTCTCGTTTTCCAATGAGGGTATTTTATATTGTATTAAAATGAATTTCTATAAATTGTAATTCTGAAAAATCGGGTTTCTTCATTTCAATGAATTTTTTCAACGACCTGTAACTTTGCATTTCGCTCATGATGCTGAGGTTGGTGGGTTTTGTGCTTGCTTATACTCGGAGTGGCGTCATATGAAACTGATATTGCATCGATGTTTGTTGTTGAGAGTGCAGGGAATTTTGTGCTTTTGTAGTCTGAGCACAATGAAGTTTTCCCCTTTTTCACTTCTCGCGTTTCCCCATGAGGGTATTTTAAATTGTTTTAATAGAAATTTTGATGAATTATAATTCTGGTTAATACAGTGTTCTGTAAACCGTGTTTAGAAAAAATATGTAATGATTCCTTTGGGAAGAATCTATGGCTTTTTATTCGAAGAATGAATTGGTAATTTAGGCAAAAGGTTATTCGGTCAAATAAATTTTGAAGAATTAGGTGTTAGCTGCAGCACCTGGTAAGTTGCTTACAAATTCTGCAATATGAAAAATATTCGCTTAAAACAAATATTAGCTTATCAAATATTTTAAAATGTGGACTTTATGTATTCGTATTAATATTGGCAATACGAATACTATACATAAAAAATTGATAGTTTTGTATGAAAATATTTCAGCTGTGTTGCTTTTAAAATAATTTTGAAAAATAATATTAATAAAATCTGTATAAAATAAAATTTTAAAATCGCGATTCAAATAAAAAAGTAATGACTATGTCCTGAGCAAACGCAATATAAATAGGGTATGAAAATAATATAAATAGGAGGATGTATGAAAAGGAGGGTTTAACAATCACAAGAGTGACAAAAACGTGACGCTAAAACAAAAATATTAAACACTATAAATTCAAATTTAAAATTAACACAATTAGAAGTTTAGGACAGATTTTGAAGAAAAATTTGGGAATAAAGAATTTTTTCCCCAGCGCAGTTAAAAGAAAAAGGAAAAAAAAAATAAATAAAGACCTATAATTCAACAGAAATATAAAACTCTTTAAGGAAATTCATTTTGAAAATTGAGTCGGTAATAAAAATATAGTATCAGAATTTTTATTAAATATTTAGCAGTTAAAGATTTAAAGTTTTGTTTTGTTTTACTCGCATGTTTTAAAGTTAAAATGTAAGTAATTAATTTACCTTGACCACTGTAGAGATCGCATTAGCATTCGATAAGATAAAATATTATAGACATTTCTGTTTTACATTATTATAAAGGGAAACTGTCAAAGTTTTTTTCTCTCACTATAATTGTCTTAATGCATTTCAAAATCGACATCGCTGGGTGGGAACGACAAACATTAAGACAAGTTGACGTAATTCCACGTTACTTAAAGCATGTTTGGTGTAATTGTAGCCACAGTTTCCGTTGTGCAGGCTTTTAGTTGCTGAAGGTCGTTGATCTTGATCTGGTAGACAGTGTTTTTGACATAACCCCACATAAAAAAAAATATCCAGTGGTGTTAATTAAATCTGCTTTCTGTTACTGAGCTTGCGTGCTGTCACTACCTGGTATGGGTGGGTATCAGTTAGCGCATGAAGAAGAGAAAAAGAATCTTTGAAAGATTCCCTCTGCGATGGCGTAAACCAGAAGTTTATATAAAACATACTTTCCGTTATATACTTTTCATAGTTTTTAATACCTTTTATCCGGACATCCCGTATATAGAAATTGACGCGCAATTTATCAGTTATTTTTTACAGAAAATGATGCTTTGTATTATTTTGTTTTTAATGGGAAAAGGGTGTTGTTGTTGAGACCCAGACCGTCCGACCCACCAGAAAGTTGTAAGGTAACTGTTTGGACGGCTGGGAAGAGCCACCCAGTTCAGACCGGAACTCAGTGGGGGCGGCATCCACAGGGACGTACCCTTTTTCCCCTACCACCAAACTCACCGAAGGACTTACGGACCCACATGTTTAACGTGATCGTACTCCGCATGAACACGGCGGCAGTTGTGGCAGCGTGCAAATCCAGCGCGCAAACCACCGGGCTACCGCGCCCGAAATATGTCAACAGCACGCGGTGTTCCCAGGTGGTCACCCACCCAAGTACTAACCGCGCCCGATGCTGCTTGACTTCGGTGATCTAACGAGAACCGGTGTTTTCAGCACGGTAGAGCCGTTGGCGATGGGAAAAGGGTGTGAAAGTTTTTATACGCGTATAGAAATTGTGTATTAATTCAACAATGTTTTTCACAGAAATTGCTGCTTAATCCAAGAAACTTTTGATATAGAAAAAATATGCTTTACCGAACACTTACATTTATCATTGATTTGTAATGGAGATTAGTTACACATACCTCTCATTCACTAGCTTATCCTTGGATGGATCTCGTGGTTGCCGTTTCATGATGTCACTTTCAGGGTGTTCGTAGGCTAAAGAAATTGCAGGCACCTGTGGGACCATACGCTTATTGTCATAAGCTGTCACAGCACAACCTACCCCAAATGGTACTGCGGTCTATGTCAGGACTTCTGGCTCGTACTTTGAAAATTTCTCATGCATTTTGAGGGTTTTGTTGTGATTTTACGTGAATTTAACGATGCAGGAAGATTAAAGTTAGATTAAAGACAGTAAAATGTTATCTTTTTCATTATTTTAAACCGTTATAGCTAAACTGTATAAGAATATATATGCACTAAATTTTCTAAATCATAAACTATTGCTTAAGAAATTTTGTAGTAAAAAGTATTTTTTTTTTATAAAATTTAAAATTAAAATTACATTTTTCTATGCAGAGTTTACGAAAGATGTAAGAAAAATGATAGAAGATATAAGAATATTTATGCACTAAAATTTCCAAATTGTAAACAATTGTCTAAAAGCAAATTTTGTAGTATAAAGTATATTTTTTTTTATAAAATTTAAAATTACATTTTTATATGCAGAGCTTTCGAAATGTAAAAAGGTGCAAGAATATTTATGCGCTAAAATTTCCCAATTATAAACTATTGCCTAAAAACAGATTTTGTAATAAAACGTACTTTTTTTGTTTTAAATAAAGAATTAAAATTACATTTTCTATCCAGAGTTTGCTAATGAATATGAAGAGAACCTCATATAGAAATATATCATATTAAAACTAATAAAGAATTCAACTAAATACCCTTAGTTTATTTGTACTTTGCACAAACGTAATTATACACCTAGTAGTTAAGTACCAATTTCCGTTCTAAATTCAGTTGGCTAAACGGTTATAGAAGGAAGCTTAAAACATTGAAAACCAGTGCTCTAGATCATAAAGTTAAGACTTCTTAACCACCATTAATACACTGTACGTGTTAAGTTTACATGGCGTTTTTAGCATTGAGACACCGTTTGTCTTAGACGTCCTAAGAGACACGTCTAAGATAGCTATTACTAGCTACTACTTCTCAGGGAGCATGACAACATTTGACTCATGCAAATTTTCTCAGTCATCCTGTTCGATGGTATGCGATTTCATGCTTAAAGTTGTAAGACAAGAAATGTATCTGATTTTGATGTTTTTACCGTCACCTATTTGACAAAAAGTTCCAATTTTAAAACAAAAGATTTAATATTATCATGATTCAATTTTATGCCCTAAAATATGTTAAAAGGTAATTTTTTTTTTGAATTAATTGAGCTTTTAAACCTAAAAATTTGACACTGTAACATTAAATATTTTGGTATATTTTAAATGTATTTTCTAAATAGATGATTGAAAATGTTTGTTTTTAAATGTTAGGGAGTTGGTAGAAAAACTTATGAATTATTATTTTATTTGTCAATTAAATTTAGATAAATAATAAAAAAAGTCCAACATATCAAATGAAATTTTGCATTCAAATTTTTCTGAAAAGTTATTTCATTTGAAAAAAATTTAAGATTTATTATTAATAAATCACAGATTATGGTTCAGATTTTAGTTTTAAAGTACAGATTAGGATGCCAATGTATTAAAATATGCGAGTTCTTCAAGCTCTCATTTTTAATGCTATATCTTCCAACATTTGTGTTTAATTATCGTTGTAGTATTTGATATCATAGTACCAGTGTCTAAACTGATAAATTGAAAATAAATAACAATGTAATTAAAATATATCTAATATATCTTTGGATAAACCAATTTCAGTCAAAAAATTAACCCCTAAAATGATTCTTAAAATAGGTTCCACAAGAACTTGAAGAGGAATGATTAATCATAGAAATCCTTAGGAATGATTAATCATAGAAATCATAATAAAACAAAAATACTTCATTTGTAGTAGTACATTATGAGTTGTAAAATTAAATTATGAGAAAAATATGGATCATTACACTAAATTATCTGACTGGAAAAAATTGGGACGAACAGCAAAGTTAAGTACCACAGTGTTTTTGCTACTGTGAAATTACACATAACAATTACAAATTATTTTATCTGCAATTGTCTTGATATATTTATTGTGTATCAATTAATGATTGGTGTCAGGCATTTTTATGTAGAAAATGATGTCGGACATCTTAACATAATAAATTATGTCGTGCTATATGTTGTACCATATGTCGTACTTAATGCCGTACTTAACGCCATATTTTTAATGAATGACTTAAGTAAAATGCCTATAATTGAGTTATAGTTTGTTTTGTGTATCTTAGGATTATTTAAAGAATTGGAAAACTTCACTTGAAGCACATTGTAATTCGACTCAGCAGTGTTCATATTTTGCTATTTAAGGAATTCAACTTAAATAATGATTTTGGAAGAATGTAATGAGAATTTACATACCAAAGTGTAAGAACCAAAGATTTGATTGATACTACAATGTTCATTTCGTTAAAGTATACTTTTTGGCATTGAATCCTTAGCTCATAATATGCAGATTTATTGGACAAAACATAAGAATAAAATTTCTTCAAAATAAGTATCTAATGTTTCGTATTTATGTTTTCAAAGTACTTTTATATATATTATTTCAAAAATTTATGCTAATTTTTAGGAATTTTTCAATATAAATTGTGCACTTACTGTCATAACATATATGTTTAGAGGTAGTGTTTACAATAAAAATAATTATTAGGATTAAAAACATCTCATTGAATTCTATGAGTAAATTTGTAAATATGTGTGTAAGAGAATATAAAAAATAAATAAAAGATAGTGTTTAAAAATAAGCATTTTTTTCGATCTTTTTAAAAGAATTATATTTTTTCACTGTGAATGTTGGATAACTCATTTAGATCGCAGTACCATTTATACATTTTAAAAAAAATCTTTGATAGAGCTAGGAACCAGTGCTTGTCACCCACAACAAAGAAGCGGCATTACATGTTTGCAGTCGTATGGTAACATTGACATGTCAACACACCGACATCGACTCATGCAATAATGAAGCCATGCAAGGTTTATATTGTTATATCAAAACAATGCATGTAGGCATAGTTAAAAGAAAAGTCATTCAATTTAATCCATATCTATTACGAAGCTTTATTTTTATATGTATTATATATAGAACAGATTTTTATATTCAATAGATTACATGCGGATGTTATAAAGTGCACAAAGATTCAATTCCGAACTCTGAAATTGAATTTAAACATGAGGTAATATATAAAATTTAATATATTAAAAGCATTTAGTATATTAATTTAGTATATTATTTATATAGCAAATAAATAAGTTTTAGTAAAATTTCTTTTATGTAAGCCTTTAGTATATTTTAAATATATTGTAAAGTTCATATGAAATGAATTATAATTTTGTAAATGAGTTTCAGTATGTTCAATTTTTTTTAAAGTTTTTGTTTAATGCAATTTGATTTATACAATTATCAAAAGCTCAAACAAACAGTTATAAGCTATGAAAGTAATGAACATATTTTTAAAGAATTTTTCATAACTTTCATTTAAATAAATTTTGCTTAAAAATAATGCTGTTTTTTTTTTCAATTCTAAATGCAAACACATTGAAGCTTAAAATAAAACAACATTGACCAAAGCCATATATTTTGCTTGTTCACACTTTAAATTTCCAAAGCACACATTTACCTTTCAATAGAAAAATAACACCAAACAAAATGTTCTTTATTATTTTAAAATGAACAGCACTCACTGTTAAAGGAACATGCAAGAAACAGGCATCGGCATTTTACCATTATGTGGAATTCCTTAATTTTCTGACTTTATCTGAAATCGATATTTTGAACACATTTCATTTCCTTCTTCTTTAACATTTTCTATATCTAATTTGAGTAGGAAATGTGTCAGAGGCGTGGTTGCGACAATTTCAAACAATATTTCATATTTTGTTGGTGATCAGTATTTGATTCGCTTTGATTGAATAAAAGTTTCTGAACTTTAAAAGCAATTCATTCATAGATCTTTTGGTATTCATCAGATGTTTATTGGTACGAAATGAATTTCAGAAACGCTTTATTAAGGAGGGGATATACTAAAAATAATCGAATCAAAAAATATTAATTTATAAAAGAAGTCATGAAGTCATTAGAGAAATGCATTTAAGAAACTGGTATTGGGGCAGGATTTTATATGGACTCTTTACTTATCAAATAGCCAAAATTTAATTCAGCAGCGTGCATAGCAATTTCTTCTAGCGGTGTTATCAGAAGATTAAACAGAGGTAGTTGAACGTGTTGAGAACAAGATTTTGGCTCCACAGAGTTTTTACAGTACTTTGCAGTTTGGGATAAGGGTATATATAACCCTTATATCCATCCATCTTCACGCCACTGATTGAAATATTGTATTACTGATACGTATACAATAGCATTCCACATTTTAACGAATGAATTTGCATAGAATTTATAACTCATCCAGAGTTCAATTCACGAATTTCCGCCTGGCCAATTGGTGCTTAATTTACTGAACCACTACGACGATAGTCTTATTTACTATATAGTGAAGTGGATCTTCATTCTACTGCTTTTGAGTTTCTGTTACTAATCCCACGTGTCTGAAAAAAAAGCCAGAATAAGCCTGTAAGACCAAAGTTCATGGTAAAGGGAGAGATATTGGTTTTTCTGTTGCTCAAAAGAGTCCATGCATTTCATGGTAGAAGTCGACTTTTGCCACATACCATCTACTAATTTAGACCGAAAGCTTGAGTTGACGGCCACAAAGACCGTACTCTTCTTCTCCTGACTCATCACCTCTCAGAAGGACTTTTTCAGACTTACAGATTTATCGTACTCGCTCAGACACGGGATAGTTTTGGACGACGTCGAGGACCACCGCTTGCGATCCTCTCACCTTATCCACTGGGCTTGAAATCATTGCCGTAAATCGTAGGTTTCTTATAAAAATCGAAACTAAGTAATTTTGAGGTCTTAGGGATCCATTGCATCTACCCTGTAGGATAAAGTTCTTCGCGCGCCATTTTAGAACTCATATCCCGACCAGAATGCAAAAGTACGGAACTCCGACAGAGCAGTCAAGTTTATTCGTTGAGACGCTAGACGATATTCACGTCTATATTAGGAATGAATCTTACAGACTATAATTAATCCTAAGTACTGGATTATTCTGACGAAATAATTTCGAGTTGTTTATAGATTCGAAACATAAGTAATATTTTTAATAGAAAGTTGATTCTACGGATGAGTTATAACGTAGATCACAAGAGATAAATCGTCGACGATTTCGAATCAACAAATTTAACTGTAGTAGTGAAAATGAAATGCTATAATATGAAACAAATGATAACACTGGCCGGAGGCCCTCTGGTATTGGCCTGTATTGAAATAATGATGATGATTACAAATAAAATTGTGTTTAACTTCATGAGTTCAGTATGGGAAGATTTTCGATTGAGTCAAACATTGCTATTGAGGATATCTTTTGTAATAACAGAATACAGGATGAGATAAAAAGTGCGAGGATGAGTTCGTGGAGGAATTAGAGCAGTTATGGGGTTTATATTTCTATGGACAAATGATTTTATTAGTTTAATGAATTGAAAAATTGTTTTGGCAACGTGAAATTTTAATGTGTGCTCTCCTTTTAGCGCGTAGCAAAATGTTAAACATTTAGGGACTAAAATTCAAAGTCTATATTTTCCCCCCAAATATAGTAAAGCGTAAGGAAAGGTCGATTATCCGAAATGGTGTTTTAGAAATTGGTATAACATTTAATCACCATAGAAACGAGTATAATGTAATCACAAATGTATGAATGATAAAATCGTGTCTTTAATTACAAGATATGTAAACAGAAACGAATTTTTTTCAAAATAACATAATTGACAAGCTTTTTATATTTTGGGGAAAACTATTATTTTTTAACTTACTGTGCTTTCTTGGTACAGTATATCTTAAACAGAACGAAATCTAGATTTTATTAAGATTAATTTTTTGCAATACTTCTAAATTTAAAACGTGTGCTACATATATCAACTTCCATTTATATATCGTCCATGCAATATTAAATTTTGAGAATTATTTTTTAATTAAAACAGTTGAAACTTGTCATAACAGTTTGTTTTATGGAATGCGTACGGCTGAAGTGTTGTCTTCAACTAAGCTATGCGAGTGATTTAATTCCTAAATTTTAGCAAAACCTTTTTGTTTTTTATATAGGGAGGTTGAAAAGTCTCTCAAGTTCCATTTATCAAAAAATTGAAACTTTGACAATTTTCATCACAATGAATGAAATCGTTGCTTGTGAAAGTACAACGTTCTAGTGCTTCCTTGAATAAAGCAAATTTAGCGTTTACTGTAAACGAATTTTGAGATAAAAACAGTTCTTTTACAGAAATTGAACTTTTTTTTTGTTTCAAAAATATATAATAAAAATTCGAGTGAACGTACTTTATCATTTTTTTAAATAAAAGTCATTTCTTAAAATAAATGCAAATTGAACGGATATTATTAAATAATTATAATGCTAGATGTTGAATGATGCCGCTTTGCTGGCCACTCCTCATTCTTTTTTAGTTGTGTAATATTTAGAACTTTTGTGGTTTGTGTGGTAGAAGTTTTTGATTGTTTTGGATCATTTGGAATTTAAAAAAAGTATATGGTAGTTTAGTTGGTTTCCGAATTTGTTGAAAACAGCACATTCGATAACTTTATGAATGTTGCCATGTATTCTACCTGACATGATCTGTTATAAATTTTGAAATTTTATAATTTTATGGTAATTTTATGTTATGATGATTATGATTTTACGTTTAATTGTTACGGCGTTTGTGAGGTCACAATAACCCATTTGTTACTAATTTCTCTCATTTGCATTAATTTATGCTTTTTTGTGAACTAACAAATTATTGTATTTTCTTGTTTAAGTGACCAATCACAACGCCAGCCTGGCAAACGTGCGGATTCTTAAATGGGATGGAATCAATATGTCAGCAAGTTCTTTGAGATATTCCGACCAGCGAGGTTTCGATACAGTTGTTTGGAGGACAGAAAAGAGTCTGTTGTTTGTGAGTATTCCATATATCTAGCTGGTAGGTAACAGTTATCATTTATCTCGGAGTTCATTGGGTTGAACAAGTAAGATAGATTTATTCCACTGTATAGGCTATTTGTATTTATGTTTAGAATATGTATACTGTGAGTCATGCGAGTGGTAGTTTTTAGTTATATTTCAGGCAAGCAACTTTGTATTTCGGTTAATACCTTTAACCCTGCGTCTGTATATATTTATTGGGACTAAGAGTTGATTGTTTGCTTTTTAGCAGGACGTAATAGTTGCAGTTAAGTTACTTATATGTAAGAATTAGAGATCATAAAAGAGATATTCACACGTTGTTGCAACTAATACCCCATAACTATTTCAATTCCTCTACGTGCTGTTATGATGGTGGGTGGTGTTTACCTCTCGTTCACGAGCTTATCAACTTTCGGATCACGTGGTCTCCGTTTCATTATATCGGATTCGGGTTTCTCGTACGCCAGTGAAATCGCCGGCACCTACAGGAAAGGAACCACCACAGAAGAAAGTAAGGGCCACACAAAATCATGCAAACAAACAACAACAACATTCCAACACAGCAAAAGAATCAAGTCCATTCCAACAATAATTCACAACAGCAAGACCACTCAGATGCATCAGAGGCACAAATATGGACAGCAATATTTACATCAATATTAAATATGGTTCAATATTACACATATATACATATATAATGCCAATAAAGATAATAAAAATTTAAAACATATACAATCAATATTAAAATATTTCATAGTTTTAATTAGCAATTAGCAATTTTATTTTTTAAATCTAAACCTTGTCCTATAGCAGAAGTTTAGTTTAAAACTTGGCGTCTAGTCTCTAAAGCTGCTATTCCAAAGCCTTAAAGGCAGAAATCAGCGCAGACTATGTCTAGCTATGTATTCATTATGGCCGTGCTTTTAAACACCAACGGAAGCAAGGTGCTTAAGCCAATTGAACCTGACTCATACGAGGTACAAGGCATCTAAGTTGCCAATGTTGATTAAAATGGCTATAAATAAGATACTTTTATCGGCTTAATCGCAAAATTCTCAACTTCAGCTTCTGGAGGGTAGAATTTTTAAAGGACCTCCAAACAGGATTCATTTTAAATGCGATTGAAAATGTGCCTTTAATGATATTACAGAAGAAAAAAAATTAAAGAAGTTGTAAGTTGTAGAAGTTGTAAATTTCAAACAAACTACAATTCTACAAAAATCTGCTCTAGTAAAACATGAACCAGAAATTATTGTATTGTGAACTTAGATGCATTTTTTTCTCAAGACAGAAAACGAGATCTATTCGGATTATTTTCATTCTTCAAAGAATATAATTGGTGTTTTTTCCAAATTTTTTTTAAGCAACACCATTATAAAATAGGCACAGATATCTAACTGTAATGTTTCAAGAATTCTGAATTAATTTCAATTTTTATTGTAATTTTTCCATGCCATGTCTATTCTACGCATTAAAGGTTGACAAATTTTCACATTTTTCATCACTAAACTGTCTTCGAAACACAATTACTTTATCAAATAACTTTGGCGTGTGTCATTGCATAAAGGGGAGAAAAAAGTACATGATTAATGGCAGAGCATGATGAAAAAAGAAACAACTCAGCCGCTTGACACACATGCATTGGATCATGCTGCTGCAGCTTACGTACCAGATCGGTTCCTAAATCGATGCATAGGATAGTGACTGTTCCCAGTGGCAGTGGCACGTCAGCCAAAATGAAGAGTAAGAAAGGCGTAATTTCAGGAATGTTACTTGTTAAGGTATAGGCAATTGATTTTTTTAAATTGTCGAAGATTAAACGACCTGCAAAAGAAGGAAAGGTTATCAAGGCTAAAAAGACCAGTATAGAAAGGACAAAGTTCTGAATCAAACAAATAGATTTTTATGTATTTTTGATTCTTTACCTCAATACCTATTAAAACGGTAATGAAAGAACATGAACCGTTTAAACCCGATGTAAACAATACAAACAAGGAAAATAAGTAGAAAATAATTGAAAAAGACAGAAAAACAGGAGTAAAAGTGCTTCTACATATGCTTTACAACATAATATATATATATATATATATATATATATATATATATATATATATAATATGAAAATACCGTGAAATATAATATTATAAAATCATCAGAAATAATTGTCATTCAGGTAAATGGTTTTAGAGATAGACTTTGTTATAATTGTTCTATTAAATGTGAATATTTAAAGTCTTCTTTAAGTAGAAGCTATGTAATTTTGCTCATTTATACTAGTGAACATATTTCAAACATATTTCAAACATTTACTGTTAGTGATTTTTGATAAGGCTGGATCTCGACAATTATATCTTATATTTATTTGTGTATGATGTCTGTTTTACATCTTAAAATTTGATACATTCGTATTCTATTTTGCAATATACCGGCTCTCCGGGAGTGTTGGCGCGACGCAAAGCATGCTTAACCGGGGTGAGGGGGTCACAACTCCCCCGGCCATCTTTTGGTATATTGTTTCCATCCATACCTCTTTTCATTTTGAATATATATATATATATATATATATATATATTCGTATAAACTTTTAATTATTTTAAAGTTCTGTTATCTGGAACTTCGGAAGAAAAATGAAATGTTGCTGGCATTTTTTAAAACTATTTGTGGCTTATAAAGGTATTCAAAGTAGGTCTTTGATTTAAGAGGGATATCACAATTAAACTGTGAGGTCAATTAACTATTGAAAATTGCAAATTGAGGTAAATTAATTATTGAAAATAGTCATCGGATGTAAGTTGCTACTGGAAATAGTTATTTGAGGTAAATTAATTTTTTACAGTAATTTGAAAGGAAGTTTTGCGAAATTTTATGGTCAAACCAAATTAGCTTATGCAACTTCCGAAATCAGTTGTCTTTTTACTTATTTTATTATAAGGAACTTGTTCATAGTTTTACTGTTCCTTTTTCCCCCACACTGTTGTTTCCATTTCCTCTTCAGGATTTCGAATTTTCGTTTGGAACCAATTTTCTTCCTGGATCAAATATTATAATTATATATTGGCACCCTTCTTGTCTTTACTGGTACGTTCTCTCTGTTCTTATATCCTGAAGAAGGCGGTTGTATTCTGCCTCTAAAACCGGCTAATATTTTAAATCAACAGTTTATGCTGTAACGGAGTATTTTCAAGTATTTCAATTTACTTGATGGAATAGCTCATAAAGTTTTCCGAAAGCGGCGGTTTTTCTTTTTTATTATATTCATAATTTAGCGGTATTTTATTAAATGGCATTTTAAAGTAGTTTGGCTGAATGTTATTTAAATATAATTGATTAAGTAGTAGCTTGTAGTTATCCGAAATAGTTTGTTTCATTTATTTTTGTTATATTTCTTAATTTTGGAGTTTTTTTTTTATTATTTGGGTATTTTTTGCAGAAGTTTATTTTAATGATTTTTAATGTAGTCGTTGAAATAATTCATATGGCTTCTGAAACTCTTAGTTTGCTTCATTTTTTGTTATATTCCGTTTAATTTCGCAGTTTTGTATTCATTGGTATTTTTAAAGTAGTTTGATTGAATGTTATTTAAATTTAGTTGACGAATTAGCTAATGTAGTTTCATAAAACCGGCCGTCTTCCTTTATTTTTGGTTCTTTTCTTAATCTTCTTAGATATATATATATATATATATATATATATATATATATATATATATATATATATATATATATATGTAAACTAACATTCCTTTAAGGACCCTTATAGAAGAGTTCAATAACTGGGGAATTTATCAAATTCCTTATTAATGTGAACTCATATATTGGTTAAACTGAAAGTACTTTAAAATACCATTTGATGGAACATCAAAATTGTGTCAAAAACTAAGTTTGATTTCTTGTCTACCTTCATTATTCAAAAGTGCTCTTCAGTTTTTGATTTGAATTTTTTTGAAGCATTTCATGCCAACAAAACTTCCAGTAATCTGATTACTTATTCGTCAATAACACTCTATACTTTGCAGTTTATTTTTTTTTTGTGAGCTTTTTAAGTTCATTTTACCTCCATTTTCTATTTTTTAAGTTGATTGTAATACAATTACCATATAGGCTGAAGTGTGATGCAGTAATTCCTTAAATCATCCTTTCTCAAGCTTTTTTTGCCCGCTGAGCACTTCATCTTAAGATAATTCTATGGAACATTTTACTTCCTTTCTGGCGCTTTATGTGGCGCTACGATATTGTGTTTGGTCATTTAGCCATTTTCTGTTTGGTTGGCTGAGTCTAGTGTTCATTTGGGCATTCCTGTTGAAGCTTGTTCTCACTGAAAAAGGCAATCCAAAAATTCATACGCTTGCTTATTTAACTTTATTTGCACTGTCATTTACTTTGTCACCTAGTTCATTATCTAGTATATAGGGTGTATATAAACTGTTTTGACAAAATAAGAGGGGTGATAGTACCCATCAAGACGAACAATATTTACTATGGAACTTAGGGTCGCATTCCACTCTGAGTGTCAGAAAAGAGTAACTTCGAAACACGTCCAACAAGCACAAGTTGCCACTTCGGACGACAAAGCTGTCGTGCCGGAGAAGTATGACATTTCCAGAACATCACCGTCACTTCTAGTCATCCGACACTTCTTGAATGCCACATATCCCGGACGGTGGATTGGATGTAGTGGACCTGTGGCTTGACCTCCCCGCTCACCGGACTTCAACCCACTGGACTTCTTCTGGGGGCACATAAAATCCTTGGTGTACAAGACGCCTGTGGACTCCGTAGAAAATTTCGTCGCGAGAATCGTTGTTGCAGCGGACAGGATAAACACCACACCAGGTGTCTTCGAAAGGGCGCTCCAGTCGTTCATTCGCCATTGTGAATTGTGCAATGGCACCCTTGGCCGTCACCTTGAGCATCTACTTTGAGTCTTTCTCTGGTATAAATAAATAGGATTTTGATACCGTGGAATGCGACCCTAGGTTCCATTGGAAATATTGCTCGTCTTGATGTATACTATCATCCCTCTTATTTTGTCGAAACAGTTTATATACACCCGCTATGTTAAAGTAATTTTAACGAACATTTTTGAAGTAGCTCATTTAACTCCCCAAACAGACTGTTTCCTTCTCTTTTATTATATACCAAATAATTTCTTAGTCTTACTAAATAATTTCGTAGTCATTTATTTGTATACTAAATAATTCAAGTATTTTCATAATAGCTTTTGCATTTTCTTCTTCATCTTTATTTTTATGTTAGCAAATGATGTTGCGTATCTAGCTTTCCAAACCTGTTCATTTTATCATAGAACACTTAAGTTCATATTTTTATACACAAAGAAAATGTTTTAAATTTTTTACTTGTTCATTTACTTTTCTTCCAGGTTTTTTTTTTTTTTTAAATGTTTTACATTTTGTTTTTATTGACAATAGAAAAATAATATACAGCCCCAGAATTTTTATTGCTTTAATTGCTTTTTGCAATAAAAATATGCATTAATAAAATAACTACGGATGTGATTATGCGCACACGGAACACATTTTACTTTCTCTACAATACAGGGCAATGTATAGGGAAAGTATTGGAATTATGTTGAAAATCGGAATTCGAGATTTTGACTGATCTGCATACTTCAAAACCTCTAGAATACGAATCCACTATTTTTTAACGTGACGGCTTATGTGTGTCTGTCTGCTCAATGTTTGTATCCACTGTAACTCAAAAGCTATTCAACGAAATTTCACAAAATTAGGTTGGTAAGTCACTTATAGGATATCCTGGTGCTGATTAGATTTCAGTACGCTTCTCAAAAAATAGAACCTGCTTTCTAATGTAAAATGGTTCTCAAAAATCGTCAGAATCAAAAAATTAAAATACTAAATGTGCTTAAATGTATAGATTAAATGCTTCTTTCATACTTAAATTTTGATGACAAAAAGAATGACGAACCCTATTATTCTAGAAGCAACATCTCTCAGGATATTTCCTTTTTTAACAATTTTTACGAGATGGCGCCGTTTCGTAATGCAATAAATCTGTAGATGACGAAACACAAAATCTGATGTGGGCAGCACATGACTTTCGCTGCAGACTCAAATTCATTTTTTCTTCATTTCTTTAATAATTCATTAAGTTGAGTTTAATGACACAAAACAACACTAAATTTGCAATTTTAATTCAATTATTGTTTTTATTTGGTAATTGGACATTTTTCTAAAAGCGGCGTAACAAAAATCTCAAATATTTTGAGAACAGTTAGTCCTAAAATAATGGAGTTGGTCTTATTATATTCCTCGTTAAAAATTAAGTATGAAACAGGCATTTAATTGATGCATTTGAACATTTGTAGTCTTTTTTTTTTTAGATTTTGGCGATTTTTACGGGCCATTTTGTAAAAAAAAAGCAGGTTATTCTTTTCGGAATGGTACTAAAATCTAATCAGCACCAGAGTATCTCACAAGTAACTTATCTACCAAATTTTGTGAAATTTGGTCATTTAGTATTTTAGCTATAGTGGACACATGAAATTTTTGCTGGCCATTTCGCAAATAAAAGGCGGGTTCTGTTTTTACGAATCGTACCAAAAACTAATCAGCACCAGAGTCACGCCCATGTGACTTACCTACCAAATTTTATGAAATTCGGTCCATTAGTTTTTGAGTTAGAGTGGATACATACATTGCACAGACAGACACACACAAGATGTCACGCTAAAAATAGTTTTTTCGTATTCTATAGGTCTCGAAACGTGTAGATCCGTCGAAAACTCGAGTTGCGATTTTCGCCATGATTCCAATACTTTCCCTATACATTACCATGCATTGCAGGGAAGGTAAAAACTTTAAAATTGCAAATTGAATATAATTTTAAATAAGTATCGATATCATTGTGTTGAAGACCCAGACCATCCGACTCATCCTAAGGACTCGAGCAACCATTTGGACGGCCGGGAAACCATATCATTGTGTGTAATTAAGTTCTATTTAATGGATTGTAAATAAGAAATGAATTTGAGGCTGTAGGGAAAACTCATGTGCTGCAGCAGATCTTTCACTTTGTTATACTTGTAGAGTTTGTCACAAAATAATGTTGTTGGGTTATACTTTTGGATATTTAATAATTTTAGGAATTTTGCTTTTAATTTAAACGTGTTCAGGGGTCTTATTTACATAGTCATTCTCTTTTAGTTATCCATTTTCCAATTGTTTAGATTTTTGATATTCTTTGTTTAAATAGGTTCTATTCCATAGGTTTTGTGTTAAAAACGGCGAAAGTTCGTTCTTTTTAGGTTTTAGCAATTTAAATTTATTTAAATTGGCTAATTTGCAATTCCATTTATTGCCCTTTTTATTAACACTTTACAACAAAGTTGAAAAGTGTTTATGACTTTGTTCATTCTGTCTGTCTGTCTGTCTGTCCGTTAGCACGATAACTGCCGTAAAAATGAGTTTATCAAAATGAAATTTTAGTATGTTGTTCAGACGGTCTGTAGGACCTATGGGAATATAAATAAATAATATCACCCAATTAGTTTTTTATTGAACCCGGGTTGAAAAAATGAAATACATTGAACCCTATGGGACCTAATTTTTCAAACATTTTTTAAGTAAATTTAAAATTCACGAATTGCTTCGAAATTTTTAGGAAATATTCACATTATCCCATAGAATATATAAAAAAAAATTCAGTAAAATATGTTAAGTAGTTTTTTAATTAAAAAAATTATTTAATATAGGGAAAAAAACAAATTCAATTAAATTCTGACTTTGGGATATCTTCCAGAAAGAAAAGAGAGAGATATTATATAATAAATATCTCTCCATTTGTTTAAACGTTTTGCATATGGGAGTGGCTTCATATTTTAAAATAAATTTGGTAGATAACAATTTTTCATTTTTTTAAAATTTTATATAACTCTTCTTGATAAATTTAATTGATGTCATTTTAAATGCACTTTCCTACGTCCTAGAGAGTTAAAATTTGGTACACAGCTTAAATTTGTTGAACATTTTATTCGACAAAAATTTGATGGATCTTTAAATATAGATCATACATTTATTTCGAAATGGCCTGAAAATAATCCCCGTTCACTTCTATAAATCATTGGTGTAATATTGTTAAAAATTCTGATGTGGACAGCACATGTCTTTCCCTGCAGACTCATATTCGTTCTCTTTATTTATTCAATGATAATTTGAGTTTATCTGCACAACATAAGTATTTTAAATGACATTGAATTTACACGTTAAACTTAAATTTGGTTCTCATTTGATAGCTGGACTTATTGTCAAAGGTGGCGTAGCGAAAACGCGAAAAAACTAGAATATCTCAAGAACGGCTAGTCCTAGAGAAATGGGGTTAGTCTTATTCTTTTTGTTGTCAAAAATCACATATAACATAGGAATTTAATTGATATAATTGAGCACACGTAGTCTTTTATTTTTATATATAACGATTTTTGCTGGCCATTTCGCAAAAATATCCCGTTCCTTTTTCCCGAATCGTAGTAGAATAACCTATAAATGATTTATATACAAAATTTTGTTAAATTTGGTATATAAATCACTTGTAGGTTATTGAAATATTATACTCCAAATTTTGTTAAATTTGGTTCATTAGTTTTTAGCTAGAGTGGATAAAGGCAATTTCTGCGGCCATTTCGCAAAGAAGGCAGATTCTTTTATTACGAATCGTACTATAATCTAATGAACATCAGGATTTCCCACAAAAAACATACCTACCAAATTGTATGAAATTCGGTCCATTAGTTTTTCAATTAGAGTGGATGTAATATCCACACAGACACACAGAAACATACACAGATACACCCTTACACACACAGACGTCTTCCTAAAAGTAGTTTTTTCGTGTTCTAGAAGTCCCAAAACGTGTAGATCCTTTGAAAATTCCAGTTCCGATCTTCGGCACGATTCCAATACTTTGAGTACATACACATACACATATTATATTATCTGTGTATTATCTGTGTATCTAAATTCCGTGCCTATGCGATTACAATAGTTGTGATTTTAAATGATCCCTAAACTTTTATTATTTCTTCAAGGAAGCCTAATTTTAACATATGCAGAATGCAAATATCTCAAGCGATTGTAAGATAAATTACATAAGAATTGCTGAATTTTATTGCTGGTTTATTATAATATTTCCAAATTGCTGAATTATTTAGCTCTGGAGTCTGGAATACAAGTTATATAAATGAAATATTCATTGATTTTGCATAAAGAATCAGATGATTTATATTTCGATACAGTTTTAAATATTTAAGTATAATAAATTACTGTAGTACTGTGATAATGTAAAAGATATTACCACTGAATGAATCACATTTTAGAAATTTTTAAATGAAATTACATTTCAGTTGGAAAGTGTTTCATAATCAATGCTTATGCATGATTGATCTTTCTTGTTTCCTTTGATTTGATTCCAAATTTATTGCTCTGGGTTAAAAATTGGTTAATTCATTGCAATTTTTCAGTTTTATTCTATTTTCAGCTTTTTAAATATTTCAGAATCGTTCATATTTAAATTATTGCCGAATTCGTATATTCCAAATCGTTTCACTTCATTTCTTTTTAATTTTCGTCTGCTTTGAAATTCCATTTCTCTTCTTTAAAATTTCGAGTTTTTAATTGGTTGATAATAATATTAAAATCGTCAGTCGTTAATTATTTTATCGTTCATCGATAATTTTGTTTACAATCTGTATAAGCAAAATCGCGCGTTCTTTCGCTCTTTTTCTTATTGATTAGAACAAAGGGATGTAGGCTATTAAGCTGTCCTGTGACACATTCTGTGGAATGTCTTTTTTCGCGACTTTTAACTTCGTGTTTAATTTACAATGTTCAGCTAACGATTCTTGTTTCCTGCTATGATTTAAGTGCGTACTCTTAACGCTGCATATAAAATAAAATGTTTATCCCAGCTAATTAAACGTCTGATCTGTTATGAAGTTGTAACGTCTTCAATCTGTTTTTTTTTCCCGCCGTGGAGGCGAAGTTTATTCTAAACAATCAGGAGCATCTGAAATTATTGTGTCTACAAGTTCTCGACAGCCCTGTAGATTTGAGAAGTGCTATGACGCCAATTAGGCGGTTGTTTATCGTTATCCGTGGGCATTCTTTAAATGGCGTATTGAGTCGGCATTCCATATGTGATTACTAGACTACATGCTCGGCGTTTAGTACTGATGAGTAAAGAAGTGTCCATTGTTTCCGATGAAGAAATCGTTGATTGAGGTTTGGTGCTGATCAATTTTTTCGACGTTGGGGAGCTTGCTGTCGTGTGAACGGTCCTTCTTTTGGACAGGAATGGATGGT
Source organism: Amaurobius ferox (assembly GCA_951213105.1). NCBI lineage: Eukaryota > Metazoa > Arthropoda > Arachnida > Araneae > Amaurobiidae > Amaurobius > Amaurobius ferox. The sequence goes on along the minus strand of OX578135.1, from coordinate 134,775,806 downwards.
TTTCCTCGTGTTTAAGCGATTGGACTTTTGCCTTTCCATCTTTGTCTCATCTGTTGGGATCTGATGCATCCAGCATGTTCCATGACGGCTCTACATCCGGGTGATATCTTTTAAATGCTAATTTTTAATTGCTTCTGTCGGTTTAGACTATTTTAAAGTTTAATTGAGTTAGCATTAAATAAGTCCCCTTTTGACCTATATAGGTCACCTGAACTTGAGGTTAAGTTTAACTTTTGTTCTAAATTCCCTTTTGGCTAACTTATGTTCTTTTATCCCAAATTCTAGTTTTGACAAATAATTCTATAATTTTAATATTGTTAACTTTAAAATTTAATATTCTAACGTTTTTTTTCTACCACTATACGACCGGCCATTCCATTTATTATTTAAGATGTTTAATTTGTCTAGTTAATGAGATGTAAAATGTTTTGAAAATTCTTTTAAAATGAAGTTTAAATTTTAATAAACGTTAGCTTTTTGAAAACCTAAAATCTCTCTCTCTCTTTTACTTTAATGTTTTTATTTTTAGGAAAGTGCCATTTTTTTATATTTTACAGTATTAGTACATATTTGTACACGTAGGGTAACTGGTCAATAGGTCCACTTTCAGTTTATTTAAGAATTCAGATTTATTTTAGATGAACTTTACAAGTTTTAGAACTTTTGCAGCTTTCAGAGATAGTTTTTCAGTAGTCAGAATGTTATTTTTTTTAGTATATCATAAATGTTTCAAAACTACCCAACACTTGTAGAGTTTGTCACAAAATAATGTATAAATGAAACATTCTTTTCAAAATTTGTTTCCCAAACAAGAAGATACTTATATCTTGAAATACCTTCTTCCACGCCTGTTACGATGGACGCAAAGTTGTCGTCCAACAGAATCATGTCCGCTGCTTGCTTGCTGACGTCACTTCCGGCAATACCCATAGCAACACCTGGATGGATGGAAAGCATTTAATTATTAAACTAAATAATACATTTCTTAAGGAAAACTTGAACAGCGTGCATAAGTACAAATAAAATATGTCCCGAGGATACTTTGAGTCTCCTTTATCAGTACAAGAGAACCAACACACCCGAAGTCCAAAAGAGGAGTGGACCCATTTACTACTTCATGCACTACTTTTTGCACTGGTAGAAGACTCATCCTTTTTAAATTTTCATATTCATGAGGATGAAATGTGTGCCAGGACTGACAGTAAACTCATCCAAAATGAGTCATAAAATTGTGTTTTTTACTTATCTGTTAATGTCAAAGCTCTTAAACTGGAAACGGATGTAGAAGACAAATCTTCAACATATTTAAAATCAATACTTCCTCCATCGAATGGGACAGACGCGTATCAGCAACTTCACAAAACGATATCGTTAATTTTTTTTTTATAAAGAGGTATTTTTTTTTATAAGTAAAGCATAATTTCTCAAGCTTCACCCATTTATTTCCATTAATTATGTTTTTCACTGACGCAGTTAGGCGACGAAAATTCAATTTAACTCGGGAAAGTGACAGAAATGATAAGATGAAGTGAAAAGTGCATTTAATATTATAGAAAAATACCTTTTCGTTAACAAATACTTTTTGTATTTTAAATAAATACTACTTATGTCTTATTTAATATTATTTTTTGAAAGCTCAAGGGACACAAAATTGACAATTATCAGATATTCAGCCATATAGCAATGAAGTTCTTCACTCACCGATGTCAGCTTTTTTGAGAGCTGGGGAGTCATTTACACCATCTCCGGTTACAGCCACAATAGCTCCCTGTCTTTGGCACCCTTCAACAATGATGAGCTTCTGCTGTGGCGAAGTTCTGGCGAATACAATTTCTGTGTGGTATTTCAAAATGTTGTCTAAATAATCGCATGCCATGTCTCTCAATTCAGAGCCGTGTACAACTGCCGCTTTGGCATCCCTGACAAAAGACAAGAGAAAAGTTGATTCATTTATTTATAGGCAATGACTTTCCACATTTTATATTTAGAAAGCAAATTCTTTCATTATCAAGAATAGTAGTTTTATACAGAACAATTATGCGTGTACCGGGCTTGTCCAATGGCGGAATTACAGACCCGTAACAACCGTGACTGTGAGGAGGAGGGCAAGGTGCGCAGGAGGTTTGAAGAGATTTGAGCTCAATACTCAGAGGGTTTGTAGGAGCGCAAGTTATTAGAAGAAACAAGAAAAAGATGAAAGGGAGACGTTAATTTTATTATATTAAAGACGGGGGATACATTATACTATGTTTTTTCTAAACTATTGTTAAAGCATAAATAAGTAAATTAAGGTTTTTTTTGTCAGTGTTTTATTTCTGAAATCATATGTATTCTGTTTGCGAGATAATATAAGCAGCTTAAAAGCAGAATGCTACCCCATGGGGAGATCGCAAAAACTTCTTTTACGACTTCGAACTAATGTAGAAAGGGTCTTATTACGACTGTCTGGAAGTCAGTCGTAATAAGACCCTTTCTACATTTTGTACGATGTTTCGTTCGATTCGTGGCGTATTTTGTTTTTGAGTTATTTACTTGTAATTTTTTTCATTAATTTATTTTTGCACTGGACCCTCTGATGAGATAAAGAGTATGAACGAAGTGACAAAGTGTCATTCCATTGTTAAGATGCATGTATCTGCGGCAGACTGGTCTAGATTAATTCCAAATAAATGAAAACTTTAATTATGTCTCTAATTTTACAATGTGACAAGTAAAATTGCATTAAAAACTTGTGTTACGTATAACAGGTGAAATATAGCATTAGATATGCGTTGGATACGAAGTACAAATTGCCCAAATTGAAAATCTCAGTGATTCGATTTCTGTCTTACAAAATGAGTTACATCTGTACCTTGGATTAACTTCTTCAACGGGGATGTTGAGTCTTTGTGCAATATCGTCCACTGTCTCATTCCCTTCAGAGATGATCCCGACAGCTTTTGCGATGGCTTTGGCAGTGATAGGATGATCACCCGTCACCATGATGACCTGTGGGAATTAAAAGGAGGGTTGATGGTACTTAAGTCAACTCAATACTGATATAATTTTGAGAAGAAGACTGCTGAAATATTATTCTTTAAATCAGCGGTTCTGGCACATTTTTGCCTGAGGAACGTTTTTCACTTCAATACTAAAACCACCATAGAAAGCTTACTCTCTGCTTTCGTCTTGTTTTCAAAAGTTGAAAACTTGAATACTAAAAGCACCACAGTAAGCTTACTCTCTGCTTTCTTCTTGTTTCCAAAAGTGAGAAAACTTCAATACTAAAAGCACCACAGTAAGCTTACTCTCTGCTTTCTTCTTGTTTTCAAAAGTTGAAAACTTCAATACTAAAAGCACCACAGTAAGCTTACTCTCTGCTTTTGTCTTGTTTTCAAAAGTTAAAAACTTCAATACTAAAAGCACCACAGTAAACTTACTCTCTGCTTTCTTCTTGTTTTCAAAAGTGAGAAAACTTCAATCCTAAAAGCACCACAGTAAGCTTACTCTCTGCTTTCTTCTTGTTTTCAAAAGTTGAAAACTTCAATACTAAAAGCACCACAGTAAGCTTACTCTTTGCTTTCTTCTTGTTTTCAAAAGTTGAAAACTTCAATACTAAAAGGACCACAGTAAGCTTACTCTCTGCTTTCTTCTTGTTTTCAAAAGTGAGAAAACTTCAATACTAAAAGCACCACAGTAAACTTACTCTCTGCTTTCTTCTTGTTTTCAAAAGTGAGAAAACTTCAATACTAAAAGGACCACAGTAAGCTTACTCTCTGCTTTTTTCTTGTTTTCAAAAGTGAAAAAACTTCAGTACTAAAAGCACCACAGTAAGCTTACTCTCTGCTTTCTTCTTGTTTTCAAAAGTTGAAAACTTCAATACTAAAAGCACTACAGTAAGCTTACTCTCTGCTTTCTTCTGGTTTTCAAAAGTTGAAAACTTCAATACTAAAAGCACCACAGTAAGCTTACTCTCTGCTTTCTTCTTGTTTTCAAAAGTGAGAAAACTTCAATACTAAAAGCACCACAGTAAGCTTACTCTCTGCTTTCTTCTTGTTTTCAAAAGTTGAAAACTTCAATACTAAAAGCACCACAGTAAGCTTACTCTCTGCTTTCTTCTTGTTTTCAAAAGTGAGAAAACTTCAATACTAAAAGCACCACAGTAAACTTACTCTCTGCTTTCTTCTTGTTTTCAAAAGTGAGAAAACTTCAATCCTAAAAGCACCACAGTAAGCTTACTCTCTGCTTTCTTCTTGTTTTCAAAAGTTGAAAACTTCAATACTAAAAGCACCACAGTAAGCTTACTCTTTGCTTTCTTCTTGTTTTCAAAAGTTGAAAACTTCAATACTAAAAGGACCACAGTAAGCTTACTCTCTGCTTTCTTCTTGTTTTCAAAAGTGAGAAAACTTCAATACTAAAAGCACCACAGTAAACTTACTCTCTGCTTTCTTCTTGTTTTCAAAAGTGAGAAAACTTCAATACTAAAAGGACCACAGTAAGCTTACTCTCTGCTTTTTTCTTGTTTTCAAAAGTGAGAAAACTTCAATACTAAAAGCACCACAGTAAGCTTACTCTCTGCTTTCTTCTTGTTGTCAAAAGTTGAAAACTTCAATACTAAAAGCACCACAGTAAGCTTACTCTCTGCTTTCTTCTTGTTTTCAAAAGTTGAAAACTTCAGTACTAAAAGCACCACAGTAAGCTTACTCTCTGCTTTCTTCTTGTTTTCAAAAGTGAGAAAACTTCAATACTAAAAGCACCACAGTAAACTTACTCTCTGCTTTCTTCTTGTTTTCAAAAGTGAGAAAACTTCAATACTAAAAGGACCACAGTAAGCTTACTCTCTGCTTTTTTCTTGTTTTCAAAAGTGAAAAAACTTCAGTACTAAAAGCACCACAGTAAGCTTACTCTCTGCTTTCTTCTTGTTTTCAAAAGTTGAAAACTTCAATACTAAAAGCACTACAGTAAGCTTACTCTCTGCTTTCTTCTGGTTTTCAAAAGTTGAAAACTTCAATACTAAAAGCACCACAGTAAGCTTACTCTCTGCTTTCTTCTTGTTTTCAAAAGTTGAAAACTTCAATACTAAAAGCACCACAGTAAGCTTACTCTCTGCTTTCGTCTTGTTTTCGAAAGCTGAAATATTAAAACCCAACGTATATGTTTTATGTACAAGGTGTTTAAAAAAGTGAACAGCAGAAATGTTTTTGAATCATCTGTAGACATTCCGTTCCGATTGTAAAAATGCTTTAAATAAAGTAGGAAATTATGCAATAGTAATTTAAATAATGTGCAATATTTTCTGTAAAACATTAAAAAAATTTAAATTTTTATGCAACCTGTCTAGATATAAGATTAAAACACAAAAAAATATTGTCCATAGTTCATTTAATCTAACTGAAAAAAAAAATGGATCTTAAAAGTGTAAATTTAAGACGAAATAAATTGTCACATTTCCTGACTTACACCACTTTATCGTGGCTTTTTGATACGCTTATAATTACCGAAATTCATAAATCCACGGGCCCGTTCACAAAGGGATTTCATTTACAAATCCTTTAGTAGGTTTATAAAACAATTTTTATTTTAGCAGTTTGCTCACCATAAATCATAATCATCTCACAGAGTTGGGCAGATAAGATAAAAAATAATGATAATTGTGATTTTTTGCGGTTTGTCAGATGTTTTCTCACAAAATCTATGGAAAATAAGCATGTCTTATAATTCTTAGAGATTGGTTAGAGATCTGTTGCATTTGGAATTAGGAGATCGGTTGCATTCGCCGTAAATCATAATCATCTCATAGAGTTCGGCATTACTGAACAGCGCAAGAATTTAAACTTTAGTTATGTAGCAAAGTTACGCGAATGCCAAAATACAAATTGAGATTAAGCGCAATTGTAAGGTAATGACTTTACTTAAATATTTGCATAAAATAAATTTGAATAAGTAATAAAAGTTTTAGATAATATTTGCAACCTAAATTGATTTGTAGAAGCCCTCTTATTTCCCAATAAAAATTTTAATCAATGATAACCATGTTAAATTGGATCGTATATTACAGAACAAATCTTTTGTCAATTTTACTAAATGTGGTCATTTTTATAATTTGACTTATTTTGCTAGTTGCACTGTATAAAAAGTTATTTTTTTTTAATTTTTTACAAAAGTATTGCACATAATTTAATTTACTATTTCTTAACTTTCTACCTTATTCACAGCATTTTTGTAATTGGAACTATGTGTCTAAAACCAATGGTTCAAAATAACTTCCACTGTTCACATTTTTTAAACACCTTGTTATTATTTGTTTTACATTTCTTTTAATGACATATCTTTAGGATTTTTCTGGGTGTCCCAAAAAGTTCTTTAGCACCTAACAATTTGTTTAGATGATCGAATTCATTTTTCGGGATTTACTGACAAATTGGCATGTCTCGCAACTCAATTTGGGTATAACTTCCAATTTTTCAGCAAAATAATCGGTACATTTAAGCTTCTATATCTTAGTACATTTTGCTCGTAAGAGAATAGAACTTTTTTGAGTGGTGCACGTTAATATATGAAGAAATACTTAGTAAATGGAAAAAATTGGAATTAGGGGCTGTATGAAAAGTAAGATTTTGTATTTTTCAGACAGACATTTCTCGATTTAAAACTGTTATAAGATAAATTGACTACCTTATTTGAGATATTATTTGTAAACATTTTTGTGATTGGATGTATATAACTACGGCTTACGGTTGAGGAAGTAAAGGCCGTGCAAGAACTTTTTGGGAGACCTTGTACATAAAAAATGTTCTTTTAAACCAATATTTTGCCAAAGTATTGAACGATTATTTTTCCAATAGAAATTCGCGTTGAGCCATTCAGTCATTAAAAAAGTTTAATTTGCAGGCTAATCTGGATATCAAACTGTTGGGTATTGTTACTGAGTCATGCGTATAATGGCGAGAAAAATAAATTTGATAGCGATTAATTTCTTTCCAGAAATTTCGACTCTTGGATAGTAATGACGATGACACTGGGACACTATAATGGTTTACAATAAACGGCGGGTCACAACGTGGTTTTTCAGTCAAACATATAGTTACACATATCAAAGAGAAGGACACAATGGACAGTTAAAAATTCCATGTTTATTTGTAGAAGTGTATTGCGTACGGTACCTTGATTCCGGCACTTCGGCATTTGGCGACAGCGTCTGGTACTGCTGCTCGGGGCGGATCTATCATAGACACCAGACCTAAGAACCTCAGACCAGATAGGGGGAAGTTCTGTTCGTCAGGATCGAATGGATAACCGGGAGGAAATTTGTCAGCTGGTAAAGCATAGTCACAGAATCCTGGAAAGTAAATTAAAATGGCATGAGGCATCCCATGTCAGCTGGTAAAGCATAGTCACAGAATCCTGGAAAGTAAATTAAAATGGCATGAGGCATCCCATGTCAGCTGGTAAAGCATAGTCACAGAATCCTGGAAAGTAAATTAAAATGGCATGAGGCATCCCATGTCAGCTGGTAAAGCATAGTCACAGAATCCTGGAAAGTAAATTAAAATGGCATGAGGCATCCCATGTCAGCTGGCAAAGCATAGTCACAGAATCCTGGAAATTAAATTAAAATGGCATGAGGCATCCCATGTCAGCTGGCAAAGCATAGTCACAGAATCCTGGAAATTAAATTAAAATGGCATGAGGCATCCCATGTCAGCTGGCAAAGCATAGTCACAGAATCCTGGAAAGTAAATTAAAATGGCATGAGGCATCCCATGTCAGCTGGTAAAGCATATTCACAGAATCCTGTAAAGTAAATTAAAATGGCATGAGGCATCCCATGTCAGCTGGCAAAGCATAGTCACAGAATCCTGGAAAGTAAATTAAAATGGCATGAGGCATCCCATGTCAGCTGGTAAAGCATAGTCACAGAATCCTGGAAAGTAAATTAAAATGGCATGAGGCATCCCATGTCAGCTGGTAAAGCATATTCACAGAATCCTGGAAAGTAAATTAAAATGGCATGAGACATCCCATGTCAGCTGGTAAAGCATAGTCACAGAATCCTGGAAAGTAAATTAAAATGGCATGAGGCATCCCATGTCACTCCCAGGCACCCTTATTTAGCAGGGTAATAAATAGACGTAGAAAAAAGTACTCATTTATATCCAAGTACAGAAATCTAATCTTAATGAAAATAAATTTGTATCTAGAATTTGGCACTCGCGTTGACCTCGTCATGCAGACTTATAAAAGTGTTAAGGGCACGGTGGATGTTGACATATTTTTATTATTTATTTATTGCTTAGAAACATGAAAATTTGTATAAATATTCTTCTTAACATTACTATATAAAATACCATTCAATTTTTTTTTTCAATTTTGTTATAATTTTGTATTTTTTTTTAAATTTAATTTTTTTGACGAAAATTTGAAAATGCCACTTGCGTGCAATTTGTTCACATTTTTGATTAATTTTACATTATGATTACTCAAAAACACATTATGAACAAATTTGGGTATTCATTTTTAAATCCCTTAGAAAGTTAATTTTTTAAAAATATTTTTCCGCATTAAAACTTAATTTTCATCATTTAATTGCGTTATTATTCACTTTTAATTACCTTAATAAACTTCAATTATAAAATGCATACCCAGTTTCATTAAAAAGTATGAAAATGTATCTTCTTACCAAATTTCATGCATCTCAAACAAAAATTAAGGCACATGGAACATTTTAAAAATGTAAAACCTTTGAAAATTCCGTTTCGAAAAAAATGCATTTAACTTTTTGCTTACGGGTGGGACAGCGTCCATCCCAAGCAAAGAACCTCTACTCCTGCTACAGCAGGTGCAATGCTTCTGCCGGGGAGTTCCATGGACGCCAATGTCTGCAAAGGAGGGGGGGTCGAACTGTTTAGAATAGGGTATGTCAAATACCTGTCTCTTTGGGAGGTTCTTCGTTTGGGATGGACGCTGTCCCACCCGTAAGCAAAAGGTTAAATGTGTAAAACAATGTTATATATTAAAAAATAAAACTTTTTTTAGTCGATTTTTGCTCATTTCAGCGTTCACCGTTCCCTTATATCTCAGAAATAGGAGGCACAGAAATCGGGAAAGTGGGAAGCAAAATCTCACGACTGCAAGTGGGTCAAAGATACCTCTATCGCACGGCAATTAATTATCGCACAATGCCATCCCCGGTGTTAACACGGCAATGGAGTACCGACACAAGTTAGATCTTGTCCTCCTTTTTCTTCAACCGAGACCGTCCGTCCGATCTACCGAAGGTATAAGGTATAGGCTTTGTCCTCCAGTTTAGTTCGATGCTGTCTGCTTAATAGTGGACTGGCCACTCGTAACCAATTGGTGCGAATTTCTTTGACCCTCAACTACAGACGCCTTACGCTCCAATGGGATCTTGAACACAGGCACTGGCGTATTGATTGGCAAGAAGTCGTGTTTTCTGACGAGTCACGATTCAGTTTTATACACCATGATTGTCGCATGTTGTATTAAAGACATCGTTGTGAATGATACATTGCAGCATTTTGCAGCGTCATATTAGCTCACCCCTGTGCCAAGGTTCAAGGTGCCACTGGGCTTCATTCACGATCATGACTGATATAAATCATGAGAATTCTCAACAGGGGGATGTTTTAGAGGCTAGAGTGCTAGGGATGTTTTAGAGGCTAGAGTGCTAGGGATGTTTTAGAGGCTAGAGTGCTAGGGATGTTTTAGAGACTAGAGCGCTAGGGATGTTTTAGGGGCTAGAGTGCTAGGGATGTTTTAGAGCAGGGGTGGCCAACCCGCGGCCCGTGGGCCGCATGCGGCCCGCTTTGAATAATTTTGCGGCCTGCGAGATTCATTACAACTTTACAAAATACGATTATTTTGTGCAATATTTTTGTTTTTAGTGTAGTGTTTCGTAACAAATAAATCCCATAACTGTTTCTATTTTACACGTTGCTTCTGTTTTTATACATACTTAGAAGTGGGCAATATTACATTTTAGAAAAATACAAAAAATTATTTGAAATATATTCATCTCCCTTTCATGTCGATGTCGAGTCGGCCCCAGAATATCTCCAAATGGAACTGATTGACTTACAATGCAATAATGAATTAAAACACATTTTTGAAGCATCAGAATCAAAAATAGATTTTTATAACACTTATGTCACAAAAGAAAAATTTTCCAATTTGAGAGATCTGGCACAAAAAGTTGTGAGCGCTTTTGGATCAACTTACACTTGTGAATCGTTTTTTTTTTCGAAAATGAAATTTATCGAGATCGACTTGCAGAAACTAAGTGAAAGAGTTGAGAAACAAATATCTCACTAATTAAATAAATTAAACATTATTCGATCATTGCATTATTATTATCATATTATCTATGTTTGTATACATGAAAAATAATGAAAACAATAATAATAATTCATTCTGTTTTAAATTTTCACTCCAATAAATGTTTGTAATGGGTCCAAATCTAATATAAAGATATATATTTTTATATGCGGCCCTCGGGCCGACGTGGTGGTCGAGTGGTCAAGGCATGCGTTTCCAAAGCAATCGCTCGACCGCCATGTTGTGGGTTCGAGCCCCACGTAAGGCATGGATGTTGTTGTGTTGTGGGCGCAGTGTGTTCCGCCCCCCTCTGGTGCGCCTGGGGCAGCGTCCCTAGGACGGCTAAATGGATCACATATAAGGCCGAATGACGATGAGTCAAGTGCCTGGCCATTGGCAATAATATATATATATATATATATATATATATATATGTGCGGCCCGCGGGATTATAATGATTTTCTGAAGTGGCCCGCCAGGTCATTTGGGTTGGCCACCCCTGTTTTAGAGGCATAAGTGATACCCTTTCTTGAGAGTTGTTCTGACACTGTATTCCACCATGACAATGCTCGTCAATATGTGGTCCAGAATATCCCCAAGCTCTTCCATGCACGGCAGATACCGCTTCATCCCTGACTTGTACACTGGTCTGTCACGTTCCGATCGAACATATCGAGGACATGTTCGATAATTAATTGGCACATATTGTTCCGATCGAACATATCGAGGACATGTTCGATAATTAATTGGCACATATTGTTCCGATCGAACATATCGAGGACATGTTCGATAATTAATTGGCACATATTGTTCCGATCGAACATATCGAGGACATGTTCGATAATTAATTGGCACATATTGTTCCGATCGAACATATCGAGGACATGTTCGATAATTAATTGGCACATATTGTTCCGATCGAACATATCGAGGACATGTTCGATAATTAATTGGGCCGTCAAGCGGCTCTGCATTCCACTACTACAAATGCTCTCTGGACTCGTATCGAATCAACATGGTAGTCCATTTCCCAAGACGATATAGAAAACCTCTTTCCTTCAATGCCACGTCGTATCGAATCTTTTTTTTTTTTTTTTTTTTGTGGTTCGAGATGGTTTCACACAATAGTGAATTTCGTTGCAAAAAAAAAAAAAAAATATTGCATAGTTTTACAAATGTAGTCGGTTATTTACTGTAACACGAGTAATCTGTGAGATAAATATACTTTGAATAGCGCGATTTTTCTAGATGTTGTAAATTTTTACAGACAGTAGTGTAGAATTTCAATATTTTAATATACATTAGTTAGTATACCTTAGTTAACATACATGAGTGTCCATAGCCCACACATACGCATTGGCAGACATACTACAAAAGGTTTAAATATATTAGGGTAGTCTTAAAATATGTATTCAGGAGGTGGTTACAGTGAATTCATGAATAGAACTCAAAAGGTTCTACAGGTATACTTCATGCAAAACTAATTTGGGTACACTTCGATGAAATCTACGAGTGCCTTTTTTACTCTTATTATATGCTCATTAAGCGTTCATTGACTATATGTGATTACTAGCAACATAATCGTTTTTAAATATGAATTTAAGAATACTTTTTCAAATTAAAATATAAATAGAACTTTGAATTCTAATTTTAGTAATCGATTGATTTGAACTCAACCCACCGGTTGTTGGCAGCAAAATTTTAGTTTTTAATTAATACCTGATATATAGACTATATAGCTTGGTGAAGGCTCAAAATTTTTTATATGCTTCTGTTTTAAATTAGCTTAGCGTAAAATGTAGTTTTTTGCCGGAGCATCGATATCTTGTGTGAATTTATGCATGTTCAAAATCTTATAGTGTATGTTCATCAATGACATAATAAGAAAGACTTTCTATTTTTTTTCCTACAGTGTAAGGAGAGGAAATGAGACTCTGTTTACCTATGACTCTCTCTCCCAGTCCTCCTAGTTCAAGATATGCATTATTGAAGGCATCTTTCATTTCGTCATCCATCACTTTCTCCTCTCCATTGATGTAGATCGTCGAGCATCTATCGAGAATTCTTTCTGGAGCGCCTTTCATACACAGAAGGTAAGACCGTTCGTTGTTTTCATCAATTTCGTGTATTGTGACCTAATAAAAAAAATAAAATGGAACATTTAGTTATTATTACACACAATCGACACCCGGCCATCCAATCTACTACTCTAAGTCCTAGGACGAGTCGGGTGGCTTGGGCTTTCGACACAATCGACACCATCTGTATTGAACTTCATAGTGCAGATAGTATCTAGTGTTCTATATATCTGTTTAATGTACATTTGTGGTAATACCAAGTTGGGACCAACCATTGATTAAGACGAGTCGCACAGTGGGACAGATTTACAATAACCAATCCGATTGGAGTAACTTTTTCGTGATCAAAATGTACCTCGTTATGCTATGTTATAAACATTACATGATATTAATAGCAACGTAAAGTTCATAGTTTGACAATCAATGCAGCGAGCCTGAGGATTCGTCAATTTTGCACAAATTTTAAAACTCTGTAATATTTGATGTTGGTTGAGAGTAGTTGAGAAATAAAGCCGTCTGTTCCCTTTAAAATAAACAATAAACTGATTGGAAAATAACATCTCAAAGCTCTACAATACTTGATGTTGATTGAAAGTAGTGGAGTTGTATTATTAAATAAAACCGTCTGTTCCCGATCAGATGAATAACAAACTGATTGGTATATAACGTCTCAAAGCTCCGTAATACTCAAAGTTAATTGAGAGTAGTTGAGTTGCATCATTAAATAAAACCGCCTCTTCCCATTCAAAAGAATAATAAACTGATTGGAATATAACAGCTTAAGGCTGCAGAAAATGGAAGTTTTTATTGAACGAAATTTAACACGTAATATCAGACTAATCTGAATAATTATTTTTCCCATAATGGTGTCAAATGCTCAATGACATTCCTATGACCAGTATCTGCTACTTGAAACGAAATATTCAGCAGCCACAAGAGGTCGCAGTTTTCTCTCACACGCACTGTGATACACAAACAATAAAAGTAACTTATAGTTGAGTTTATAATTATTAAAGTACCCATAATTAACATGATCGTAACTCGTAAGTCGTAAACATTGCATCGTGCCGCATAAAACCCCACCATTATTTCTTTGTGCGAGTTCCTGGAATAAAATTATTAATATAATACTACACAATTAATTTCACCCATTTTAACTTTAAAATAGCATTATTTATTAAGAACATTATAATCATAATTTAATTACAATAACTATGCTTATATATTTAAAGAGGAGATTGGGTATGCCAGACCAGGCATACTAATATTCTAAAACTGATTATAACCTTTCAGATATGTTAATAAGCACATACCTCTTTTCTTGTCTTTGGACATTAACACACAATATTGCCTGTTGTTACAGGAACTGTGACACACAGCCTTTTGTTATAGGCACTTCACAAAAACTCACTATTTTGCACATTGCCTCTTCGTCGATCATTGCCTCAATTTTATGACAGCACACTACTGACTCTTGTCTGGATGCTGACTGCATCGTTACTCTATGCATCTAAGCGTCTTATTCAATATTCTCAAAATATTCTGATCAAACTTCTGCCCGTTGCTACTTCGTAATATAACTAAACTGTCAGAGAGCCTTCATGAGTATTCCAATCTTATCATACGCCCACCGTATCTCATTGGATGACCTCAGGGAGATGCGATAATATTCCTCATTGGTTAAACCTTTAATCAATTCCATGGTTTCATCTTTAGCCTCCAATGACTTTTCTGGCTCGACCACACATGTAAATGAAGAGCCCTTTATATATAGCTCTCATGACCTCTCGGGTCAGGACTGCTGTAAATTGGGGTCTACCAGGCTGGGCCCTTTGTATGGCTTGTCAGAAATCAGAAATTCTTATATATTACACAGAATAAATGTATCCTGGTCACACACACACACACATACACGCACATGCACGCACAGCGTATGGTCGTGACAATATTTGAATTAATTTATGCCACTTGGTAGTATATTGAACACAATATCTCATCAAAGCTATGTTTAAATGTTACTTTTAACATTGAATTGCTTAAAAACTATATTATTTGCATTCAGTGATTTAAAACCTTTGTGTATACAAACAAGGATACATCTTTGTCATGCGTCAGCTCTATCGGTTTTGGCCATCTTTTTCCATTATCCGGCCCACTATGCATGGTGATGACTATGCATGGTGACCCACTATGCATGGTTACAATCAGAGATTTGCAGAGTAAACTATACCGTTAACTGTAACCATACCGTCGTCTTCGGTGACTTTGTTTAGAGGCAAGATATACGTAATTCTCAGGTTATGGAATTGCATTTTTACAAACATTGTGTGTATCAGAAGCACATTTAGGATTTTGGTGGCTAAATGTTAATTGTTTCTTTAGACCCATTTTAATGTTGAAAACATTATACACACGCACCATTTAGGGTAATCAGTGAGAACCGCAGGCATTCTGCCTTATAAATAATTTAAAAAATTGGTTTATTCATGAGATATGTCTTGTATAATCGTAACAATAGAATCGGAATTTTACTTTCAGAAAGAGGCGAACTGACGACTGCTCAATTTCGATGATTGCTATTTGGATTTCAATCTTTTGTTTATAAAAATAAAAAATGATAATAAATATTAGTATAGTTGATAACATCTTTTAATAATAAGTTAAACAAAATTGCATCTCAACTCGTGCAATAAATATGTTGCTTAAGAGATCAATCCATGGAGGTAAAAGCAAGGAGTTGAAACTTCATATTAAGAAAAGGCCAATATCGTTTGAAACAATCATTTAGGTGGCGCCAGGATAATATAAGTAGTCCTGCATTGTATGCTTTTCTGTGACGAAAGGACTAAAATATTTCTTTAAATTGTCAATTTTGTAAAAATAAATTATTAGCATAATGTAAAGTAGAATTGAAACAATAAAGACTATTCCGAAGTATTTAAAATAATTTTATCTTTCAATTTATTTTTATCTCCCTATATTCTGTACTCTAGCCTACAACTAAGAAAAAATATTGGTTAATTATACTCATAATTAGGGAACTCTTAATTTAAAAATAATCAAAAATACATACATTAAATACTACGCCTTTTTATTGTGTCAACTATGAGTAGTAGTTACTTTACTAACACTAGAGACACCTAGATATAATTCTCAAAGCATTATAGCATTTTCAAACATTTCATCCGTAGGAGTTTTATCTCCTTCTTTCTAACTCCATGGATCAATCTGTGCAGGTAAAGGTACTCTAACTTCATGGATCAATTGATTTTAAATTACGATTCGTTCGAACTTTTGTTCATGAAAAGTAAAAGTAAAAATTTAAATTCAGACGTTAAAATCCGTGTCAATGTATTTTATAGCGATATATTGATTGGCGAGCGTATGAGTATTTACTTGACGATTAAATATACTCGCTCATTGACTTCACATGTGAGAGAGTTATACTTTTAGTAAGAAGAGCAAAAACTCTTCAACTACACATCAAACTTGGTTTTTTTCGTGAGTTATACGGCTTCGAAAAATAATTTTTCATTAGTCAACGAAACGAAATATTTCAAAATGTCCTCTCTCGATCGAATCTTGAAACCGAATTCTCCCATACAGCATTTGATCCTGTTTACGGGGATGTGACCGAATTTGATCTGCGACTTGCAGTCCGAAAGATTTTAGTGTGGATCCTCTGCTCTTTATATATCGATAATATAATTATTGAAATTTTAGTTTTTGGACTCTTAAATTTCAGGGACTCTGGGCCTGAGTCTGACGGGTCTTTTGATAAAAGCGATACTGGTGTGCGTGTACAGTTCAAATAGTAGATTTTTAAATTCTGACAACAATGTTACACCCGTTGTACGTCGGCCATTCAAAAAGAAACTTTAAGCCCGGGCGGTCTGGGTTTTCAACACTTGTGCATTTGTGACCACAATTTTCAATCGTTTTTTCTCGATGTTTTGTTACCTACTACAGGCAGTCAAAGGGTGAAGTTGAGACTGACAAATTTCTAAGTACAACAAATTTCTAAGTACTATTTACAACATAGTTGAAAAGTGTTTACGACTTTGTTCATACTGTCTGTTTGTCTGTCCGTTAGCACGATAACTGCCGCAAAAATGACTTTATCAAAATGAAATTTTAGTATGTTGTTCAGACAGTCTGTGGGAATATAAATGAATAATATCACCCAAATTGTTTTGGATTGAACCCGGGTTGAAAAAATGAAATACATGGAACCCTATGGGACCCAATTTTTCAAACATTTTTTAAGCGAATTGCTTCGAATTCACAAATTGCTTCGAAAGTTTTAGAAAATATTCAAATTATCCCATAAAATATATAAAAAAATGTTCAGCAAAATATATTCAGTAGTTTTTCTAAATAACAATTAAAATAATAATTAAACTCTTCATATGAAGAGATCATGTGACCATTATATGAAGAGATCACGTGACCCACTTCAAAATAAAATATGGCATCCATCTTGTATCAAAATCGTGATTTTTAAAGTTCTTTTTAATTCATATTTAGTGTTGTATCCGTCCTAAAACCGCTTTATTTTTGCTTAAATTCTGTGCATTAATGTTCTGAAACAACGCAATTACAATATATTTGAGTTTAAATGATCATCGAACTTTGATTATTTCTACAACGAAGCTTAATTTTCACTTATGGAAAATTTAAAAACACCAAAATATGTAGAATGAGTTGTATAAGAATTGCTGCATTTTTTTAATGCAAAATTATTTAGCTCATGGAGTCTGCAATATAGCTGATATGAATGAAACATTCATTGATTTTACACAGAGAACCAGGCGATTTTTTCGATGAAGTTTTAAGCATAGAGTTAAATTACTTGTACCTCCATGGTTTTAAGTTTTTAAATGAAATAAACTATTATAGTATTGCGATGAATAAAAGGAATTAAAAAAAAATTATGAATGAAATGCTGCTTTTATATAGAAGCGATTTATCTTTCGATAACGTCATTTGAATAAAGTTCATTTGTTTTCGATGAAGTTTTCATATATAATAAATTATTGTAGTATCATGATAATTTTAAAAATATTACCGAGGAATGTATCGCATTTTAGAGATGTTTAGAAACCAGGCAATGTATATTTCAATGCCGTCATTTGAATGAAGTTCATTTTTTTCGATGAAGTTTTAAGTTTTCAAATATATTAAATTAATGTAGTATTGTGATAATTTTAAAAATATTACCGAGGAATGTATCGCATTTTAGAGATGTTTATATAAAATTGCATTGAAGTTGGAAAGTGTTTCATAATCAATGCTTTATGCATGATTGATCTTTCTTGTTTATTCTAACTTTTTTAAAATTTTTCGCTAGAGGTGCTGAAATAACTTTTATTCGATCGTTACTATAAGTAGACCTAACGTGTACGTTCATGGACCTTTCCTTATGTATTGTTATCGGGGTGCTTAAGGACAATCCTTGGTCCTGGTCTAGTCTTCGTCATTCTGTCAACTACCCGTTTATTCCTCTGGAACATCTCAAGTTGCAAATTTTTAACTTTGAAAAATTCAAATACATGTGTCAATTAAATGTGCAAATGTGTCAGTGCTACTAATGCATTAAAGTATTAAGATACGCACAGCACTGGAGGATTCTATCTGCTTAAAAAACCATTTACCAGAATAATGAAACACTGAGAAAAATGAATGACCTGAAACGCTTGCAAGAATTGAAGCACACTTACGTGATATTTATTTGTAGAATTGAAAGGAATTTCACACACTTTAGGGTTTTTACTACGATATGCTGTCACGTTCCCAACAGTCAACTCCATGCACTTTAAGATGGCAGATTCAGATGCATCTCCGGCACATTCTCTGCAAAATACATTAATTTTAATATTGAATGAATTAAAACTATAATTTGATAATCAGTATTTCTTCTCAGTTGGGTGGCTCTGTCAAGTAATCAAAGATATCAATTAGAAACCGGATGAATTTGAACCTCCGAAATGTATGCGATTAGTTATTTTAAAGCATTGTTAAAACTTTTAAGATAGCACATCAAGTTTAGAGACTAAAATATAATTCTCTTGCATGAAGTATCTTTATTCAACTGACGATTTTAAGCCAAGTACCCATTGTTGATTGAGAGAAATGTTTAAGAATGAATCATAAACAACGCTTGAGAAAATCAACTGTCTCACGCCTAACAATCTCGTAAAACAGCATATTAGATGTGCAGTTTGTTTAAACGTTAATTGTGAGAAATGTTTAAGAATGAATCGTAAACAACGTTTGAGAAAATCAACTGTCTCACGCCTAACAATCTCGTAAAACAGCATATTAGATGTGCAGTTTGTTTAAACGTTAATTGTGAGAAATGTTTAAGAATGAATCATAAACAACGTTTGAGAAAATCAACTGTCTCACGCCTAACAATCTCGTAAAACAGCATATTAGATGTGCAGTTTGTTTAAACGTTACCTGAAGTATGCAACGTGCTATCATAACGTGTTGCAATTATTGACATTTTTATACTATTTCTGATATTACTAGTATCTTTTAATCGCAATAATTTTTAATCAATAAATTCTATTTATCGAAAGGGAGTAAAAGAATAATATGTTGTCGCAGAACTTGCATCTTTTCAACATAATATGTTTTGAGTGTGCACCTTTGGTTGCTATGTTTATTTTTTCATATTTAAAAATCCATTATTGAATCTGGAGAAGTCAAGATTCAAGGAAAAGAAATTTAAAAATCAATTATTTTGAAATAGTTTAGTTTGAATACAACATTTATATTAACTGTTAGTCATAGATTATATTTATGTACCATAGAAGTGGTTTTATACTTTGCATGTTACTACACAAAAAATTTAATTTTTGCGAAACAGAAAAAGTGATAGAAATGACATACTTTTTTTGGAGATAACAACTCTGAGCGATGTTTAAATGTGATGTGAACATGAAGTCAATAAAAACAACAATAAATAATATGTTAATTTTTAGCCTAAGTTCAGATTCAAATTATTGAAGTGAACGGTTTTCATTTATTATTAAAATAATTTTAACGATTTTCATTTATTATGAAAATAGTTTTTAACGATTTTTATTTATTAATTAGATAACATGAATAATGATCATATTATATTATTATATAATTTTTTTTGTGAATGCTTTTTAAATGTGCAAGTTATTTACGAAAGTTTTGATTTTACTGACTCTAACCAAAAAAGTTTTGGAAAGCAGTGATATACCATTTTAAGTAAAAAGGTTTCAAATACAATATATATTCGCTTTTAGTTAGTTAAATTTAGATAATTAAAAATAAAATAAAGGCTATAGTTATGCAAGAAATGCTATTTAAACCTTTTCAAGATGGGTACATTTTCTTGGCCAGCTTTAAAATCTGCTCTGCTGCATAGACAGCACCCCCTTGATAATGTTTTCCAACCAACCGATGTTTTGTCGTACTGTGCACCTGTAAAAAAAATTCATAGTATAAACATATTTGTATAGTATTATAAGTAAATACGTATAGAAATTTTACTTGTGTACCATAAATAGCGTGAATTTAAATATCAAGTTATGGCATTCAAACAAATTGATACTCATAAGACAAAACTTACACAACTTCCTTGTAAAATGCAGGCACTAGTTAGCAAGTGATTACAATTGTTGTGAGGGCATTATAAGCCCTTTTCTTCAAGCGAAAACAGCAAGCGCAGTTGGAACAGCATGCACCTTTGACAAAAGCTGAGAGCGAACTGCTTCAGCAGATCGCTCTCAGCTTTTGTTAAGAGTGCATGCTGTTCCAACTGTGCTGTTTTGGTCTGAAGAAGGGGACTTATAATGCTCTCGAAACAACTGATAAATGACCAC
The DNA here is from genome assembly GCA_951213105.1 of Amaurobius ferox. Taxonomy (NCBI): domain Eukaryota; kingdom Metazoa; phylum Arthropoda; class Arachnida; order Araneae; family Amaurobiidae; genus Amaurobius; species Amaurobius ferox. The sequence goes on along the minus strand of OX578135.1, from coordinate 134,755,552 downwards.
TCTTTACAAGGTAGTTTTTTAAGTTCATATCAAGTTATGTGTCTAATAATAAACTGGATCACGACGTAAAATGCAGTAAAATGTATCGAAACTTTCCATCTGCCTCCAGTATTCAAGTGCTATTAAGTTTTCAATTTTGTATTTTTTTTAAGCTTTTCATATCAATAAAATTTCCAGTAATTTAGCCGATGAAATTTTTTAATCAATGAAACATTTTTTCTGTGATATATGGCATGAGCATGTCTTGTGTTTTGTTTATCAATTTTGCAGAAGTTTATATATTTTCTTATTTTCTTCTTAAGTTCATATTTTTTTGATTTTCTATTTTTTTTTCGTTTAGCATCTTTTTTCCCACTAAGTGGCGCTACTATATTGGGTTCTGTCATTTAGACATTTTCTGTTTGACTGGCTAAGTCTGCACTCATTTGGTCATTCTGGGTCCAGTTTTGTTGCACTGAAGAAGGAAATCCAACGATTTTCGAAACGTACGTGCACACGCTTATTTATTTTTATGTGCGCTGCAGTTTACGTTAGGATCCAGTTTATTATTAATGGTTTGCAAAGCCACGTTCATTTCTTATGAGTCTAATTTTTATATATATTTTTAGTGAAAGTAAGTTTTTTCAATTATTTCCTAAAAGGAATAACAATATTTTTATAAATCACATTTTCGGTAGGTAGTCACTATTTTTGAAATACATTTATTCTATTACATACTTCTGTAATACAAATAAAAATTCAATTTACCTCCTTCACAAAAGCAGATATGTGAAACTTAAGCGACAAACAAGTCTATAACAATTGACACGTTAATAGAATGTAGTTGATTTCGTCCTATGACGAAGTTATGGATGGTGAAACGTTTCGATGTAACGTTCGCAATCACTCACCGGAAGAGCGTGAGTTAGCGCAAGCGATCAGCGTATACTGGCGTATAACGTAGATGTCGATGAGCATAGTGGCATTTCCATTGCATAATTTCGTTTCATACCCGTTACATGTTTTTATTTATTTTGTATTCTGTGCACTTAGATGTTTTACATTATTTGCTCATCATGTGCTATCATATATGTTTGCTTCTATCAAGGAAGTAAAAGAAATTTGTATTATGACAACTATCAGTTAATTTTCTTGTGACACTTTTATCAGTTACTCAGATTAATTTGAGATTAAGGTAACCAAAGAAAAAGAAAAGAAAATTAATAACATTTCTATTACCTGACCGATACTTTGTTGCGACGGATTCTTTGATTTGATTATTGAACCACATATGAGCGACTGTAATTCTGTTTTGAGTCAATGTCCCCGTTCTTCCGAGTAAATAGTCGAATTAGATCCCAAAGTTTCAACAGCTTCTAAGTTTCAAATTAAGCAATTTTTTAAAGCTATTCGTTTGGCAGCGAGTGTTAATTTGAGATTAAGATACCAAGGAAAAAAGAACATTAATAAGATTTCCACTACTTGATTGATCTTCTGTTGTATCCACTTGTATGATTTGATTTTCAAACCACATGTGAGCAACTGTAATTCTCTTTTGAGTCAATGTCCCCGTTCTTCCGAGTAAATAGTCGAATTAGATCCCAAAGTTTCAACAGCTTCTAAGTTTCAAATTAAGCAATTTTTTAAAGCTATTCGTTTGGCAGCGAGTGTTAATTTGAGATTAAGATACCAAGGAAAAAAGAACATTAATAAGATTTCCACTACTTGATTGATCTTCTGTTGTATCCACTTCTATGATTTGATTTTCAAACCACATGTGAGCAACTGTAATTCTCTTTTGAGTCAATGTCTCCGTTCTTCCGAGTAAATAGTCGAATTAGATCCCAAAGTTTCAACAGCTTCTAAGTTTCAAATTAAGCAATTTTTTAAAGCTATTCGTTTGGCAGCGCGTGTTAATTTGAGATTAAGATACCAAGGAAAAAAGAACATTAATAAGATTTCCACTATCTGATTGATCTTCTGTTGTATCATCCACTTCTATGATTTGATTTTCAAACCACATGTGAGCGACTGTAATTCTCTTTTGAGTAAATGCCACCGTTTTCCGAAAAAATAGTGGAATTAGATACCAAAGTTTCAAAGTTTAAAACTAGGCAATTTTTCAGGGTCACTCATTTTGCAGTGAGTGTTAATTTAAGATCAAGATACCAAGGAAAAAATACCATAAGATTTCCACTACCTGATTGATCTTCTTTTGTATCCACTTCTATGATTTGATTTTCAAACCACATGTGAGCGACTGCCATTCTGTTTTGAGTTGATGTCTCCGTTTTGTCCCAACACTAGATCTCAAGGTGTCAACAGCTTTAAAGTTTTTAAACTAGACAGTTGTTCAGAGCCATTGGTTTGGCAGTGAGTGGTGTTAACATGAGATTAAGATAATCAAGAAAAGAAGAAAATTAATAAAATTTCCATTACCTGACTGATCTTCTGTTGTGTCCGCTTCTATGATTTGATTATCGAACCACATGTGAGCGACTGTCATTCTGTTCTGAGTCAAAGTCCCCGTTTTGTCCGAACAAATAGTGGAAGTGGATCCCAAGGTTTCAACAGCTTCTAAGTTCTTAACTAGGCAGTTTTTCAGGGCCATTCGTTTGGCAGTGAGTGTTAAGCAGACCTAAATGAATGCACAACATTAGTTTGACAAAAGTTATATCTCAAATAAATGAAGCAAACATTCAAAATGCATCATAAAAAAATCTGATGTGGGCAACACATGACTTTCCTTATATAATGTAATGAATTTACTACTTTTACAGTAAAAAAATAGGTTTTTCTTATAGTAGATACTAATATTCTTTCCAAGATATTGAATTTTCGACAATGAGTCGTCATTTTCATTGATTTAGCATCATTTTTATCCATTTGGCGAGATTTTCATTAATTTGGCAACATTTCAAAAAAGTCGCCAAGTTGGCGACATTCCGCCAAATTCGTCGCCAAAATCTCGCCAAGCGTTATGCACCAAGAAAAAAGTTATTCTTACAGCAGATAAATGACTATTGGCGTTCAAATACAAAAGTATTATTCAAAGTATATTTTTTCATGAATGGAACGAGCTAGATCCACGAGAATGATGTCACTCAATTTATCGCATGGTATTACATATGAAAAGTGAACATGTTTCTCAATAGGAATTTTTTTTTATGTGACATTTTCATAATTTTTTTGAAAAATGTACAATATCTCGAGAACGGTTCATGTTAGCGTTCTAAAATTTATGCCAATCGTTTTCTAATGAAAAATTACATAAGAAATGTCTAGTTGCGTAACTTTATTAGAGGTTTTGATTTTTTGACGATTTTTTCAAAATTTCATTCGAAAATTCAGGGGGGTTCTGAACATTCGATTACGTATAAAAACAATAGGCTTCCAGTGTTTACGGATTGTGATTTTTGTACCAAATTTGGTTCGAATCGGTCCATTCGTTCGTCTGTTATTGTCTCCACAGACTCACTGACACACACACACACACACACACATACTTTCACACACACACACACACACACACAGACATCACTTCAAAAATGTTTGATTCGTGATCAGGGATGCTTGAAACGTGCTCTCCCGTCGAAAACTCGAATTCGAATTTTAGACCCCGTCATAATACTTTCCTTATACATTATGTATATAAGGAAAGTAAAAATCTGTTGAAGGTAACACATGACTTTCCCTACATAATACTATGACTAATTCTTTCATAGCAAAATAATGGTTCACAAGATCCGCAGCACAATGTTTATGGTGTTGCTGTAATATCCCGTAAACTGATATATAACGCTTTTGGCAGCTTAGTCGGAACAGAATTACCTATTTATACTCACTTGCAAAATCTTCATCAAAAAGAAATTGACATTGATATCTCGTGAAATAAATGACTATAGACGGATACGGTGGAGAAAAAATACAAAACTATTATTTGAAAAACGTGTAATATTTCGAGAACGGTTTATGCTAGTGTTCTAAAGTTTATGGCAGTCGTGTTTTAATGAAAAATGACGTATAAAATAATTTATGTTTTAAACAGCATTAAAGGTTCTGATTTTCTAATGATGTTTTCAAAAGTTCAAATCGCGCAGTGTCTCGAGAACGGTTCACGCTAGCGTTCTAAAGATTGAATTATTCGTTTTCTAGTAGAAAATTAAGTATGAAATTATTATTTATTCACTAATATTAAAGATCTTAACTTTTTATTAATTTCCATCAAAATCCATTTGAAAGTTGAGGGGAGTGGAGGTGGATTTCCAAACATTTGATTGCATTTAAAATCAATAAGATTCCAGTTTTCTCTATTTGTAATAATCGTACCAAATTACGCTTGAAATACTCCATTTGCTCGTGAGATATCTCACCCACAGGCTCAAGAACACATACACACACATACATTAAAATATACACTAACATATTAACATATATACACACATTAACTTATACACTAACATATATACACACATTAACATATACACTAACATATATACACACATTGACATACATAAAAGCACCAACATATATAGGCACACACACACACAATAACATACATACACACACGTACGCACGCACAAATTTACACGCATGCACACACACTCATCCATTAAAAAGTTCGATTCGACTTCAGAGATGCTTAAAACGTGCTCTTCCGTCGAAAATTCGAATTCGAATTTTCGACCCAGTTAATGAGATGATTACTGTAAACTTAATTTTAATTACCGAAGTGTTAATTTTGTCTTCAACTTTATATGTAAGAACTTTGGGTTTAGCAAGTTAGCCTCTTTTATACAATGTGTTGACCTTACTTACCGCCCAATTATTGTTGACAGCAAGTTAGTCCTACGTGTAAAGCAGTCATTTTGGCGTGTTCTTCCCATAGATCTTTAAGGGCTAACTGTCTACTTCATCACTCTGCTTAGCGTAGTATTTATCTAAACATATATTCCAAAGTATTTTGCTGACTTTTACTTTTTTATAAATTAAAATGTCATTTTAATTCAAATCTAGAAACATCTCATTCAAATATCAAAATCGATTTTACTTCAAATTTGGATAATTAAATTCGTTCTTGAACAAAATTTGACTTCATTTTTCAATATATTATCTGCGTTTAATTGCTGTCACCAACATATGGGGCTGTCTGATGGCTGAGAGGAATAATGCAAAATCAATTGAAGAATACTCGGTTTGTATGAAAGTGATGACACAGTAGCCAATAGAAAGAAATGGCCCGCTCATTTTCTTTCGAAGTTGAGAAATCCAACATTTTTACTGGCTACCGCTTCACCGTTTTGCTGGCAATCGCTTTGGTGTAAACTCAGCGTTTCTATTTTTATCTGCATACTTAGCTAGATCTTTGAACTTGAAGGATTTATTGGTTTTTCCCATTCTTATAAGACTAGATAATCGTTTGACTCAAAATGAAGCGAGAAATATTTAAATTCGTTTAAAAACATATTTTTTATGGAATTGAGAAAAAAAAAGAAATTCTGCAATTCAAAATTTCCTTGCATAATGCGCTATAACTTTTAGATTTATTATAGTTAATGCAACAGATAATGAGATCACGAAAAATGAAAAGTAAGATATTTTTGCTTAGCGTTAGAAAATTTCCTTAAATTTCAGAGGAGTTCATTAAATTTCAGAGGAGTTAGTTAAATTTCAGAGGAGTTCATTAAATTTCAGAGGAGTTAGTTAAATTTCAGAGGAGTTCATTTAATTTCAGAGGAGTTAGTTAAATTTCAGAGGAGTTCATTAAATTTCAGAGGAATTAGTTAAATTTCAGAGGAGTTCATTAAATTTCAGAGGAGTTAGTTAAATTTCAAAGGAGTTCATTAAATTTCAGAGGAGTTAGTTAAATTTCAAAGGAGTTCTTTAAATTTCAGAGGAGTTAGTTAAATTTTAGAGGAGTTCGTCAAACGATGCATATTGGTAAATGTTTAGGGGTTCATCACTCGCAATTTTTGTTTGAACATTTTAGTTTAAAACACACAGTTACACATTAATTTAAAAAAAAAATATTTATTTATATTTATATCTAATAGCTCTAATAATGATGTATTTTCTATTGTTATTTACAAATTTTACTCTTGCTGGGCTACACTGCTATGGTGTTATTCTCTCCCGCAATATGCAACTTTATTAATTTCTACAGAAAGTCATGCTTCGGAGACATCCCATCTTTAATTAAATATTTAGAAAAAACTTATGTTAGTTCACTCTTTGTGATATCAATGGATGTACCGACCGTGACGGTGGCCAGAAGACCCTCCGGCACGTTGGCGACAATGATGCCAATGAGGAAGATGACGGCATCCAGCCAGTGGTACCCAAGAATGAAGGCCGTGATGAAAAAGGCAATGCCGAGGAAGACAGCCACCCCTGTGATCAGGTGGATGAAGTGGGCAATCTCCCGGGCAATAGGCGTATCTCCCATCTCCAGGCCCGATGCCAGATTGGCAATGCGGCCCATTACGGTGCGGTCACCAGTGTTGATCACGCACCCGCGGCACGTGCCTGTGGAATAAGGAAATAGAGGTTAGTTTCCTTCCGTCAGTGCAAACATTGATCAACAAATTAGAAATATATATAGTTTGTTCATACTCTTTATATGATGGCAAGTAGTATGCACACTTTATTTTGGGTGGATCTATTAAGCATTTTTATACTCTTTTTCACACTTATTTTGTAGTCATACGTTGAAAACAGGCCCGCTTTACTCTGGCTTGGCTACACTGCTATGGTGTTATTCTCTCCCGCAATATGCAACTTTATTAATTTCTACAGAAAGTCATGCTTCGGAGAGACAACGTATGACTACCAAATAAACGATGAAAGCAGAAATACGATGAAAACAGAAAGTGACATCTTGCAGAGTCCATTTCGATAAGAGCTTTCAATTTCGTTCCAGTGGCTCAGCGGTAGAGCGTCGGCTGGCCAGTTCGGAGATCCAGGGTTCGATTCCTGGTTGGGACAGCAAGACTCTTTACAATCTTCAGAACCGAAATTGGAAATCCTTGGTGAGACTCTTATCCCATCTCCCCTTTGGATTTTAATGCTGAATCCATATCAGTCATAATCTAAGCCCTATAGCCAGTCCTGAGAAATACACATTTCAAGGGAAATTTTCGAACCGAAAGTGGAAAAATAAACTGCAAATGGAAATCCTTAGTAAATTCCCTTACTCCTTCAAAATTTGATTATGAATTCATATCAATTGCCACCTAAGCTCCATCTATTGCTAACCTAGAGAAATAGACGTTTAAAGTAAAATGAAAATTTTTGAACCCGAAATGGAAAAGTAACCGAAAATAGAAATTTTTAGTGAACCTCCTAGCGCTTCTAAAATGTGATGTTAAATCTATATCAGTCAACATCAAAGCTCTATCTACAGCAAATCCTGAGAAACATATGTTTCAAATAAGTTTTTAGTAAAAAAATAGTATATAAAAATGTTTGCCACAAGATAATTCGCCTACATTTCTATGTAAATTAATTGAAAATTAAAACGCATTGTCAGCGGAACAACACTAAACAGATACTTCAATGTATTAACAGATTTTGGAGGGACAAAAACGAGTCGCCCTCCTCAGAATAAAAGAGGCAGAGCAGTCAGTAGCAAGTGCAGCGATTGTGCGTCGCCAGGCTCGAGACAGTACCGAACTGGGGACTTAGTGCTTACAAGAGCGACATTATACGTTTAGAGCAAAAGCTAGCTTCCACTCCGAGCTCATAATTCGAGTATACATCTTTGACTCGAATTATGAGCAGGAAATGTTGGCGACATTTTACAATTTCTTTGAGCTTCTCTTTTTCAGTAAATAAATCTTAAAGAAATGCTTTCATAGTGTACAATTCGAGGTACATGTTATTTAAGATTTTCGATGCACTACAAGTTGTTTTTATACCTTTATAAAATTTGCATAATTTAAGTTTCACAATAATAGGCAGTCTTGAGATGTACAAAATTCTCATGCAGCAGCGTTCCTATTATCCGAATTAATGTGGACCAAGAACAAACAGCTTGGATACGGTCAAAGCTTCGTATAAAGCATTGTACAATTGAGCTCTGGTATTCGCGACAATATTCTTCCCTCTAGGATCCCTCCATGGCTGCTATTAAGGAAATATATATATATATATATTTTAAATGGCTAGGCACTTGACTTTTATCATTCGCCTTTGTCAGCGGCCAGAACGTGAACCATTAAGTCGTCCTAGGACGTTGCCCCAGGTGCACCAGAGGGGGCGGAACACACTGCGCCCACAACACAAACATCCATGTCTTACGTGGGACTCGAACCCACAACGCGGCGGTCGAGCGATTGCTGTGGAAACGCTCGTCTTGACCACTCGACCACCACATCGGCTTAAGGAAATACGTACTGCAAGAGGAAGAATATATACAATAAATACATTTGTAGTTATGCGTTTATTGTTTAATACACACTGTAGATACTCGGTGTGCTTGCTCTCATCCTGTTGTTCCATGTATCGCAGTGTGGTCTTCGTTTGGGAAATTCTTGAGCCTTCTTCTGGACATTTACCATCCTCTTCCTCATACTCTTGTTTTTACCAAAGTATTTAATTTAAAATCATGTTATCCGGTTATTTCCTGTTGTTCATATTCATTCATCTAATCTTCTGCCATAATAAGTTCTGAAACTAGACACGTTTTTGCTATTTGTATCAGTGAAAGATTGATTATCTTTATCATCGTATGGTTTCAATTTTTTTTTGTTTTATTTTGTTGAGTTGATGTTTCAACATCATCAAAAAAAGTGATGAGTCGGTGAGCAAAAAAAGCTAGTTCGGATAACACGGACCTGTGATAACTGGGACTCAGATAATAGGAAGTCTACTGTACTTCCTTCATAGAAGTATACGTATGGAAAATCAATTCCTTCACTTAACTTTAAAAAGCCTTTGCTTAGCTAAATTAAGGAAGTTAACCTAATTTCACGTATGTTTGCTTTTTATCAAGGAATTATAAGGATTTTGTAATCTCAAAAGTCGCAGTTGCATTTAGTGTCATCTTGAGATGTTTTGAACTATTTAAAAAAATATGGTTTAGAAATGAACTCACCCTCAACACAGTTGGTGGAAAAGTAAGCGAGGTTCCTCGTCTCCAGGGGGTTGTCGTTGGTGAGCTCTGGGGTTCGACTCTGGGGCTCTGACTCTCCGGTCAGCGAGGAGTTGTCTACTTTGCAGGAGGATGCGGAGATGATGCGGATGTCGGCCGGGATTCGGTCTCCACCCTTCACCTCCACGATGTCGCCCACCACCACGCCCTCAGCCGGGATCGTGTATTTTTGACCCTCACGGACGATGGTCGCATACTGAGAAGTACAAAGAGTAAGGATAAATTATACATTAATATAAAAAAGGACATTAATAGAGATACTTTAGCCGTTTGTCATATCGCATATGTCCATAGACAGACAAAACGCGCTATATACCTGAAAGCGATATCTTTTGTTATATTTAGTTTATGGAATATTTCACTAAACTAACATTTACATTTAAAAATAATATTTCTTTTAAAAATTTTCGAAAATGTATAAATGAGAATTTAAAACAATATCTGTTTAACTTATATTTAACTAGTTAAATATTTTAATTTTAAATGTTTAAAATTTTAATAAAAAAAGTCAGATGTTTTTATGTACAATTTTTTAATAAAACAATACTAAACTTTTCAAATAAATTTAAATATTTTTTATGTTAATTTAATGTTAAAAGTATCAAATTTGCAAAATATTTAAATAACAAAATAATAATATTCAAATTAGGCATATTTTAAATATATGTGCAAAGTTTGCACATTTACATTTTTTTTTTCACACAATCTATCCAATTTAAATAATAAGGAAATGGATATACAAATACATTTTCTAAATGGACGATATATTTTTGATTGAGTTATATCAGTTAAGGTTTTGGGATATAATACTGCTAATAATTTCTAATATTATCAATTTAAGTCATCTGTACAAAGATTTTTCAAATCCATATACTATAAGTCTATTGTGTTTAACTGATTACTGGAGCAGTATAAAAATGGCACGGATAAAACTTTTATTACCGTTTTAGTGTTTTCATTTGGGCATATGTTTATCAAACTTCTAATTTTTTGCAAGTTTAATGAATTTCTAATGAAAATTGGCTTACAAACGGAACCAGGATATCTTATTCTTTGAATGTGCCTGTGCAGATATTTTTGTATAGCGAGAACAGGGATTCTCAATCATGTTTTTAAATGGAATTAAATTATATATTTTAGTGAAATACGCATTTTGAAGAACAATATCATTTGGTATACGACTAGAATTTGCATAATTTTAATCACTAGTGATACCGGGTATATCGGCTAGTATTTTTTATATTTTAAAAATAAAATATTCTTAACCGTGACTTTATATTAACTCTGAACACCAAAATTTTACTAAAGCTACTTTCTTCCTATTTAGGGTGGTATGAAGTGCATACTAAAAACATTAACTTTTTGCTTATTGTCCCCTGCGAATCATTGTGAAAGGGTTAAAATAGATGTTGCTCTAGTTCATAAGTACCTTAAGTATTAAATACTTAAAGTGTAAAACAGACCACACACATAAATATAATTCGCACTTTAACAGGTGAAAATTCGTTAGAACTAGATATTATACAGGGTGTCCCAAAAAGATTGAAACCCGCTTTAATTCTTTACCTGTTGGAGATAAGTGGGCAATGTAAATTGCAAAAATGTTGAAAGTAAGGTAGGAAATAAGACTACGTTAATGAAATAGTCTTCCCATTCATTTACATTGGCCAGTTATCTCCAACAGGTTATCCGATTAAAGTGCGTTTCAATCTTTTTGGGACACTCTGTATAGAATAAGTTTAAGGGTACAATGAACAATTTCTGGAATTAAATGAAAGAAAAATTTGGTCTTTATTTTATTTTATTTTATTAATAGCAATCGAAAGCATAATATCTGTATTTTTTCAAACGTTTCGTTGAAATTTATCTTTCTTGCACGGTGGTATAAATATACAAATTACATGAATATTTACCATCCCATGTGTTTTGACAGTTCGTCAAAACGTATTAAATTTTAGTTTTAAACGTGATAATGTTTTAAACCTGAGCTTACTTTATAAAAGTACTTTAATTAGAAAATTTGATAATTGTCTTACTTCATATTTTTACTTTTAAAAGGTTAAAAACAATACTTGCTCAAAAAAATAAGAATATATTTATTAAGTGAATATAAGAGAAACTCAAGAAGAAACTTAACTTATGTAAGAGAAACTTCAGTTCTCAAAAGTGAAGGAACAATAAAGTTACATACCTGAGGAACCATGTTTTTGAAGGATTCCATAATTTTGGAGCTTCTAGCTTCTTGATAATAGGAGAAACAACCCGTAACAATAACTACAACCGATAATACGATACCCAAATACAGCTGAAAAGTCAAAATATGGATTTTTTAAGTAAGGAGATGTAGTAGTTTTTTTATATAAAAAATATATATATTATATATTTTTATATAAAAATATATATTATTACATATTTTTATATTATAATATGAAAATATATATTTTTATATTATAATCTATATTTTTTAACATAAAAATGCAAACAAAAAACATAAATTCAAATATAATCTTCATAAGTTACGGAGTTGCAAGAAACAAAGTTTTTCGCTTACATTGTCATCTGGGGGCTCTTCGAAAGTGCCAGCTTGGATGGAATATGCAATAAAGCAGAGGATGGCGCCTATCCAGAGTAGCAGGGCGAAACCACCGAAGAGGTTTTTGCAGAACTTGACCCATTCGGGGGTTTTCTTTGGGGGAGATAGTGCGTTGGGGCCGTCTCTTTCGTACACTTTCCGTGCCTGGGCCTGAGTTAAGCCCTGATCAAGAAAAAGAGTGAAATAATTAATATTAATATTAAATAAGAACAACTACTTGTCATATTTAATTAAAATCTGTGAACTTAGGAACCGCCATACACGTACAGTTTGGCCTTCAGTTAGGACTGACAGGCCAAACTGTTTGTCCGGCGTCCCCCACACCCAGCACAGATTGAACTGTTGGTTCATCATTTTCAGTCTACCTTTTAACAGAAGCAATACAAACAGAGGCGATGTTGAGCAAAGCAAGAAAACCTGCGGACTAAAGACTCGGCCGGAAGGCCATGCCATTTACGTCAGTCTGACCGCATGGCCGGATGTCAGAATTACGGGAATTCCTACAGTCCAATAGTCTAAACGATTTGCCAGCAAGTCGTCTAAAGCACACATCGACTCGGCCTTTCAATCTTGGACCGTTAAGGCCGATCGAAAGGTCAAACCGCACGTGTATGGCCCGCTAAAGGAATGTTTAACGATAAAAATTTGAAATATGATTTCTGAATGGGTTATCTCAGGGTGAAATTAAATAGTCAATAACTTGATCTAATTCTCCGTTAATTTAGCAATTATTTATTAAAATAACTATGACTAAAAACAGTATAATAAAAGTATAAGCCTTCTCCACTGGGTTCCGGTCTAAATTGGGTGGCTCTTCTCCCGGTCGTCCAAACAGTTACCTTACACCTTTCTGGTAGGTCGGACGGTCTGGGTCTCAACAACAACAGTAGCGCGCTTTATCGGCCTTCACCAACCTGCGCAGGCGACGTTCACCTCTCACACTGATGGCCTGTGGTGCTCCACAGTTATCACGCCGAGTCTTCGAAATGGTTCCATCCGACTCACGGTATACGTTTACCACACTAGCCTGTGAACAGTCGGATGTTTCCGAAGTGCTGCCGCCATTAGCCCGGTAGCCAATGATCATTCCTTTTCCCACGTCTGTTAAATGACGTTGTTTACCCATGACAGCCACAGTTGCTATCTTGACAAGTTGCCGACATACTGCATTACATACCCACGGAATTTGACCATGACACGTGCATTCGTTCATTGGCCATGCGTCCTTGACGTTAGAGGTGGAAGGTGGTCATAATAACGTGGCTCGATTCTTTATAAAAACCTCCCACTTAGGCAGTTATGCTATAAATATCTTAAGCGTCTGCTGTCATCACAACATATAAAACTGTTTATTTTGAAAATATAACTTTTAATACTTCCTCGAAGCGGACATAGGTCAATTAGGTGGCTACGATCGTTTCAAAGGGATTTAAGCTCTCTTCCTTGGGTTGAGAAAAACAGTGTGCGCTCGTGAGAATCGCTAAGAACGAACTGCTTGAGGAGTTTGTTCTGATCATTCTTGGGACTCTAATAATGCTTTTAATTTTTCCAAAGCCAAGATCGTTTTTATTCTTAATTTCATTTTTGAAATTAACTTTCTTGAAAGCTTCTTCATTGTTTTTCAGTCAAACTCCCTAGGCCACCAGGAGGTTTCTGAAGGGTCTGAAAAGACTTTTCAACCCCCTCATTTTCTCTGCCCTCGGAGGGGGGCACATGAAAAAATCCGGCTCCGTTAGGTTCTTTACCATAGTCGATTCTATAAGTGTTGAAGACCCAGACCGTCCGACTCGTCCAGAGGACTAAGAGCAACTATTTGGGATTCTATAAGTGTGTAAAGATTCAGCCTTCTAGGTCACCGAGGGCTTCTGGAGTGTCTGAAAAGACAAGTCACGTTAGACAATTATATATAGTGATTCATCTCCTGGTAAGAAAATGCATTGTGTCAACATATTTCAATAAACACACTTTTGACTGTATCCAAAAACATTGGTGTCACCATTTTGTGATTGACATTTCTAGACATCACATAGACTGTATTATCAAAAGTATTCGGAAATCTTACGGAATTCACATTATTGTTGATTCAGAAATACTTTGTCGAGTTGCTTGGTACTAGCTCTGTCAAATTTTGTGCTTGCAGATTAGAATTTGGTGAATTTTCTAATATTCTGAACGTTTCACATTGTGCCATTTTTATGGAACGGGTTATCGTCTTTTTTAATTCAGTAAAGCTCCTTCTCAGCCTTTACGGTGTGCACAAGAGTAGTTTATACAAATTCGTATGAAAAAGTTAAACTGAGAACACCACAGAACACCCTTCGGAGCTAAATTCTGCGTCAATTTTAATCTCGGACTAGATAACATTTCAAAGCATCTGTTAGAGATCCTTTCTAAGAAGATTAATCAAGCTGAAGTTCCCCCCCAGAGTGTTGAGTTAATCAGTTAATGTATCGACAGTGGAATTCAAACAGTATCGCTTGACATTTCTATCTCTGTCTCCACAAACTACATTTATTCACACAGTGATGGCTAACCGTCCAAAAGCGTTGCAGAGCTGGAAAAGACAACAACTTGTTCCATGAAAGAGGTAAAACTACTCAGAATAATTGGTAATGCGCTGAATTCAGCTTGTTGGGTTCAAAAATCAATGCCTGAAGTGTTACGCTGTTTAACTAAAATCGTTTTGAATTTACAATTTGCGGTCTTGATAAATGTGTCCGAATATTTTTGAGAATATAGTGTATAACAGATAACATATGCATTTACAAAATTATTATACATTTTAAATAAAAGTTAAGAAAATGTGCACAATAAGCATCCCTACCTTCTCCGCATCTGTTTCTAAGCGTTGGTACAATTCCTGTAAAGGAATTTTGTGCTCATCCTGAAAAAAAAAAAAAAAGAATTGTAATTATTCACAAAGAATCACAAATCTTATTAAATCATTTCTTCTATTCTCAAAGATGCAACGAGTTGTAGTTAATATAATATTCTTTTAATTCCATTCAATGGTTTGTTGACTTTGGAATTCTATCAGATGCCAAGTATTCTTTTTTGCCTTGGCGAATGAATCACGTGAGCAGAACTGTGACCTGTGAATGCCAGAAAATCTATTTGAAAGGGCGGGTGGTTGTATTCCTTTGGCAACAAACGTGAGCGAAATTGGAGAATGCATCTTAACTTGTTGGAACAGTGTCAACAACAGAAGCCATTTTCAGGCAGATACTAGTTGGACAATGTCCAAACTGGCAGACAATGAACGTAGTACTATCGCCGTATTCGTTACTATACTAAACAGCTAAATACCACTAGTCTCATTCATAAGTTTGGAGTGTGATGCAAAAATTTGGACACTTGGCTATATTTGAGAAAAAATTTGACAGGTTTTAAGAATTTCTGTAAAAGATGAAATATATACGTGTTTTTAATTTTAAATCTCATTACATATTTTTATTTAATGGAATTAAGAGATAAAATGAATAAAAGTAAAACAAAAATTTAGGGAACAAATTCTGAAACGTCTATGAAAATTCATAATACCCATTGTCAGACAGCTTATATGACTTTATTTTTATAAACTCATATGCACACTCTTTTGAGACACAAATAGAATTATTCTGTTCAGTAAACAAGTTAATTGTAGAACTAGGGAGATTAATCTTGCCACTAATTGCTAAGTAGAAAAGGCGTTGTTTGCGTTTAAACAAATATTTGTATGAATTCATCGAATTTTACAATTCAATTTTATTTTCCCGCGCACCTTTCGATTAAAAATTATTAGCCTTGTTAAAATAACGGTTTTCAGTACATTAGCATATTAATGCATTGTGCGATTGTATTGTAACCGACGCATTATACTAAAATTGTAAAACAAAGATTGTTTTACAATTTTAGTACAATGCAAGAGTACAATGCATAAGGGAAGTAGTCTGATGGGATTGCAATTGAAGATATATTGGTTGAAAGCTAAAAACATTTTTAAGAGGATTTCACCTGTGTAAACAAATGAAGGAATTTTTCACGAGAAATGGCAACGATAATGTCATTTTATCAATTTATTTTATTCAACGCGATGTTGATTTTATATTAATAGCATACATTTCGAACGTAACTATAAATAAATAGATATATAAGCGATTTTTAAATTCATCGCAAGTAAATGGATGATAGTATCTGAGGAAAATCATGTATAGCATATGTAAAGGAAAAATATTGTGATACAAATAAATATTCGGACACCTGGATCTTTGTGTGTCTGCGGGTTTCGAAAATTACCGTGCCTGATTGTCGAATCCGTAGCTTTAGAGCTATAGTTGGAGCAAGACTAACTTGAATCCACCGTGGAAGTTATAAGCAGCTATTTTTTCAGTTTTGCATTCATACACATATTACGTATACATGGACTATAACTGGTTTCTATAGTAACAGAATGTATTTTGAATGCACATTTTAAATCCATTTTAATGCCTGTTGTTTTACTACAAAGTTTTAAATAATGCTATTTATTATTCCATTTTACTTTCTTGCCGGGAATTCTATATACCTGTTAATAATACAAGGGAAAAAAACATTATTTCACAATACTACTGTTAAACATAATTGCATTAAGAGCTTTTCTATCTATAAATTTGTTGGTCTAATAATACTTATTGTGCTGATACTGATATTTTTACGTTGACTCTTATCCATCTAAAAAATGCCTGTTTTAATGCACTTGATATGTATACTGGTTAATAGTCTTGTATTTTATGCTCTGTTCTTTTTATGTTTGTGTGGTTACTGTAACTGGGTTTCATCTGTAGTTGCCACGTAAATTGAATAAATAAATAAGTGATGTTTTCATTTAAATATGAATACAATTTTAGATTTTAACGATAAGAATCGGTTGGTTTGAACTTAAACCATTATTTTGATACAGCCAACTTTCAGCTTTTAATTATTAATACCCTTTATAATAGCGGAAGTTTATAGCTTTCCCTGTGCAATCAAGTTAACCTTGCTTTCAGTACAAAGCGTTGACTATAAAAATTAAAACGATTTTCAACTAATAGTTTAGCTTTGTAACTAAAGCCTGGAATTTCAGGCTGTAAATAAATACTGAAATAGACAGACACATAAGCAAAATGAAACGTCAAAATAGGTAGCAAAAAAGGCATTTATTAGGTGCATAGTGTTAGAAAAGAATTAAGTTATATAGATATATTTGAGTAATTTTACGAAATTATTTATCAGGTCGCTTACTTGGGGTGCGACATCCCAGTGGTTAGCGCGCGGGGTTTGCATTCGGACGACCCGAGTTCGATTCCTGCCTCTGCCCAAACTGTCGACGTATTCAAGCGGAGTATGATCACGTTAAACATGGGAGTCTGTATGTCCTTCCGAGAGGTTGGTGGTAGGGAAAGAAGGTGTGGTCCCTGTGGATGCCTTCCCCACTGGGTCCCGGTCTAAATTGGGTGGTACTTCCCGGCCATCCAGTTACCTTACACTTTCGGGTAGGTCGGACGGTCTGAGTTGAAGAAGAAGGTCGCTTATTTGACCGCGTACACATAATTTACTAGATGTTTGTTTTAAATTGTCGAAAATTAAACTTTGCATTTTGAAACTTTGAATGCGTTTTAGAATCTTTCTACTAAGATAATGGGAGCGTATTTAAAATTTATGACATTTAGAAGGTCTGTTTCAATAAAAACTGAATTATTGAGTATTTTATCTCTGTTTTTTTATTTTTTCGTTCTTTATTTGCTAAAAGAGCAGGCTAAAATAACCCGTTCAACTTCACTATACTTATAACCACATCATTTTATAAATTGATGGCATTCTCTAATATTTCGTTCTTTTTTTTTTCAAGAGATGTAATAACATCAGGAAACTTTGAAAGAAATCAGCGGTGTCTCTAATACGATGGAACCGAAATGCTTTAGCCTGAATAACATTTTGTAAAATAAAACTCAACTTTTGTAATACAGAAAAATAAAATAACTCTATCCAAAATCTGATTATATATATACTTATAGTGCTGTTAAAGAGCTACAAATTCTTCCTTATTGTTTATAGCTATCACTTTTTGTTGAGATATATGCATTGCAATCTTGAAAAAGGTAAAATTTTCATACTTCTTCAACTTGACAAGACGATGACTCGAAAACTATAAAAGTTAAAAAAAAAGTATAGATTTAGAAACTAAATTTCTTCATACATATTTTGGCCGCTTACTATTTATATATTTTATAGTTTTAAAGATATCTCGAGTGCAAGTTAGAAAAAAAAATACTTTTCGAAGATTTTTCGATAAAAAAACAAAAAACAAGTTTAAAATATTGAAATTATTTATATAATCCTAATCCGGATCCTATTTCCGACAAAACAGGAAAAATTATTTACATCTTTATCTATTAGGTTTGGGGGTACAAACAGCTTCCAAAGTGTTTACATTTTTTGCAACGCTTCGTTTGTCCGCCATAGAAACCCCAACATATATGTTATTGACATAAAAAGCAAAAGGTGAATCGTAACGAATGGGATTTTTAGATAGCATTTGTTTAACAATTTGTATTGACCTGGATTCTTCCTTTTAACAATATGTTCAATGTCTTCAGTGTTAACAATGATTCTTCCTGTTAAACTGTTAACAATGCGAGAGAGCACAAATCATTAAAATATGATTAATTTTTTTTGCGAATGTTTGGGCAACGGCACCTCTTTTTTCATTAAAAAAAAACAAAAAAGAATGTCAATATAAAAGATTAATTAAAGCCAATATAAGCAAAATTAATTAAAAGCATAAAAAGGCTTAAAATAAAAGAGATATTTTAAAACATTTTGCCTCAACTTCCATAGTCTTTAATGATGAAAAAGTAAAGAGCCAATTAGCTCCATGAAATAAATCTTGATTAACTGGAAAAGGGCAGAAGTGACGCGCAGTTTCCAACAGTTCAGAAAACTTTCCAGGCTTCTTATAATTATGAACTGTTGTGAGGAACTTTCGTTCAAAGCAGCCTCTTTCTTGCTGAAGAATAACGAGTCCATTATCCTCTTTTTTGATCTATTATCTTGTCTCTATAGCAGTTGATAAACAGCCATGAGATGTAAATGGTCCAGTGATAGTTGTTAATACCACTTGATAGGTAATTATTTATAGCTGTAGTCTTTACACAGTTTCTAAATCAACTGAAGTTTATAAATTAACATAAGAACATATCTGCGTTATTAGAAGCAGCTCAAATTTATCTTAAGTTAATCATAAGTTAAGTTAACCGTGAAAACATTCGACGCTATAATATGTTAAACACTCATCATTTTTTTTTCAGTTCTTACCTTTGTACGATAATATTTGTTTGTTTAAAAAAAAGTATGAATTTCAGCTTAATGATTTTTAGAATGTAAATGATGATGTAAATGTTTAAATTGTGATGTACTCTGATATAAATTATTTTAATATAATTTTTTTTCTTTTAAATTATTATTTCCATTTTAAATTAATGTTCCGAAAACGTGTTCGGAAAATGTTCTTAAAAATGAAATCAAAGTTTTTAATAATGTATTGCATGAAAATAATTTTTAAACATGGCTTTAAGGTTAATTTTTATAGTATATTTAATATAGTATATATAATTTAGGTGTATATATAATTTTAATATAGTATATATAATCCTTCAGTTATATTTAATGAATGTCATACAGACTATGTTATGTTATAACAAATGGCACGCGTGTCGCGGTTTGGCCACCATTGCTCTCATGTACGCATAATGGGCGTATGAAGATAAAATTTATTAAATGGCCATGTATAGTTTCGACAGAGTATACAAGTTAGTCTTACCGCGTGTGTATAGTGTTCGAAAGTTCCTAGGAAATGGCTCTGTCGAAAAAATTAAAGTATTATTGTCTATAAAATATCTAAGGCAAATAACTCTTCCCTCTCCCCCGAAAAAAAGGAAGGACTATAAAGAACCTGAAACTACAAATGAATATCGCCTGAAGTTTTGTATATGGTAAATAAATCTGCATTTATTATTTTTAAGTGTTCTTTTACTGTATCTGAGATCTGGGATCACATGCACTGCAAAAAACACAACTGCAATTAATGAGCGTGTCCTGTATACGTGATTGGTATATTTATATTCCAAGTCGAGTACGGGGAACTGCTTATTTTTAATTGTGAATTTTTACAACATTTTACCTCTATTGCTCTACACCCTTATATGTAAAAAAAATCACATTTGAAAAGCAAATATTTGATAGTATTTCCACCAACTCATTTATGTATGTGTTTTTCAAAAATAAATTTTTACATTATTTAAAAAAATAATGATAACAAAAAAAAATTATCCCTTGATAAAAAAATGAAAAAATCATTGACATCAAAGTTTTGCAATAGATCTGTAGTTGTGAGCCTCTAGAATTCCAACAAAAGTACTCAATTTTAATGTTGTTATTATCGTGTATATTTCATCATGTTGTGTGTGCAGGGAGAAAATTTCACTTCTGGATTAAATACTCGAAATTTCCAAAGTTACCAAGTCGGCTCTATTTTGCCAAATATGTCTTTCTTTTGGTAATCATTAAGATGCAGCAGGGAAATTAAGATGCGGCAGGGAAATTAAGATGTAGCAGGGAAAAATAATCACTTATAACCATATACTACTCACCATATCGACCTCCTGCTTGAGCTCATTGAGATCAGGCTTCCCTTTCTTCCCTTTCTTCAACATATTGGTGCTTTGGGGGTTGTCTTCGTTCCAAGTACTGTTGGCAGTCACAGCCGCCCGATAGCTATCCGAATCCTTAGGCTGCAGAGGAAGATAAAATCATATTCAAACAAAGGTAAAATGAAATGCATATCAATGAAAGAGGCGGGCGTCTATTTATTGAAGCAGAACCGTCCAATATAAGCAATAATTTTAGTTTTTGGACAGCTCAGTTGTGCCTTATATTATTTACTGACTCGTTACGCTTAGTGAGTAAACGTGTTGTCTTTAAGTCGTAGGCCCAACCTACACGCACAGTTTGGCCCTCAGTTAGAACTGACAGGCCAGTCTGTGATAATTACGCCCGTTTGTTCCACATCCGCCACACAGATCAGACTGTCCCCACGTATAGCTTCATGATCTTCAGGCTTTTTTTTTATAACTACTCAAACTGTCCGACCTACCTAAAGGTGTGAGGTTATCACCTTCAGTTTGCCTTGAAATCTTGTTGTGAGTCGACAAACGATGTTGAGCAACACTTGAAAACTTATGAACTGAAGATTCGGTCGGAAGGTCAAGCCATACACGTCAGTTAGACCACTGTCTTTCAAGCTTGGACTATTTAAGCCCATCTAAAAACTTAACGTGTACGTGTGGACCTTAGCACAGACCCATAATCGGAGTTTGCTTAAACTTCAATGAGCCAGCTACGCCATAGGACCAAGCTGTGTTATTTGTCACTACAGAAACTTGCAACATTTGTAACTATTAAGCAAGTGTTCTTGCTTCCAGTACAGCAGAAGTATATTGTTTTCTGGTGAATTTTAACAGGAGTGAAAACCGTTTACTGATGGTGTCTGATGCTCCTGAAGAACAAGATAAGGAACACGATGCGTCACCGGTTAAAAGATTTTTAGATTAGTTAAATATATAAAAACTCTAAAGAATTATGAAATTTAATAATATTGAAATGAGTATTATTTGCATTCATTTGTTAATCTTCTCAGGAAAGTAAGACTTCTCTCTTTATTTATAGTAAGCAAACAAAAGAAAGTACATAAAAGAAAATCTTCCTACATGTTCGATTTCTAAAAGGTGCATCTATATCTATAGTCCTAAAACTTAGTTTATGCGCTTTTTAAAGTCTTTTAAAGATATTAAAATACCTGCAAACTAATTCTGTCAATAGTTGTTGATTTTACCTCTATAAAATATATATAAACATCCACTATTTTAGTGTTCATACTGTCGAAAATATTAATATTATTGTCATAAATTGGCTTAAACTGGTATCCCAACTACCGCTATCATTGGAGTAAATTTCTTCAGCCCATTTTTATTTTCCATTCACAAAACTGTATAAATTTCCATGCAGGAAAAACATTAGAAAATAAAATACGCTTGATGATTGGAAGTTCCAACCTAGTTTATATATTTATTGAAATCTTCATTTCATAAGTTTGTATTGGGGTCCATTGTTTGAAAGTACACCACTGGTTAGTTTTACTATTAAATCTTATTTGCTAATACATTTTTATTAACACTTTCCAACATAGTTGTAAAGTGCTTATGACTTTGTTCATTCTGTCTGTTGATCTGCCGCTTTGTGGTAATTAAATAATAATTTTTGTAAATTTGTTTAGAAACGGGACCTGGATGTCTTTTTCCTTCAGATCTGCCTGTGAAGATAATTTTGTATAGCGAGATTAGATATTCTTATACATCTTTTTAAGATAATTAAATTAAATATTTTATTAAAATATTTCGAATAACAATGTTATTTAAAATTTTATAGGAATTTGCATATAATTGAAGTTTTAATTTCTTTATTATATTTTCCTTGTGAAGAACTGGTATACTGCTCGTAAGTGATATTGAATGAAATATTTATTGATTTTGCATTGAGAGGCCGACGATTTATATTTCGATGAAGTCATTTGAATAAAGTTAATTTTGTTTAACTAGAATTGTCTTTTTCAATAACGTTTTAAGTTTTTAAGCATAATACATTACTGTAGTACTGCAATAATTTCAAAAATATCATCGCTGAATGTATCGCCTTTTAGAAATGTTTAAATAAAATTGCATTTTAGTTGGAAAGTGCTTCAAAATCAATGCTTTATGCATGATTGATCTTTCTTGTTTTCATAGATTTTAATAATGGGAAGGTTTAAAATTTAAAAAGTAGTTCCCTGAAATGCTTTAGCATTGTTATTTTGAATTTAGTTGGCAATATGCTGATATTTAACAAATCACTGCATGCACAAGATTTTTTTTCTTCTTAAATTTGTTGCACTTGATTTTCTGAATTTTTCTATAACTGATTCAAAACATTTTGTTCAATTAAAAACCATACATTAAAAAATTTCTTTGAAATTTATCTACTGAAAAAAAAAAGTTAAGAAAAATTACCTTTTTAGGGGAAATAACGATTTTCGAGACAAATTTATTAACAAGATATTTTATAAAATCGCAAACACTGAAATTCTATCTAGAGAGGACTTTTCGTGAGCTCATTCATGCTCGAACGATTAACTCGTTTGCTTTGGGTGAAGAGTCCTGTGTATACATTAAAATTCGTAGTAATTCAGAATCCACTTTCAATTTTGGAAGCCCAAAGTAGCTCTTCTGTATCAGAGTAGTTCATATCAAAGTTGTCCTGAAGTATCAAAGTAGTCCTCACGTATCAAAGTAGCCCTCATGTATCAAAGTAGCCCTCATGTATCAAAGTAGTCCTCATGTATTAAAGTAGCCTTCATGTATCAAAGTAGTCTTCATGTATCAAAGTAGATCATATCTTATGTGTCAAAGTAGCTCTCGTGTATTAAAGTAACCCTATTGTGTAGAAAAAGAATAGCTGACCAATAAAATATTTCATTTCTGTCTAATACAAGGGCTACTGGCATTGATCGAAAACTTTCCTAATAAAATTTTCATTTAATAGGAAAACTTTTTCGTCCTTTACGTCATCTGGTTATATATTTTTTACAGTGCAGTTTTCAGTCCCTGAAAAGTTTTGACTGCTTATTTTTTTGAACCGATGATAACTAGTGTCGTGACGGCATTCGTCACTCCTTTGTAAATTATATAATATCTGTACTTTTTAAACTCTTATTTAATTAATTTGTGTCCTGGAACCCTCTCGTCATTTTATCTTATTTAAATATATCTGAATCTGTTTCGAATTGTGGCCATTTTCATGCTATAATATTTCTCTCACACTCGAGGAACAACGTACGTCGCTCAAGGTCGCACTTGCTTGCGGGTGGAGACAGTTGTCTCCATGTTTTTTCGCTTTGTTGGGTGATGCAATCTTGTGCTGGATTTCGTGTGGTTATACACGTGCCTTGAAAATTCGTCGGTTGAAGGGGGCGGATCCCTGGATGTGTTTGAAAGCAGTGAAGTTTTGTATTGGAAGAAAGGAGAAGTTGTGAGCCCTTGATATTTTTGATTGGACGGGTTCTGGATCCATCTGGAATGTATTTAAGCTGAGTGATTCTGGACTCGGGGCTCTCTCAATGGAAACATCTTCGAACTCACGTCGACGCGGGACTTTGCCCCCAGGTTGAGTTACCGTGTCGTGAGGGTCGGGGGAGATGCCACCGCCGCTACCATCGCCACCTCGGTGATTGGGTCTTCGCCTTCGTTGGTACCGAGCCTCTTCGCCTGCTGCCGCCGTTGACTGACCGGGAACCTCCTGCTCCGGTTGCCTGGAGACCGATGTGAAAGAAGATCGTGATGAAGCAGATCCCTGTGCGGGACGTTGCTCGAACCCTTCGAACCGTCCTGCCGCCTCTCCTTGGTCGGGGGAAGTTTTTCCCCGAGGGAACTCTGACGGATGTTTGGTCTTCGATCCTTATGAGTCCTTCCTGATATGGAGGTAAGCGAACTTTCAATTGGAGGCTGCTGCCTCGACCGTCTTGTGTTCCGGTGAAGTGACCCGCCTGATGATTGATCTCAAGATTCCTCAAGAGCTGATTTAATAGAAAAATAATGCTTTGAAGTAAATTAGTTAAATTGAATCAAATTGATAATTAAGCGTTCCTCGAGTGTATGATTCCTCTCCTTGACCATACCAGTGTTTTAATAAGTGTATCTGTTATATGTAAAATTTGGAATTAATAATACTTTGAATAGATATTTTAATGCCGGCAAGGAGCCGATGATTTTTTTTTGGATGGAAACGGTCCAGTGGTTTTAACTCTAGTATATTTCTGAAATTGAATGCTAACTCCTTTTCCTAAATATTTAAATAAATGAAGATTAGAAATTATATTGAGTCTTTATTTGTGTTGATTATGTATTTTTCAGCTTGGTGGAGTTCCTGAGGTAAAGGTTTGGTTTCTGTTTACCTTGGTTTTTGGTTGGGTTTTCCTTCACAGGTCATCAGTTGGAATCCTCCAACTGACGGGAGGTGTGTTTCGAACCTGGGTATGAAATTCGGAGAAAGTTAGACTTTCTCGGTCAGCCGTGTCTGGCGGGAATCCGTTGCGAGATGCCCTCGGAATCCCCGTTTGACACTAGTAACAGTTCACCTGTAGATTTTAATAACAGAAGCATTGAGAAATTTTATCACTTTTACGCTTAATGGATTTCAACAGTTAAAACAGAATAGTTTATATTTTCCTTACGACTATCACTTATAACTAAAGTATGTTAAGATTAAACACCATTTCTTACTTTTCTTCCCTTGTCAGTTGATTCTTCCCTAGTTAGATGAGTACGCGCAAAAGTTTTTTACCTCTCTCCCTAGTCTTACCAAGGCACCTCCCATATTCAACCCTAAAGACTTAGTTCACTTCGTTAGCGTACTCCACCACCAGGTCAATATTTGGGCGTTGTCTTCGGTTTCAATTTCAGGCCCTGCACGCATTGCCCCTACGCCCAATTACATCGATGTATGAAATTCTTATTTTAGAAGGGCTGATAAGTGACATTTCGAGCGAAAAATCGATACGCAATATGGGTTATCGTTTTTGGAAACCAAACTGCGCTTACTTCGGCGAAGTAGGCGCATAACTCATGGTGTGCACACACATACACGAAAAAAAGATGGTTTATAACTCGGCGTATGCATTTTTATTCCAAAATTGTATATTTGATTACTGTCACAAACAATACATAAAATGTCGGTTTCATTCCGTTTAGATTCTTGTTTGCAACCATTATTGTTGAGGATTTTATTGAGCATCTAACAATGGCGAAATTATGAAATAGATCAGAGTTGTATATACTTCACCATGAAAACAAAAATGGGGGCGTATAGAAACATAGTAGTCGAATCTGCCTTAAACGGAATTTCAGGGGATCGGACACATTTTCCGTCTTGAAAAGGTTTCCGCTTCATGCAGGTTTTCAGGAGAAGCTAAGTTTAAAGTTTAGCTGAAGATGCATATAGTCCATATGTAATTGGTTACCTATATATGACTTTCAAAAATTCTGAAAAGTTTACTTAGATGCACTTGATTAATACAATATTATACCATAATAACTAATTTAATTCTTCTAAATATGTGTATATATGTACATTTTTGCATATTACGATCACATGAGTATATATAAATATAAAAATAGTATACTCCTTGCATACCTTAAAAATAGTTTGCTTACCTTACCGTACCTTAAAAATAGTTTTCTTACCTTACCTACCTTAAAAATAGTTTGCTTACCTTACCGTAGCTTAAAAATAGCTAAATTAATTTACCGGAAAAATATTTTTGCTTACCATGAAATAAATAACTACCCCCCCCCCCCCCCCACACACACACTTTTCTTTATTGAGATGAACTTTTAAAATTATCCAACATGGTTTTCTGGACATATTTCTTACTAATGATGGAACTTTCAGTGAAAAATCGCGCATTGATTAATATTGCTCGAATTTCCCTGATTAACTGAAAATTCTGGACGTTCTGCAACTGCTTTTAGAAAATCGCCACAATTTAATAGAAAGTTCCTTTGTAATAGTACCGTTTTCATTTACGATTGACACGTCGCCATTCATACATGGCTGAAACAAATGATTTTTCTGTTCTTAATTCGTTACAACAGGTACTTTATTAACAAATTACTATTCATTGGTCGTCCGTTTCCGCGTTGAGCAGGTTCCGCTTCACACAGGACATATAACATAAATTTCCTATATTTTCGGATGGAACTGAAACTGTATTCCGTTTATGACAGTGTTCTGATTCCCTGCAGGTTCTTTTTCAAACAGGTTTGACTGTAATGTTATTTACCCGGTTTCCAGCAGTTTTGGGAAACCGATTTTTTTTACAATCGGTTAAATTCGAATTGTGGAAGGCGTGCTTTTCCTATAGGCAATAATAAGATAGAACGTTGTTAGTGAATGTATAAATTAAAAAAGAAATTAGCTATTTAAAATAGTGTCGTATACAAATTGTGCTTATTTGCAGCGCTTCCAGCGCTAAATGAAACACGACAGAAATTGGGAAAACAATAATTGTTTTTTGGAAATCGCTTTCGCATATTTTTAAGAGTATTCCTACGAGGTTTGGTTGAGTTTAGGTAGATCTTTAAAAAGCTCTAAATAAGGATAATTATGATCATCCCGTATAACTGATGTTTCTTGAAGAGTGCCTGAAGGGAATATAAAATCAATGGTTGGTTGTAGTTAGGAAGACTAAATTTAATTGTTTTGTACTCCAAATAAAAATGTCCTTTCGATGGGAAATTCGCTGAGATATTACAATTATTGTTATTAGGTATTTTAAATTCGATTGCAAGGCGCCAGAAATAAATAAATTATTCAAAATTAAATAGCAACCAATTTCAATGGGGCGGTTTTCCCGTTGAAATTAGATGTGTGGACGCCCTCTCCATATTTACTTCCAGAGAAAGTTAGCTACTCACACTTGTAAGCCAGGTAATATAGGAATTTCAGCGATCGATATCTCGGCGAATTTTCACGTTAAGGCGCCGGGTAAATGACTTTGGCCCTAATTAAACACAGCGCAAATTTTACTAATTGGAATTTTTTTTTATTGGGGGCCATATAAAAATTAAATTTCGCGTTTTCATGAAATTATCAGTATTGAGGGGAGACATCGTAACTATCATGGCTACATTCTTCTCTTTTTGCTGATTATTTTTCTCTTTACTTAGCAACCAGCCGTTGATTTTATATTCCTTTTGAACCCTTTTGGCAAAGCACTCAGTATAAGAAAATACTTTGACAATCTATGCATCGATCAGGCAGTATTGGAACAGAAATTCCACACTTCTCTAGTATTGGGAGGATTAATCGATAGGTCTTGTCTAAGGACACGGAACCAACTTAATTCTCTTATGGTGTCCCTTATTTAATTTAGAAGGTATACCTTTATTAACTCAAAATAAAGCTTCTGCAGAATACTATTAGCTGTGTTTTCTCTGTCCACGAAACTGGCTTCATTTCCATGGAAGTCGTCGGTTTGATCGATGAGGTCTTTTCCTAAAGAATGTTTGAGTCATTTGGGATAAAATGATCCGTTATAGTGGCTTACGATTATTCGACAAAGCCGATAGCTTTCCCTAAGTATTCGCCATTGGTGTCAGAAGATTAAAGGAATCAATAGTTATTTGCGTCAGACTGTATTGCTCAGTGTATGGCAGACTATACACGTATCGAAGTTTTAAACAAAGGATTTTAAAGAAGTATATTTTGTACGCGACTGATTCACAACGTAAAATTCAGCTCAAATAAAGGTAAATGAGCATGAGTACGTTTCGGAAATAATTTGTGTTTCTTTCTTCAGTGCAACAAGTCTGAACGCTCAAATGAGCGCAAGACTATGTCGGCTAAGCTGAAAGTGGATAAACGCCAGATCCCAATATAGTAGCGCCATCTAGTGCGACGAAAAGAAAATAAAAATTAAAAAAAAACAAGGCAATATGAACAGGAAGAAGCAAACAAGAAAAAATAAAATGCAGAGAATATGAACTCAAGGAAACAAAAATTAAACATGGAAAATATTTATGATCGACCATTAGACTTGGATCAATATCAATAAAATATAATCTTTTTATATCGATAAAAATTTCAGTGGTCTAGGTAATTATTTGTCATTGATTCCATATTTCTCCGAGGTATGACATGATCACGTCCATTGCTTGTTTCTTTGAATTTATATTTTCTGCATTTTATTTTTCATTGCTTGCATCTCATGTTCGTATTTCCTTATTTTTGCTTTCAAATTTCTAGTTTTATTTCTTTTTTTCATACTGGGGGGGGGGGGGGGAGGGCGATACCATATTAGGATCTGCTGTTTAGTTATTTTCAGTTTGGTAGACATGATCTTGGTTTTATTTGGGCGTTCAGATCCAGACTGGTTGCACTGAAGAAGAAAATAATTTCCGAAATGTACGTATGCTTATTTATCTTTATTTGTGCTGCATTCTACGTTGTAAATCTGTTCATTATAATTTATATTAGATGAACTTGAAAGTTTTATTTGGATGCGAAAAAAAATTAACTTTCAAATAAAATTTAAACATTTACGATTAGATAAAAAATTTAATAAGAAAATTAAATATTTCCAATTTAAATATTTACAATTTTAAGCCATCCTTCAAAACTTTGAAAATTTGTTGAAAACTGAGAATCTTAATTAAATTTTGTTAAAATATTTTATTAAAACTTTCTAAGAACGTGATACCAATTAATGCATTAAGTATTAAAATATTGACCATTAATAATATAATCACCTTGGTCTTTATTTTACTTCCTATAAGACGTACAAATTTTTTTTTAAAAAAGGGCTAGAGTGCTTTCGAGCATAAGTACGCTCTTCATCAGTGACTACATGGAAATAAAATTTGAATCGTTCATATATAGACCAGATATAGCGACAAAATTTGCATAAACACAATTTACAAAAGAATCTACGTTTAGGCTTATAAACCGAAAACTATAAAACAATTATTTTAGAGTTTCAAAAATTCCAACAACAAAAGAACAGCAACTAATGGTTCTTTGCCTTTTCTTGATGTACTGGTCACTCGTTCTGCTATTGATTTTCAAACCTCGGTTTTCCGTAAACCTTCTTTTACTAATTCTTGTATACCTGCTAATTCTTACCATCCTCTTTCCTCTAAAAAAGCTTCTTTTTATGCTTATTTTAATCGCGCTTTTAATGTTTGTTCATCTATCTCTGCTTTAAGTGATGAAATTGATTTTATTTTTGGCCTTGGCCGTGAGACTGCTTACTCCTTTGAGTTTATTTATAAGGTTTTACTTCAAGTTCGCCGTAAATATACACTTTTCGATACTAAACTTATTGCCTTAAAAGATCGTTTGACTTATAGGTCTAGTTTTCCATACAATCCTCGGATTTTCCGCCCCTTTATCCATTTTTGTTCTGAGTTTGGTTTCAGACCTGCATATTCAAATATTTCTTCTTTATTTAACTGTATTCGGTCTGATAAACTGGGTGATAAGGATGACTTTAAAAGCTTTGCTGGGGTGTATGTTGTTCCCCTGTTGTCCACCGATGGTAATTTTAAATTTTATATTGGAAGTACTAAATGCACTGTTGGTATCCGTTTAGCAGAACATGCTCGGGATGTCAGGGATAGTAAACTTTCTACGTCTCTTGCTCAATTTGTTGTTAAAGATAATTTTCAGCCTCTTTTTGAAAATACTTTTCTTTTGATGGGTTGTAATAACCCTCGTGATATTCTTCTTTTTGAATCCCTTTTTATTTATATCTACTGCGAGTCCGTTTGTAATTTTGACCCTGTTATGAATTTGAGTTACGCTTGGCGACTCATTCTCGACTCCATGCAATTCAAGTCTCTGCAAAGTTATCTTTGACGTCTTCTTCTTTGGGATTATGCTTGGTTGCCACCCCCCCCCCTTTTTTTTTCGATTTCTGTAATTAAATTGTAATTTACTTTGCTGTTCTTTTGTTGTTGGAATTTTTGAAACTCTAAAAAAATTGTTTTATACTTTTCGGTTTATCCTTGCCTAAACGTAGATTCTTTTGTAAATTGTATTTATGCAAATTTTGTCGCTGTATCTGGTCTATATATGAACGATTCAAATTTTATTTCCATGTAGCCACTGATGAAGAGCGTACTTATACTCGAAAGCGCTCTGGCCCTTTTTTAAAAAAATTTTTGTACGTCTTATAGGAAATAAAATAAAGACCTTCTGTTGTGGATGTGTGCTTGGTTTTTGCTATTTTAACATCAGACGTGATGCCAAATTATTTATTATTATAATCACCTTGATTTATCTGTCTGTTTATCTATCTATCACTGGGTAACGCATGTGTGTTATCTCTTTAAGATAAAATAATTGTTGGTTGAGCGGTCTTGATCCGGTGATTGGAACTCGAGATATCACAAGAGAATGATTTTTTGCACTTTCTTTCTTAAATTTTTTTTGTAACGAAAGACCGTGCGATATTCAACGAGTATAAGCCTTTGCCCTTCGGCTTTGTATCGTTAAGTGATTATTTTTCTTTAAAAGTTATTTCCGTACTTTTATTTTGGACGTAAGTGTGTATTATCTCTAAGATAAAATAATTGTTGGTTGAACGGTCTTGATCCGGTGACTAGAACTCGAGATATCACAAGAGAATGATTTTTTGCACTTTCTTTCTTAAATTTTTTTGTAACGAAAGACCGTGCGATATTCAACGAGTATAATAAGCCTTTGCCCTTCGGCTTTGTATCGTTAAGTGATTATTTTTCTTTAAAAGTTATTTCCGTACTTTTATTTTGGACGTAAGTGTGTATTATCTCTAAGATAAAATAATTGTTGGTTGAACGGTCTTGATCCGGTGACTAGAACTCGAGATATCACAAGAGAATGATTTTTTGCACTTTCTTTCTTAAATTTTTTTGTAACGAAAGACCGTGCGATATTCAACGAGTATAATAAGCCTTTGCCCTTCGGCTTTGTATCGTTAAGTGATTATTTTTCTTTAAAAGTTATTTCCGTACTTTTATTTTGGACGTAAGTGTGTATTATCTCTAAGATAAAATAATTGTTGGTTGAACGGTCTTGATCCGGTGACTAGAACTCGAGATATCACGAGAGAATGATTTTTTGCACTTTCTTTCTTAAATTTTTTTTGTAACGAAAGACCGTGCGATATTCAACGAGTATAAGCCTTTGCCCTTCGGCTTTGTATCGTTAAGTGATTATTTTTCTTTAAAAGTTATTTCCGTACTTTTATTTTGGACGTAAGTGTGTATTATCTCTAAGATAAAATAATTGTTGGTTGAACGGTCTTGATCCGGTGACTAGAACTCGAGATATCACAAGAGAATGATTTTTTGCACTTTCTTTCTTAAATTTTTTTGTAACGAAAGACCGTGCGATATTCAACGAGTATAATAAGCCTTTGCCCTTCGGCTTTGTATCGTTAAGTGATTATTTTTCTTTAAAAGTTATTTCCGTACTTTTATTTTGGACGTAAGTGTGTATTATCTCTAAGATAAAATCATTGTTGGTTGAACGGTCTTGATCCGGTGACTAGAACTCGAGATATCACAAGAGAATGATTTTTTGCACTTTCTTTCTTAAATTTTTTTGTAACGAAAGACCGTGCGATATTCAACGAGTATAATAAGCCTTTGCCCTTCGGCTTTGTACCGTTAAGTGATTATTTTTCTTTAAAAGTTATTTCCGTATTTTTATTTTGGACGTAAGTGTGTATTATCTCTAAGATAAAATAATTGTTGGTTGAACGGTCTTGATCCGGTGACTAGAACTCGAGATATCACGAGAGAATGATTTTTTGCACTTTCTTTCTTAATTTTTTTTTCGTAATGAAAAAACGTGTGATATTCAGCGAGTATAAGCCTTTGCCCTTCGGCTTTGTATCGTTAAGTGATTATTTTTCTTTAAAAGTTATTTCCGTACTTTTATTTTGGACGTAAGTGTGTATTATCTCTAACATAAAATAATTGTTGGTTGAACGGTCTTGATCCGGTGACTAGAACTCGAGATATCACAAGAGAATGATTTTTTGCACTTTCTTTCTTAAATTTTTTTGTAACGAAAGACCGTGCGATATTCAACGAGTATAATAAGCCTTTGCCCTTCGGCTTTGTATCGTTAAGTGATTATTTTTCTTTAAAAGTTATTTCCGTACTTTTATTTTGGACGTAAGTGTGTATTATCTCTAAGATAAAATAATTGTTGGTTGAACGGTCTTGATCCGGT
The DNA here is from genome assembly GCA_951213105.1 of Amaurobius ferox. Lineage (NCBI taxonomy): Eukaryota > Metazoa > Arthropoda > Arachnida > Araneae > Amaurobiidae > Amaurobius > Amaurobius ferox. Next base: position 134,722,964 of record OX578135.1, on the reverse strand, counting down.
GACTAGAACTCGAGATATCACGAGAGAATGATTTTTTGCACTTTCTTTCTTAAATTTTTTTTGTAACGAAAGACCGTGCGATATTCAACGAGTATAAGCCTTTGCCCTTCGGCTTTGTATCGTTAAGTGATTATTTTTCTTTAAAAGTTATTTCCGTACTTTTATTTTGGACGTAAGTGTGTATTATCTCTAAGATAAAATAATTGTTGGTTGAACGGTCTTGATCCGGTGACTAGAACTCGAGATATCACAAGAGAATGATTTTTTGCACTTTCTTTCTTAAATTTTTTGTAACGAAAGACCGTGCGATATTCAACGAGTATAATAAGCCTTTGCCCTTCGGCTTTGTATCGTTAAGTGATTATTTTTCTTTAAAAGTTATTTCCGTACTTTTATTTTGGACGTAAGTGTGTATTATCTCTAAGATAAAATCATTGTTGGTTGAACGGTCTTGATCCGGTGACTAGAACTCGAGATATCACAAGAGAATGATTTTTTGCACTTTCTCTCTTAAATTTTTTTGTAACGAAAGACCGTGCGATATTCAACGAGTATAATAAGCCTTTGCCCTTCGGCTTTGTACCGTTAAGTGATTATTTTTCTTTAAAAGTTATTTCCGTATTTTTATTTTGGACGTAAGTGTGTATTATCTCTAAGATAAAATAATTGTTGGTTGAACGGTCTTGATCCGGTGACTAGAACTCGAGATATCACGAGAGAATGATTTTTTGCACTTTCTTTCTTAATTTTTTTTTCGTAATGAAAAAACGTGTGATATTCAGCGAGTAAAATCCCTCTTCGCACAATATAAGCCGTTGCTTGAACATAATAACATGTGAAATCTACAAATCCTACTATGATATGTGGCTTTACTCACTTCGGGAACCAATCTTCATTTAGGTGACAACTTCCTTCTAGAGGCCAGATCGCACATTCAATCAACCTGCGAAAAAGAGCCCTTGTACAATCCACATTAACTGCTTCTCCACTACACTATTCTAATCATCTCCAAGCACTAAAATGAAAGCAGCGAGGCGACACTTATGCACCCATTTCAGAGCGAAGCAAATAAGCAAGAAAGTTTGTCTCCTCTGCTCATCCCACCGTCGACCGGTTTTGCAGTTTTCGACGCTCTTCATCAGAAAACGATAGGGTGGAATACCTGAGACACACAAAATACCTTTTTGCCGCTTTAAGGGTTTTTCTAGAATCAATAGAGTAATATTGACTCTGATTATTTCAAGATTTTATTCTATAATAATATTTCTCTAGCCATGCTTATGAGAGTGTCATTGAAGAGTTTCAAAAGAAATACCTACGTTCTAAAACTCCTAACACTCCAACAATTACGAGTTTAATAAGACATTTTCGAAAAACTGGATCTGTTACAAAGCGAGAATAGATAGGCCTTTCATATACAGATCCAGTATCTTGAAAACGCGTAACTAACCTCGTAATTGTTGAATTGTTAGGCGTTTTTTAACATGGGTATTTCTTTTGAACCTCTTCAATGACACTCTCATAAGTGTAGCTTAAAAATTTTTGCATTAAAATTAAAAATTCTTTCACTCTGGTTACACACCATATTCTCCGATAAATCAATAGAGGTCCCTAATGATCGTCTGACGTATTGAAAACAGCAGACGATTTTTCTGATATATATTTTTCAGGGTAAATTAAAGCCATCTAACTGAAAAAAAATATCTGCTATTTCAATTTCTTGGAAAGTTACATGATTTTAAAAATTTAATGATCACCATTAAAATGATCATCATTAAAAATTTGATAATACAGAGTAAAACTTCCACCAGAAAATTCCTACAATTCCTTCCTTTAAGAGTGAGCGTCAATAAATCTTCTGCCCTATCCGTTCTTTGTTAACTTTCGCAGAACAACGTTTTTCACCGAAATTCTGCTCAAACAGTTGCGAAATATTTTCTGTGTAGATAAAATTCAATGCTTAGATTATATTAAAACTAAATTTAATACCCAATAAAACATCAAATATATTTTTTATTTTAATTCAAAATGTTTTTGGTGCTGCCATCTGTTGTCGTAATTTAATTCATACCGACTATTTTTAATTTTTAATGAACATTTTAAAATGTCTATTCCTTCTAATACGCTATTAAATACAACAACAGATCATATATAATAATGCCACAATCACGGAAATGTAATTAAACTTGGACTTGAGACAAAGGGACTTGAAGACAAAACTGCAGTCCTCAGTGATGTACATTCAGATCCCCCTTATCAATTTATAGAATGAGAAATTACCTTTCCGTGATTGTGGCATTATTATATATGATCTGTTGTTGTATTTCATACTATATTAGAAGGAATAGATATTTAAAAATGTTCATTAAAAAATAAAAATAGTTTATGAATTACATTACGACAACAGATGGCAGCACCAAAAATATTTTGGATTAAAATAAAAAATATATTCTATGTTTTATTGGGTATTAAATTTAGTTTTAATATAATCTAAGCATTGAATTTTATCTATCAGAAAATATTTCGCAACTGTTTGAGCAGAATTTCGGTGAAAAACGTTGTTCTGCGAAAGTTAACAAAGAACGGATAGGGCAGAAGATTTATTGACGCTCACTCTTAAAGGAAGGAATTGTAGGAATTTTCTGGTGGAAGTTTTACTCTGTATTATCAAATTTTTAATGATGATCATTTTAATGGTGATCATTAAATTTTTAAAATCATGTAACTTTCCAAGAAATTGAAATAGCAGATATTTTTTTTCAGTTAGATGGCTTTAATTTACCCTGAAAAATATATATCAGAAAAATCGTCTGCTGTTTTCAATACGTCAGACGATCATTAGGGACCTCTATTGATTTATCGGAGAATATGGTGTGTAACCAGAGTGAAAGAATTTTTAATTTTAATGCAAAAATTTTTAAGCTACACTTATGAGAGTGTCATTGAAGAGGTTCAAAAGAAATACCCATGTTAAAAAACGCCTAACAATTCAACAATTACGAGGTTAGTTACGCGTTTTCAAGATACTGGATCTGTATATGAAAGGCCTATCTATTCTCGCTTTGTAACAGATCCAGTTTTTCGAAAATGTCTTATTAAACTCGTAATTGTTGGAGTGTTAGGAGTTTTAGAACGTAGGTATTTCTTTTGAAACTCTTCAATGACACTCTCATAAGCATGGCTAGAGAAATATTATTATAGAATAAAATCTTGAAATAATCAGAGTCAATATTACTCTATTGATTCTAGAAAAAAACATGTTTTTCCAACGATATAAAAAGGTCTGTAATGATCATCTGAAGTATTAGAAACAGCAGGATATATATTTAAAAGGGTATATTAAGTATGCCTAATTAAAAAAATTCTACAATTTCGATGTTTTGATACATTATATGTCTTTAAAATTTTTATGTGCGCGATTTTACGACCACCCTGTACCAGACAATTTATAGAATTCATTGCTTAAAGTGGTTATGTGGCCTTGCTGAAGAGCGGCAGAAACTGCAAAACCGGTCCAAGTAGTGGTGGGAAGAGGCTCTCGAGTGAGTGCTTTCCTGTTCACTAATGAAATGCATAACATTTAACAGCGTCTTAAAGCGAAAGCAGAAGCTCTATTTTTTTAATCAAGTACTATTGTAGCACTACTTAAAAGCATTAATCACTATCCTAATTATAAATGACACTATAAACAGATAAATATGCAAGTTGCACTATAAACAGATAAATATGCAAGTTGCACTATAAACAGATAAATATGCAAGTTGCACTATAAACAGATAAATATGCAAGTTGCACTATAAACAGATAAATATGCAAGTTGCACTATAAACAGATGAATATACAAGTTGCATTATATATACAGGGTGTCCCAAAAACATTGACCTCGGCTTTTATTCCTTAAATATTGATCTTAGATATATATATAATAAATTACAAAGTTGCGTAAAAAAAGGTACATAATTTTATGAAATCAATTAAATTTTAAGAAATACAAAATTTAAATTTTTATACGGCCCCCGTACAAAAACATTTCCAATGAGTAAAATGTGCCTCATACATCAATAAGGTGATGCACAAAATTTCAGCATTTTATCACAAAAATCCCAGAAAAATGAAAAAACAAAAATGCTGACTTAAACCACTTTTCGGTGCATCGACATGGGTTCTCAGAGGGGAAAAATCATGTCGGCAGATCGCGTTTCAGGGGTCATACGCAAATTACAAAAGTAAACAATGATCACATAAATAAATAATAATTTTGCTATTTATTGGTACAAAAGTATCTACACTGTGTAGAAATAATAACTTTACAAAGATTACAAAGCTTGTTCTAGATGCTTTCCATCCATGCCAAAGATCCATTAGAGATAAGAGGCAGTTATTATTTGCCTATGATGCATTTCTGCGTTGAGTCATTTGTACTCTTACAGTAAGCATTTACATTTTAATTTGAGATTAATCCCTCACCGAATTTGTTTAAACATATTTCTGAGACTTTTTATAGTAAAATGCTGAAATGTTGTACATCACCTTATTAGTGTATGGGGCACATTTTACTCATTGGAAATGTTTTTGTACGGGGCTGTATAAAAATTTAAATTTTGTATTTCTTCAAATTTAATCCCCTGAAAATTTTTATCGATTTCATAAAATTCTGTACCCTTTTTAAGGCAACTTTGTAATTTATTATATATGTCTAAGATCAATACTTAAGAAATAAAAGTTAAGGTCAATGTTTTTGGGACACCCTGTATATAAATATGTATGTTGCATTATAAATAGATAAATATGCAAGTTGCACCATAAACAGATAAATCTGCAAGTTGCAAAGGATGCAGAAAAATATTTCATTTTAAGCGACAAAAATGTGAATACGTGTAAATATAAATGATCTTAAATATACATTTATATATTTCACTGAACATATAAATTCATACGTACATATTAATCTAATATCTTAATAGTGCATATTTATATAACAGTAATTTTTGGACATTAATATAACATCATTCCAGTATAACTCATTTAATTTTAAACGAGTATGTTACATTGATGTCACCTGAATATGCACTAAAAAATGAAATCACTTTACCATAAATGGACGACACAACCACGGTTAAACAGATTAAAAGGTTTTTAAAATTTTATTATTTGCACAATTATGGACGTAAAAATATAGATAATGGTTTAAGCGCTGTTATCAAGTATACGGTATGCTCCTTCATCAAGTATAGTACAAGTACATTGGAAATTTACACACAGCCAAACACGAACTAAACTTGCATGTTATAGTTAGCTAAGCGACAAAATCAGATTCAATAGGAATCGTATAAATGCGAATATAAAAATATAAAGTACGGGAAGAAACAAAATATAAATAATACAATTTTTTTTACTATACAATTTCTATTAGATCTGTTTTGGCCTTTTGTGTAATATGCAAATTTAGTTCATATATGCAAATTTAGTTCATATTTGGCTGTGTCTAAATTTTCGATGTACTTATGCTATACTTAATACCTCTGATGAAGAGCATTTGACGTCCGAAATTACTTAGGCCCCCATTATCTGTATTCTTACGTCTTTAATTGTGTAAATAAGAACTTTGCACAACTAAAGATGAGTCTATTGGTATATTGCAGCTGCTATCTTTCAAATAAAATGCGTTTTAATTTTTTAAGTTCTTTTAATCTAAAATCATTCTAGTATACTCATTAACTGCGCTTTGCCTATTTTCTATTAATATATGGTATACTTGGTTGTTTTAAATCTCAATAAAGAAAAATAAATGTTTCACACATATATATTTGTATCTAACTTATGGAAGTATTTATAAGTATATTTCTCTATTAATATATGATATTTGGTTGTTTTAAATCTCAATAAAGAAAAATAAATGTTTCACACATATATTTGTATCTAACTTATGGAAGTATTTATAAGTATATTTCTCTATTAATATATGATATTTGGTTGTTTTAAATCTCAATAAAGAAAAATAAATGTTTCACACATATACTTGTATCTAATTTATGGAAGTATTTATAAGTATATTTCTCTATTAATATATGATATTTGGCTGTTTTAAATCTCAATAAAGAAAAATAAATTTTTCACACATATGGTTGCAACAAAGTTATGGAAGTATCTATAAGTATATTTCTTCCACCAAAACGGCTTATTTCCACTTTCTTATATAACAGTATAGCGAAAATGCTGTTTCCACAAATTTTTATTATGCTGTCTAAATACATATCGAACATTTTTGAAATTGTGTCTCTCAGTGCGCGTATTTGACAGATGTCATGGCAATTTAAAGACAAATACTCTTTTATAGTCGTGATATATTAGTATATAGATGAAAATACAACTAGACAGTTTTTTTTTTATAATTTGTATGATTAGAAAATAATCTCGTCAAAATTTAAGATTTTGATAATATTATTCTCTAAGGAGGAAACATCGATAATACTTAAGGGTATTAAAATAGCAGGGTTAAGGAAAAACAATCCATATTGTTTTCACATAAGATTTAGATCCAGCCCGTATGAAAATTCGTAAAACAAGTTAAATACTGTTACTAATTTGTTTTACTTTTTCTAATACTTAGTATTGAGAAAGTATTGCGTTTCATGAAAATTTTTGATTTCTAGAGTTTGATGCCAATATATGTTTTAAGACCTGCTGAACATGTTTTGACTATTTTTGGAGTGATGTCCGTCTGATGCCTGTGGTCGATTTTTTGTGTACACGATATCAGCCACAAATATTAATGGTTTTTCACGAAACTTTATATCCGGCTTTGTTATAAAAAATCTAGAACTAGCGATATAAAATTCGAGCGAAAACTTCATACGAAATTATATATTTTTTAATGTAGCACAGCATAGGTCAAAATTTGACCTAATTATGCATAAAAGTGTTTTAAAGCTTGAAATCATTCTTGTAATGCAGACTTCTTGCAATTAAGCACATACAGTGTGTATATATAGGATTTATTTCTTCCCAATTTCATTTCTGATTCCTTTTCTTTAAGGAAGGGCACTGGAAATACATTCACTATGCGTTTCTTTTTTTATTTGTTTTATGAAAAATAACTTTGTGACTAATAAGGACGTAAATATATGTTTGTACCAGTCAGAGTCTTAAATAAACCAATATGGTCAGTGAATTAGGGAAAACAATCCACATTGTTTTCACATAAGATAATGATGCAGGCTTTATTAAAACGAGTCAATTGCTATATTACAGCTACAATCGTTTGCATAAAACGTGTCTTAATTTTTTCTCTAATGTTTGCAATGACAACAGTTTGAAATGAACCACAAAAGAAAAGTTTTTAGCAAGTGTTTGCGCAGTTCAGTTAAATTATTATCGGGGGACGGGAGAGATTAAAATAGTTTTTATTTGGATAAATTTAAAATGGTTTTTCTTACATATTGTAATTCTATAATTTAAGAGTTCACTATATATTTTGGTTTGTTGGGTAATGTGTCCCAAAACAGTCCTTATGGCATAGGTAGAAGAGTAATGAAAACAAGGAAATTTCTGTTCTAATTCACCCACAGGGATAAGAACAGAAAAAGTACAAAATTAACAGTTTTTAAGGATTTAAATCGCATAAATACATCTTTAAATCGAAAATAATGACGCATTACATGGATGTACATTCATGTCATGCTTATTGAGCCATCACTAATTTTTGCATCACATTTTTTTAATCACAAATGTTGAATTATTACTTTTTTAGAAGTTGTAAATGTAAATAAGACATAATACCTGTTAAAAGAGAATTTATGTTCGATATTTTCATAAATAGCTAATATGCCTCCCACGTTTTTGTCACCCTCCGTCTTGCATAAGTGCTAGTAATATCCCATATCATATTACGTATTTACGATATTAGAAACTTTCAAGAACTTTTTTACCATCGAACCCGACCATCAAGGCATCCAGCTTAAAGGAATCGATTTCTTGATCCAATAAAACACCGCAACTGATCCAAAATCGATACGCCAATTTATCCTTCAAAGCCTCGTGAAGTCCTTCAAATTAAACAATCCCTCATACTCTTCCCAAGACGTGCGCGCGACAAACACGCTCGCGTGTCAGGGCGATATCGGGGGCGCTAACAGCTACCTCGCGTGCTGCACAGGACGAAATGACCCGCCCCCCTGCCCCTTCAAGATGGAAGAATCGACCACCCCCCTGCGCACAAGGAAATGGTCCAGAAACGGCTTGGAATTGTGTCATGATCTTTTTTTTTTTCTGTTCTGGATAGAAACTTCCTTTCAAAAAGAGAAATCAGTTTTCAAATATATTATTATTAGAGACGCGAATAAAAAGGAAAAGAAACAAAAAAAAAACCAGGTGAAGATTCCACGTATGTAGGGGAGGGTGAATTTAATCAGCTGATATACGAGATTTATTCGGATTAGCGTCTGGTCCCTTTTCTGATTTTTTTTCAGAAGATTTATGTAGAAAATCACGCTAACTATTAAATCATTTTCTCGTGTTGAAAGAGATAGCTTGTTTTGGAATCCAGTCACATAGTTAAGAGCGTAGCTATCCTAAAGAGATCTACTACGGTTAAGAGTGGGGGGGGGGGGGAGGGGGCTATGCAAATCCAGCATCTTGCTTCTATATTGGTTAAACAATATATGACTCTCGAGTCCCTGTTTCACCGTTAACCCTTTCTTAATTCTAAGGTACGTCCTTGCAGTGGTCCCAAATAAAATAATGGCGGAGCTTTCTAGTTGAAACTCTTATCGTTGCTCGATATTCTATCCTCCCCAAAATCACCGAACTCTATCCCTTCCTCGAGGTAACAAACTCAAATCCCAGTCGAACATATCTCAGGATTCGAACCACAGACCTACATCTGGTCAGTTGACACTCTACTATCCTTTGAGCTGATTATATTTTTCTATAGTTAAATACATTCCTATTCTTCATATTTAAGATCGAAGAAAGATCTTCACATCTTTTTTATTTTCCTGACTATTATTATTTTTATTATTATTTATTATTTAATATTATTATTATTATTATATACAAAATTCCATAGTGTTAGTATATATGAACTCGCGATATGACATTCGCTGCCATAAATCCAAGATCTTGAAAAAATATTCCCTTTGTGTTTCAGACTTCAGTGATTCACTGCATCAAACCTGTAGGCTTAATTCGATAGGGCGCCATTAAAAGAAACGTATATCCAACTCTGGTTTCGAACCTCGAATCTCTACCTGGACAGTCCACGCTATATTCATTCAGCTACTTTGAGGTTGATGATTTCAGCTACTATAGCTAAAGTGAAGCCTCTGTATCTTAAGGCCCGACTAAACCTCTGCATTATATACAGAGGACATATAAGCTGATGCAAGTCCCCTAAAATATACAGGCTGACGCAACCGCCATTTTGACTCCCAACAGGTCCAGTCAGTTGTCGTCTGCCTGTGCCATAATGTTAACATGGTTGACATTAGATACGCAATTTAGCTGTAAAATCCGTGCTTCTGCTTTAAAAAAATCTGATGTGGACAACACATGAATTTCCTTATATAATGCAATGAATTTACTACTTTTACAGTTAAAAAAATGTTATTCTTATAGTACATACTTATATTCTTTCAAAGATATTGAATTTTCTTGAATTTCATTGATTTAGCGTCATTTTTATCCATTTGGCGAGATTTTCGTTAATTTGGCAACATTTAAAAATGTCGCCACGTTAGCGACATTCCGCTAAATTCGTCGCCAAAATCTCACTAAGCGTTATGGGCGGAGAAATAAGTTATTCTTACAGAAGATAAATGATTATTGGCGCTCAAATACAAAAGTATTATACAAAGTATCTTTTCCCGTGAATGGAACGAGTTAGATCCACGAGAATGATATCACCCAATTTGTCGCATGATATTACATATGAAAAGTGTGAAAAGTGAACATGTTTCTTAACAGTTAATATTTATTTTAACTTATGGGACTTTTTGATAAATTTATTTGAAAAATGTACAATATCTCGAGAACGGTTCATGCTAGCGCTCTAAAATTTATGTTAATCGTTTTCTAAGGAAAAATTACATAAGAAATGTCCATTTGCGTAACTTTATTAAAGGTTTTGATTTTTTGATTATTTTTTCAAGATTTCACTCAAAAATTTAGTGGGGTTCTGAACATTCGATTGCGTATAAAAACAATAGGCTTCCAGTGTTTACGGATTGTAATTTTCGTACCAAATTTCGTTCGAATCGGTCCATTCGTTCGTCAGTTATCGTCTCCACAGACTCACTGACTCACACACATACACACACAGACATCACTTCAAAAATGTTCGATTCGTGATCAGGGATGCTTGAAACGTGCTCTCCCATCGAAAACTCGAATTCGAATTTTCGACCCCGTCACAATACTTTCTTTATACATTATGTATATAAGGAAAGTAAAAATACATTTCTTGCTTCCACTTAATTTTCACTCCTTTTTACTTTCCTTATATACATAAAATTCCTTATATACATGTAAAATATTTTTTGAACATTTATCTTTACTTCTCTTTAGTTGAAATCAGCAATAAAACCTCATGTATTCTATTAAATTTTATTTAATAATTTTTCAAATATCAAATACGCCAGGCCGGGTCCAACGCGAATTTTTCAGAAAATTAATCCGAGTTCAGCCAAAAATATGTTCAACGAAGCTGGATGGGAATCTCCAAAATATTAAGATAGGAAAACTGACTCTCTTAAAATATTCGTTCGAAATTATTTTATTAAAAGCGCTGTACTTTTCTTAAAAGTTTTGATATTTAAATTATGGAGAAATATTAAAATTTCTGTGGTTCAATAGTAACCCCATGCTTCTATTTAGTGAATTATCTCCTACATTTTCATTCTGTAATGAATAATACACAGGGATTTCTGAAATTGACGTAGCAGTACCAGAAATTCTTTTCTGTAGGAATAAAGGAAAAGGAGTAAGAAATAAAATATCCCCTTAGAAGAAAATTGAGTCAGCCTTATCCTCTTCAGGGATATTAAAGCGTCCAGAACGACCGGCATTTTCTTTTGCAATGTTCCTCAGCACTTGAATAATTCCGTAGCCATAATCGAGTACGTGCTGGGCATTCCAAAGGGTCGAGAGAAACCAATTTCTGCTCGGTCCTGGTGTGGGATAAATGTACTGGAGTAAAAATAGGTACGGCAAATGGCAGCCGCGTTAAAACGTGTCGCTCTCTAAGTATCCCCGAGTCTTGATTTACAGACGGAGAAGTTAATGACTGGTTTTTGCCACCCGTAGAGGTAATAAATGAATAGTAGGACACACACTAGAATGAGGTCCCTTACTGGAACCACAATAAAGTGTTTGTAATACATTCCAGTAACAGCATCCATGGACTGATTTCGCACTTTTTATATACTCCTCAGTATGGATTAGCCGATATCTGCAATGGTAGCCAGAAAACCAGTACACCCAAATGAGCGCAATGAGCGCAGACTAAGCCGATCAGACAGAAATGGCTGAACAATCCAACCCAATATAGTGGAATATATATATATATATTCCACTATATTGGGTTGCTAAGTTATATATATGTATATATATATATATATATATATATATATATACATACATACATACATATATATATATACATATATATATATATATATATATATATATATATATATATATATGGGAAGGTTCTGTTCTTTTCTCCTATCGGCATTATGGCCGTGAATTTGCTTCTATGGTGATGTTAATATTATTTTTATTATTTTTATTTTTTTTATTTTTACATAATTCTTATTATTACATTTCAAATATATATATATATATATATAACTTAGCATAATGAATTTGTCAATGACACCCTATGTCTCCGAGGTGTTCCATGACCATGTTTTTTTTCTCTCTGTTTCATTTTTTTCTGCATATTAATTTCATGTACTCTGCATTTCATTTATCTTTTCTTATTTGCTTCTCAAGTTCACATTTCCTTGATTTTCTATTTTTTGTTTTACTTTCTTTTGTCAAACTAGATGGCGCGACTGTATTGGGTTCGGTCGTTTAGACATTTTCTGTTTGGTCAGTTTAGTTTGCTCTAATAATTTAAACGTTTTGGTACATGCTTGTTGCACTAATGAAGGAAATCCAATGAGTTTCGAAACGCTCCTATGCTTGTCTATCTTAATTTCCGCTGAATTTTACGTTGTGATCCAGTTTATTAATAATTATTAGTCTATAAATATTTCGTGGTATAACAGCACGATAGGCTTTTTACACAAATGAAATATAGAAATACACACAGTATTTTTGTAAATTATCGTACTTCTTTTTACTTTCCTTACATACATAAAGTATAAGGAAAGTATTGTGACGGGGTCGAAAATTCGAATTCGAGTTTTCGACGGGAGAGCACGTTTCAAGCATTCCTGATCACGAATCAAACATTTTTGAAGTGATGTCTGTGTGTGTGTGTGTGTGTCAGTGAGTCTGTGGGGACGATAACTGACGAACGAATGGACCGATTCGAACGAAATTTGGTACAAAAATCACAATCCGTAAACACTGGAAGCCTATTGTTTTTATACGCAATCGAATGTTCAAAACCGCCCTAAATTTTCGAGGGAAATTTTGAAAAAATCGTTAAAAAATCAAAACCACTAATAAAGTTGCGCAAATAGATATTTCTTATGTAATTTTTTATTAAAAAACGAGTGACATAAATTTTAAAACGCTAACATGAACCGTTCTCGAGATATTGCACATTTTTCAAAAAAATTATCAAAAAGTCATATAAAATAAAAAAAATATTTCCTATTGAGAAACATGTTCACTTTTCATATGTAATACCATGCGATAAATTTGGTGACATCATTTTCGTGGAACTAGCTCGTTCCATTCATGAAAACAGATACTTTGAATAATACTTTTGTATTTGAATGCCAATAGTCATTTATCTGCTGTAAGAATAACTTATTTCTCCGTCCATAACGCTTGGCGATATTTTAGCGACGAATTTGGTGGAATGTCGCCAACTTGGCGACATTTTTAATTGTTGCCAAATTAACAAAAATCTCGCCAAATGAATAAAAATGACGCCAAATCAATGAAAATGACGACTAAGGAAATTCAATATCTTGAAAGAATATAAGTATCTATTATAAGAATAACATTTTTTTAACTGTAAAAGTAGTAAATGCATTGCATTATATAAGGAAAGTCATGTGTTGCCCACATCAGATTTTTCATCTTTTGTTAGTGTATTCCACATATTTTATGCAAATGCAATCCATTCTTGGTTATATGGATATTTCAAACGTCAGAAAAATATGTAATGAACTAGCTTATAGAACAACAAAGACTTTATGGGAGAACAAAATTATTTTCCTTCTCGGATTGCAAGGAATAAGAAAAACACAGCCTGGTATTGAAATAGTAATTCATAATTATTTATTAAGGTAATTATTTTATATACACGGTTCCTAATAAAGTTCTTAAGCACTCCAATAACTTTGTAAGGAAGGGTCCATGCGTGTACATGTTAGCTCTACCTATAGCAAAGGGATCATGTTCGATCGAATAAAAGAAATTGCAGCACTTCTAGTGGATAATTAAAAATGTTACGATAACAAAATCGACAATGGAATGAGAGAGACGAAAAAAAAAAAAAAAATCCAACTAGCATCGCCAAAATGGCACTAAAACTGTTATAGAAGATATTTATTTAATACAATACAGTTATAGGCAGTTTTATTCAGGAATAATACCATGACGAACCTTAGACGAACAGAAATCTAGCTCTTTCCTTACGAAGTTATTGGGACACTTAATGGACTTTTTTAGAAACTCAATAGAAATAGAACGGCACATACAATATTTTTCGTATATTTATCGTATTTCCTTTTCCATTATTGTTAGAATATCCCACATATTTTTATAAATGCTATCTTCACTTGGGTATGGATATTCAAATGCCGGTAAAGTATGTGATAAAGTTATTTATGGAAAGACAAAGGTTTTATTGGGGAATAAAATCGTTCTCCTAGCTAGAGCTCAAGGTATAAGGAAAGCCCAGTCTGGTGTCAGACGAATATTTATTTTTCCCAAAGTAATTCAAATATTCTATTATATTTAGGAAAAATAGAATTTTTTCAAGATGTATCACAATAATAAGAAAATATATGGAAGAGTTTGAGGTTTAACTTGAATTCTTCGTACAATCATACTACATACTAGCTGTACGTCCGTTCTTCATATGGTGTATATATATATATATATATATATATACACTACCCTACACAGAAAATGCTACACCGTGAAAGAGCAAATAGAGTGTGATGTTAAAGGACACACAGACAGAGATGGCATATATAAATAAGTGATGTTAATTCCAAAAGGATAATACAGTACAGTAATGGCATGGGGCGCGACAGCCCAGTGGTTAGTGTGCGGGAATTGCACTTGGTCGGCCAGGGTTCGATTCCCGCCACTGCCAAAAGTGCAGCCGTGTTCACGCGGAGTACGGTCAGGTTAAACATGTGGGTCCGTAAGTCCTTCCGAGAGGTTGGTGGTAGGGAAAGGAGGGTACGGTCCTTGCAGATACCTCCCCCACTGGGTTTCGGTCTCAATTGGGTTGCACTTCCCGGTCGTCTAAATAGATACCTTATACCTTTCTGGTAGGTTGGACGATCTGGGTCGAAAAAAAAAGTAATGGCATAGACAAGGTGATCGGAAAGCAGTAGGACCACGTTTTGCTGCTATAAAAGTAGAAATTCTTCAAGGAACAGATGCAATGAGCATGCGAAAAGTTTACTGAGTGATAGAGAACCATATGCCCCCAAGCATCCTATACAGGTCGTCCTATGTTTGAGGCAGGTCCAAGGCAGCCAAACCACGACCAGTCAAATGACGGCCAATCACGTTCCATATATGATCGATGAGTGAGAGATCTGGAAGTAGCGGATGCCAAGGAAGCATCTGGATACCTTGAAAGGCTTGCCTGCTGATGATTGCCGTGTGCGATCGCGCGTTATCTCGATGGAAAACAGTATTGTGCAACCGCTGAAGGCAGGGCAGTGCAACCGGCCACAGCACCTCATCCACATATCGTCGCGCCATCATTGTGTCTCTGATACGAACCAGAGATGACCGGCTATCGAAGCCGATGGCACACTAAACCATAATGGCACACCAAATCCGCTTTGTCGAGCAGTATGGCGTTCAACAATCGTAGCAGAATTGGATTTGTTTCCAGGTCGCCCCCAAACTCTCACACGGCGACTGTCATTCAACAAACAGGAGCAAGACTCGTCGCTGAATACTACCCTGTCCCATTCAGTCGTCGAAGAGGCTCGAGCCCGCCACTATTGCAATCTCTCACGTCGGTGTCTTGTCGTCAATAGCAGTCTTAGTAAAGGGCAGTTTGATTGCAAGCCGCTTTCGTTCAATCGTCGAGAAACTGTTCTCACTGATATTGGAACATCCAATGCACCCTGCAAATTCTGCAGTATATCGATCGTTTGGGGTTTTCGCCACCGTATGGCCTCGAATGCGTCGATCAAAGCTTGCTGAAGTACGTCTGGATGGACTTGTCTGTACCACTGCGACGATTCACATGCCCTTCTTCAATCTATCTTTTCCAAATCCTTTGCACAGTGGACGCATCTAATCGTGTTTCAGTACGATCACCCAAACGTCGGCCTAAAATGGATCCCCTCGCACGATCGTCCAAATGCTGAAACGGACTTTGCAGTCGTCGGCCAGGCATCTCTTTAACAACACGTGTCTTCTGAAACGAAAAATCGCTCGAAAAACGGGCTTCCGGAGGCGACAGACAGTAACAATTGCTGGCTTATCTGCTGTTTCCATCCTTTTTATCCCGCGCTCTAATCACACGACCTACTTGCATTTCAGATCATTTGCAAACATCTGCCATCTGCGTTTGTCTCGCAGTTTGCGTAATTATATGGTCAAAGTTTCATGGTGTTGCATTAACTTAAATCACAGATATTGGAGAAATTTTAATATTTGGAGTCTTTTTTTTTTATTAAATATAATAATTTTTATAAAAAAAAAGTTAGTTCTTCCGTGCTGAAATAATTAACAGATAGACATATGTACAATTTACAGTTATATTTATATACAGTATAACAGTTTTACAATTAAGCAATAGCTTCTTTGTAGACTGCTCTTCTGGTCTTCTTATCGGCGCAAAAATAAAGAGCTATACTTCATTTATGGCCCTTGAGCAAGCTATGGGTAACAAGTACTTATGTCTATGCCTACAGTACTGAATGTTGTTTTGTTTCTGCTGCCTACCCTTGATTATAAAGCTTACATAATTTTATTAGATTTAGAGCAAGCAATAAAAAATAATAATAGTAACATCATTAAATACGAGTATTATTGTAATTAGTTCAAAGAAAGAAAATAAATGAAAATTAAATAAATTTACCAAGAAACTTAAAATAGAGTTGTAAATAGAAGTAATTTTACTTGTAACAGAACTAGCTTGAAGCAGTTGAAAGTACCAAAGCTTAACTTGATCAACACAAAAGAGTTCTAGTTCATGATGACAGCTGACATGTTGAAGTGAAGTAACTATAATTGTTTAAAGGGCATTTCAAATCCTTTTCATAAAAACGGTGTAAACTGACCGAAAGATTTATTTCAACTGCGAAGGAAAAACGAAAAGATAAAATAAAAGTGTGGAATCAAGAATAAAAGAATGCGCGTTTGAAATCGAAAACAAAGTGCGTAAATGTTGTAACGTATTTTCGATAAAGTTGCTTCTATAGGTATCCCCCACTCCTTAAGATGAAATAAAAATATCTGATGTGGGCAGCACATGACTTTCCTTATATAATGCAATGAATTTACTACTTTTACAGTAAAAAAAAATAGGTTATTCTTATAGTAGATACTTATATTCTTTCTAAGATATTGAATTTTCGCCAATGAGTCGTCATTTTCATTGATTTAGCGTCATTTTTATCCTTTTGGCGAGATATTCATTAATTTGGTAACATTTCAAAAAGTCGCCAAGTTGGCGACATTCCGCCAAATTCGTCGCCTAAATCAACAAGCGTTATGGGCGGAGAAATAAGTTATTCTTATAGCAGATAAATGATTATTGGCGTTCAAATACAAAAGTATTACTCAAAGTATCTTTTCTCATGAATGGAACGAACTAGATCCATGAGAATGATGCTACCCAATTTATCGCATGATATTACGTATGAAAAGTGAATATGTTTCTTTTTTTTAATTTATGGGATATTTTGATAAGTTTATTTGAAAAATGTGTAATATCTCGAGAACGGTTCGTGTTAGCTTTCTAAAGTTTATGTTAATCGTTTTCTAAGGAAAAATTACTATAAGAAATGTCTCCTTGTGTAACTTTATTAAAGGTTTTAATTTTTTGATGATTTTTTCAAAATTTCACTCGAAATTTTGGGGATTCTGAACATTCGATTGCGTTTAAAAACAATAGGCTTCCAGTATTATTCACAGATTTTAATTTTTGTACCAAATTTCGTTCGAATCCGCCCATTCGTTTTATCGTCTCCACAGACTCACTGACACACACACACACACACACACACACACACACACATACACACACACACACTCAGACACACACACACACACACACACACACACACAGTCATCACCTCAAAAAGTCTGATTCGTGTTCAGGGATACTTGAAACGTGGTCTCCCGTCGAAAACTCGAATTCGAATTTTCGATCCCGTCACAATACTTTACTTATATATACATTATATGTATATAAGAAAAGTAATAAGGATAGTAATAAGAATAATAAGGAAAGTAATCTTATTATTTTCCTTATATACATTATATGTATATAAGGAAAGTAATAAGACCAAATATTGATATTAGGGTAAAAATGAAATTGGAAAAGAAAATAAGAAAATCGCCGAAATTTTATTAAAAATCTGGTAATGATGAGAAAAAGAGGGATAAATGAAAGTCAAAAAGAAGGATAAATAAAATACCGCCGAAAATTTAATCCTTATAGAAATAGAATGAGAGAAAAGTTTAAAAAGCATAAAAACAGTAGTAATATTATACAAAACAGGTATTCCTGCTAATTATAAAACATAAATCGAAAATAGCGGACAACTATTTTGAATCTGAAAGCATGAAAAACCTTGGAGCCTTTCATTATTGAATATTGCTTATCGATTTTCATCAAAATTGCCTTTTCAGTTTGTAGGGAAAGCTATATGTTGAGCAAATTCATCCAGTTTCTTGCTGCTATTAGTGAAAAATGAAGCGAATAGCTTTGGGATGTTTGTTTCACCGAGAAATATGTCTTCCCGCTGCGAAACACGTTTTACAGGTTTGGAAGCCATTTCAATGCCTTCAAGAAGTTACTGTATTTTACGTTTTCTATCTTGGAATGTGTATCTATCTATATATACTTAAAATTGAAAGTCTGACTGTTTATGTGTTTGTTTGCTTCGTATACAAATCCACAGTTTTTGCTGGATTTTTAATTTCCCTGCAATACATGGTAATGTATAGGGAAAGTATTGAAATTATGCCGAAAATCGCAACTCGAGTTTCTGACGGTTCTACACGTCTCGAGACCTCTAGAATACGAAAAAACCATTTTTAGCGTGACGTCTGTGTGTGTGTGTCCGTGTGTCTGTCTGTGTGTTTGTCTGTCTGTGCAGATTTTGTATCCACTCTAAATAACTAATGGACCGAATTTCATAAAATTTGGTAGGTAAGTCACTTGCTGGCGAATCTGGTGCTGATTAGTTTTGGGTACAATTCGGGATAAAAGAACCCGCCTTTTTTGCGAAATGGTCCGCAAAAGCTTGTATCCACTCTAGCTAAAAAACTAATGGAACGAATTTCATAAAATTCGGTAGATAAGTCCCTTGTGGGTTATCCTGGTGCTGATTAGATTTTGGTATGATTCAGAAAAAAATAACCTGCCTTTTTTTGCAAAATAGGCTCGCAAAATTCGACAAAATCTAAAATAAAAAAAAACTACGTATGCTCAACTGTATCCATTAAATGCTTGTTTAATACGTAATTTTTAACGAAAAAAAGAATAAGACCAACCCCATTACACTAGGACTAGTTGTTCTCGAGATATTTTAGATTTTTCGCATTTTATCTTCGCCATCTTTGAAAATAAGTCCAGTCATCAAATGAGAACGGAAATTGAATTAAAAGTGAATTAAATTTAATAAAACTAAAGAGAACGTGAATATAAGTCTGCAGGGAATGTCATGTGCTGCCGACATCAGATTTTTAAAATTTGTAATGGTTGTTCTTGACGTTATTGCTGTAACCCCGTTATGCCCCATGGGCACAGGGATTGTTGAGGTATTTATAAAAACTCTCCCATAGAAATGGCATCATCCAGACGATTTTTATTACTTTCCCTGTAGTACATGGTAATGTATAGGGAAAGTATTGGAATCGCGCCGAAAATCGCAACTCGAGTTTTCGACGGATCTATACGTTTTGGGACCTCTAGAACCCGAAAAAACCATTTTTATCGTGGAGTCTGTGTGTGTGTGTGTCTGTCTATGCAGATTTTGTATCCACTCTAACTGAAAAAGTAATTGACCGAATTTCATAAAATTTGGTAGGTAAGTCCCTTGTGGGTGACCCTGGTGCTGATTAGAATTTGGTACGATTCGGAAGAAAAAAAAAACCCCACCTTTTCTGCACATGGCTAATTCCTGGTCTGTTGGCTCTCTGTATCATTTTGTTTAGCAAGTATTCTATTTCAATATTTTAAAATTACACATCAAGTCCGTTACGGTGAGATGCACAAAGTTGTGTTCGATATTTCCTTTTATACGATCCGCCAGCAAGCCCTGATATTCCTGCACACACGCATTTCATGTACTTCTCCCGAATCAATATCACTAATTACTATACGACTACTTACAAAATATAAATACTAGACTACTCTAATAGTACAGCATTACTTTACGACCCCTCCCCCCCAGACATCCTCTAAGAAAACGCAAATTATATACGACTCCCTAAAAATGTACCCGTCTCTAGCGAATCGAACGAACTGAAATTTGAATCAAGAATATTAAATCAATATTTATCACAAAACGGTATAGGAATTGTCAAAGAAATTAAATGTAATTTACCGAGTTATTAAATTATCGCCAACGTAGCAACATTTTTCAGAATTCGTCAGACTGGTGGTATTGCACTAAATGTGTTGCAAAGTTATATCTAATGTGTCGCCAAATTTGTCTCCAAACATGATAGACGGATTGGCCTCTCTTTTATGTATATTTATCAAAGGATCTTGTGTATATTTATCAAAGGAATCAGTTGAATTCTCTATTTAACCTTTTTATAGAAATCCACATTTATAGAAATTATATAGAAATCCACATTTTTATAGAAATCCACACATTCAGTCTTACACTGTAAAACATTCTACAATATTTGGATAATTGTTCAACTACATTGTTGATAATTTCAGCAAGCCGCAATTACAGGCGTTTATAAAAATTACAACCTCATTTCTGAAAAATGCAGCTAACTATCGTCCGCCGAAGCGTTATTTTTGTATATATATATATATATATATATATATATATATATATAAATAAATAAAAATTGAAGGATTTTAATCGAAAATTATGCATAAACTACTGTATGTACAAAAAAACCCATCTCTAGCATATCTGTTACAAATGAGTAACTATAAGCCAAGACTAAGGATATATATATATATATATATATATATATTAGAAATATGTAATAATAAAAACAAATTATGTAATAATAATAAAATAATTCAAGTAATATTAACATCGCCAAAGAAGCAAATTCACGGCCATAATGCCGATAAGAGAAGAGAACAGCACCAGCCCAAATTCGATGATTAGTCAGAATTAAATTCCGCCTCAGGTCTAAATATTTAACTCTAACTAACCCAAACACATGCCTGTTTCAGATAGAGCAATAGTACATTACTATAAATACTCCAACCCAGACTACAGGCATCAAAAAATGAAAAAATGAAAATAGGATACATTAACACAATTTTAATTACCATGCGGCATGAACCCTTCTTCTTCCACCACGTGTATACACGATCACAACCTCAACAGCTTAATTATCTAGAAGCACCGGAATGAACAAGTCGAAATTCTACCAGGGGCTTTTGTGGTAACATTCATTTTTAATTATATATATATATATATATATATATATATATATATATATACACAAGTAATCATAAAAATCTTCAATTATATATATATATATATATAATCATTATCAGGAACCTTACGGACAGTTGAAACGGACAGTTGATTCCCCTGAAACTCTCAGTAACATGCTTACAAATGTTGTACAGTGTACAACCGGCTTTAAATTTCTTTAAAATTTAGCTCCGACTACACCAGGTCGCAATGACCAAGTTCATATTAATCCACACAACTCCCTTCCATAGGATGACATACACAACTTACAGAATCTATCTTATATTTACTCTTTAAAAAAAAAAAAAAAGCTTTTATTAGCGTCTATTTTCGTCACTGCATTACCCCAGGTTATGCAAATATTTTCGCCGCCAAATTCTTTCAGTATTTGCGTCGTTTAAAGCTATTGCGAGAAATTCTTTAACATTTTTGAAACAAAATTTTGGGCAGTTAAGTAAAATACCTTTGTACGCGAACCGTAAAATTACCAGCAAAATGTTTCCTTTAAAAAAAAGTTTAAGAGCCCTTTTAGAAAATCTTGCAAAATTGGGTAAGTACATCATAAGCAGTCTTTTCAGGCATTCTTCTGCCCCTGGGTAAACCGTTTTATTGACTGCATTACCCTGTTTCCTTATCTTTTTGCATGCCCTGGAATTTTGCAAATGGCTTTATTACTTTAAGGTTTCAGCTTTTTCCAAAGGACAAGCGGGCCTTTTATTTTTGGCAATTTTGTTAGAATGATTATAACATAACCTTGCAGTAGTACCTATGAGTTTGTGTATTTTATGTTTTGAAGTTAATATTTGTATAAACAAATATAAAGGTTCACAGAAAATGTAGTTACTTAAGTATGTAACCTAGATTTTAGGCCCGTCATATGACAGGATGAATATAGCTAGGATTCCCTCAATCCTTCTGCCTGTAGCACTTGCGCTCCTAAAATCTCCCACGCAATTATCTCGATCAAAATTATTAATTACTATACGATTCTGAACAAAGTGTAATTACTATACGACTCCCTAGTAATACGACCCCCTAACAAAGTGCAATTTATTAAAGATCCTTTTCTAAACCAATCGAACAAACGTTCTTGTCCCACGAACAGTGAAACTCTCTATATTTTAAATCAAGAATATTAAATCAATAATTTCCACAAAGCGACAGGGATTATCAAAGAAATTTAATTTAATTTTCCCACATATTGGATTTTCGCTAACGTAGCAACATTTTTTAAAAGTAGTCAATATTGCGCAAAATTTTTCACAAAGATCTCCAAATTATCGCCAAATTTGACGCCAAGCGAGATAGGTAAGTAGGTAGACAAAGAGACAGGCAGATAGACAGACAGATTTTTTTTTTAAATAGTATTTCTGACACTTTAATTGTATTTCTGTTCTCAGCGTGTTCTCGAGATCGGTTCGACTGGTTTCAGACAATATATATATTTTCACCCATCTTTACCACATATTATTTTTATTCCATTCCTTAACTCATATATGGAACAGGGAAAAAGGGGTATTAAATACCAATTTAGTACCTGTTTTATTTATAATGTTACTTATTATGTTTTTTTTTAAATATTCAACGGCTTGTCGTATAGCATATTTGATGTCACATTTACATTTCAGTCCATCTTTTCGCTTTTGCTATACAGAACATTTTCTATTAATGATCAATTTCAGGTATATATAATGCAAGTAAAATAAAAATTCTTCAATTATATATATATATATATATATATATATATATATATATATATATATATATATATATATATATATATATATATATATATATATATATATATATATATTAATTAATATATATATATATATATATATATATATATATACAAATCTATCCAAATTTAAGTCAACAGATATTTATGATTAATTTTTGAAGTATAAAAAGTGCTAACTTTAAAGATACAAAAAGTACCAAAGGGGGCCCGATTCCAACGTAACGTACGTTATATATTTGAACACAAATTTTGTTATTTGCATTACTACAGAATGAAACAAAAAAATGAATCATTTATACCTTTTCTGTTTGACATTAATTTTTCTTGTACTTTTTACGTTTAGGAAAAAAAAAAGTGCCATTTTGGTAAATTATCACTAATTAATTAAAAAAAATTAACAAGACATGTGACGTGCGGGACTCTGTCAAAAATGCAATGTTATATGTTTTGTTAATTTAATAATTTATTAATAATAACTAAAAAAAATCGTAATTTTTTTTCTAGACATAGAAAACTTAACGAACATTAATGTAAGACAGAAAGCAGTAGAAATAATTTAATATTTTTTTTCCCCGAAAAAAATAATGCAAATATCCGAAATCTGTGTTGAAAATGTTACAACACACGTTACGGTAGAATCGCCTACACTGCTCTCCCTCATAGAGCACATTCGCATTTTAGGCTCAGACTAGGAAATTAATTGAAGCACCTCTTCAGAATCAAAGCATCGCCAGTGAGAGTTTCATTATAACCGCCGGTAACGTTCTGAATATGTTTTTATCTGAGGATATAAAAATTCGAAATTATTAAAAAAAATTTCTAACCCCCAACTCCCCTTATTTTATCGCGTTCTTTGAGCTGTGCGGGCCCGGCATTACCCTTGACATTTTGCGCCGGCGAATCGATCGCCTTGGCCCCTTGCCAGTTCCCAACATGCACCCCCTTTATCGTGACGTAACGAGGTGCCCGGATTGTTGACCTTATCATCACGCTCCCCCCCTCAGTTGTGGATGGGGTCAAGCGGTGGACCAAAGCGGAAGCGAAAAAGTCGAGAGAAACGCTTAAACAATACACTTTTTTGAAAAGTTATTGTTCTAGGAATTTAATCATTTTTAAAGGCTGAAGTTGAAAATGCCATCCATTTTATTATTGCAGAATTCTTAGTCGTCACAACTGGATAACTGCATAAAAATGCTGTATTCTTAGAAATATAAGAAAACAGAAATATTTCTGCTCGCGTTTTATCCACTACAAAAATGTTAGTGTGAAAACATATGCGAAGTTTCCTCTTAAGATTGCTACACAGAGGAAGTATAATTTTTGCCGATGTTTCTTTTAAATTTCAGTTTATGACGTTTGAAGTCCCCTTAAAAACATGTTTTAAGTCCTCCTGAACCCATCTCGGGCAATTTCGGAAAGATTCTTTTTCTTTCTCTCTCTGTGTGGATGTGCGCGGTCGTGGCGGGGGAATGATAGCTGAAAACATATACAACTGAATTCCTATTATTAAATGTGGGCTATGTGTTAAATATGAGCAGGACGGGGGACTAATAATTTGAATTATGCTATGGATGTTAATAAGATAAGCATGGTTTTTATTAAGATAAGCCAAATGCATCCATAGGCAATACTAAGCTGTTTACAGCTCGATAAATAATAATTCATTGAGTTTAACTGCACAAAATAACAACCATAATTATTTAAAATGACACTGAATTTGCACTTTTAATTCAATTTTTGTTCTCAGTTGGTGACAGAATTTTTTTTTTCAACGGTGGCGTAGCGAAAATGCGAGAACACTAAAATATCTGGAGAATGGTTAGTCCTAGTGTAATGAGGTTGGTCTTATTCTTTTCACCATTATTACGTATAAAGCTAGCATTTAATTGATGTATTTGACCATACGTAGTTTTTTATATTAGATTTTTACGATTTTTGCAGGCTATTTCGTAAAAAAAAAAGCAGGTTATTTTTTCTGAATAGTACCAAAATTTAACCAGCACCAGGGTAACTCACAAGTAACTCATCTATCAAATTTTGTAAAATTGAAACCATTAGTTTTTCAGCTAAAGTGGATACAGGCAATTTTTGCTGTTCATTTCGCAAAAAAAGATAGATTGTTTTCTTCCAAATCGTACCAAAAACTAATCAGCACCAGAGTCACACACAAGTGACTTACCTACCAAATTTTATGAAATTCGGTCCATTAGTTTTTGAGTTAGAGTGGATACATACATTGCACAGATAGACAGACACATACACAGACGACGCACTAAAAATACTGTTTTCATGTTTTAGAGGTCCCACAACGTTTAGATCAATCGAAAACGCGAGTTGCGATTTTCGACATGATTTCAATACTTTCCCTATACATTACCATGTATTGCAGGCAGGGAAAGTAAAAAACTACCTGATGAATGTAGCAGATGACTTTTCCAACAGATTCAAATTTATTATCGCTTTCATAATCCATTAAATTGAGGTTTACTGCCCTAAAGTGATAGTATATTTATTTAGTATTATATACAATTTACAGTTTTCGTAAATTTTTCATTCGACAACTTAACGCAGTTTAAAATGCGCCCGTACCTTAAAATTCTAAAACACTTAAATGTCCCATCAAGAATGGAATGAATCAGAATACAGTAATGGGGTGGGTTTTGTTTTATCGTTAGAAATTACGTGTGAAATAAGAATTTAAACAATATATTTAAACATATTTAGCTTTTTTACTTTCCTTATATACATGATGTATAAGGAAAGTATTGTGACGGGGTCGAAAATTCGAATTCGAGTTTTCGACGGGAGAGCACGTTTCAAGCATCCCTGATCACGAATCAAACATTTTTGAAGTGATGTCTGTGTGTGTGTGTGTGTGTGTGAAAGTATGTGTGTATGTGTGTGTGTGTGTCAGTGAGTCTGTGGAGACGATAACTGACGAACGAATAGACCGATTCGAACCAAATTTGGTACAAAAATCACAATCCGTAAACACTGGAAGCCTATTGTTTTTATACGCAATCGAATGTTCAGAACACCCCTAAATTTTCGAATGAAATTTTGAAAAAATCGTCAAAAATTTAAAACCACTAATAAAGTTACGCAAATAGACATTTCTTATGTAATTTTTCATTAGAAAACGATTGACATAAATTTTAGAACGCTAACGTGAACCGTTCTTGAGATATTGTACATTTTTTAAAAAAATTATCAAAAAGTCATATAAAATAATAAGAAAAATATTTCCTATTGAGAAACATGTTTACTTTTCATATGTAATACCATGCGATAAATTGAGTGTAATCCTTCTCGTGGATCTAGCTCGTTCCATTCTTGAAAAAAGATACTTTGAATAATACTTTTGTATTTGAACGCCAATAGTCATTTATCTGCTTTAACAAAAACTTATTTCTTAGTGCATAACGCTTGGCGAGATTTTGGCGACGAATTTGGCGGAATGTCGCCAACTTGGCGACTTTTTTGAAATGTTGCCAAATTAACGAAAATCTCGCCGAATGGATAAAAATGACGCTATATCAATGAAAATGACGACTAATTGTCGAAAATTCAATATCTTGGAAAGAATATTAGTATCTACTACAACAAAATCCTATTTTTTACTGTAAAAGTAGTAAATTCATTACATTATATAAGGAAAGTCATGTGTTGCCCACATCAGATTTTTTATATTTCAAATTTAGAAGATTTTTGTGGCCATTTCGAAAAAAAAAAAAAAAAGTCGTTTTTAATTATTTTCCTACCTCATATCAAAACCTTATCAATACCAAAGGAAGCCAAAAGTGACTTTCCTACTAAGTTTTGAGAAATATCGTCGAATAGCTTTTGAGCTAGAGTTGATACATTCATTACACAGGTAAACAGTCTTCACGCTAAAAATAGTGTATTCGTGTTCTACAAGAATGCGCCCGAGACTTGCAGAATAAAAATCCGTTGAAAACTAGAATTCTGATTTTCGACCTTTTTCCGAAACTTTCCCTATCCATTACCATATGTTATGTGTTGTATTAAAAGTAAAATCTTTTGCCGAATAAATATCCAATGCATTTCATTTAAAGGTTAAAATACACGTTTTGGGAGGGTAAGTTGAATGCATATTAAGGTAATTTACCGGAGTTCAGAAACTTTCTTCCATTTATCCAGAAGTCTTATGTCATGTCGTCATATAAATAAAATAAATTCTTTTGCTGCTGAATCTTGTTAATGATGGATGGGCATGGGGATTTTTAACGTAAGATCAAATATTCGCTGCGAAGGAAAATGTTATCCATATTTATCTTATTTTATAAATATTAGGCACTTCGAATATTTCTCCGTAATTTAATATTTATCCAAGCTCTCTCTCTCATTCTAATTTATGTTTTTCATCCCAGTCTTCTCCTCTTACAATAAATTGCTGTAATCCGTTTAGCAAAGATTTTGAGCCACGTACATTTTATTGATTTCCCTGTATTTCAAAATACTTTGGATTTTTATGTCTGTGAAATTAATCTGACTCTTTTACTTATTTAAGTATATAGTATACGTATGTTACATTTCTAATATATATATATATAAATATATATATATATATATATCCCACAGAAATATAGTGTAGCCCTTTCTTTACGAAATTATTGATGTATTTAATGGACCTTCTTAGAAACTCTATAGAAATGCACATACAATATTTATCGTATTTCTTTTTCCCCCATCGTTTGAATATGCCACCTATTTTTTATAAATGCTATCTTCACTTGGGTATGGATATTCAAATGCCGGCAAAGTATGTGATAAAGTTATTTATGGAAAGACAAAGGTTTTATTGGGGAATAAAATCGTTCTCCTAACTAGAGCTCAAGGTATAAGGAGAGCCCAGTCTGGTGTCAGACGAATATTTATTTTTCCCCCAGTAATTCAATTATGCTATTATATTTAAGAAAACTAGAAATATTTCAAAATATATCAGAATAATAACAAAATGTATGGAAGAGTTTGAGGTTTAACTCGAATTCTTCATACAATCATATTATATACTAGCTGTACGCCCGTTCTTCGTATGGTATATATATATATATATATATATATATATATATATTATATATATATATATATATTATATATATATATATACAGGGTCTTTCAGAAAGGACTCCCTAACTTTGAAATGACATAACTGCGAAACAGTGACAGACAGAAAGATGAAACAAGTGGTATGTTGGATAGCCAGGTCTGGAATTTTAAATACACAGCTTTGCAAAATTAGTTACAAGATTGGCTAACAGAGGGTGTTGCAGTCTCAGTGAAATGTCCATTAAATAATAGGTGAGATTGTTTTTCGTAAACAGGGGTCAAATCACATTACCATGGATTTGATATGGCCACCGTGTATAGCTGTAACATGACGCAAGCGATGGGCGAAGTTTGAAGCCACTTTCTGCAATGTCTCTACTGAAATGGATGCACATGCCTCACAGATGAATTAACGTTTGAGGATTTTTACTGTAAACAGTGTCTTTCAAATGGCCACAATGAAAGAAGTCGCATGGATTGAGATCCGGGGAGTATGGAGACTGAGCGTTCTGCACTTCTGGGCATTTATAAGTTATTTAAAGCTCACTGTGCTTGCAGCGCCTTCTGTTAGCCAATCTTGTAACTAATTTTGCAAACCGGTGTATTTAAAATTCCAGACCTGTCTATTCAAAATACCACTTGTTTCATCTTTCTGTCTATCACTGTTTCGCAGTTATGTCATTTCAAAGTTAGGGAGTCTTTTCTGAAAGACCCTGTATATATTGTGTGTATATACATACACTCTAGCTCAAAAACTGTAATAATAATGATATTGCGTAATATTGGTATTGAATAACCTGAAGTGAATGGTAATAAATTATCTATATTATAATTAATTTTTTTTTCTTATCATATAAATTTAGAATTATATTATTGGATATGTTCGAATTATAAGTTCGAAGAGGAAACTAGCTTTTGCTCTAAACTTATAATGTCGGTCTTGTACGCACGGGGTCCCGAGTTCGAGCCTGGCTCGGGACTAGCAACATCAATTCCTACAGGTCAATATAGATATTTAAATCCAGAAAATTAACATTATTTCCAATGGATGGTTTAATGACAATAAACTAAAAGCAGTAAAATATGAAATTATGGTCACTTGTGACCATTCTAAATTTGATGGGGTTTATATATATATATACCTTTCAAAAAATCCAAAATATTATATATACACTCTTTTGAAAAAAAAAAAAACGAAGCACCCCTAAAAAAATAATCCGATCATGCAAATTCATTTATATCAAGTATGCAATGATTAAATTTGCCAACGTGCTACAGCCTCTTCCATACCACCCGTGGTACCTTCCACCATCTCACGGCGCTCGGCTGAGGTGGGGTTACGCTCACGGCGGCCTTTAAGCCGTCTGCCCATAACCCCACAACATAGACAGAGTCGTTTGGAGTGGTGTTATTGCCAAGCATTATGGCTGCCAGCAGACGATGCAGTGTTCAGCGATGAATCAAGCTTCAGTCTTTTAGCAGATGACCATTGAGTACGTGTGTGGAAGTGCCAGTGCCAGCGGTCCCAACAGCCTTTGTTTTACACGGCACACAGCCATTACGCCTGGTGTTATGGTTTGGGGTGCTACCTCTTACGACAGCAGATCGCCCCCTAGTCATCCTGCTTACAACTTTAACAGCTCAACGATATGTTGATGAAATTCTGCGACCGTTTGCATTACCCTTCATGGCACGTCATCCTGGGGCCAACAAGATAATGCCACGCCACATACGCTCGCATATCTGTGGACTGTGTCCGTGTTGTTGATACAGTTTCTTGGCCAGCAAGATCACCAGACCTTTAGCCAATCGAGCATATATGGGACATGCTTGGCCGCCAGATTCGGGCACCCCGAAATGTAGCAGATCTGGAGCAGCAATTGAGGAATACCTAGCAGAATGTATCGCAGGATGACTTTAGGAAACTTTATCACTCCTTACCTAGACTATACAAGCATGTTGAAATATATATATATATATATATATATATATATATATATACAATATATTTCAACATTATGGAACCAGATATGGCCCTTTAACGTACATGGTTTTATAACGTACATGGTTTTATAACGTACATGGTTTCGGTAATGCTTTTCACTTATTTCAATTATATTCATTTTCATATATATACAAAAATTTTTGGGAGCCAAAAGGGCCTAGCTCCATGTGCAATTTTTTCTGTTTGAAAATTTCATCTTGTATATTATTCATGCATTACATGTATGTTTATGCAGGGAACAAGGGGATTAGTCCTTATAAGTACCTGTATTACATATATGATTTACAACACTTTAAATGAATTTTAATCTTAGGCTTGTATTTAAGGAATTTTTTTCACCAATCTTTCACCACATGTAATTTTTTTTTTTCAATTATTTACCTTATATATGGAACAGAGAAAGAGGGGTAGTTCATACCTGCTTAGTGCCTGCTTTATTTATAATGTTCTATTTATAATTTTCTTAAACTTGTAGAGTCAATTTTGATTTCAAATTTTCACTTCAGACCATTTTATTTTCACATTTGCTCTACAGACCATTTTCAATAAATGATCAATCTCTGGTATTTATAATACAAGTAATTAAAATTCATATATATATATATAAAGCTAAGGGAGTAAATTCATCAACTAAATTCAAAGTTCTTTCAATCCAACCAATTATTACCAACACATAAAAGCTTGCGGAATTAAAGAGTATGTATGTGTTTTTTCAAATTGTTCCCGCTAGCAGTTTGAGAGTAAAATTTTACATTTCTATTTTAATCGAGAAACAATTTCTTAAGATTCTTTAACAGTGCACATTCCTTCTAGTTTTTACTATTTCAAGACCGCCAAGGGGATATAAACTACATATTCGATGTTATAAGTACCTCTTGTGATCGAGACTCATTTTGCTGCGAAACAGAGTTGCGCACTTCTTGCTCAGTTTTAAATCTTCCAAGTGTAACGCGATCTTTCAATTCAAGCACCTCTCCCATCCTGGCCGTCCTTTAGTATTGCATTGACTGATACACGGAAAAGGATTGGAACCTTTATCGACTCGTTTTCGGAAACTAAGTTGTTTTTCACTTCACGATTTTCGAAATCTTCGCGGGTGAGCTGTTAATTGATTAGTGGGATGCGTAAGACAGATTTCCCAGAGGAGTGGTTTTTTCCTTCTAAGAATTTACCCACGTTAAACAAAGGACAGCAATTGCCTTGTTTATAATCACAAAATCCGCCAGTAAATGGTGTTTTCAAAATTTTGGAAGACACTTTCATTGTAGATAACAGCATCCACGGATCGGTTTTGTGCTTATTGTGAGCTCCTCAGCATGGAGTAGCCAATATTAGCAATGTCAGCAACAAAATTGCTATAAGCCATACTTTTGCGAACTTCTATGGGAACTGATAATTTCAGTCCTTCCACATGGATGCTGACAAAGCGCAAAATCGGTCCATGGATGCTGGTATCTACAATGGGAGTGTTTTCCAAATAGTGCTGTTGCGAATAATTCTGCTTATGACAGACATGTAAAATCGATGCATGTTGAAAATTGTTTTGATATTCAATATTTCTACTTCCTGTACAATACATAGGGTGACCGAAAAGTTGTGATAACCAATTATAAAATTGTGCAATGAGCCGAGAAATTGAAAGAGCAAGATGTTTTTCAGTTATATGACACTATAATATGTCCTGAAAAATATAGCAGAAATATCGTTTGCTGGTTTTAATACATTGGACAATCATATTATAGACTTTTTTTCTATCAATCAAAGAACATGGCGTTTTCTCAGAGTGTACGAATTTAACTTTTAGAAAAATATTTTTTAACCATTTTTATGAGAGTGTCATTGGAGAGTTTTAACCACCTAAGAATTAAAAAAAAAAGAGTAGAAAAGTGAGAACAGGTAGGTTTTTAATTTATATTTAGGATAAACTGAAATTGTTGAATTGTTAGGGGTTTTAGGGGAAGGATAAACTGAAACTGTTGAATTGTTAGGGGTTTTAGGGGAAGGATAAACTGAAATTGTCGAATTGTTAGGTGTTTTAGGGCAAGGATAAGTTGAAATTGTTGAATTGTTAGATGTTTTAGGGCAAGGATAAACTGAAATTGTTGAATTGTTAGGGATTTTAGGGCAGTGGTATTTCTTCCGAAATTCTTTAATGACACTCTTATAAGAATGGCTAGAGAAATATTGCTCTAAAATATATAAAATATATCACTGTGATCAGAAACCGTCATGCTCTACGATTGATAAAAATAGGTCTGCAATGACCGTCTGACGTAACAACAGACGATATTTCTGATATATTTTTGAAGGTATACTAGTGCCACTAAATAAAAAAAATATTAGCATTTCAATTTCTCAGTATGTATATGATTTTAAAATTTGACTTTTCTTCGATCATTATGTAAGTAGAAATGTATAAGGAAATTATTGGAATTGGGTTTAAGATTATAATTCAAAGTTCCGATAGATTTATACTCTGAAGCACGAATCTATTATAGTTTTATCTGTGTCTGTATCTGTGCAATCCATATAAATCGCTGTCATAAAACGTACATAAATAAATGCCATAATTCATACGATAACATTATTTAGAAGATGGATTGAAAGATGAGATGATGCATTCCGGACACTTTCACTTTTAATAGGATTTTATGCAAGACATGCTGTTATAAAGTATTTGGTCAGTGGCGTCATTGGTGTTAAGCGCGATTAAGCGACGCATAGGGGCCTGCACATGAAACATTGCACCTGCTGCTGCAGGTGCAATGTTTCTGTCTGCGATTTCTCCCAAACGCTGGCAGAATTTGAATGGATGCCAATGCCTGCAAAGGAGCATCGAACTGTTTGGGATAGGGTATGTCAAATACCTGTCTTTTTGAGAGGTTCTTCGTTTGGGATGGATGATGTCCCACCCGTAAGCAAAAGGTTAAATGCACATGGATACACATAAGTATGTGCCGCCAGGCTAGTTTAAAGACTAACTTGCATCTAAAATCTCGTCGGATATATTATATAAATTTAATTTATATACCGACAAGCAAGTTAGTAATATAAATGGATATTTTTACATGAAGTCTAGGGTCGGAGTATTCAGATGAAATCAGGGCAAAATCTGAAATTGCTAGTTAGCTACAAACATATAGCGAGTCATCTGTAGTGCTTTGAAATCTTGTTAACGAAACAAATGAGTTTGAAAAATCGAGTGAACGTCTTGAAGTTTACAGGAAAATTATTTTATAAAATATTATTCCCACAAAACTATTTCGACTCCATTGGATTGGAGGAACCTCCAATTTTTTTTATCAAGAATTTTATTAAAAAATAGAAATATTTTATTGTTAATATAACAATTTTACGCATTAAATTATTTTTCTCATTAAACTGATTTTTATGATGAACACAAAAACAACTTTACAGGAATTATCCATTACTTGAATAAAAAAAGTCCATTAAATAATTCATTAAATAAAAAGAGAAATGTCTTTCAAAATTTGAAAAACGCAGGCTCTATCAAACGCGAGACGGGAGCCACGACAAAACAAAACACGAGACGGGAGCGACGACGAGACCAGACGCGTGTGGTTTACGATCGCTTTACTTTGCAATTTCCTTCACTTTATTCAGTGGGCAATAACACAAGAAACGTAGATGTTCCAAGGTTCTAATGCTTTTTTAATACAAGCTGAAGGAGTAAATAGTTTATCAGACTATTTTAACACATTTGAAAATAATTTTTATTCAGTTACCCACTTATGGCTGAAATTTTTTTTATAGAGAACAGGGTGGCCACTCAACCTGGAAACCGGGAGAACCGGGAAAAGTCAGGGAATTTTAGAATGGTCATGGAAAACCTGGAAAAGTCAGGGAATTTTGTGAAAATTCTGGAATTTTTTTTTTTTTTTATTAGTTGTCCATATAAAAACAGAACTGCCCAGTTTATACGTCATTTTCGAAAAATTTCGCCAAGTATTACGCTGTACTCGTAACCGCTAAATAAAGGTTGCTATGTGTCTGTCCATTTAATTCCGTATAAAAGCAAAAATGCGGAGTTTGTGCGCCATTTTGGACAAATGTCACCAAGTACAGAGATGCCAACTTTTACGGATTTTTCGTAGTTTGTACGGATTTTTACTTTATCTTACAGTTTTACGGACATTACTCCCAAAACTACGGAAAATCCCATGAAATCCATGCATACTACCATTCAGTTTATATTCCCTGCTGTGCTGAGAGTTCAAAATTATCAGTTTGCATCCATTTTCATATCAGAAAGATTTCATATCAGAACAATAGACCTAATTTATTTTTATAGCGCCCATAAAAATAAAGAAATATTTTTCTAAACAAATTATATTTCGCTTAAATTATAGGATTGCGGCGCAATTCAGTCCTTTTCGGGCTTTGCTGAGAGTACACAATTGTCTTTTTCCATCCATCTCCATCCCCTTATTATTGCACATTAACTTGACTA
Organism: Amaurobius ferox; assembly: GCA_951213105.1. Taxonomy (NCBI): domain Eukaryota; kingdom Metazoa; phylum Arthropoda; class Arachnida; order Araneae; family Amaurobiidae; genus Amaurobius; species Amaurobius ferox. The sequence goes on along the minus strand of OX578135.1, from coordinate 134,688,444 downwards.
AACTAGTTTCTTTTCATATTTTGGTTGATTATAAAGGCTAATTTTTTAATTATTTTCACATAAATAGTACGATCGTGAAATTCAGTTTCCTTTTTGCGGGCGTTGCTGAGAGGACACAATTATCCTTTTCCATCGATCTCCATTACTCCTTTGTAGCACATTAACTTGACTAAACTGGCTTATTTCATATTTTGGTTGATTATAAAGGCTCATTTTTTAATTATTTTCACATAAATAGTACGATCGTGAAATTCAGTTTTTTTTTTTCGCGGGCGTTGCCGAGAGTACGCAATTATCCTTTCCCATCGATCTCCATCTCCCTATTTTTGTACATTAATTTGACTAAACTAACATATTTTCATATTTTGGTTGATTATAAAGTCTAATATTGTAATTATTTTCATATAAATAGTACGATCGTGAAATTCAGTCCCCCCCCCCCTCGGGCGTTGCCGAGAGTACGAAATTATCCTTTTCCATTGATCTCCATCTCCCTATTGTTGTACATTAACATGACTAAACTAGTTTATTTTCATATTTTGGTTAATTATAAAGGTTAATTTCCTAATTATTTTCACATAGTGCCATTCAGTTGTAATTAACTCAGTTAAGTTAGCAAAACTACATTTTGAACTTATTCTAAGGTTTTAAAATATATATTGTCAATATATGTAAAATCTTACTGATGGTCAATGCGGTTTTACTGAAAACTCCTGATTTTTCTACCGATGACCCCTTGCAGAGATTGGCATCTCTGTATATTATATACATTTTACTATATTTTTTTCTATTTTAATGACATTCTTTCGACATTGCTAAATTGACATTTATTCAATGGCTGTGGCTTGTTGTAGTGTAATTATTGCATATCTTTAATGATATCTGTCGTGAGCAATTTGCAATGCCCATATTTATAGACATCAGTTTAGACTATTTCTTTTTATTGTCTTCAATGAAAATCATTAAATTCTTTTAAATATTTCAGTAATCCAATTTTACTGCATTTACATGAATTTTTTATTAAAAATGTCAAAATTTATTTGTAAAACCAAAAAAAAATATGTGTATTTTTTTCTCCTGATTTAATATAACTTTTTTGGATAGTGGAGTTATAAATTGTAAAGATTCTTTAATCAAATTTGTAACTAAATAGGGATGTGCGTGTGCACGTTTTATGTTAAAATTGCTGGTCTGGAATTTCTTTTCAATTCACCTGGAAAACCTGGAAAAGTCAGGGAATTTCAATATGTCCAAAGAGTGGCCACCCTGGAGAAGAAGAGGAAAAAGAAAAAAAGGAATAGAAATGAAAGAAAAAAAATCTGATGTGGGCAGCACATGACTTTCCTTATCTAATGCAATGAATTTACTTTACTACTTTTACAGTAAAAAAAATATAGGTTATTCTTATAGTAGATACTTATATTCTTTCCAAGGTATTGAATTTTCGTTAATTAGTCGTCATTTTCATCGATTTAGCGTCATTTTGATTCATTTGGCGAGATTTTCGTTAATTTGGCAATATTTAAAAAAGTCGCCAAGTTGGTGACATTCCGCCAAATTCGTCGCCAAAATCTCGCCAAGCGTTATGGACGGAGAAATAAGTTATTCTTATAGCAGATAAATGACTATTGGAGTTCAAATACAAATGTATTACTCAAAGTATCTTTTCTTAGGAATGGAACGAGCTAGTTCCACGAGAATGATGTCACCGAATTTAACACAAGATATTACATATGAAAAGTGAACATGTTTCTCAACAGTTAATATATTTTTTTTAATTTATGGGATTTTTTTAGAAATTTATTTGAAAAATGTGCAATATCTCGAGGACGGTTCATGCTAGCGTTCTAAAGTTCATGTCAATCGGTTTCTAAGGAAAAATTACATAAGAAATGTCTATTTGCGTACCTTTATTAAATGTTTTGATTTTTTGATGATTTTTTAAAAAATTCACGTGAAAATTTAGGGGAGCTCTGAACATTCGATTGCGTTTAAAAGCAATCGATTTCCAGTATTCACGGATTGTGATTTTTGTATCAAATTTCATTCGAATCGCTCCTTTCGTTCGTGAGATATCGTCTGCACAGACTCTCTCTCACACACACACACACAAACACACACACACACACCACAGACATCACCTCAAAAATGTTTGATTCGTGATCAGGGATGCTTAAAACGTGCTCTCCCATCGAAAACTCGAATTCGAATTTTCGACCCCGTCACAATACTTTCCTTATACACATTATGTATAAAAGAAAAGTAATATAAAAAATTTCGAACTTTTTCACTTATGAAAATAGCGCCTTAACTAAAATAAAAGCATTTTTAGAAACGCTTTTACTTTTGGGAGGTCAATAATATAAATATTATTGATTTTCAAAATCATTTTAACTTTAGTGTTGGAAAAACTAAAATTTTGGGTGAACCCCAAAATTTAAAGGGCAGAATTTTAGCTTCGGAAGAACTAAAATTTGGGTTTTTTTACGTATTTTGCTTTAAAGGAATAAAATTCTTATTTGCAACGCTTGTTATGAGCCGTTTTACGTAGTGGTTTTAGGAAAGTCGAACCAGTGACTTTTCAGTTCAGCTAGTCAGACCTAAAGGCATGCAAAATGGACAGCAGTGACTGAGAACGAAGCAGGGAGAAAAGGGGGCAGATTACTTCAAGACGATTCGAAATGTTCTACAGAGATTTTATGAAATGGGGAAGGGTTTTTCGGGAATTTTTAAGGAGAAAAACTGCGCAGGATGGTCCCCAGTGCTTTTGAACAAGGAATTTGATATATTAGACTGCTCGAATGATGGGAATGTTTATTAGATCAGAATATTTTATAAGAATACATTGACTATGGCTGTCCGAAGGATTCGTGTAAGATTTATGTGCATGCATTTATGCAGATGTCGATGAAATCAGAAAAAAGGTTCAGACTTCCATCCCCTCCTTTTTTCCCCTCCAATGCAGACAATTGATATATATCATCACAAAAGTTGAGATTAGAGTCGCAAAATGGTATTAGAGAATAATGTATTGGAATGAATTAAGTTGGGTGAGTTTATGGCCTGAGAACAGAAATTTTGATTAAGGGTTAATGTAAAACAGAATATTTTTTTGATAGTCGGAGGACAAACTTTCTGTATCATGCCGTGGATATTGTACACTATTAATGCACACTCTCACAAAAGCAAAATCATTGTATTATGTAGGGAAAGTGATTCGTTACCTACATCAGATTTTTTACTACGACACCATGTTACAAGTTAAGGAACATGGAAAAAGGTTTAGAATATAATTTTTTTATACATAATTTACTTTCTCATACTATAGAATACAGTATCAAGAAAGTATTGTTTTCACGATTCGGTATTTTAATGCCAATATATGTTTAAGGATCCCCTGAACACGGTTTGACAATTTTTAGAGGGATGACCATCCGTCCGTCTGTTGTTTTCGTCTGTGGTCTAGAAGTATTTCTTTTGCAACCACAAATATTCATGGATTTTCACTGAACTTGATAGCCGACTTAATTATCCAAAATTCATCAACTAGATAGAGTTTTTAAAACTCGATCGAAAACTTCGAAATTTTATATTTTCTTAACATAGTTATCATTAATCAGCACAGGATAAAATTTGACATAATTGTGTATGAAAGAGATAATTTATGGCTCAATGATCAGGGAAATTAACAGCTCCAATCATTGTAATAAAAAATCTGATGTAGGCAGCACATGACTTTCCTTATATGATGCAATGAATTTACTACTTTTACAGTAAAAAAAATAGATTATTTTTATATTAGATATTTATATTCTTTCTAAGATATTGAATTTTCGTCAATGAGTCGTCATTTCATTGATTTAGCGTCATCTTTATGCATTTGGAGAGTTTTTCGTTAATTTAGTAACATTTAAAAAAGGCGCCAAGTTGGCGACATTCCACCAAATTCGTCGCTAAAATCTCGCCAAGCGTTATGGATGAAGAAATAAATTATTCTTACAGCAGATAAATGACTATTGGTGTTCAAATACAAAAGCATTACTCAAGATATCATTTTCATGAATGGAACGAGCTAGATCCACGAGAATGATGTCACCCAATTTATCGCATGGTATTACATATGAAAAGTGAACATGTTTCCTCAATAGGATATATATTTTTTTTAATTTTATATGACTTTGTGATAATTTTTTTGAAAACTGTGCAATATCTCGAGAACGGTTCATATTAGCGTTCTAAAATAAATTTATGTCAATCGTTTTCTAATGAAAAATTACATGAGAAATGTCTATTTGAGTAACTTTATTAGAGGTTTTGATTTTTTGACGATTTTTTGAAAATTTCATTCGAATATTTAGGGAGGTTCTGAACTTTCGACTGCGTATAAAAACAATGGGTTTCCAGTGTTTACAGATTGTAATTTTTGTACCAAATTTCGTTCAAATCGGTCCATTCGTTCGTCAGTTATCGTCTCCACAGACTCACTGACACACACATACATACACAGACATCACTTCAAAAATGTTCGATTCGTGATCAGGGATGCTTGGAACGTACTCTCCCGTCGAAAAATCGAATTCGAATTTTCGACCCCGTCACAATACATATTGTATTACATTACCCCTTATACATTATTGTATATAAGGAAAGCAAAAACAGCCACGATACAGTTTTTATGTTCGTGGCGTTATTACCCCCCCCCCCCCCTCGCGTGGAGAGGGGAGTTACCCTTCCATGGGGTAGAATTGCCCAACTTGGTATCAAGCGAAATATTTTTCCGAGCCCTTTAAAATTAAGAATAACATGCTATAATTATGATCATTTGAGCTAACAGATTTTTTAAAAATTTCTCTTATAACATTTGCAAGAAAAAAAATATATCGCAAGCTGCTTGAGAAAGTCGAGTTGAGCTACGCCCCCAGTTAATTACCAAGTGGAATCTAACGGCAAAATTTCTGAAATTCCAACTAAATTTCTTTAAAGCTCTTCAAGTAATTTAAATCCTTGAGTGCAAAAGAGTCGTATAAAACTTGGGATAACTTTTGACAACGGTCATAAATTCATTTTTTAATAATTTTTGCCGCAGGGTTTCATCGTTCCCAGATGTGTCATAAAATGAACGAATCACGACTCTCTTTAATGTGCCGCAGGTTTAAAGGCACGCTTTTTAAATTTCTCATTTCTCTCAAATTTCTAATTTTATAACCAAATGCCATTAATTTTTTTTAATTAAATGATTCATGTGCGGATAAATTTAAGCTTTTTTATTTTCGTGGGGAGGGGGTGGTGAGATAAATCAATCTCGACGTCGGTGCAATTATATTATAAGAACTTTATGGAGGAAATATAGTAAAATATATGGAGTTTTGGGTCTCAATTTTGCTTTCTTATTTATGCCGACGCGGTGGCTGAGCGGTCGAGGCAAGCGTTTTCTCTTGCTCGCTGGACGGCCGAGTTGTGGGTTCGAGTCCCACCTGCAGGCATGGATATTGTGTTGTTGGACGTAGTGTGTTCCGCCCCCACTGGTGCGTCGGGGCAGCGTTATGTGACGGCTAAATGGTTCACGATACTGCAGGTTGGTTGGCGCATGATTATTGTATTAAGTGTTACTGCTAAAATAGAAGAAAAACAACTTAACATACAATTGAGTGGGATTGATTGATAATGAATGAATTACAAAATAAACGATAAATCAGCTTTGCATACACGTGGGATTTGACGTATAAATAATAAGAAAAATTTAAAATCTTGACTTTTTTATCAAAAAATTAATAAATAGCGAATTTTTTTGTTTTAACATTCTTCCAGCTGTAATTCGTGATCGACTGGACATACAAAATTCATCTTTATGCCATCATGCGCAGAAAAAAAAATATTTTAAATTTCTTTATGAACTCTATGGGTTACAATCAATCGTTCTATATTTCCCACGAACTTGACAACATAGAGGTATAGAAAAAACTATCTTTCGATGTACGACGCATAACGAGCGTATGAACACAAAAATGAGTTGCTAGTCCATATCAGTGTCAAGTTAGGTTTGCCGCAAGTATAGAGATATTTTAATTTATATTTACAGCAGATGATTTTTTTTTTATTTTCCTTATCATTTAATTTATTTATAGTTTTTGATTCCATTGTGATAAGTATGGAACTGAGTTTACGTTTCAAATATCGAAACCGTTTGTGAGCTATTCTTCAAATAAAACTATTGAAAAATAATGCTATAATTAATTGATTTTTATATTAAATTGTTTGATAAAGCAGAATACTGTAATCGGAAATGAAATAGTATTTTGCTTACTACAATGCCTATGTTAACAGAACTGTGAAATGTGCGCCATTTTTATGCTTTAATTTGAAAAGTTTTTTGATATTCTGAACTTGTTTTAAGTGTGTAAGTGTCACATTTAGAGACTTTTAGGCTTTCGCGTTGGCATAAATTGCTATAGTTCAATCATAAGTGCTATAATTCATTGCTATAGTTCGTTCAGGTCAACCCCTGCTTCCCCTACCAACCAATCTCTCGGAAGAACTTACGAACGAGCCCACACATATCATGAACACGGGGATCGTTTGGGTACAGCCGGGAACAGCTGGGCACAGATTAATTTAAATTATCATTGACTATTATTCAAACTATCATTTAAATATATTTATTATTTTATTCCAGTTTTTATCGAATTTTGAGAATAAAAGGCCCTTTTCTGTTTTATACCAAAAGCTAATTAGCACCAGAGTCACATATAACTCAACAAATAAATTTCTTATAACTTTGAAATTTTGTCAAATAATCCTTGATGTAGAGTTCATTATTATTAGATGCATATATTTCACAGGGAGACATACAAACAGCAACAAACATTTGTTATTACGCTAAAATTAGTGAATTCGTATTCTAAAGTGCCCCAAACGTATAAATCGATAAAAATAATAGGGGAAGTAAAATAATTTTATAACCAAGATAAAATTGGGAGTTTCAAGACTATTTGGAAAGTTTTAATTTATTTCTTACCGAGAATGCATATTTGTGGCAAGCTGGTACAGCTAAATGAAAAACTCCCCGTACGTTTTCTATTAATAACTTCGGTGTATGCCAGCATAGAATATTATTTTGTCTGCGAAAAACTGCATCTCAGACTTGCAGGTGGTATAAAAAGTGAACTATATATAGACTATATCGATTTTTTTACAGTTGCATTTAGGGGAAAATTTGCGCCTTATCTCGCTTTTTTCCCTGAATCAGGAACATTCTAGATTTCATTATATGGGGGAAAAAGGAAATGATTTATGCTATTTATAGATCATAGATTAGAAAAATGCTCAGTTTTAATATGAAAATCCGAATTGAAAAGTTTGACGTCACCCGATAGCTAACAGAGATGCCAAACTTTGATTGCTCGATAAAAAATATTTATCCCAGAATAATGATATTTTGTAGCTGATTTTTTGTACCTGTGTATAATTTCAGTTGTCAAATTAATCTACACATAACCATCCCCTTTCTACAAAAAGTGCTGTGTGTGTGTGTGTACCCGTTGGTCTATGCAATGTATGTATTCATTATAGTCCCAAAAAATTTCAAAATTTGGTATTTAGGTCATTTGTGCAAGTTACTCTGATGCTGATTAGATTTTGGTACGATTTGGAAATTCGACATAATCCTGTTTACGGAAGGGAATACAAAAATTTAAATACGAGAATAATTTTGTATTAAACACATTTCTGTCTTATACGTAGCAAATACAACCAACCTTATTGCGATAGGATAAACCGTCCTCAATATGTTTCGTTATCATTCACTTTTGGAATTTTGGCGACTTCTTTAAAACTGCACCAAAAGACAAGGAAGCGGTTTTAAAGCTGCATATTAGATGTAATTTCAAATAAGTATCCATTCCATGTGCAAGTAAACTCAAATAAATAGATTATGGAAAAATAAAGAAAAGAAAATTGAGTTTGAGAGTAGGGAAATCTATGTGCATTTTCGGACAAAAGAGTGTCTCACTGTAAAACATTCTGCAACCTTTGCTCATTTTTTCAGCTACTTTGTGTGAGACAAAAAAAAAATATCTGATGTAGGCAGCACATGATTTTTCCTGCAGACATATCCACGTTCTCTTTATTTTAATTAAATTTAATTCACTTTTAATTCAATTTTCGTTCTCATTTGCTAACTGGACTAATTTTCAAAGGTGGCGTAGATAAAACACGAAAATACTAAAATATCTCGAGAACGGTTAGTCCTAGTGTAACGGGATTGGTCTTATTCTTTTCTTTGTTAACATTTACGTATAAAACAAGCATTTAATGGATATATTTGAGCATGCGTAGTTTTTTATTTTAGATTTTGACGATTTTGAGGGCCATTTTGCAAAAAAAAAGGCAGGTTATTTTTTTCCGAAACGTACCAAAATCTAATCAGCACCAGGGTGACCCACAAGAGACTTACTACCGAATTTTGTGAAATTCGGCCCATTAGTTTTTCAGCTAGAGTGGATACAAGGTTTTGCGGGCCATTTCGCAAAAAAAAGGCGGGTTCTTTTATCACGAATCTTACCCAAAACTAATCAGCACCAGATTCGCCCACAAGTGACTTACCTACCAAATTTTATGAAATTCGGTCCATTAGATTTTTAGTTAGAGTGGATACAAAATCTGCACAGACAGACAGACACATAGACACACACACACAGACACACACACAGACGTCACGCTAAAAATGGTTTTTTCGTATTCTAGAGGTCTCGAAACGTGTAGATCCGTTGAAAACTCGAGTTGTGATTTTCGGTATGATTCTAATACTTTCCCTATACATTACCATGTATTGCAGGGAAAGTAAGAAGCAAATCAAATGTGGTTAATGAGATGATTAGAAAGTAACATATTAAAGGTGCCAATACAAATCAGCAAACAATTCCTTGTAAATCTAAATTAACCACCAATGTGTTCAGAAGACGTAAAATTTTCTATAGTCGTCATTGAAGTATCAAAGTGTCCTGCAGAGGAATCGGAGCCGTAGTTAGGAAGAGGCAAGAAAGGGCTGGACCCCTCCTAGAAACATGGGCCCACCCCCCATAGAAAAACATATAATTTCAAGTAAAACATAAATACTTTTTTCCATTTTATTCATCTAAATTTAGCGCACCATCTAACAATTGGAAATTTTTTATATGAACACTAATTTTTATATAATGAAGGAATATTTTGAAGATAAATTTCCGATTTTAATCATTAAATAACTGAGTTTTAATCAGTGAATCTTATATAGTAAAATATATATTTGTCTGTCTGTCTTTGTGTGTGTGTCAACTGTAACGGAAAAAATTAAGCTTCGGACAGCCACGCAATTTCAGTGCTGGGTTAGCTGAATTCCCGATACGACAGAAATCAGTGATTTTTTTTTTTTTTTTTTAATATTAATTCGTATTAGTATTTTAGTTATTTTATATTGACATGCAATTTTCAGTAATTTTTATACAAATCGGTTCCTTAGCGATCGAAAATATTATTATAGAGCTTCTATCTTGACATCATCAGAAGGATCCAAGAACGTTCTTTCTAACGATTTTTGAATCGAATCCGTAGGACAGTTTTTCTTCATATTCTTTTTAAAATCCATCGAAATATGCTTGTTTTATTTTTTATTTTCTTATTCTGCTGCATTAGAAAAAGGAAGACTAGCACAATTCTACAGTTTGGTAAAAATATGGGTGTATATCTTCGCATTCTAACAATTTCTTTTTTTAAATTAACTTTTATTTTCTGATTTTGTGCTAATTTTCAACCAAAAGTTTAAACATTGTGATTTACAATTCTGATCTTTTTCCGATTGGTGGTTGACATCCCAAACTGGGCTTTGTTTTGGGGAGCAGTGGACGTTTGTGCGCATGCTTGCAAATTATCGCACGTGATTACACATGCGTTGAAACTAATAAAAATGAATTTAAACGAAAGGTGGGAATGATTTTGTTTTAAAATAATCGATTTGGAAATTGAATGGTGTAACCTGTATTTATATTATATATGCAGTTGACTCATATTTAGGACCCTGGAAACAACGGCTTCTTCGGAGGATACTTTACATTAATCTTTAGCTATAAATCTTTAGATATCTCTTTATAAATCGTTCATACATAAATCTTTAGATTTGTGTATACATTTATTTTACAGTTACATTGCAGTAGAAACAATAAAGTAATATAATTTTATTCATAAACAGAATTAAACTAGAAAATCATATTAAATGCGTGTGTAAGAAGAAGGAAAAGTGTTTTCAAAACCAAACAGTTTTAATATAGTAAGTGCGGAAATTTGTAAATATTTTATAAATTTAATTTTAAAATATTTTAAAGAACTGATATTTAAAAAATTATGTTGCAATTGAACTTTATAGAATTTAATGTTGATATGTTCCTGAAATAAAGATTTACAGCAAGTTCTTCACCAGTTCTGCTGCGCCCCCCTCTGCCTTAAACTCGAGCTCATCTGTGATTCGGTGTCTACAACTTTCACAGTTATACATTTAGTAGAAATAGCTTTCAAAATACGCAGATGCGAAATGCACAAAAAGTTTAGTTTAAAAAATCATCGTCAGTAGGTATTTTACATTATAACTGACGAAATGGACGATTTATTAAAGGTCTGCAGAATATCTTATATATATTATATATAGAATATCTTATATCTCTTAATATTCTATTAACCTTGAGGTTCACCATTTGCGGTTCAAAAAATTTTCTTGAAATATATATATTTTTACTTTCTTCACATTACATCGTAATATTTAGAGAAAGTATTGGAATCGTGTTGAAAACTGATATTCGAGTTTTCGACCGATTTACACGTTTTGAGCATACTAGAATCCGAAAAAAAAAAACTATTTTTAGCGCGACGTCTGTGTCTCTGTGTTTGTATCTATTTATCTGTCTGTGCAATGTATGTATCCACTCTTAACTAAAAAACTATTTCACCAAATTTCAAAAATTTGGTAGGTAAGTAAATTACGCGTTCCCCTGGTGCTGATTAGATTTTGGTACGATTCAGAAAAAAAAAGAAACTTACCTTTTTTTTTTGCAAGATGACCTGCAAAAATCGTCAAAATCTGAAATTAAAAACTACATATGCATACATGTATCAATTAAATACTCGATTTATGCGTAATGTTTGATGACGTAAAGAATAAGGTCAACCCCATTGCTCTAAAACTAGCCGTTCTCGAGGTATATTTGTATATCTCTTTATATATATATATATATATATATATATATATATATATATATATATATATATATATTTGTATTTTTTGCAATACCTTTGGAAATACCTCAGTCGTCAAATGAAAACGAAAATTGAATTAAAAGTGCAAATTCAGCGTCATTTTCAATAAATATCCGTGTTATTTTGTGAAACTAAACTATTGCACTTTTTATTTCTTTCCTAATTTTACGAATTAGGCAAGAAATAGAAAGAAAATAAATTTGAGTCTGTAGAGCAAGTCATGTGCTGCCCACATAAAGATTCTTCAAGTTGGGCTATAAATAGATAATAGATAATGACGAATATGTCATCGTGTGTCAATAATGATACAATAGATGTATCGATAATGATACATCTTTATGGCATATATTTATAGCCTCTCAGATGCTCTTTTCGTGCATTTCTGATGTTAATTCCTACTCAATAGAGCATGGGCACGTGACGTCACACAGACCATTTTGCCCTTACGTTTCGTGACGTTTCTAAAACAAAATGCTCGTTTGCTTATGAGTATGGAAATTTTCATTATTTCTGTATTAAAAATGGCTACTTTAGAAACTCACAGTCGTTTAACCCGCATTTTACTAAATTTATCTTGTTTGATGGATATTTTTAATTAACCGGAAAATAAAATATTCATTTTAATTAAAATACATACACGATTTTTTTTTTTTTTTTGAGAAAAATCGTTACATATCTTTCCTTTAACACTCGCATATACATTGCAGAATTTGCTAGTAAATGTATACATCTTTAGAACGCTAGTTAGTGAACACAGTAAAAACGAGTAGTAGAGTACATTCACTTGAAATCACTTAAAGTGCACTTTAGCAATTGAAATATTTAAATGCAAATTGTTTTGTTATTCAAGTATTCTAAATAACTTATTTTCATCACAGAGATAAATTTCGACGTTTAATGGATTTAGTTTCAATTTTTATTTGCAATCATCGTCGGTTTACCATTACAAGCTATGGTAAAAATAATACCTTTTTGTCCTTACGTTTCTGCGCGTTCTACCACGCAGATTGTTTATTCACACTCGTGCACATGCTCTATAGATAATCCGCTACAACTTTGTAATTGACATTTTTCTGTTATCTCGCTTTCTTAGTTCACTATAGTACTTTTTACTTTCCTTATATACATAATGTATAAGGAAAGTATTGTGACGGGATCGAAAATTCGAATTCGAGTTTTCGACGGGAGAGCACGTTTCAAGCATCCCTGATCACGAATCAAGCATTTTTGAAGTTATGTCTGTGTGTGTGTGTGTGTGTGTGTGTGTGTGTGAAAGTATGTGTGTGTGTGTGTCAGTGAGTCTGTGGAGACGATAACTGACGAACGAATGGATCGATTCGAACAAAATTTGGTACAAAAATCACAATCCGTAAACACTGGAAGCCTATTGTTCTTATACGCAATCGAATGTTCAGAACCCCCCTAAATTTTCGAATGAAATTTTGAAAAAATCGTCAAAAAATCAAAACCGCTAATAAGATTACGCAAATAGACATTTTTTATGTAATTTTTCATTAGAAAACGATTGACATAAATTTTAGAACGCTAACATGAACCGTTCTCGAGATATTGTACATTTTTCAAAAAAATTATCAAAAAGTCATATAAAATAAAAAAAAATATTTCCTATTGAGAAACATGTTCACTTTTTATATGTAATACCATGCGATAAATTGGGTGACATCCTTCTCATGGATCTAGCTCGTTCCATTCATGAAAGAATATACTTTAAGTAATACTTTTGTATTTGAACGCCAATAGTCATTTATCTGCTGTAAGAATAACTTACTTCTTCGTCCATAACGCTTGGCGAGATTTTGGCGACGAATTTGGCAGAATGTCGCCAACTTGGCGATTTTTTAAATGTTGCCAAATTAACGAAAATCTCGCCAAATGGATGAAATTGACGCTAAATCAATGAAAATGACGACTAATTGTCGAAAATTCAATATCTTGGAAAGAATATTAGTATCTACTATAAGAAAAACCTATTTTTTACTGTAAAAATAGTAAATTCATTACATTATATAAGGAAAGTCATGTGTTGCCCACATCAGATTTTTTATTTTGACTCTCCATTACGCGCGCGAGCCCTTACTATCACTTTAACTCGATCTCACTCACGGATGCTTCCTTACAAAGCTATTGGGGGTACTTTAGGACGTTCCTAGTTAGCTTTCTATCTCACAAACAACATTTGTAGAACCAGACTGTCAAATTGCGTATTTTTAGAAGAAAGATCAAAATGGTGAACCCAGGGAATACCCAGGGAACCCAGGATTCCCTAATTAACAAAGCATTATGTGGATTGAGAAGAGGTGTAAATATTTAAATAGTTCTCTAAAAGGAAATCGTAAAGCGAGCAAACAAAATGATGAAATATGCCGTTATTTTGTTGTCGCACGCTGCTTTCTAGTCACGAAATATATCGTGCTGTCGAGCCGTCCTTCACCGACTGTTTTTCCATGCCATTCCAGTGACCACTTAGCAAATGGCTTCTTTTCCGCGGCGCGTGCTATTTTGGTGAAATAACGTCTTGAATGATACAACACCGACATAAATATTTTCCCTCCATCGATTTTTCTTTTCTCTTATCTGTACAATCATTGTCTAATATGTTTGTGTCTTTCTTGACCCTCCAGAAGCCCCCTGGCGATCCTAAAAGTTGAATATTTGCAGATCTATAGTGTCGGTCACGAAGCAGAACCTAACAATCGAGAGAGAACTTTCGATTCTCCCACCGGGTGCAGATAGAGAAAATAGAGGGGTCTATAAACATTTCTGGATAATTTAGAAGCCCCCCTCAATAACCTGGAGGGTTTCGGTACACTTAATAGTATTGGTCACGGCACAGAGCCTAACGAAATTGGATTTTTGATTCTCCTCCTCGGAGACAGGGAAAATCGTAGATATCTTATATAAGTCCTCTACAGGTATCCTTTTTAACATTTTACAACAAAGTTGAAAAGTGTTTATGACTTTGTTCATTCTGTCTGTCTGTCCGTTAGCACGATAACTGCCGTAAAAATGACTTAATCAAAATGAAATTTTATTATGTTGTTCAGACTGTCTGTAGGACCTATGGGAATATAAATGAATACTATCACCCAATTAGCTTTGGATTGAACCCGGGTTGAAAAAATGAAATACATTGAGTCCTGTGGGACCTAATTTTTCAAACATTTTTTAAGCGGATTTAAAATTCATAAATTGCTTCGAAAATTTTAGGTAATATTCAAATTGTTCCATAAAATATATAAAAAAAAATTCAGCGAAATATATTCAGTAGTTTTTTAAATAAAAATTAAAATAATAATAACACCTCTTATATGAAGCGATCACGTGACCACGATATAAAAAGATCACGTGACCCACTTCAAAATGATATATGGCATCCATCTTGTCTCAAAATCGTGATTTTTGAAGTTCTTTTTAATTCACATTGAGTGTTGTATCCGTCCTAAATCCACTTTATTTTTGCTTAAATTCTATGCATCTACATACTGAAACAACGCAATTACAATATATTTCAGTTTAAATGCTCATCCAAATTTGATTATTTCTACAACGAAGCCTATTTTTCATCTATGTAAAATGTAAACAGCAAAATATGTAGAATGAGTTGTATTAGAATTGCTGTATTTCTGTAATACAAAATCATTTAGTTCATGGAGTCTGCATAGCTGATATGAATGAAATATTCATTGATTTTACAAAGAGAAGGACGATTTTTTTCGATGAAGTTTTACGCATAGAGTTTAATTACTTGTAGCTCCATAGTCTTAATTTTTAAATAAAATAAATTATTATAGTATTGTGATGAATGACATGAATGGGAAATTATTTATGAATGAAATGCTGCTTTTATAGAGAGCCAGGCGCGTTATTTTTTCTATGACGTCATTTGAATGAATTTCAGTTGTTTTCGATGAAGTTTTCAAATATAATAAATTATCGTAGTATTATGATAATTCTAAAATTATTACCGAGGAATGTATCATATTTTAGAGATGTTTAAACCAGACAATTTATATTTCAATGCCGTCATTTGAATGAAGTTTATTTTTTTCTATGAAGGTTTAAGTTTTCAAATATAATAAATTAATGTTGCATTGTGATAAGTTTTAAAATATTACCGAGGAATGTATTGCATTTTAGACATGTTTAAATAAAATTGCATTGAAGTTGGAAAGTGTTTCATAACCAATGCTTTAAGCATGCTTGATCTTTCTTGTTAGGATATTTACGGAGAAAATGTGGGGGTGCTGAAAAGTCCCTCAAGTGCCAGAAGCTGCCCCCCCCCCCCGCCTCCTCCCAACGATGTGAGGCTGACATATAAGGCTGAAACTTATACATTGTTTAATGAAATTAAACTTAAAAAAAAAGATGGATCCACATTTTTTTAAGAGTGTTATTTCTCTTTTAAATACTAGCTATAGTATAAAAATATTTTTTTTACTACTGTTGAATTTAAGAGTTTCATATGCACATTGCATACACGTACAAACGATATACGTTTTGAGACTTCCGAATTCTCTTAGAGCATTTTACTTTCCCTGCAATACATGATAATGCATAGGGAAAGTATTGGAATGGTGTCAAAAATCGCAACTTGAGCTTCCGCCGGATCTGCACTTTTCAAACACTCATGAACCAGATTAAGCCTACTTCTTTTTCGCCCGTGTGTGTGTGTCCCACTCTAGCCAAAAACTAATTGAATGAATTTTACAAAATTTGGTAGATAAGTCACATGTGAGATACCCTGGTGTTGTTTAAATTTTGGTACAATTCAGATAAAAAAAAATTGCCCCTTATTTTTTAGAAATGGCCCGCAAAAATCGCATATATCCACTCTAGTTTAAAAACTGACCAAATTTTACAAAATTTGGTAGATAAGTCAGTTGTGGATTAACTTGCCACTGATTAAATTTTGATACGATTCTAGAAAAAGAACCTGCCTTGCTACTTTCCTTATATACATATAATGTATAAGGAAAGTATTGTGACGGGGTCGAAAATTCGAATTCGAGTTTTCGACGGGAGAGCACGTTTCAAGCATCCCTGATCACGAATCGAACATTTTTAAAGTGATGTCTGTATGTGTGTGTGTGTGTGTGTGTGTGTGTGTGTCAGTTAGTCTGTGAAGACAATATCTCACGAACGAATGGAGCGATTCGAATGAAATTTGGCACAAAAATTACAATCCGCGAATACTGGAAACCTATTGTTTTTAAACACAATCAAATGTTCAGAATCTCCTAAATTTTCGAGTGAAATTTTGAAAAATTCATCAAAAAATCAAAACCTTTAATAAAGTTACGCAAATAGACATTTCAAAAAATTAAAACCTTTAATAAAGTTACGCAAATAGATATTTAAAAAAATCAAAACCTTTAATAAAGTTACGCAAATAGACATTTCTTATGTAAGTTTTCCTTAGACAACGATAGACATACGCTTTAGAACGCTAGCATGAACCGCTCTCGAGATATTGCACATTTTCAAATATATTTAAAAAAAATCCCATAAATTAAAAAAAATATTAACTGTTGAGAAACATGTTCACTTTTCATATGTAATATCATGTGATAAATTGGGTGACATCATTCTCGTGAATCTAGTTCGTTTCATTCATGAGAAAAGATACTTTGAGTAATACTTTTGTATTTGAACGCCAATAGTCATTTATCTGCTATAAGAATAACTTAGTTCTCCGTCCATAAACTTTGGCGAGATTTTGGCGACGAATTTGGCGGAATGTCGCCAACTTAGCGATTTTTTTAAATGTTGTCAAATTAACGAAAATCTCGCCAAATGGATAAAAATGACGCTAAATCAATGAAAATGACGACTCATTGACGAAATTCAATATCTTGGAAAGAATATAAGTATATACTATAAGAATAACCTATTTTGTTTTAGCTGTAAAGGTAGTAAATTCATTGCATTATATAAGGAAAGTCATGTGCTGGCCACATCAGATTTTCTGCCACACCGCCTATTTGAAAATATGTCCAGTCGCCAATTGAAAAGGAAAATTAGGTAAAGATGCGAATTCGGTGTCATTTCAAATAATTATCAATGTTACTTCATTCAATTAAAATCAATTTAATGGATTGTGAAAGAGAAAATAAATTGGATTCTGTGGAGAAAAGGTATGTGCTGGCCAACATCAGATTTTTTGGAATGATGCGTTTGTCTTAGTATGAATAAAAAAATCTTATAAAATTTTGTTTACAAAATGTTGTTTAAAATGTGTTATAAAGATATGTAAAAAAACAAAAGCTATTTAACGAGGATTGTGCATGTCTGTCTGTGAGTCTATGACCACAATATCTCTCGAACAAATCGAAGGCAATATACTAATTTCAATCGATACACTTGGGATTAGTTTTCGGTGTAGACGGACCCTTCCTTTTTAGAAAATTATTTTCTAAAATCGTAAAACGGTTTTTAAAATATAGTTATATTATAAATGTTACTTAAATAAATACTTTATATATTATTTTTTGCTATTTAAAAGCGTATGATATCCGATATATAAAAAGGAAAACTTTAATATCCGCTGTTTCATTCAAGGAGACTGCGAGTTCAGTAAATAATCTGATGAAAGTTTTATTCTTCTACAGTGAAGCATTAAAGCAAAGCATAGTGAGAATTAAAAACCAATTTATGGTTGTCATGACCGCTTATAACATAACCAAAGAACGGCCGAGTTGATTTACAAACATTTTTCTAGGCTTTATAAGGTTTAATAAGGCACATCTTTACGGTTTTACAGGATTTCGGATTATAGGAATTTTATATATGAAATGAAAATTCTAACATGCGCTTCCAAGCTAATCTCTTGAAATACGCAATCGAATTTGGCAAAACTCTTTCAGGCAATGAGTCCAAGGATATGGTTGAGTGAAACTAACTGACTAAGTGTTTGAAAAATGAAAAATTATATTTGCTTGAAAATTTATAATAAAAACTGTTGAAGACAGAAACTTGTAAAACATAACTTAAAAAAAAATTGAAATTTTGTTCCAAAATGTTTTAAATTTCGAATATTTTATTTGAAAATTCTTCGAACAATAATTCTTCCAGCTATCCGACTAGTTCTTCCAGCTATAATCGTTCCTGCTATCCGACTAGTCCTTCCAGCTATAATCTTTCCTGCTATCCGACTAGTCCTTCCAGCTATAATCGTTCCTGCTATCCGACTAGTCCTTCCAGCTATAATCTTTCCTGCTATCCGACTAGTCCTTCCAGCTATAATCGTTCCTGCTATCCGACTAGTCCTTCCAGCTATAATCTTTCCTGCTATCCGACTAGTCCTTCCAGCTATAATCTTTCCTGCTATCCGACTAGTCCTTCCAGCTATAATCTTTCCTGCTATCCGACTAGTCCTTCCAGCAGTAATCTTTCCTGCTATTCGACTAATTCTTCCAGCTATAATCTTTCCTGCTATCCGACTCCACAATAATAATTTTTAAACCGATTTCAATGGCAGAAAGTGTTTTAACAGAAAAAACCCCACTCGACTCAGGAAAATGGGCATAGAAAATACGAAAGCAATAAAATCAAATTCACGACACTTATCAAATTTACGACGTCTGAGTCACGTCCGCATTTTTCTGTTGACAGACATTTTCTTGTCTTTTCTAGAATGACTGCTCTGACTCATTCACCTCGTAGAAGGAGGCTGATTTTTGCTTCTAAAACCGATTGATATCTTTAAATATTCGTTTTATGTTATTACTAGTGAGATATTTTAATTTTAAAAATATTTAGACTGTGGTAGTTTGAGTGTTATTTTTTATTATAATAAAATTTTAAGCTAATATAGGGAAAAACCAAATGTGATAAAAAAAGTCCACGAACTTTCGGTTAAAGTAAGCTTAATCTTCATCTCAATAATTATCATACACTACGTGACAGTGAAAATGAGGAACCAAGAAGGAGTAGGCAGAAAAATATACAACTTGCAGGGTGGACGCAGCTCACCGAGTTATGTAAACGATGCGAAATGCACAGCTGTCCAGCTCACGTTGAGTGCGATATAAGGGGAAGGAACCTGCAGAATCGGCAATAGTCACGCCGCTCTATCTGCCAGGGAAATCATTTTGCAATTTTTTTTTTGTCTCAGATGAAACGTGTAGTAGTAGAGAATGCTGCCAACCGAGGCAGTTTCAGCAGACAGACTATTTAACGAGAGGTATGGCGATCGGTCTCAGAAGGGCAGGTTGGTCCATACGTCAGATCTCAGCGGACAGCCACCTACACGCGCCCACAGTGTATTGGCTGTGACGAAGATGGTTGGAACAAGGGAATGCGGCACGTTTGAGGGGTGCCGGTACGGCCAGAGCGACATCAGCAAGCGTGAACCGACGTATCCGGACGCAAGTGTTGGCGGCCTCGCAGGCCACTTCCGTTGCCCTTTTGCAGCATGTGCAGGACACCCTTGATGCGACCATATCGACCAGGACCATTATCCGCCGATTGGTCGCCGGCGACCTGCACTCATGGCACCCGTTAAGAAGACTGACATTGACCTAACAGTACAGACGCCTCCGTTTGCAATGGTGTCGGATAGAGCCACGTGGACGGCGGAATGGCACAGGGTCGTGTTTTCAGACGAGTCACGCTTCTGTTTTAGCAATGACAGTCGCCGTGTATGATTCTGGCTCCGAAGTGGTGACAGGTCCAATCCAGTCGCATCTGTGGAACGCTACATCACGCGGTATGATGGTTTAGGACGCCATCGCCTACGATAGCAGGTCACCTCTGGTCCGCATTGAGGGCACTATGACGGCCCAATGACACTACCCTTCCTTCAGGGGGTGTCAATGCCGTTTACCAGCACGATAACGCCCGACCACGCACGGCGCGCATCAGCCAACATGCCCTGCAAGGTACCCAGATGCTTCTCTGGCCACCAGTCTTCGCAGATCTCTCATCAATTGAACACTTCTGTGACGTGATTGGATGTCGTTTGCTTGCGCTGCCACCGCCGCGTTTAGAAGACGAATTTTGGCAAATGGTCGACAGGGAATGGGCAGCCATCCCTCAGGACACCACCCGCATGCTCATTGACTCTGTACCAAGACGTTTTGCTGCCTGTATCGCCGTCCGCGGTGGTCCATTAACCTACTGATCAGACGGTGTTATCGCTCAGTGTATAGTTGTATCATGTTGCAATAAACATTGCTTTTTGTTCGTTGCTATCTCTCTGTGTTTGCCGATTTTCATCCTTTCTGCCCACTCCTTCTTGGTGTCTCATTTTCACTGTCAAGTAGTGTATATTAATTTTCAACATTAAATAATTTTCGAAATGTTGAATTTTTCGTTCATGTGAAAATAAAATAAGAAAGTACCTTTAGCGTATGATTCTGAGTAGTGTTCATGAAGCCATTTTAATAACGAAATTTTCAACTTTAATTTATATCAATTTGCTCCGCAGCAATGGCTGTAAATGTGATCCATTTCACAGTTTTAACCGTTGTTTAGGGAAATACATCGCAGGCCGTCCTTCCAAAAGCAATAACCGTTTCTCGAATGCATCGAGTTCAGAGGAAATTGTCCAATTGTTTATGTGATTGCCATTTTGTCTTCGCAAGAATTTCAGAAAAGGTAATTAATAGAAGGTATTGTTTTAATTAAAGTTTTATATTTGAAGCATGCAGAATACTTTATCGTCTGGTCTCGGAATTTACGAATCAGATGTTCTAAATGTGTAGTTTGTTATTGCACCCAGTGAATGTTGGATATTCCAAATTCGAAATGGAATTATCTCAGCTACTACATTGTCATTTTGAAGTCGTTGATTATCGGAAGCATTTGGGTCATTTTATGTAAACGGGAGTTTTACATGTCTCAGGTATTTTAATAAAAGTTTGCATGACTTAGGATTGATTTTGGACACTGATTAGTTTTACTATTATAATTCATATTTGTCACCCATTAGCTAAAAAACAATTTATATTTTTAATATTTAAAAATTTAGTTTTTTTATTAAATGTTATTCCCCTATGGGCCCCAACGGCCAAATAATAAAATCACAACTTCATTTACAAGCCTTCATTTTCTAGTTTTCTTTTAATATGATGTTTTATATTAAATTAGACAATTTAAAATAAAAACAGTAATAAAAAATCTACTATGCATTAGAGCTATATTGTAAATTAATTTATTACAACTGTCCCCTAGCTTTTTTGTCATTTACCTGTCTTTGAATTTTAACACCTTATTTTGTACATAGATGACAACACAATATAATAAAAATATTATTCTTTTCTACTAAAGCCCATATTCACCATTTCAACAGTTTAACTATGTTCTAGCTATCATTTTGTGTAGGGAAATATTATAAAACTGAACAATTTTGGGTTTAGTATTTTTATTCCTTTTCATTAACGTGTCTTTAATTATTCTTAGAATAAAAAAAGTATATAATTTTTTTAACATATATGTGGGCCTTGTTAGTGTAGCAAACTGGATATCAAGTTAGGCTTAAATGCAAATAAAACTCACATACTCAGAAAGTAAAATCACATAATTTGTCATTCCCCTGTCATTACATTTAAAGTAGATTTCTTTTTAGAAGATAAAACAAATAAGAAGTTAGCTCTAAGAAGTTAGCTTAGATTGCAATTAAAGCAAAACAAATTTTTTATTTTTCTAATGATATATATATATATATATATATATATATATATATATATATATATATATATATATATATATATATATGTATATATATATATATATAAGAAAAAAAACGATATATATATACGAAATAAAAGTATATATCAACGAATCCTCAAGAAAATGGAAAGAAATAAACAAATAAATAAAATAAATATCGAATCAACAAGTCAATGAAAAGTATCAAAATACAAAGGTATGAAATCAAAAAAAGAATAACAAACGAAATCAAGCACAAACGCTATACACGTAGATAAGACTCTAAGCCTAAATCATGAATTGTTCACTTACACAAAAATCGTATTCATGCCCAAGTTTTTTGTAGAAGCAAACACAAAAATGTATGTTTTTGAAGAAGTAGACAGATTATATCTATAAACTATTTCTACTTGGACGACATACATAAATAAGAAAAATAAAAGGAAAAATGGATACCAAAAAAACGGATTGAAAAAACACGCTGACCTAGTAAGCACAGGAACACAGAAAGAAGTGACAAGTGTTGCCATTCACAAAGGAATAAGATATACTGTTGCCAGTCGTAAGAAATAAATAACAGTAATACGAAAAGACATGTACAAGAGATAATATACCATCAAGAGGGGCAATAATAGAAAGGCTAATGTCTAAGTGGATGTATAAATAAAATATTAAAACAAGAGAAGGGAGATGTCAGGCTAAAATTTAAACCAATATTAAATAAAATTCAAGAAAATCCAGCTATTCTAAATTTTTTAACTATACCATTTACAAAATAAGAGGGATATTTATATGAATTGCTATATATATATATATATATCTATATATATATATATACTAACGAAGCAGTTGCCTATATTAAGTGTCATTTCCATGTTATGCTGTAATTGTCTTGAAAATAAAAATTTGCATTTTTTATTTAATTTCCCCAAAATGATTGCTGCTACTGTTTTTTACTTTCCCTGCAATACATGGTAATGTATAGGGAAAGTATTGGAATCATGCCGAAAATCACAACTCGAGTTTTCGACGGATCTACACGTTTCAAGACCTCTAGAATACGAAAAAACCATTTTTAGCGTGACGTCTGTGCGTGTGTCTGTGTGTCTGTCTGTCTGTCTGTCTGTCTGTCTGTCTGTCTGTGTGTCTGTCTGTGTGTCTGTCTGTCTGTCTGTGCAGATTTTGTATCCACTGTAACTAAAAAACTAATCGACCGAATTTCACAAAATTTGGTAGGTAAGTCACTTGTGGGCGGGGCTAGGGCTGATTAGTTTTGGGTACGATTCGGAATAAAAGAACCCGCCTTTTTTTGCGAAATGGCCCGCAAAAGCTTGTATCCACTCTAGCTGAAAAACTAATGAACCGAATTTCACAAAATTCGGTAGATGACTCACGTATAGGTCACTCTGGTGCTGATTAGATTTTGGTACGATTCGGAAAAAAATAACCTGCCTTTTTTTGCAAAACGGCCCGCAAAAATCTTCAAAATCTAAACTAAAGAACTTGGTATACTTAGATATATCCATTAAATGCCCGTTTAATACGTAATGTTTAACGACGAAAAGAATAAGACCAACCCCATTACACTAGGACTAGCCGTTCTCGAGATATTTTAGTTTTTCGTACTTTCCCTACGCCACCTTTGAAAATAAGCCCGGTTACCGAATGAGAACGAAAATTGAATTAAAAGTGAATTACATTTAATAGAAATAAATAGAACGTGGATATAAGTTTGCAGGGAAAGTCATGTGCTGACCACATCAGATTTTTTGTTTTACTTTAACCCACCCATGTTAAAATATAATGCAGAAATCAGCTTGAAAAATAGAAAAAAATATTGTAACAAGAAAGATGAAAAAGCCCGTTTAGAGAAAATGACCCATCTGTATTATTTGTTCACGGTGGCTTTTCTTTCATTAAAGTATCTAATAGCAATAAGATAATATGCATGAAAACGCTTCTAAAATTTGTAGAAAAATAGTTTCTGTGTGGAAGAACTTTAATTTTAAAATATTCTACTATATTAACGGTGAATTTTTTGATGTCACTAATATCTATGGTTGGAGTTTCTCTGGGGGAGAAACTGACTGTTACGAAAATTGTAAACACTTCGGACGCATATAGCGCCCCAAACCTAATAGTTAAAAATGTAAATAATTTTCCTTCTTTTCAGAAACAGGGCCCCAAATTATGAATGTATAAAAATAATTTCAATATTTTAATATTTAAATTATCTTTTTTTGAAATGTTTTTAAAAAGTAGTTTTCCCAGCGAGTATTTTTTTTCTGCGTTTTTCTAACTTTCACTCGAAATATATAGTAAACTATATATATATATATATATACATAAGATATGATCAAAAAGTTGGGGAGACTGTGCTGATATTTCCAACCCTGACTGGAGGAGGGGGGAACTACTTTACCGCGGTGTAGAGGCCTATGTGACACGAAATGTGAAAAGGAAGAAGTAGGTCTGCAGTGCAGGGTTTTTCCAGGAAATGCGTGGCAGTGAACTGTAGTCGTTCGCGTTCGTGGAAAACGGAAATGGTGTTTGAGGAACAACGTGCGAATATCAAATTCTGTCAGTGTTTGGGGAAATCGCCGACAGAAACATTGCACCTGCTGCAGCAGGTGCAATGTTTCTTATATATATTTGAGATATAATGCTATTTGAGATATTTGATATATATTTGAGATATAATGCTTATATCTCAAAAACTAAAAGAGTTCACTTTAAACAATGAACAAGAATTTGTAGCTCCTTAAAAGCCGTGAAACTGCATATAATCGAATATCGATACGTATCATGTTGATATTATAATATCGATTTTTATTTTAAAAAAGACTTTAAAAAGTATCTGTCCGAACGAGTTTTTTTTTTTTTCATACTTTCACTCGAAATATCTTCAAAACTGTATAATATCGACAAAAATAGTTCAACACAAATATCCATGATCAAATTTAGTTTCTCAACCTATATTTATTTGAAAAAAAAAAAGGTTCACAGTTTTTGAGTAATCGTCAAGTTCAAGAAGTATGAAAATTTTACGTTTCAAATTTTTAATGCTTATATCTTAAAACTAAATGTGATAGCTGTAAACAATGAGCAAGAAATTGTAACTCTTTAAAATCCCTATAAGTATATACAGTCAGATTTTGTAATTTTTTTTTTCAATATTGCAGAAGTTGAGTTTTATTTTATAAAATGTTATTCAACCAAAACCATTTCGGCGTCGTCGGTCTGGAGCCACCGCCGATTTTCCTATGTGCATCCTTCGAACTTCAATAAAGCAATAAACGTATAGTATTCCCTCCAGATTTGTCCATACTCTCCGATCCAGATTCCATTAGATCTCATTGGAAGCGGTATATACGTGGTTTTAAATACATGTTCACGCATGATGCCTATCGTCTCCTAGAAGTATCAAATAATTTGATCACTAAAAATTAATATCTCTAAAATTTTAGGAATGTAAGGTATTTGTTCGCGATCAATGATCATTTTAAATCGCTTGAAGTTAATTGTTTTCACCTAGAAGCATGTAAAATTTATTGTTAAGCCCTTGTCAATTAAATTTTGAAATAATGAGCCGGCATTAACAGGAATCACCATCCCGATTTCTTACATTTTAATGCATTTAGTTTCACATTTATTTATTTAATTATTTCTTTTGTCAATTTTTGAGTTTTATCTTGGAGAGAAAGTGATAATGTTCTTAACATTTTCTTATTTATTTCCTTATATTTTTTCTTCATTCCTCTTTTAAATTAGTTTAAATGTGTTCAATTTATTAAATTTTATTCCGTACTTTATAATATTAATCAGATTCAGTACTGCGTAAAGCATTATTTGAAAACTTTATTTTTTCATAGTATCTTTATCGAACGTGTATTGATAGATCTAGCTATAAAACCTATAAACTATTAAAATTATCACAGGAAAGTCATTGTAAATTTTTAAGATGGGTCAGTGATACCAAACTATGCAAAAAGAATAAATAATTACAAACTTAATAACTATAAAATGAAGGCGTTTATGAAATTTTATAATCATAATATATATTTCATTAGATGTAATTATTCTGTAGATATTTATAAATACATAGTTTAATATGGGTCAGAGAGACATAATAAATGTATAACTGATTTGTGTTATTGCCTTTAATGGTTTGATGTGAAGAGAATGAAGACGAGATCTAATTTTAATAGAGTTTGCAGGAAAATCCTGAAGGATCCCCATAACTTTGTAAGGAAAAGTTCACGAGTGTATACGTTAATTTTCTCTATAGTAAATTTGCGATGCCCGATTGAATAAAAGTGACTGCTGCGGCACTAGTGGGGAATTTAAATAGTTAGGATAACGAACATGGTAACAAAGCGAGATTCAAAAGAAAAGCCAATTACAAAGTTGTAGAGTATTGCTTAATGAGTAGGTATTGATACCAAGGACGGATGAAATGCGTATACGGAAAGCAATAAATACTTGTTAAAAATTTATAATCGGGGCCTCTAACTCGACGACACTTGAAATTCTTGTCAAAGTACTTGATAATATGCTTTTTGGAATTCAAATATGCGTTGTCTCTGACAAAGGGCATCTTAAACAAGCTTTAAATCAGATTTCTGTTCATGTAAGTAGTGTTTATTGTATCATTCTTGAATAGGACACCAATTTCCCTATAACCATATTATGTCACATCAATATCTTCCGTAACGGTCTTAGGGTCGATTTCTGTGCATTCGACAATGTTCTATAACTTTGTAACTGACTTTTTACCGTCTATCTCGCTATATTACAGATTTTTTTTTCTGACATTTTAAATCCTCCACTACGGGGCGCTGCAGTCTCTTTTATTCGATCGGACATGATCACTTTATCCTAGTCAGATCTAAAGCTCCTTAAATAGGCAGGCTGACGTTATCTTGACTTCCAGTTGAAGCAATGACTGTACTTGGCGAAGAAAGGGTTGGCATCTTTCTCGTCCTTCACTCGCGGTCTCAAGAAGATCGGAACATTCTAATGTACTTTCTTGAATGATTGGTGCAATTTCTTGAGAGCAGAAGCACCGATTTATATCTAAATTGCATATCAAACATCAGCCATGTAATGTGCGAACGCCACTGAAAAGTGATAGGCAGACTGGAACTCACTGGGCCACTTGGAGTCGTAATGGAAGTGACGTTAGCTTGCACATTTAGGGGCCTTAGATAGACCTAACGCGCATACTCATGGACCTTTCTTTACAAACTTTCTTATGAACCTTGTACAGATTACCAACTATAAGTCCCGGTTTATTTAAGTGCTTTTGATATCAAATATTTAGTTCTATCTTTCATTGTTTTGTCACTTCTTCAAAAAATATCTGTGGGTTTTAGAAAGACCTAATGCGTACACTCATAGACCTTTCTCTACAAAGTTTTTTGAGGGCCTAGGGACTTTCTATGAACCCTGGACAAATTACCAACTTCCCCCACTGGGTTCTGGTCTAAATTGGGTGGCACTTCCCGGCCGTCCAAACAGATACCTTATACCATTCTGGTAGGTCGGACGGTCTGAGTCTAAGAAGAAGATTATCAACCATAAGTCCTTTTCATTTATAAGTGTTTTTGATATCAAATATTCAGTTCTATCTTTCATTGTTTTGAGTGCTACTCCTTCAAAAAATATCTGTGTACATTTTTTTGGGCGTTCTTTGAAAGTTGAAGCCATACCTGAAGCTGACAGATGACAGCATAGATAGTGAAAAGCCCATGATATTGACAGGAAGAAAGGAAATCTCCGAGACACTGACAGATAATTATAGATGAAAAAAGCTTACCGCTGTGAACAACAATATGTTCCCCAACTCGAACATCTGTTTGATAATTCTGCAATGCATTTATTGGAGATTTTGTGTTGGGTTTTCAATGTATCTCTTCACATTTTAGTCCTATCTTACCCGCTGAGTTGAAGTTAAAGTAAATAGAAGAAAATTTCGAATTATTGATAAACGTTTACTTTTATTAGCGTTAGAAATTTTTTCATAGTATTGTTTTTAGAAAAAAGTTTTCTCCGAAACATGCGCTTTTCAGGTTTTACTATAGATATAGATTATACGATGACTGATATAGATTCTGCATCAAATTCCGGAGGAAGCGTGAGGGTTCACTAAGGATTTCCATTTCTGGTTTAAAAATTTTCATTTTACTTGAAACATTTATTTCTCAAGACTGGCTATAGATGGAGCCTGTATGATGACTGATATGAATTCAGCATCAAATTCGGGCGAGGAGATAGGCGAGTTCACTAAAGATTTCCATTTCCGGTTGTTTAATTTTCGGTTCAAAAATAACATTTCTTGAAACATTTATTCCTGAAGATTGGCTATAGATAGAGCCTAAATGATAGATGATATAGATTCAGCATTAAATTCTAAATATGTTTGGGGTGGTTCACTAAGTATTTCCACTTCCGCTTCTGGAGATGTCTCTTCCGGTTTTTCAAAAAATTCAAAATGAATACAAAATCGAATGAAAATCATAACAGTCCCGTCAAAAATGAAGTGTACGTAACATTTGGCACCACATGAGCTTTTCCTTCAGAAATTTCTTGTTTTATCTAATTTACTGCAATATTAGAAAAAAAAAAGATATACTTAAAAGTATATTTTACTCAAAGTATTAAGATGTTGATCAATTTTGCAAATGCATAAAACTTTTGGTGTTTAAGGAACTGAAAATGGTACTACTATGTTATTATATATTCGATACTCTATATAAAATCATGAAAATTGCCTATAATGCTCAATCCATTTGTTCAGTAGAATTTCTTACATTATAACCGTCTAAAAAAATGTATTAGAGTGAAATTTGTCTTCTCCAAGTTATACTGAAGTATAATGTTCTGAACATGGCAACTGATAAGAACCATATTTTAAAAGAAAGAAAGTAGCAAGGGTTTGAATAGTTCAAGGGAATTTCACCAGATTTAAAATAAGAAATAGGATTAACTCGAAGAAACGATCAGTTGGAAATTTTCGTTTAATCCAATACTCTAAATTGTTAGAAATCTCATAAAATTCAGGTATGTATTATTCAATAAGTTTCCATGTCTCTCAACTCTTACGGAAAAGTCACCCAGCGGAGAAATAACTGATACATAAGACGCTCACAGATTAAGATTAAGAAATGTCAATACTCAGTATAAGACCCTTGTTCACCCCAGCGTGTATTTACAAGAATTCTTAGCGACTATTTCCCTTAAGAATCTTGGCCAAGGTACTTTAAATCTTGGCTACTTTGGGGTGTGGGGGTGGACACATTCTAGTAAGTAGACAGCAGCCGAGAATTCTCAATAATTGATTGCTTTTAATCTTTTTTTTTTGTACAACGGAGTCACTCGTGACACCTCGATATATTTTGCTGCAGAAATTGTTACTTCTGTTTTATTGGAAAGCGTTTGTAAAAATTAACTTCAATAGAAACTTGCTTTATAAGATGTAACAGATGTAATTTTCTTCTGTTTTAGCACTCTGGTCATAAAATGATCAAGTAATTTACCATGACCCCCATCGGTACTTAAGGAAACTAAAAAGTTTGGTTATAAAATAATTACAAGTTTGGGCATGCTGGAATGGCAATTACAGTCTTCTCAGAATACCACTGAATGAGGTGACCCATTGCAACATTTGTGGCATAATCTTCCGCAGAGGGACACAAACAACTTAGTTGACTCTACCGAATAGGCTTGTATAGCTAGCTGCCAGGGGAGGATTTACCACTTACTAAAATATCATTATCTTGTTGCCACCATTTCGTAATAAAACGTTTTCTTTTTGATCCCAAATGCTAATCATTTGCATATCTCCTCAAACGAATACATACATACCGAGTTTCGCGGCTGTGGCTCAATTTCTTATGGGTGCATATATTATTTTGCAACACAGTGTATTTATTTTAGGAGTAAAATCTTTCTATGTATGCCATATGCTGTTATCTACCTTTGCGCCATTAAGTTTTATTCCAATGCTGCAAAGGCAAGTAAAGGTTTGTGTAAAAATAATTTTAGTTTCCAAAAATGTCAGAATTTGAGTAGATGAAAATCAAACATCCCCTTGAATCTAAACTATTTTTTTTATTCACTGTATTTATCGTGAAAATGTTAAGAATAATTTAACAAATAATTATCAAATCAATAATAACTCGTTTTATAATGAAATTGGCGAAGCAAAAGATGCACATATCAAGCAATCCTTCCCGACTTTCAGGTCGTTTTTCTCAAAACTGTTATTTTCAACACAGCGCGCATTGTAAAAAATTAATTAATTAATGATCAAATTGAGTCAAAATTAATTAAGTAGCCCAGAATCTTACAACTTCTTATGCTCTTGTATTATGTTCATATCAGTGGCGTGGCATCCATTGAGGCTAAAAAGCTGAGCCTCCCCAGCTTAAAATCTAATTTAAAGAATTATTTAAACATACTTTTATTTATTATAATTTTTTAAATAATTTTGCGAAGATATATGTATTATTTAGAAAATTGTTACATTTTCCTTCCTTAAAGTGACACGATTCAAAGTATTTTTCCCATTAAAACGCATACTTTAATGTTTCAGAAGCTAAAATCATCCAGCCTTCGTCTTCTATAAGGAGAAACATGGCATCAAGACCACCCATTTGTTAAACTCCTCCCTAGTTGATTAATTAATATGGGAAGCTAGCTTATAGAAAGGCGTGGCTATTGCTTCTCCATTTTCAATCTTTTATAAACAATCAATGATTGGATGTGGGACGTAACGTTTTATCAATGATGGGTAGGTGAGGGTGAGTAGTGCAAACCTAATGAGTCCTCCATTTTAGGTCAAACATGATTCTATTAATTACTATTTGTAGAAAATAATCATTATTTATAATGCTAAAGAATTTGAGTCATTTTTCACAAATAACCGAGGATTTATCTAACTTTAAACAATCTCAAGACGGAGAAATATACTAATAATGACTATCATTAAACTTAAGTAGTTTGCAAGGTAGACTTAGCGCTTTATATAGGCATCAATATGGCGAAGCATTCGTTTGCGTAATTGGGAGTTTTAGAAAGAATAAGTTTTCTTTCCCGTTAAAATTCCCTGTTGGACGAGAATCTCAGTTAAATAAAAGTGTTTGATAATTTTTTAGCAGATTCTTATCATATTATAATTATAAGATATTTTTAAGTTTTCATAGTAGTACAGTATATGTAAATAATTAATAAGCAGTATTGCTTAGGGACATTGTTGACTACAGTGATTTTTAATTAGCTTACGTTTCAGGTTTCTCACAAATTTTCAGTGCATTTTTTCATACATGGGCGCATGTAGAACGTTTTGCGGAAAAGGGGTGGGTGGGTTTATCTCAAGAATAAAATGTATCACGTCATCTAGATTGATGCCTGCCTTTGTTATCTTGAATATCCAAAGGGAAAGAGTGTCGTCCCCTATGAGCGACCATGACTTTATATCTAATAAAATGGTTGTAAAAATTGAACTAATTTAGAAATAAGCAAATAATTAAAATGTCATACTTTGTATGTATGTATCTTACATAGGCAATATATGTTAAAATATTGAGCATTTCATTCATTTTAACATTATGTTAAATTATTTTATTTTACTCACCAAGAAAATAAAATTTATTGAAAGTGCGAATTCCAATATAAATTCACTTATCATACAAAAACCTTTTCCACGTTAAAATGACAATCGCTTAGCCGTCCCGGTCAAGAATATCACGCTACGCTCCTGGTGCATACATACATACTTCACTTAAAGTTAAATAACTATCTGCCAACAAAGTTTTATTTAAAAAGAATTACAACATATTTTGATATTTTTAGTATTTAATCTAGCTAAAAATAATCTAATCTAGCTTTTCTTTAGCTATCTTAAAATGTATTTATTCTTTTGAAAACTTCAATATAATTTTGGTGGAAGTTAAAGTATAACCTCGAGTATATTAAAATTAACTGAAGTGTTGTTCAACTCGACTTTCTCATACGATAACCCATTTTCATGTAGCTTGTGGGTATTTTTTTTTCTTCCAAATTTTACATGTAAGATTTTGAAAAATTAGTACCGTTAATCCAAATGATTACAATTATAACGTGTTATCTTTCACTTTAAAGGGCTTGAAAAACTCATTCGATTGATACCATACTTGATAATGTACCCCCAGGGGGGGGGGGTAATTCCCCTCCCCCAAAAAAGGGCTAATGACGTCACGAACACAAAAATTGTATCGCGGCTATTTTTGACAATAATGATTGAAACTGTTAAGTCTTGTGATCATTGAGCTATAAATAATCCTTTTTATGCATGATTATGTCTAATTTTGTCCTATATGCTGCCATGTTAAAAAAATATAAAATTTCGAATAAATTTCGACGTTTTCGCTCGAATTAAAAAAAAAAAATTCTATCTAATTCTAGATTTCTCGATAACAAAGCCAGATATAAAGTTTCGTGAAAATCCAATAATATGTGTAGTATCTATTGTGTACATATGAAATCGATTACAGACAGACATACATACAGACAGACGGACATCACTGAAATAGTCGAAACGTGTACAGGAGGTCTTAAAACCTATATTGGCCTCAAAATCGAAAATTTTCGTAAAGACAATACTTTCTCAATACTACGTATGAGGAAGTAAAAATGGGACTGCATGTGTCACAGTTTATCAAGAAACCTGCAAACAGCACTTTGTATAACAAGACACGCTTTCAAAAACTAGCAATTAATATTACATAATAAAAGATGTCTGTCTGTCCGTGAATGCCTTCTGTAGCGGAAAAATCTAAGCTTTGAACAGTCATGAAATTCGGTACTGGGTTAGATAAACTCCCGGCAAGACAGACCTCGGCGAGATTATAAAAAGAAAAAAAAGATCGAAATTGTCTTTTAGTTATTATGTTGAAGCACGATTTTGTTATTTTTACGCAAATTGATTCCTGCGAAATTCCTTAGTTTCTATCTTGGCAACATCGGAAAGATTGAAGGAATTCTTTCTAACGATCTTTGAACCGAATCCGTAAAACAATTCATTTCCTTATTTATTTATTTATTTTTAAATACATCGTAATATGCATGTATGGAGAAATCCGATTCTTCCATCTGAGGAAGGAAGCTTATCATAATTCCGTAGTTTGGCAAAATATCATCGCATTTTAACAATTTTTTTTAATTTCTGCATTTCCCGATTTTCTGTTAATTTCCAACCAAAAGTATAAAAAATTGAAATTTTTGGTTCCGTTCTTTCTCCGGTTTGTCTGGCATTACTATGGTTGTGTATGTTTGTGTGTGGTGTGTGTGTGTGTGGGGGGGGGGGGACGTTTGTGAGCTTGCTTGGCAAATAGACATGCGTTGCAACTAATGGATTTGGATTGAAACGAAAAGCTGAATTATTTTGCATATGTATATATACAGGGTGTATATAAACTGTTTTAACAAAATAAGAGGGGTGATAGTACACATCAAGAGGAGCAATATTTACTATGGAACTTAGGGTCGCATTCCACTCTGGGTGTCAGAAAAGCGTAAAGTTAAAGTTGAACTTTCAACAGTGAAAATAAGGAGAATTAATTTAATCATAAGTTGCACAATCCTATTTATTTACACTAGAGAAAGACTCAAAGTAGATGCTCAAAGTGACGGCCAAGGGTGTCGTTGCACAATTCACAATGGCCAATGAACGACTGGCGCACCCTTTCGAAGACACCTGGTGTCGTGTTTATCCTGTCCGCTGCAACAACGATTCTCGCCACGAAATTTTCTACGGAGTCCACAGGCGTCTCGTACGCCAATGACTTTATGTGCCCCCAGAAGAAGTCCAGTGGGTTCAGGTCCGGTGAGCGTGGAGGTCAAGCCACAGGTCCAGGTCCACTACGTCCAATTCACCGTCCGGGATATGTGGCATCAAGAAGTGTCGGATGACTAGAAGTGACGGTGATGTTCTGGAGATGTGATACTTCTCCGGCACGACAGCTTTGTCGTTCGACGTGGCGACTTATGCTTGTTGGACGTGTTTCGAAGTTACTCTTTTCTGACACTCTGAGTGGAATGTGACCCTAGGTTCCATAGTAAATATTGTTCGTCTTGATGGGTACTATCGCCCCTCTTATTTTGTCAAAACAGTTTATATACTCCCTATATATATATATATATATATATATATATAAGATATAACAATAACCAATTTCCAAGTAATTATGAAATATTAAAATCACCCAATCAGTTAAACCACGGCCACAACGCCGAAAATAGAAATGAGCAGCATTGGCTTAATTTAAGAGGTTAATTAGACTAGATACATCGTCAGGTCTGAGCATCTAGCTGTAATTAACTCAAACACGGGCTTGTTACAGATTTGGCAATAGTAGTAAGTTATTAAAAACGAAAACGAAAATAAACTTTACTAGTAAACGATTCGTTACTCAAAACGAAAACAAGCCTTTAAAGCATTACATTTACTTCAGCTTTCGTACATTTAATATTATAGTACACTGTTATTTCAGTTTAAACCTTTTAGTTTCCAACTCATTAAGTGTTTAATCCATTCCAATACTGCTTTCAATTGGTATTCTGCAATCATGTTCGCCCTCAGGAGCTTAGCAGCAAGTTCATTAATGAAATGCTTAATCAAGTCGAATATTCAGCTGTCCTAGGCATTCTGGTTTTACGGCTTTAGTGGAGGTTCAAGGTTATGTCCATGTATAATTACGGGTGGACATTTATTTAATCCTTCGTCTAAAACCTCTGTTATATAATGTTTGTGTAGAGTCGTGAATCCGGTGGTTTACGATTTGAACCGCATGGTTGCGTAACTGATTTGTCTTTGGTGACCCATGGAAGGACTAAGGTTAAATAAATACTTTATTATTTGTGAAAATCGAGATTTTGCCTCTTGTAAGAAACTTTTAACCCTTCCATATTCTTTACGGCGCGCAGTACTGTAAAAATTGACGGTTGCATATTTTCTTCTTTTACTGTGTTCTACTTTTAATGTGTTCTCCTACTTTTACAGTGTCCTTCTACTTTTACTAGGTTCTTCTACTTTTACTGTGTTGATCTCATAGTTTTAATGTGAGGGTGCTTAAAAGACCGATTAATTTAGAAACATCAGCAATGGCCATGACCGTATTTGTGGGGGGGGGGGGGGGGGAGCTTTGACATCCCCTGGGAAAATGTTAATTTTAATTACAAGTCAATATGAGAAAAAAAAATAAAAAATATATTTTTTGAAATTAGAACATTCAGCCACAACTGTGTGTTTTCTCCCACGTGTATATTATTAAAAAACAATTTAAACTTACACCTGAATGGAAAACTTAGGATTATTGCATTGGGTATGTTTATAAATGTCCAATTGGTCAGTTTAGTTGCTTTTTCTCCAGGAAGGTTAGAATTCGGTTATGAAAGAGGGGATATTTTTTTAAAGGTATTAGTGGTAGTTTAAAGGTATCAGTATCAGTATTGAAAGTATCAGTATCACTGAGGATGGACGTCATGACTTCTGAAAGCGCTCTGACACTCTAAAATGTAAATTTTCGTGTATGTCATTAATGGTGTTTTTAAATACAGTTTACTGAATTTGAAGTCTTTGCTAGAAACTATTGTAACAAGGTATATGCAGGACTGAGAAACTTAGACATATATAAAAAATTACAAAGTTGCGTAAAAGAAGGTACAGAATTTTATGAAATCGATACAATTTTTCAGGGGATTAATTTTGAAGAAATACAAAATTTAAAATTTTATACGGGTCCCCGTACAAAAACATTTCCAATGAGTAAAATGTGCCCTATACACTAATAAGGTGATGTACAAAATTTCAGCATTTCATCATGAAAAGTCCCAGAGATATGTTTAAACAAAGTTGGTGAGGGATTAGTCACAAATTAAAATGTAAATGTGCAACGCAAGAGTGCAAATGACGCAACGCAGAAATGCGTCATAGGCAAATAATATCTGCCTCTTATCTTTAATGGATCTTTGGCATGGACGGAAAACATTTTGAACAAGCTTTGTAATCTTTGTGTAAAGTTATTATTTCTACACAGTGCAGATACTTTTGTACCAATAAATAGCAAAATTATTATTTATTTATGTAATCATTGTTTTCTTTCGTAATTTTTGTATGACCCCTGAAATTCGATCTGCCGACATGATTTTTTCCCTCTGAAAACCCATGTCGATGCACCGAAAAGTGGTCTAAGTCAGCATTTTTGGTTATTTATATCTCTGAGACTTTTTATGATAAAATGCTGAAATTTTGTACATCTCCTTATTAGTGTATGGGGCACATTTTACTCATTGGAAATGTTTTTGTACGGCGGCCGTATAAAAATCTAAATTTTGTGTTTCTTAAAATTTAATTCCCTTGAAACTTTTAATTAATTTAATAAAATTCTGTACCTTTTTTACGCAACTTTGTAATTTATTATATATGTCTAAGATCAATATGTAAGGAATAAAAGCAGAGATCAATGTTTTTAGGACACCCTGTATATGCATAATTGAAAGTCTCTTTGTTTGTGTGTTTGTTTGTCTGTTCCGTATATAAATCCTCAGGTCTTGACGGATTTTTTTTCTTTACAAATTTGATAGGGTTATTCTCTATTTCACTGGGAATAGACTGACCTTGTTTCTAGGTTCAGGGGTTGTAGAGAGCTTAATGAAATATCTGACTTGGCAGTGCCTTATTTTCCCCTACTTAATGCAATGGCTTCATTTCTTTCACAGGAACCTAATGATGTATACAAAACCCATGGTACAATGTTTTGTCGTTGAATTGTACAATAACATTGGGAGCTTTTCTGGATGGAAACTTATAAAACTATTTTAATGTACCAAATTAACTTTGTTCAAATCTAACTTGAAAGTTAGAAATATTGACAGCATCCGATAAGCAATTGCCCATGGATATGAAACGATTTTAATCATAAGAAAATAATGTATTTTCATCGATTTGGGCATCATTTTCGTTAAGTGTTATTTTTTCCAATTTGGTGACATTTTCGTCGATTCGGCAACATTAAAAAGAAAAACGTTAAGTTGGCAATATTTTGCCGAACCTATTTAATGTCATTAAATAGGTTGACATAAAATGTCAACCTATTTAATGATATTATTTATTTTAATTTTATATAACGCTTTGATAAATTTATCCGAAAATAGTGTTATATCTCGAGAACGGTTCTTGCTACAGTTAACAGTACTTGCTATTTACAGATCTCTCTTCTTAACGGTTCTTGCTAGTTAGTGCCATTCGTTTTCTAATGAAAATTTACGTAGAAATGATTATTTATTTAATATTATTTATGTTTCTGATTTTGTAATGATTTTTTAAAAAAATTCATTCGAAATTTGATTGAGGAGGGAGCGGGCTTCCAAATATTTGATTGCGTTTAAAATCAGTACCAATTTTTTTTTTTTTAATATCTCCATTCGTTCGTGAGATATCGCTTCCAGATATCCACGGACACACGTAACATAAGCACACACTAACATGCATATTCACGGACACACACACTAACATGCATACATACGGGCACACACACACTAACATACACAATGACATGCACTCACACTAACATGCATACTCACACACAAGCATTACCTCAAAAACGTTCGATTCGAGTTCCGGGATGCATGAAACGAGTTCGTCGAAAACTCGAATTCGAATTTTCTACTTCGTCACAATACTTTCTCTATACAATATGCTAGGTATGGTATGTAACGCTTTCATAGAAAAGGTATAGTATAAACGATTTTTTTTTCTAAAACTTTATTTGATGTACAATATATCCTGTCGCTTAACAATGGAATGAATTCAAATGGTCAGACGCGCTTTTCATTTAATCGATCCAATTTAAATAAAGACATTGATATGAAAAAATGATTTTATATATGAACGGTAATGCATTTTTGATTAGGTTATATCAGTTACGGTTTTGGTATATAAGATTACGGGGATTACTGATATTTTCAATTCAACAAGTCATCTGTTTTATTCAGGCAACTGTTTCTCCCATTCCTATATTTTATTTTGTGTTTAACCGATTATTACAACAGGTTAAAACATGGCACGGGTATGATTTTTGCTGCCATTTTAGCGTTTTTATTTTGGCGTATTGTGACCAAACTTACATTTCTTTTGCAAATCTGTTTGCATACTGAATTAGGCTGTTCTATTTTACAGATTTGCCTGAGCATATAATTTTGTATAGTGACAACAGGGATTCTTATACATCAATTAAGGGGAGTTAAAATATTAATACTTTTGAACTACAATATCATTTAAAATTTTAGAATTTGCTTATTTTAAATCACAAGCAACGCTGGGCATATTTTCTAATTACATGCAATAGGATTCGTAATCTAAATGGCTGACTTTAACCCCTACAGGGTAATAATAGCAATTACATATAAAGAAAACAAATGTGATCAGTGATACCTCTGTTTGGAATATTTACAAGCACAAACAAAATTAGAATACGTATTAAGATGCAATATCAAGAAAATTGAAAAATTTTCTATCTTCAGAAAGTTTCCCATTCTCCCTACGCTAAAATATTTTAGAAATAAATTTGTCCTTCCTTTGAAAATGCCCGAAAATCTGAAGGCCATCTTAAGGCCGTATCACATTCAAGAACTTTTCGGGGAATTTTTCGGGCAACCAACTTTTTGAACAATTTTTACCCCGAGTTGGGGGAAAACGCGTGTATGATAAGATACACACAATAAATGTATTTTAGAGTAGTTAATTGCATAACGTGAACTATGAAGAATGATAATAATTGAAAGCAAACTAATCCATAACTTAATGGTTGATATAAATTTAGCATCTCATTCAATTTCAAAGTATTTCATAAACATTGGATAATTGCTTATTTGTTTCCAATAGATATAGTGTTTGCTGTATAGAATGTGTAGAGTACCTATCAATAAAAACTAATTTGTAGCCATTCATTCAACGAGTAAGTCAAATTACAACTAGTATATATATATTATATATTTATATAAATATCTTATATATATGGTTAAATACCTGCTATAAAATACTCCGAAACCCATAATTGGGCGAAAAATCAGGCCAAATTAAAATTTTATAGATTTTAATGCAAAATCGATTTATAATATCAATGTAATGTAAAGCAGACGAATTGCCAAGCGGTAAACACGCTACCGTAACCCTAACCGTAATGTTGCAAAATACACAACTGTATATTTCTCGCCAAAAAAGTGATAAAAATACAATGCTTTCACTCGCAGTTTTTCATTTAGCCCAACTTCTTCAATTATCCGATAACTCTCACAAATCACCAACTTTTTTGCCAGAAAATTGGGGGAAAAGTTGTTTGAACTAGTTGGTTGTTCCAAAAGTTCTTGAATGTGATATGGCCTTTACAGTTCCGACTTTCAGTTCTTTCGTCTTCGAATTTGGCGGTTTTGTAATATCTGCGCCAAAAGTAAGAATTCACAAAGTTAAACCTCGTGCTGAAAACTGTTAACCCTTGGTGCAGACTGGACATGTTTTACAGGCAGGACTTTACCTCAAAGTGCATACTATGGCACTATTTTATGCGATTTGATTATACGAATATTATTTAGTTAGGCATGGCTATGAAGTTAGAATCTAAGATCACCACTTTTGAAGCTGATTTGGCATGTATCATAGGTAAGTGATATTTAATAGATCTGTGATGTAATTTGTCAATTTTAAAGGGTGAATATTGTTTACAAACAAGCATTTCATATAG
Source organism: Amaurobius ferox (assembly GCA_951213105.1). Lineage (NCBI taxonomy): Eukaryota > Metazoa > Arthropoda > Arachnida > Araneae > Amaurobiidae > Amaurobius > Amaurobius ferox. The sequence goes on along the minus strand of OX578135.1, from coordinate 134,648,713 downwards.
TTAGTCATTAATAATGCAAATGAACACAAGCAAATATTTGAAATACTCTTCAATTACTTTGAAAAATGTATACATAGTTTATGAAATATTTAATCATTATCAGCTACTTAAAAGTACGTTTAATAATGTTAATGACCATCGGTAGCAGAAACCGCTATTATTCAGTAAAGATTTTCTTTTTGCCAAGTAAAAAATTTTGAAATGAGATTGAACAAATTATTTTACTTGCATCTGAATAGCACATGTTATTAAGAGATATTCTTATGATCGGTTCATAAGATAACATGTATTTAAGAATGATCAGTTTCTATAATGATAGAAATAAAAACGACTCATTCAAAAATATTCTTAATCAGCTCAACAGATATTGTAAGATCATATATCCCATATGATCTGCTTATCATATATATTGCATTTTATCTTACAGTTATTTCTGCCATATACTTCTTGAAATTTTTGATAGCTTTTCAAAACTGATATACAGTTACGGGTCAAAAATAAAATGTAACTACATTTCAGATTTTGAAAACGCATTTCTAATTTTTCTTAATTAAGATATTCTGGATATTGGATTTTGCCTTTTACTATTTCATTATCTATTTCTGCACCTTAAAAATTAGATTTATTTTTCACCCTTTAAGACAATCTTAGCAAGTCATTTACTTTGAAATACAAACTATCTGTTGTACAGAGTGAATTTTTAGATTTGCTTTTTTTGCAAACATTAAATACAATATAGTGGCACTCACAGTGGTACGTTTTAAATATTATCTAGAAGTTTGGAATGTATTAAGTTTACAAACATATCTCTTAACAGCAAATTTTGTGTGACAATTAATGTAACTGTGAAGAGTTTAATTTGTTAAAGTTTAAACACTCTTCACAGTCATACATTCATTCTTCACTTGATTTGTTAAAAGTTTCTTACGATTACGAAAAGCTGTTATAGTTACAAGTGGGATTTTTGACACACTTATACAATTGAAAAAATGTCTGATACCAACAAGAAAATCACGTTATACTCACTAAATTAAAATTTTCAATTCTATTTATAGTTTGGGCACTATTTCATTCTTGAAATGTTTTACTGTCATTTAGACATGACATTCTTAATTCGTTCTTTTATCTCCAAGAAATTTAACTCAGTCCAGGCCTTGAATCGCATCATTGTAACATGTATAAATATTGCATTACATCCTATTCCGTTTTATGTACGCAAGGCGGAAGATTGGAAAGAGGGTTGGGGGGGGGGGGGGGACGTGTCCAAGAATTCCTATGTTATTATGTTTATATTACAATTTTCTTGCTGAATTATATTTGCATCTGCTTTAAGTGATGAAATTGAATTTATTTTTGGCCTTGGCCGTGAGGCTGCCTACTCCTTTGAGTTTATTTATAAGGTTTTCTTCCAAGTTCGCCGTAAATATACCCTTTTTGATACTAAACTTATTGCCTTAAAAGATCGTTTGACTTATAGGTCCTAGTTTTCCATACAATCCTCGGATTTTCCGCCCCTTTGTCCATTTTTGTTCTGAGTTTGGTTTCAGACCTGCACATTCTAATATTTCTTCTTTATTTAACCGTATTCGGTCTGATAAACTGGGTGATAGGGATGACTTTAAAAGCTTTGCTGGGGTGTATGTTGTTCCCCTGTTGTCCACCGATGGTAACTTTAAATTTTATATTGAAAGTACTAAACGCACCGTTGGCATCCGTTTAGCAGAACATGCTCGGGATGTCAGGGATAGTAAACTTTCTACGGCTCTGGCTCAATTTGTTGTTAAAGATAATTTTCAGACTCTTTTTGTAAAGGCTTTCCTTTTGATGCGTTGTAATAACTCTTGTGATATTCTTCTTTTTGAATCCGTTTTTATTTATATTTACCGCGAGTCCGTTTGTAATTTTGACTCTGTTATGAATTTGAGTTACGCTTGACGACTCATTCTCGACTCCATGCAATTCAAGTCTTTGCAAAGTTATCTTTGACGTCTTCCTCTTTGGGATTATGCTTGATTGCCACCCCCCCCTTTTTTTTTCAATTTCTGTAATTAAATTGTAATTTAATATGCTGTTCTTTTGTTGACAAAATTTTTGAAAAATTTTTTACGGTTCATCCTTGTCTAAACGTAGATTCTTTTGTAAATTGTATTTATGCAAATTTTGTCGCTATATCTGGTCTATATATGAACGATTCATACTTTATTTCCGTGCAGCCACTGATGAAGAGCATACTTATACTCGAAAGCGCTATGGCCTTTTTTAAACTTTTGTACGTCTTAAGGAAGTGAAATAAAGACCTTCTGTTATGGATGTGTGTTTAATTTTGCAATATTTCCATCATTAGAAAAATAGTCCAACTTTTGCTCCCCCTAAGAAATTATTTTTGCCTCCTACAAGAAATTCTTGAAGTGATGCCCCTGTAACGCCCATCCAACATTGGCACTAAATCTTATCATAATATACGCAAACAAGTTTAAAATATCATTTAAATACATTGAACAGGAATCCACAAGATAATTTCGCTATTGCTTATGAGAATCAAGTGCACTTTCTAAATAAGCAGGCACATGGAAAATGGATCGTTATGATTCTTTTCAGGGTGTTATTTTGAGCCATCTCCATCAGGTTAAAAAGCAATGTGAATAATCCAATACACAAATGGCACTTCTCGGCCATCCAAAAAGATACCTTACGCCTTTGGGTAGGTCGGACGGTATGGGTGAAACAATCGGAACAATACACAAATAACACTAACATGCTTGCTTCTTGCGCTCTAGTTAAATGCGTGGTTACTGCAAATGTCACTAGCCAATCCGACATGTTTAGTGGATGCCGGATATACCCGGCGTTAGTCTTGAAAGGGTTAACACCCATTTAATATGTGTTGCAACGGTCGTGTATACAAGAACCCGACTACAGACTGGCAAATGAATATCACTCTAAAAATAGTCTGAACGTATTCAGAAAGTCCTAAAACATATATTGGCATCAAAATCTCGAAATCGAAAATTTTCGTGAAAACAATATTTTATCAAAACTGTCTATGAGAAAGTAGAAATTAAAATGCAATGCATTATTGTTACTGTTTTGTCTAGAAAATAGAGTATAAAAAAAATCTGATGTGGGCAGCACATGACTTTCCTTATATAATGCAATGAATTTACTACTTTTACTGTAAAAAAAAATATATTATTTTTATAGTAGATATTTATATTCTTTCCAAGATATTGCATTTTCGTCAATGAGTCGTCATTTTCATTGATTTAGCGGCATTTTTATCCATTTGGCGAGTTTTTCGTTAATTTAGCAACATTTAAAAAAGGCGCCAAGTTGGCGACACTCCACCAAATTCGTCGCCAAAAACTCGCCAAGCGTTATGGACGGAGGAATAAGTTATTCTTACAGCAGATAAATGACTATTGGCGTTCAAATACAAAAGTATTACTCAAAGTATCTTTTTTCATGAATGGAACGAGCTATATCCACGAGAATGATGTCACCCAATTTATCGCATGGTATTACATATGAAAAGTGAACATGTTTCTCAATAGAATTTTTTTTTTCATTTTATGACTTTTTGATATTTTTTTTTTTAAATGTGCAATATCTGGAGAATGGTTCATGTTAGAGTTCTAAAATTTATGTTAATCGTTTTCTAATGAGAAATGTCTATTTGCGTAACTTTATTAGCGGTTTTGATTTTTTGACGATTTTTTCAAAATTTCACTCTAATATTTAGGGGGGTTCTGAACATTCGATTGCGTATAAAAACAATAAGCTTCCAGTGTTTACGGATTGCAATTCTTGTATCAAATTTCGTTCGAATCGGTCCATTCGTTCGTCAGTTATCGTCTCCACAGACTTACTGGCACACACACACATCACACTAAAAACGTTCGATTCGTGATCAGGGATGCTTGAAACATGCTCTCCCGTCGAAAACTCGAATTCGAATTTTCGACCCCGTCACAATACTTTCCTTATACATTATTGTATATAAGGAAAGTAACAAAGAGCGTTGAAATTGAATGCGACTTAACAGCTTTGAAGAGTATAAACCAGCTTTAAACAAACTTCATTTAGTAAGATTCGAAACACCGAGTATTTATAGAAGACCTGACGTTGCTGTAATACTAATGAATAGGACACAAACGAATGCCCACAAAGGCAGATCGTGTAGCTATGCTTTGTAATCCCATATTCTAGCGTATACTGTATTGCGTCTGACGTGTATGACGTAGATGGATATAATCTATTAGGCAATAAACAAGGGCAATTTCGCGTGGCGTTTTCAATCAACAAATACTTGAACTTGTTATCTTTGTAAATGATTTTCTGAACAATCAAATTAAATGAATGATAGTTTTAAAACTTTCATTTGTATTCTATGTTTATCCTGTAGTTTTTAATGAAAAAATAAATAATACATCTCGCAATATCAGGAGGAATAGCGAGCGCTTCGTTTAGCATTATTTCAGAAACGTGCATGTTTAGAAAAGTGTGTACATAATAACGAAAAAAGCCCCTATCTTAATTGCAATCTGGCAAAAAACGTAGTTGCTTTTGTTATTGATTTTTAAAGAGAATATATGTAGGCTCGATTTTAAGTAATCGATATTATTGCTATTGAATGCCGATATATAACTAATTGGGCGTCTTTTCAAAAATATCGCCAAAATTATGGAAATTCAATATCTCGTAATATTAAGTGTAATTTCTTTGATAACCTCTGTCGTTTTGGGGAAATTACTAATTTAATATTTTTGATTCAAAAATACAATGAGCTTCTCTTTTCGTGGGGTAGCTATGTTTTGTTAGAGAGAAAGCTAAAGTCTCGTAAATAAATTGTGTGGTATAATGTTTATTTAATATTGATAGGGAGAGATGCATGATTTGCATGTGTTCAGGGACAGTAAGAGCGTAAGTGCTGCAGGCGGGTGGATAAGAGGGAGTCTTTTACACAACTTTAAACACAGCGTCACATAACGGGCTGGTTTCAAATAAGTACGTTAGCAACATGACCGCATTTGGTTCTACTTTTAAATATTCTTCCCACATTAAATTATTTAAAATAATTAACTTAAACCTGGAGGCAAAAAAATAAAAGAAATGCAAAGTGAATGTTAAACTTAATATTACGTTTAACGAGCATTGCAAATATTAAATATTTCATCCCTTTGCGGGCGGTGATAAATGAACTTTATATCAAGTTCACTTTTTGAAATTTGCTGCTTCATTTATTTATTTATTTTTTACTCCCTTATAAACTTCCGAAATTCCATTAAAGTTTGAAAGCGCGAGAGGTATCATTAAAGCATTAGACCATTCAATGCAGCTAATCATCGGCCCCCCCCCCTTTTAGAAGGGGGGGGGGAGGGCATTTAATTTTTTTTGTGCTGAAAAAATGTTATTACATTTTTGTCCGAGAAAATGAACAGTGTATCATTTTCTTCCAAGATGGTAATGCGAGAGTTGAGTTGTTCTTACACTTCTGTTTTATTTTAGCGTAATAATGGGGTGAATAATTTTGTAGAAATTTTACCGCGAAGGTTGTTATATATGAAGTGAAGTAACTTGTTTTGGCTAGCAGTTAGGTACTTAATGTAATTTTCTAGTAAAACGTATTTATGCTCACTCTGCTCAGTTTTAATACAGGGTAAACTTATTAAACCGATACAGAATAAATTTATTAATTCTATTCAAAATATGCTTGTAAACTCTATACAGAGTAAACGTATTAGCTGATACAAAGCAAACTTATTAACTTGATAATGTAAATATATTTACTGGATACACAGAGTAAACATATTTACTCGATACAGAGTAAGCTTATTAACTCAATACTGAGTAAATTTATTAACTCGATACAGAGTATATGTATTAATTCGATTCATTTAATAAACGTATCAACTCGATAAAGGATAAACGTATTAACTCGATACAGAGTAGCATATTAACTCAATGCAGAGTAAACTTATTAACTCGATACAGAGTAGCATATTATAACTCAATGCAGAGTAAACTTATTAACTCGATATGCACACCATGCGCAATTTGTACCTGCTTTAAATTAACTGTTGATATTCATATTAAAACAGGTAGATTATACTTTATAGAATGCAGTTCTCACAGCTCTTACTGCAGTTAACAGCATCCATGAACTGGTTTCATGCTTATGAGCTGGCCATCCCTGTACAGTCAAGACCTGCAACAGCTATAAGAAAACTTGACATGTGCCACAATTTTGAGAATCTCTATAGAGATAAATAAATTCAGCCCGACTATACAGGCGTTCGGCTTCAAATTTCTTAAAGATTGATCCTCGGCTGCAGCGAATGAGTTCATATTTACAGAATCCGTCAATAGAGATAATTTCAAATTGATGATGGCTCTCCTATTAGAGATAACAGCATCCATGGACTGGTTTCGAACTTGCAAGCTCGTCCGCAGGGAATGGTAGTGCATAGCAAGTTCTCTTGTTGTCACTGCAAGCATTGGCTATTCCATGCTGACGAGCACATAATAATAACGAGCACGATCCTATCTTAGGGAACGTCCTTTATAGGCTGGTTCTACGAGTTTGAAATAATACTTTGTTGCCTGATCGCGCGTTCTTTGCTGTACTAATGTATTTTTACTAGCGGTGGATGGTATGGATGCCATTCATCTTACAATGAGATTTTTGAGATGCCAGTGAGTAATTTTGCAGCGGAAATGAAGCTGTTCGAAGCGAGCGCGTGTCTAGAAATTTAAAACTGTTTGGATATCGATTATAAGAAAAACAATTCTACAGAGACCTCTCACTCAAGGACTCAAGAGTTAGAGAAGTATCAAGAAGAGGACAAAATCCCCCTTTTAAACTTCTAGGTAAGAGGTCAGTCATAGAAAAGGAGTTTTATAAAATGATAGTTTACCTCGAAGTGGTGCTTGAACGGGGGGGGGGGGGGGGAGTGTGATGACCGAAGGAGTGCCCTTCTCCAAGTATCCTGGAAAACTAGGACCCAAGTAGGTGTCTAGTAGAATAAGAGAAAGATAAGATTGTTAGAGGTGCGCCCCTAGAGGCGCAGGACCTCGAGTCTGAGAGAAATGATGGATGAGAAGGAAGGATGGGGGTGGGAGAGTTGGGGAGTAGCCTCGGTGCGAGAATTCCCAAATGCCAGGAAGGGTTATGGATATAGCTGGAAGTCGTAATCGATGCAATGAGAGCAGTTATAAAGCTATGCTAGAGGCATCCGCTTTCGATGGCTGGGAGAGATCTTTTACATACATCATCTTTCATGCATGCCTGGAATATGCATAAATTTTTTTCACGTACATTTTCCGCTGAAATTTGAAGTTCGCAACTTCATCAAATACAAAAGAAAATAAAGCGCATAGTCGATCCAATTCGACAAACTCCTCGGTATTAAAAAAAAAAAAAAAAAAAAAAAAAAAAAAAATCCTCCTGTTTTGTTTGTATGCAACGATATTTCTTTTTTAATTATAAATTATTCGAAATTCAAGATCTTTTCAGTATCATTTTTTTAAAAGGAAAACGGTAATTAACGTAACAATGATAGGTATACGGGAAACTAATAGTTGTAAATTCGTCGTGCACGTGAAAGGTATTGAAGTTGCATGTATTGAGGTGAAGGGGCGGAGTTAAAACTTCATATCGTGAAAACGCCGAAATCGTTCGAGACAATCATACGGGTGACGTTGCGGTGTGGGTGACGTTGCCGCATTGCATGTATTGCCACGGCGAAAAGCCTCATATTGAATTAAAATATATTTATTTAAACTGCTTATTTTGCAGAAAGAAGGGATCAGTGTGGTGAAAATTAGATTTCAAACAAAATGCAATATTCCCAAGTACTGAAATTTAATTTACTTTTCAATTTATTATTGCTCCCTATATTCTGTACCCTATTCTACAACCAGGCATAACACTCATTTCTAATCATAATTAGGGAACTTAAAAGTAAAAGTAAAAGTAGTAGGGAACTTAAAAGTACTTAGTAGTAGGGAACTTAAATTTAAAAGTAATAAAAAGGGCATATACTAAAGACAACGTCATCCCGTTGTGTCGGTGGAGAACAACACGTAGGACTTTACTAACATTAGCAGCACTTAAGATATAATTTAAAGGCATTATGGTATTCTCGTGCTTTTCATCCATAGGAGTTTTATCTCCTGTCTAACTCTATAGGTGTATGTATTAGCACAAAATACAAATAAACCTCTTCATTTGCTTGGCTGACATGTGGCCAACTTTATCCTTTTAAATAAAGAAGAAATGTACTATAAGAATTATCTACAAGAGAAATCTCATAAAAAATATATCCTGATTTTGATTGTGAGTATTTTGAAGTTAAAAAAAAAACCGTAATGTCAATGTATGAGTGATAAAAAAAATCACGTTTGTTAATTTCTGAAAGTTAAAAACCACATTTGTTAACTTTTACGAAGAAAACCCATTTAGTTAATTTTTAAAAGTTAATCATATTTGTTAATTTTTGAAAGGTACATTGGCGATAACCCCTGAAAAAAAAAATTAAATTACTGCCATTATACAGACATTACTCCCTCTAAATTATCCTGAACAATACTTCTTATCTCCCACTGATTAAAAATAACCCTCCTTGTTCTTATTCGGCTGCTAAAATACTCTTCGTTAGAAAAAATCACGTAACGTCTAGAAGCCCCTCCCCTCTTCGTCCGGCGCTATATGTTATAACATGGCAGAGTATAGCATTGAAATCGTCATCATGTTGAAGTATAGCATCGAATGGTCCTGAACACCCACTATTACCCTACTACTATTGGGATCCAAGTGTACTTACAAATATAAAATACAAATGTATGAGAAAGCCGAGTGGAGACGCACACTCCAAATATTTTTAACTGAACATCAAAAAATTTTCGAAATGAAATACGATCCATTAAAGCGAACACTAACCATACTCTTTTTTATAACATCGAAAAACGAATCCTCGAAATCATTCAACGAAAGTTCTGTTTCTCCTTCAGGAACAACATTCCTAGAAAAACGTTCGGTCTGTTCGTTATTCGCCGGCACCTTTCGTTCCGAACGTTCATTACAGCGGAAGAAGCACTTGTGGGAGAAATCATAAGGATCGATGGACCTTCTGGCGCCTAAACGGGATCAGGAGCAGGAATGGGAGCAGAACGAAACGGGAGAATGTGAGTGTAATACCCGAATGGGCTCACAATAGGGAAATAAATGTGAGTTCTTAATGAATGGAAGTCTCGAGAGTATGATTTATTAATGAGAAGACACGAAGTATTGGTATTAGTTTGTGGTTTTACCAGACGTCGACAATGCATACACTTGAGAAAGCTCTGCCCAAAGTGATGTGAGAACTAAAACCGAGCTACAGTGAAAATAGTAATTTAATTTTCGTCTTTTGAAAGAATTCAGTGTCCGCAAAAGTAGTTTGGGGAAATTGATACGGTAATGCTGAATGCTGAACTAGTTGCTTAAAATCCACACCTGTATATCATAGACCTTTTTTCGAACAAAATGTTGCTTCTATTTCGATCTTATTTAGACAACCTTAAAAAGCGATGGCCAGATTCGTTGGAAGCACATTTTCTATGATTAAATTGTTGATTTAGGTTTTAAGATGTGCACTTTAGAACGTTCGTTTAATAGCTCTATGCTAATATTTACAAATCGTATTTATACTTTCAAATCGGTCGTGGGATAAATCGCGAAATTTCGCCGTAGAGGATGTACATTCGCATTTACAAAAAGGTTTGTCACTTAAGAAGCAGTAATACAAATACTATTACGTAACTCCATAAGCATCATATTATATAATTTGTTTTAAAATTGATATTTGCATTTATAAGCCATTCAAATTATGGAAATGTTATCAAAGCCTTTACATAATAACCAGATTTTCATTTAAGTGGACGGCATTTTTATATACATTATATTGTACATACGCAGATTTTGTTCTTTACTTCAGTGTCTGTTGTTTTGTAACACATATTTAACTTTAGAAAAAGATCGTTCAGCATCGACGACTGACGATCTTTCTGATCGATCGACGACTATAGTTGACTGACAGAAACCAATTGGACTTTTTCAGAAAACGAACTTTTTCGTATTCCAGAAATGTATCAAATCTTTGCTGACACGAAAGTTTTTACACTCGCTTCATATGAAAAAAATTTAAACTTTAGTGGGTTCTCATCATCGAATATAGGCAAAGAGAGAGTTATCCATGAAGATATCCTCTCTTTTCGGTATGACCACGCCTGCCCTTACCAACAAATAAAAATAGCATTCGCTAGTTTTTGTATTTCTTAATTTCAGCTTTCTTTCAAAATGTTGCTTTAGCAAAAGGTTTGGTCTGCTGTTAGATACCAGTACCTTTCTGTTAAAACGTCTGTTACAACAGTTGTCCTAGCCTAGCACGACAGTACCAATGCTAAAACCTGGAGAAATTTTCAAATGTAAACACGAACCCACCTCGGCCCAAAGTCTTTCTGACTCTGTCCGGTCCGACCCGAAACGATGCTTATCCAAATATGCATAAAATATAGATTTTCGTAGTTTATTTTCAGAACGAAGTTTAAAGTTCTTTTTTTATTTATGCTTACATACCTCAAATCAACATAATTTTATGTACCTTGTTAAATTTCATTTACAAATTTAAAGCATTAAACACGCTTCTTTTCTGTCTGATTCATTTTTTTTTTAAATTAAGCCTGAGCCTAGTCCGGTCGAAATTGTCAAGAAGGAATAAGGCTTGGGCCGGGGCTATGCTTATGCTTCCACCATCTTTCTGGAATATATCTTGTTCCAATGAATAATCCCGCCCAGCTCTGACCCTCGTCGAGAAACACTGTCTCACACTGTAAAATGTCTTATGTTGTTGGAGACGAGATAAAATCGATGCATAACCTTTCCATCACAGGGACAGAATAGGAACAGGCACTCCAGTAGAATTGGGACTGGAATGGGAACACAATAGGATGCGTCAGCACGATCCTTTAATGAATCTGACTTTAGAGAGTTTGATTTATTAATGAGGAGATACGCAGAGTATTAGTTTGTTTTGCGAGGCGCGGAAAGGATTGTAGATTCATAGTATTGTCAATCTGGAAGATACAGTGCATTTGAACATTCTTAAGTTGCTCAGTTCTAAGTGGAAATTTCGGATTGGCGTCAGATTGTTGCTCAACTTTAATTCTTTTCGTATTTTACTTTTATTATTTCCATAATATATGAAAACGGAAAGTATTGTGAGAGTCAAAATTACAATTAACGGATTTGGACTACATTAGGTGGCGCCACCATACTGGATTCTGTGTTTTAGCCATTTTGCTGTTTGCGCTCAGACTCCTATTTAGTGTTCAGGTTCTGGATGGTTCTCGTCGAAGAAAGAAATGCAACTATTTCCGAAACGTGCGCTTGTGTACTATCTGCAATATTTGTGCAGCGTTTTACGCTTTTGATTTGGTGCATTTTTTAATTGTGCACAAAGTGACGTCCTATACTTGAAAAAAAAAAAAAAAGAGTTTGCATTATGCAAAATTAAGCTATCCTCAAGACATTTCAATCTTTCATTTCAAAATGTGCCAAATGAAAACGATAATCTATATAAATAAAATTGAAAATCTGTCTGTCTGTCTGTCTGTCTGTCTGTTTGTCCCATCATCACGGGAGAACGGCTGAACCGAATTTGATAAAATTTGGTGGGTAGCCTAGAAATAGCCCCACTTAAAATTTAGTCTGTGTTTTGAGTTTCTACGACCAGTGGTTCTCAAGATATTGGTAAAAAACTAAATTTTCGTTTGTCGCATCATCACGGAAAAACGGCTGAACCGAATTTAATGAAATTTTGTGGATAACCTTGAAATAGCCCCGCATAAATTTAGTACAAGATTTGAGTTTCTAAGACCAGGGGTTGTCGAGATATTAATGAAAAACGGAACTTTTTCCTATGAGTTATACTCTCCAACTCCCTGGTTTATTCAAACGGAAAGGATGAAAATCGTTTGTTTAAAACGGCGAAATGAAATAAAACTTTATTTACGAGTTTGGTGCAGGATTTTTGCATTAATTAGTCACTATCGGAAAACACGAATTGTTTGAAACATGAATTTAAATGGAAAAATCCACCTCCATGGTTCATCTCTCACAAGCTTTTGCTCAACGATGAAAAGTATAAAGAAATCAAAATGGCTATTTAATTTCGCATTTTATGAGGAAGATTCTATCTTATATCATGTTGCTCGGCAATGGAATGAAATTAAATGTGCTGTTAATATTTATTATTATTTTTTCTACTTGAATAATAAATAAATGGATGTAAAAATATATTTTTAAATAAAAGGTTTGGTTGTTCTTTTAATTATATAAATTGCGAACTGCGTACATCATTTTCATTTATTTTAGCAAAGAGGTTTCCAGCTCATATATTGTGTTTAGCTAATAAACTCATATATTGTGTTTACCCAATAAATTCATTTAGCCGATTGTTGAAGCAGAAATAGGCTAATGCGGCATACAGCAGAACGGCTGTATTTTATAATACAATTTTAGTGTTTACATTTAGTATATACAAACGGGATCAGAATATTTTATTCTTCAGATCTGCAAATTTAGAGCTACGAGTTTAGCGGAATATCTCTAAATAACTTGGTAACTTTTCTTAAACTTTACCAAATTAGAGGAAATGTTTCCAAATTTATAAAAATGACGCAAATCAATGATTTGTTTTTTTTAGAATAGAGTACTGAAATGATGTTTCGGTAGCATTTGTCGGACAGCCCATCCATCCTACTTAGTAACACATTTAACGAATTTTTTTAATATCATTAAATTGATAAAAATATTTGTGAGTCTATAAAAATATCATAGAATTGATAAAATCGCGCTTAATAAATGAAAATAATTGTGTTTTGTTAGGGGATAGTATTGTGATGATGTTTCGTAAATTTGTCGCAAAATGGGACTATCTGTTCTACAGTCCCACTTGGCGATAAATTTGGGGATTTTTTAAGTTATCGCAAAATTGACTAAAATGTCGCCAAATCTTTCATGGAGGTCGCATTATTCAGATGATATGATTCCCATCAATTTATTTGAAGCAAATGATATCATGTCGCTTAGCAACGGATCCAATGTGTTATGCGGCATACGATTTTATATTAAATATTTTCCGATTTGAATAATAAAGATATGTATATAAAATAAATTTCATTGACATTGCATTTTTGACTAGATAATATCAATTACGGTCTTCAGGTTTAAACATTATTATTATTGATATTTTCGGGGACTTTTGATTCAGGGATTATTGATATTTTCAATTTATTATGACATTGTTTTATTATGACGAAAATTGTTGAAACTCATATATAGTACGTTGTACGAGTAATCTTCTACAAATGCATTATATCTTCTAATCTACGAGAATATAAGTAGTACAGGTATATTGGCATATATTTTGATACATATTGGCATATATTGGAATCAATTACGACCTTCTGGTAAAAGATTACTGGGATTATTGATATTTTCAATTTATTACGTCATCTCCTTTATTTTGGCAAATATTTTTGAGACTCATATTGTAATACGGGTAATCTTCTTCTAACACACTGGCATATTTTCTAATCTACGACAATATAAGTAGTACGGGGTTGCATATAATGATTCAATTCCTTTTTTTTGTAAATTTGCATATAAAAGGGTCCAGAATGTTTTATTCTTCAGATCTGCCCGTGAAGATAATTTTGCATAGTGAGAACAGATATTCTTAAACTTCTCTTTATGAGCAATAAATTTAATATTTAATAGAATTTGCACATGATTGCGAATTATAAGTTTCTTTATATTATATACTCCGTACGAAGAACGGGTATGCTGCTAGTTATATATAAAACCGCAAATCGGATGTGTTTTCAAATAGGTATTTATTTCATGCATTATTCTGGCCAATAAAACTCAAATTGATTTCTACAATGTACGGTAAATCCCAAATTGATTTTTACTACGAAAGATAACTGAATTTAAGATCGTAGGAAAAGTTGTGTGCTGCCTCCATCAGATTGTTTTTATACCTTTGTCTAGCTGCCTGCTTATCATTTCTAAAATTCAACACCGCTCAAAAAATGTTACAAAGCCAATTTTCATCGAATATCGAAACATTGCAAAAGAGAAAGTTGGTTATAATATAAACGATCCATGCACTAAACCAAGTCAAATGGAAAATGCAGTGATGGAAGGAGGGATTGGGTATGATTGAAATAGAGGAAGTCTTAAAATGTGGCATTTAAAAAGAAGGTCCATTAAGAGAATAATAAAGGTGGATCCTTTGCTGATTGCGATCGATACTGAATGTTTCAAAGGAGTTAGATACGACTTATTTATCTTACTTTATACGCCAAGTATGCATACAGTAGATCTTTTTTCATATTTAGCGACGAGGACGTGCAGTGATAACACTGGACATCAGCCAAAATACGTATGAGGCAAAAATAGCTATTTTTACTAATTTAGACATGTGATCATGAATATTAACTTATAAATTGCAAATTTGTTTTCAAGATACATGTGGGGTGGGGGGAATGTTCGGTGGGATGTTTGGACAGCTTGTAGAAATCTTGTAGCTGTAGCGAAAACGTGAAATTATCAATAAAAAGTAGCTAATTTTCACTAACTTGGACATGCTGATCATGAACTTGAACATCGTGAATTTGCTTTCGGGGTAGTGTGATTAGGGGTAGTGATGAGGGGGCGGGTAGTGTGATTAGATGGCTTGTATTCCTTGTAGAAACCCTCTTGCAGATGTAGCGAAAATGTGACTAAATTTTACTAACTTGTATATGCTGATTACGAGCATGAACTTAAAAATCATGGATTTGTTTTCAAGATATGGAAAGAGGGGGTCGGAGTAGTGTGAGGATTTGCACTGCTTGTAGAAACCTTGTTGAAGCTGTAGCAAGAACGTAAAATCACCAACTTGATAGTGCTGTGATTTGATCCGTGTGTGTATGTGGGGGGGGGGGGGGGGTAAAAGCATGATCATAACGTTGGGCGAAAGACGTTTCTACCTTAAAGCATTTTAATCAGGGCTGTGGAGTTGGTACCTCAAACCTTCCTCTCTGATCTCGGCCCATGTATTTTTTTTTTCAACTGTCCGACTCCTATTCCGGCATAAGTATCAATTAATTTTTAATTTTTTTATATCAATAGCTTTAAAAAAAATCATATTGGGGCAACATTCGATGTATTTTTAATTCATGCCTAAACACTATATATATATATATATATATAAACTGGTAAAAATTAAATATTTAAAAATAAAATTATTTCTAAATAGTTTTATTTAGGAGTCTGAGTGTTGATTGTTGAAACCCAGACCGTCCGACCTACCAGAAAGGTGGAGTCTGAGTGTGTATATTTTCACCGACTCTAACACCACCCTATATTGCTACCGACTTTAATTCTGGTCCTATGATTCCGACTCCACAGCCCTGATTTTAATGCTGCTTTATGAGCGTTAGCTATACGCAGCGTTACAAGAGAATAGGGTAGAGCATGTCACTGAAAACACACTTTGTACAGTTTCATCTGGATTTTTTCCAGGCTTTCTGCGGTTCTGTCAGTGACGAAGACGGGGAGCGCGAAATCGAACCATTCGCTATTTGTGCATCCTTCACAGTAAAGCAAGAAGGAATACTATTATCTGCAAATTCAGATGCCTAAAATTTATATTTGCTTGAATTTTATATCTAAATGCGCACATTCTAAAATTTTCAGTGACAATATCCAAGTTTGCCTCAGATTTCGTATTTCCATAATAACCCCCCCCCCCCTACACACACACACATACACCGCCGCCACTAACGATGTTAAGTATGAAATACTTCTATACAGTCGCTTACGAATCATGAGTGTTGTTGTTGAGACCCAGATCGTCCGACCTACCAAAAAGGTGTAAGGTAACTGTTTGGACGGCCGGAAAGTGCCACCCAATTTAGACCGGAACCCAGTGGGGAGGTATCCTCCTTCTCCTACCACCAACCTCTCGGAAGGACTTACGAACACACATGTTTAACGTGATCGTACTCCGCGTGAACACGGCGGCAATTTTGGCAGTGGCGAGAATCGAACCCTGTCCTACTGAGTGTAATTGCCGCGCGCTAACCACTGGGCTACCGCGCTCTCGAATTATGAGTGTATAACATTTTGAGTTCCTAATGCTAAATTAGTTTCCTAGACTAATTTAACCAGACTAATTGTCCTAGACCAGTTTCCCAGACTAATTCATATCATCCGAGATATGATTTTCATCCCGTTGATCACTTTTAAATACGTTAGCATTAAACGATTAACAAAACAATTAACGGTTTTTTTTTCATTTCCAACATAAAATCTCGTACGTAGTGTGAATTATGAAACAAATATTGAAAGTAAATATGAATTAGAACTTTGATATATTTTGATGTAAATAATTTCAGAAGGACTTTTATATAGCTATGTAAAATTTAAGCTCTTTTTATACATATTTTCGTAACAACCGGGTAAACGGTAATATCTGTTATATTAAATAAAGGGTGAGTTTGAAAATTTTTCTTTAAAATGTAACTTAGATTTTCTCTTTACAACGAATGAATGCCTCCCTAAAGTCATTGTACGTTTGAAAATTCAAATATAGCGAAAAACTACTGGGAAGAAAACTTAAATTTCGCAGTCCTATAGAAAGTCTTTCTGAATCAATTTCCATCAAAATATATAAATAATAGGCTGCTATTAATTTTTTTTTTAGGATATTAATTTCGTATTTCATACTTTATGCAAAAAATA
The DNA here is from genome assembly GCA_951213105.1 of Amaurobius ferox. Taxonomy (NCBI): domain Eukaryota; kingdom Metazoa; phylum Arthropoda; class Arachnida; order Araneae; family Amaurobiidae; genus Amaurobius; species Amaurobius ferox. Next base: position 134,631,882 of record OX578135.1, on the reverse strand, counting down.
TTTTTAAAAAGAAAAATTGCGTAGATTTTATTTCGGTCGTTTAATAGTAATGTAAGGGGGGAAAACAGGAGATGCGAATAAAAGTCTTGGAAACTAATGCGACATAAGGAGCGTAAAACTTCACATACTCATAATTCAGAAACGGCTGGATCAAATGACTCAGAACTTGGTATCCCAGGATAATTTTTTTTTTATGTAAATTAGAAATCTGGCGTTAAAATAGGGTGTTACCACTAAAAATTTTGAAGTTGGCGCACATTTAAATATAAAGATGGCCCTTATACAAACTGCAAGAATATGAACTTACGATGTTATTCCTTATAGAACGGTGTATTTGAATTTGTTCTACTGTGAAAGGTGCACGAATAGTGTGTATGTGTGTGGGGGGGGGGGAGTTCGTTTTTTACACCAGCTATACATCATAATTTCGCTGTGAAAGAAGTAAAGTCATTGTATTACGTAGGGAAAGTTATGTGCTGCTCATATCAGTTTTATTATATATATTTTTTTTTATTGTGGTCATGAATGTGCAAGCGTTTTCGTTCTTGTGAAAGTGAACATAGCTGGATTCCTTATGTGAAAGTAGCAGTCCGCATGGATAGTTCATTTCCAGGTATTTAAATTAGATGCATATTTAGAGGATACTCTGTGGTTTATCGTGAGATAAAAACAAACTCGACGGACCTGAAGTTCTCCACACTGGATCGATGACCAGGCTGTCCTGTCTGACAGAGGAAGGGGTTGACCCTTAAATGATGCATCGCAGGTACTTTGCGTATTCTTTTTAATTTATTTTCTTTTGTAAACACCACGTTTGTAAAATTGTTGTTGCCGCAATACAGGGCCGTGTATAGGAAAAGTATTGAAATGGAGTTGAAAATTGCTAGGCGAATTTTCGACCACGTTTCGGGCACTTTAGAATAAGAATTCATTGTTTCTAGTGTGACGTCTGTGTAATGTGGGCACCCCTTTTAACTCAAGAACTATTCGACAAAATTTAGTAGATAAATCACTCGTTGGGTGCATTGGGGATTTGGTACAATGTACCTTGTACATTCTGGTACAATTAAAGAAAATAGAAACTCCCCCCCCCCCCCGAAGTAACTCGCAAAAATTTCTAAACTCTCAAATAAAAAACTAAATATTCTTAAATGTAATAATTAAATGTTGGTTTTACACGTAATTTTTGGCGACGAAGATAATACGATCAACTCCATCCCTGTAGTATTAATCGTTCTTGAGATATTTTAGTTTTAGGCATCTTCGCAACTCTGCAATCTGAGATGCATTCATCGCCGAATGAAAACGAAAATTCAATAAAAACTGCAAATTTGGCATCATTAAGAAATGACATAAAATTAAAAAAGTGTGACTATTGTGAAATATATTCACTTCTCATATGCAATGTTAACATCATTCTTGCGGATCCTATTTTGGTCCATTCATGAGAGAAAATACTTTGTGTAATAGCTTTGTATTTTGTTACCCAGTAGTTTACAAATAGTTATTTTTTTTTATATTTTTGCAAATTCTGCACTCTGTCACTAACGCTTAGCGGTAAATTTGGCAAACTTGACGCTTAACTTGGCGAACGAGTGTAAACCTGGCGAATATTTTAATAGTGTCAAAATATCGCCAAAATTGCGAAAATGGCGCTATTAAAACGAAAATGATACCAAACTAATGAATTAATTATTGAAATCTTTCAATATATCGACTTCATTGCTTATTGCGGATGTTATCAATATTTGATGATTGTCAGTTTAAAGTTGTGCGAAATATTAGTTAATTGGGTATAATAATAAACAAAATAGTTTTACGTGTTGTCCTCCGGAAAAGCGCCAAATGTGCAATTCAACATTAAAAACATTATGTCGTACAGTGAATTATGCAGTGAAAATCATTGTGCTGCCTAAATCAGATTTTTTAAAATGTCCGTATTGCAGTTTTAAAGCATTTTCTTTTTCATTTGGCATATTAGCGTATTTACGTGTTCTATTATATTACCGGTTCTATTTCCCTGAATCATGCCAAAATATAATCACCATTAGAGTTACTTGCATGTGAATTGACTACCAAATTTTAAGAAATTTCATCGAATCATTTTTTTAAACTGGAATGAAAAACGCCAGCTCCTCAAAATTCGAGCATTTAACCATTACATTCCAGCCTATTTAGTCTTTTATTTTTGATTTTGACGATGTTTGCGGGCAATTTCGCATAAAAGGGATGGTTCTGTTTTTATGAATCGTACCAAGTAATTAGCCCCAGGGTGACCTAGAGCTTGTATATAGGAGTTTTAAGGTAATCCACAACCCTAACAGCATTTTTTTTCACAGTGACGTAAGATTTACGTCACACTGTGACTTTGGGACGTCGCAGTACGTCTCGGCAATGTCATATTGAGGTCACAGCGAAGTCATTTTGGTCATTTTCATGGTCATTTGTGACGTCGCATATTAGCTTGCTTGTGGCGTCACATTGTAATTGCCATTGTAGTGTCGTCACATTGTTACGTGTTAATTAAATTGTGGAAACATCACAGAATATCGTCACAATGAAGTTACAAAGTTACTAATACGTAACGTCGCATGGAAGTCACAAATATGATGTTACATTGTGACCCAGGTGTTACGTGACTACAACATCACTGTCACACATGTGACGATCTTTGCTGTGAGGGAAGCGATTTATCTACCAAATATTCTGAAATTTCGTTGAATAATGTTTGAGTTAGAGTGGATACATACATTGCACAGACAGCCACACAGACATAAATCCAACCACCACCACGGTAACTAATAAGATACCTACCAAATTTGGTGAAATTCCGTTGAATAGTTTTTGAGTTAAAGTGGATGCATGATACATACATTGCATATATAGATAGACACACATTTAATCAGCATCAGGGTAAAAGATACTTATTTGCCAAATTTTGTGAAGTTACGTTGAATAGTTTTTGACAAGTGGATACAGTCAGACACACACACAGAGACGTCACGTTCAAAATAGGTGTTACGTGTTCTAAAGCGCCTGAAACGTTTAGATCTGTCGAAAACTCGAGTTCTGATTTTCGACACTATTTCAATACTCCCTTATACATTACTATGTATTGTGGAGAAAGTAAAAAGCGTCTGGCGAAATGTCTGGTTTTAGAATAGTCTGGTTCCGTATGCTTGTGCAGTTACAATTCTTTACTCTTTGTTCTCGCTTGCATCCATTATCAACAACAACAGCAAAAAGCATCTCTAGAAGATAAAAGTCTCCGAATTTTTTTTCTGCACGATGCTATCCGGTAACAGATATTCGAGGGAGACTGTGAGGTGCCGGGTCACGTGCGAATTCGAACGGATCGATGGGACACGGATCCGGGCACCTTCATCTTTTGGAAAGGTCTTTTTCACGAACAGGAAGGTGACAAGGAGCTTAAAAGGTGGAATGGATGGAAACTGTTTCATGGGAAGAGTTTCTTGCTGTCCCTTCCCGAGGTGGCAAGTTTCAATTGATTTTGCAATTCCTCCCTCCCCATCTTACTGCCGCAGGGAAAAAAAAATCCCTTTTTAGTGGTAAAATTTTTGCGTATTATTTATTGCTTTTACTAATTTTTTTATGCTTCTATATCTCAGGATCTGAAATAGATGGAGATTAAATGGTGATTGATATAGATTTAGCTAATTCTGCAGGCGGTAAGGAGGGGGCGGGGATTCTCTAAAACTTTCCACTTCGAGTCTTTTTCGATTTCCGGTTCAAAAATTTTTTGAAACATTTATTTTCTCAAAATTGGTTATAGATAGAGTTTAGATAATGCTTGATATGGATTCAGATTCAAATTCTAGGAGGTTATAGGTGGACTCATTATCATTGCTACTTCCTATTAAAAAATTTACATTTACTATGTAACATCCAGTTCCTAGGATTGGCAACAAAGGAATGGCAAAAAAGGTCCAACCTAGGATTGGGCTTAGATAATGAATTGTATAAATTCAGAAAGAAATTCTAGAAGAAAGGTGATGTTCACCAAGAATTTTCCCTTTTGGTTAAAAAGAAAATAATTTAAAACATCTATCCACAAGATTTGGATATAGATAGAGCTTAAATGATGTTTGGTATGGCTTCAGCGTCAAATTCTAAAGGGGGGTAAGGGGGAGGATCTCTAAGGATTTCCGGTTTTGGAGATAGCACTTCTTATTTTTCAAAAAAATCGTGTAACTGTATGAAATGTGTACAAAAGAGAATAAAAATGCTTAATAGTTTCGACAGAAATGATGCTGTTGTTGAGACTCAGACCGTCCGACCTACCAGGAAGGTGTAAGGTAACAGTTTGGACGGCCGACCCACCCAATTTAGACCGGAACTCAGTGGGGGAGGCAACCACAGGGACCGTATCCTCTTTCCCCTACTACCAACCTCTCGGAAGGACTTGCGGACCCACATGTTTAACGTGATTGTACTCCGCGTGAACACGGCGGCAGTTTTGACAGCCGAGGGAATCGAACCCGGTCCTACCGAGTGCAATTCCCGCGCGATAACCACTAGGCAAAAATTATGTGTACATACTAGTTTGGCTTCTTCATAAATCTCTTGTCTATACTTGTTTGATAAATATTGCGTTGCTTTGAGTGTGCCAGTTGTTTTTGGATTAAAAAATGCAATTAATTACCATTATTTCTGAACGTGAGAGTTCAGGTAAGATGAAATGAGTGTGTTTCTTTACCATTTTCGACAGCGATTTTGACTGATTTTTTTTTAATGTTTATTGCGAATGGTTATGTGTTGAAACACATTGCTAATTAAATTCGCATAAAATAAAAGTAGTTTATTAATAATTTTAAATAACTTATTATTTTAAACTATTAAATTAAAGAAAAGCAATCATAGGTTTAAAAAGTAATTTAATATAACCATCTTTCTCAACGTACACAAGTTTACAAACCCAAAGCGCTTGTGGGCATCACCGTGCCCTTCATCAGTGGCGTCGCCAAAGATGGTTATATTAAATTACTTTTTAAACCATGATTGCTTTTCTTTAATTTAATAGTTTAAAATAATAAATTATTTAAAATTATTAATTACTTATTTTATTTTCTTATTTCTAATCGTAAATGGTAACCATTTTCTTATAAACGTATCTTGCTGCGTTTTAAAATTTTCAAGTCCAAGCAGCTTTAAACAGGTTAAGAACTTTACGTACAGCTCAAACTGCTACTAATGTAATAATAATAAGTAATAGAACTAGAAAGAAACTAGACAAAAAAAGTTTAAAACAACATACAGAACAAAAAAGTGTCTATTCATTTTGCTGTAGGTTGCTTTAAACAAAGTTTTTTTAGTTTAAAAATTCTATTGATTTCTATTGTTTAAAAACATAATTTTGTGACAGATGTGCGTCGCATTATAATTTAATTACTTAACGAAATCATTCTTCACTTTCGTACCATTTTTTTTTCTTTAGATATTTTTTAATTTAATCTTATATACATTTTTGAATGGCTGATATAAAGGGTGTTTAATGGAAGAAGGAAATTAATAAATACTTTAAAAAAATATATAATTATTTTACCTCTCTCTATAATGAAGCTTTTAATAGTATAGAACATTTAATAGTATGGAATTATACGTTCTATAGATTATAAGAAGAAAAACGAGATGATATTTTTTTTATAAAATTATTCATTATTTTGCAAACTCAGCTCAACAACAACGATTTGCAAATGAAGAGGAATTTTGTTACACGCATTTTATTCATAGCTGCGAAATCCTAAATCCAAATCTGCGAATTTCACAAAGCTTAAAATAATGTTTTTATTGCAAATTCCCATAAATAGACCAGTTTTGTTCTTATTAGACCTTATCAGTACAGAATAGTCAAGTGGGACAAAAAAAAAAAAAAAAAAAAAAAAAAAAAAAAATTCAAAGAGTAAATATGTGTTTTGTGCAACAACCAATTTGTCGCATCAAAAACATTTAGAATAATAGATTGCCATTTTTGAGATGGAAGTATTTTTAACAGTTGGTAACAGAATGTATGATTCTATAATATTAGCTGGAGATTTTTAGCTATATATACGGTGACCAAATTTTTTAGCGAAAATAAAATATCTCTTATGAAACGGGTGGATAAAAATAGAAAAGGAAATGCCTTGCTTGAGGTATACTAAAAAATTCTGTTTCCAATCAGTGATTGAGAGCTAAAAAATATATTGTATAAAAGTCAATATAAGGTATTAATTAATAAAAAAAATATTTTTATTAAGCTATATATGTCAGTAGCATTATTAATAGTTTCACCTTTCGGTAATTAAGTTATGTTTTCTTTCATTAATATACGTATTTTATTAGCATGATTATGTTATCATCAGAATGTAGCACTATCAGATTTTAGCACTTGTCTTCTACGGCTCGTTTTGTTTCTACTGTGTGTATTGATTCAAAGCTTACTTTCCCCTCATCAGCTGATTGCATCTCAATCTACACTTATTCAGTTGGTCATATGTACAGCTTGTGCTGGTCGATCTGTAAAAAAAAAAAATGTCCGTATTCCCCCCCATCCCCCTTTGTCTTACGCTAATATCAGGATATCATATAGTTTCTAATCTTTCAAAATAGAACCGCGTTCAAAATATTTTCATTCTATTATTTATGTATATTAATATTTACCTATTTAAATTATTTTATCATGAATTTTGATGACCGGAAAAGAAATTCAATAGTATAGTTTTACTAAAACGTTTCTCTCCTTTTTACTAAAAGTAAATAAAATTCAAATAAGCTGGCTGAAAATGTCTTTTATCTCTTAAACCAACGTCCCTTCAAAAGTTGTCGAAATATATTCCAAAATGATCTTAAAACGTTTCCGTCAAATCTCGATAAAACAATAAAAAAAAAATGTTCAACCTCTGTACTAAAGTAAGAGACAGGAAAAATTAGGTTTACAATTAAAATTTTGATGTTGTCGGAAGAAAAAATGAGCATCTAGTATCAGAATTGATAAAACATTTTCTCTCCAGTATAAGCAGGAATCTGTCTCAATTTACTAGACAGACATTTTGTTTCTATTTTTGAAGGGATTGCTGAGTTTCATTTATCTTGACGCTTTTCATTTTCCTTACGATACTTTGTGATGATGTAAAACATTTGCAAGCATGTTACTGAAACTTTCAGTCGTCCGTAATGGGAAGTAAGGTTCCTGATAGTTATGATTATATATATATATATATATATATATATATATATATATATATATATATATATACACACACAAATTACGCTTCGGCAGATGATATTTTTGCATTTAGCTGAATGCAATTTAGCATAATTAGCTGAATATTTCAGAAATGAAGCTGGAAATTTCTTGAAAGCCTGTCATTGTGATTTTTCTTATCAGTTTGCTAAAATTACTAACAACGTAGCTGTAAAAAATGAGCAACAATTGCGGAATGTTTCACAGTGTAGAAAAAATATTGAAATAGAATGGGAACTCAATGGATATACATGTTTTGGGAAGTCTAAAACACGATGACACTATTTTTAACGTGAAGTGTGTATGTATATCCTCTTTAGCTCCAAATCTATTCAACAAAATTTTGCAAAATTTGGCAGTTGGATTACTCTGATGCTTTTGTAAGTTTTTCTGGTGATCATTATATTTTGCTACAGTTCGAAAAGAATACAGCTTACGTTTATTTGCAAAATGTGCCTCAAAAATCGTCAGAATCTGAAATTCAGAACTAAATATGCCTTTAAATGTATTGATCAAATGCTTGTTCTTTATGTAATTTGTGACGACAAAAAAAATAAGACCAACCCTATTACTTCAGGATGAAAAGCTTTTGAGATATTTAAGGTTTTCGGAATTTTGAGGATTTGGTGCGTTTGAAAAAAACGTTAAGTGTTCAAATAAAACAAAATATGTGTTATAACTGCAAAATGGATATAATGCCAAACAAGTATACTTGTCATTAAACTCAATTTCACAGATTACGAAGGAGAAAATGAATTTGAGTGTATAATGGAAGCCATGTGCTGCCCACATCAAAAATTTTGTCTCCAAAACAAGTTGATATTTTTGAATTTGCAAATTATGCTGCTCTAATAGTACAACAGCTTAACAGAGAAGTATTTTATTATGTCCTTTATGAACAGAAGCATAGGTTTTATTAAAAAAGGTAATAAAGCATTTATTTTCAGTTAAATTTTAAGTTTTATTTTCAGTTAAATTTCGCAACGATTAAAACATTTTTTTTTACTTTATAAGGTGAGCCTAATTAAAAAGGAGGCTTTTTGCTGTAGCGGTATATAATGAAACAGTTAACTCTCAACGGTATTGCAACACGTTGCTGAGGCTTAAACAAGCGCAGAAGTAAGCTCTCGAAAGGGATAGTGCTGCTGCAGGACAACGCTAGGCCACATGTGGCCAAGAAGACTCTGGATTTGCTGGAAAATTATTGATGATAAGTCCTCAAACATCCTCCATACAGCCCCGATATCTACCTATGTGACCCTCATATCTGCGGCCCCTAAAAAAACACTGAAAGGTCAACGGTTCACCTGTTACAAGGAAGTGCAGGACACCTTGAAAAACTCGATCCGTCAGCAACCTAGGCGTTTCTACAGTGAAGTCATTCCCTCTCTTCCTACGTGTTGGGATCATTGCATCAATGGCAATTATGTGTAGGTGTCATGTTAATATTCTGTAATTAAAATATTCTTTAGATATAACCGTAGTCTCCTTTTCATTTGGGCATGCCTTATACATACATAGTATAACGCATAGGGAAAGTAATGCGATGAGTTGAAAAAATTCGAATTTGAGTTTTCAACGGAAGCACATTTTTAAACAACCTTGAAATCGAATTTTTAAGGGGATGTCTGTGCATGTATGTTAGTTTGCGTATATGTAGGTGAGTATGTCTGCTAGTGTGTGTGTCCGTGAGTGTTTGGACACGATATCCCACGGACGAATAGAGCATTTTGAAAATAATAAAGTACGATTGTTACAATCAATGAATACTGAAATCCTATCCCTTTTAAACGCAATCGAACGCTCGGTTGACCTTCCCTTCAATTTTTGAGTAAATTTTTGAAAATTTCATTAAAAAATCTCGACCTTAACTTATGATAAATAAATAATTATTTTAGACGTAATATTTTATTAGAAAACGAATGATATGAACTTTAGAGCGCCAGCATGAACCGTTCCCAAGATATTGCACGACTTACGGATGTTACGGATGACCATAAATTTTGTTAAATAAATAATAATTTCATTTGTTACTGTTCTTTCTGAAATGAATGCCATATACTGTAGGACGCTGGCATAAACCGTTTTAGAGATACTGCATATTAGAAAATAAATTGCAATAAAAATAGACATAAAATTCTAAAAGTAGGTATTATCGTCAAATAAGTTCACTTTCCACATGTAACATTATGCAACACATGTCTAAATATCATTCTAATGGATCTAGTTCATTCCAGTCACGAGAAAAGGTACTTTTTATAATAGTTTTATATTTTCAAGACAAAAAAAAATTACTGATAAGTATTTATTCCACGGTATATTAACTAAATGCCAATTGGCACGTTTGGATTTTGCACGTTTGCAATTGGCACGTTTGGATTTTGCACGTTTGCAATTGGCACGTTTGGATTTTGCACGTTTACAATTGGTACGTTTGGATTTTGCACGTTTTCAAGTTATTCTGTTTGGACTCATAAGTTACCGAATATGCCCAATTTCAATTCATGTGATGTTAAATCAATGCCAAAAGCATTCAGCTGTGGATCTTGTATATCTTAATTTTGGACATTCTAATTTTATGCATCAGTGGGTCTTGTACATCCTAATTTTGCACATCCTAATTTTGTGCATATGTAGGTCTTGTACATCCTGATTTTGTACATCTGTGGATCTTGTACATCTTAATTTTATACATCTGTGGGTCTTGTACATCTTAATTTGTACATCTTAATTTTGCATATCTGTGGGTCTTGTATATCCCAATTTTGCCGTGAAGTCATTGCGTTATTTAGGGATAGTCATGTGCTGTCCACAGAAGATTCTTTTTTACAAGGCATTTTTTCGTTATGAGGTACATTCGACTAAATCTCAAATATTCAGAATTCAGTTTAAATTGTTAGCGATTGAAACCCACGGGATTCTACAAATTGTCTAAGACGAAACAATCTTTCGTATTTGCCCCCCCCCCCCCCCCTCAATCGAAAGAATTCCTTCTGAGGGAGAATTTAAAAATAAACGTACCTAACCCATAGCACAAATATTTAAACACAGATCTCCAAAAGCTCGCGTCACACATCTGTATATCGATTCTTCTGAGCAAGGGAGGCGAGGCGAGTTGTAAAAGGTTAAGAGAGGCAATTGTGAGGAGTGTGCGAGAGCGAAGGACGAAGTGTAGGGCCGGCAAGGACTCCTGAAGGACTTTGAGGGCGAAGCAAGGAGGAGACAACTCCCTCTGACGCCGGGCGCTGGGGCTCACTTGCTTATTGCCATCGATCCCGTTTATCGAAATAGGTAGTTAATAGAAGGGTTGGGGAGTTCCTCGGCACTCACTCTGAAGAAACCATTTTCAGACGATATAAGATGGAAGATTTCCCGAAATTAGGTCAGATACGACGAATCAAAACGAACGAGGAAGTCTGGGAATGGGAAGAGGAATTTAATTTTGAAATATATGCAAAATAGAGAATGCTTTTCAAATGCATGATCAATATCGCTTTGATAGTTATGTAAAGGAAAGATCGCTTGAAGACTTATATTAGGGGACTTTATGGAACAAATTGTTTATATGTTATGCTTCACTGAAGTCCCCAAACTGCAGACCTCTTGGGACCTCGAAATGGATATATCCGGCCAACGAACACTTTGACATGAAAATATAATGAAACAAATAATCTCAATGACGAATACTGAATACTAGTACATCTGTATGTAGTTAGTTGCATACATAATATGCGGTCGGCAGCATATCTTCTGTTTTTTGTTATAGAGTTTTATTATTTATTGCTAGAAAATAACTGTAATAATACGATGAACTTTTCAAGGAAATTATCTTCATGCTTGAAATCGGTTCTATTTGCTAGCATAGGATTCAAGGCCCATCAAAAATATAAAAGACATTATTTTGCAAAAATATATTCTGACTTCATGCGACAATTGATATAAGTGTATACTTTAATTTTATTTTCTGCAAAATACAGTATAAAGTTTCGATAATGTGGCAAGCTCGGAACTTTAGTGGTGCTTGATTACCAAATTTTCCGGGTCATCAGATGTCAATCTAAAATAAGGTAAACAATGGGAAAAACCAATCTGGAACAAAATAATGGACAATAAAGGTGATATTTATTTATCTAAAAAGTTTTTTTCCCCCAATGGCCAGGCATTGACTCTTTCATCTTCGCCTATACATCGGCCAGAACAGTGAACCTCTTAGCCGTCAAATGACGTTGCCCCAGCGCACCAGTGGGGGTGGGGACACATTGCGCCCAACAACACAAACATCCATGTCTTACGTGGGACTCGAACCCACAACGTGGTGGCCGACCAATCGCTGAAAACGCTCGCCTTGACCGTTCGGCCACCACGTCGACTGAAATGAGCCAACACTACGCGGTGTTCCCAGGTGGTGACCCACCCAAGTACTAGCCGCGCCCGATGCTGCTTAACTTCGGTGATCTAACCAGAACCGGTGTTTTAAGCACGGTAGAGCCGTTGGCTATTTATCTAAAACGTTACACACTGGATTACACTGTTTCAGCATGTGAAAAAACATTTAACTTAATAATAAAACCCCCAGAAATAATCAGGTAAAATAATAATGTATCCTTCATTGGATAGAAATCTGTATATAAATTATTTCAACCCAGTGATTTCCAACATTTTTGGGTTCGATTTTCAACCTTATGAATATGATTTTTACACTCACGGCACCCTTCTGATTTTTCATAGGTGTTCTGTTTATTTTTTACTTAACTCTGATTCACCATTTAAAGTTGATCCACTCCAGATTAGCTAAAAAGATATGTGTAAGAAAACAGAAACTTACCATGAAACGAACAAATGAAAATAGTATATTTATATACTATATAACAATACAACATATGTATATCAAGTTCGGAACCTCAAGTTGAGCCGCTGTTCTGAATTGGCCGCGCTAGCGATTCTTCATCATGTTTACACAGTGTTGTCTCAGGTAGCCGTTTCTTCGATTGAATGTCACAGGCGTAATACGTTTTAGTGGTGAACAAAAAGAAACATTTAATTGCAGTTTACTTCTTTTATAAATAAAATTTTATTTTGTGGATTAAATTATAATTTAAGAATAATAATTATTATTCTTAATTGAAGTGGTCGTGAATCGTATAGTTCATACATTTGCATCGTGGTCGTAACAACGCACCATTACCGCTTTGCACGAGTTCCTTAAAATAATCATTAATTAAAACACTACACGTTTCAATCCACATTTCTAATTCTTAAAATAAATTATTATTTAATCACGAATCTTATTGTCATTCAAATTACATTATGTCTTATTATGTCTTACATTATATCTTATTATGTCTTACATTATGTCTTATTATGTCTTACATTATATCTTATTATGTCTTATGTCTTACATTATGTCTTATTGTGATTCAAATTACATTAATTTTAATAAACACTTAAGGAGGAGAAAATGCACCGTGTGAGACCAGGTCTTTAAAATATTATGATTTGCTCTAAATCCGGCCCCCTAGGAGGTCTCCGACCTTCCGGGCCAAGACTGTCATAAAACGGCGGTTAGAAGTCTGCGCCTTGTTTTGTCTTGAATAGTCGTAAATATAAAAACTGCATAAGTTGCCTCCTGGTTTCATAATTTTATTTCTGAAAATAATTTTTTCTATTTGAAAAAATATTTTTTCTCCAAATCTCGTGGCACCCCTGGGATAACCCAATCCCACGTCACGCTTACGTGTCGCAGCACAGCGGTAGGGAATCTCTGATTTATTTTATCACAGTAAATGTACCCCAGTACATTGTTACTGTATATCGATATTAAATATTTTATGTACTAAACACTGATTTACATATATTCTTGGTGGCTATACTACATGTCACGGGACAAAACCCCTAACTATAACAAATTTGACCCCGTATCTTGGAGAGAATGACTTCTTCTACAGTACTGAAACTAATACAATGCTGCGAGTTCTTTAATGGCAGTAGAAATACCCATGCTTAATGTAGCCCCCATTAAAAGAGAATATGTCAGCAAATACGGGACGGTGCCCAATCAGACGTAGCCAGAATCTTGGAAGAGGGGACCCAAAATTGAATGGGGGGGTTAGATATCGTGCTACTAGATATCGTACATTACTAGATATCGTGCATTACTAGATATCGTGCATCCAATGGAGAACCAGTGTCATTATTTAACTAAGCCAAGAAGGTTATAACCCCTTAAAAATTCCTTAGATATATCACTCCATTCATTTACTCCTCGATGTACATGCATTTCCGGAAACTTCAATCTCTCATAAAATATGCCATCACACTTCTAAGTAGTTATCGCTACTTCTAAATACCTAGAGTTTTTTTTTTTTTTTGTAGTGAATGTTCTTAAGGCAGTATTAAATGCCTTGAGCTGGAGATGTCTTTAGCTCAACGCTATGGTGCTGGTCTGCCACGCTTTAATCCCCGGGATCAAAACGGGATAGAAAGCACTGGTGATCTGACTTTCTCGCTACAGTTTCTACGCTCCCAGCTGTGAAGTCAATTATTTTAACTTTTTCATGCTGCTGTATAGAGAAAGTATTGTTTTCCCGAAAATTTCCAGAATTCGAAATTTTGACTGGGAAACACATCTTAAGATTTTCTGAGCTCATTTAGAATACTTATTGGAAAATTATCCGTTTGTGTATGTTCGTTAAATAGGCATACGATAATGCATGCTCCTACTGCTTTAACAGTGCCATCCACAGAATTTTTGGGCTCCTATGCAGTAGATGCGAGGCACACTTATTACCTTCTATTTTACAAGTTATTGACTTTTCTTCATCAACTGTTTATGCGACCCTTTCCCTAAACCTCCCGTGCCCCTATGCAATGCATCTTTTACCCTTTCCCTTTCTGCGGTCCTGGCTATCAAATGTTATGTGCATATGCATTATGTGAAAAACTAGAACCAGATAAAATTTTGAGTAGTTATTATTATTAGAACTCGAACGATTAGAGTTTTAATATCTTCATTGCATTATTTTCAATGGAATACAATGATAATTCTCGTAGCAATGACAGTAATATACAATATAAGGTGAGTAAGAAAAAATTTGAACTGGGCTATGGATGTTAATCGTAGCAAAATTGTTTATATTAACGCAGATAAGTTAAATGATTTATCAGTTGAGGTCACTAAGCTGTTGCCAACTTGATAAAATTAAACTTTCAAAGAATTTTCACGAAACATTTGAGTACGAAATATAAAAAATCTGATGTGGGCAGCACATTACTTTCCCTGCAGACTTATATTCACGTTCTATTTATTTAAATTAAATTTAATTCATTTTTAATTCAATTTTCGTTCTCATTTGAAAACTGGACTTATTTTCAAAAATGATGTAGGAAGAATACGAAAAACTAAAATATCTCGAGAACGGCTAGTCCTAGTGTAATGGGGTTGGTCTTATTCTTTTCTTCGCTAAAAATTACGTATTAAACAAGCATTTAATGGCTGTATTTGAGCATACGTAGTTCTTAAGTTTAGATTTTGATGATTTTTGCGGGCCATTTTGCAAAAAAAGGCAGGTTATTTTTTTCGAATTATACCAAAATCTAATCAGCACCAGGGTGGCCTACAAGCGACTTATCTACCAAATTTTGTGAAATTCGGTCCATTAGTTTTTCAGCTAGAGTGGATACAAGCTTTTGCGGGCCATTTCGCAAAAAAAGGCGGGTTCTTTTATTCCGACTCGACCCAAAACTAATCAGCACTAGCCCCGCCCACAAGTGACTTACTTACAAAATTTAGTGAAATTCGGTCCATTAGTTTTTTAGTTAGAGAGGATACAAAATCTGCACAGACAGACACACAGACAGACAGACACACAGACAGACACACAGACACACACACAGACGTCACGCTAAAAATGGTTTTTTCATATTCTTGAGGTCTCGAAACGTGTAGATCCGTCGAAAACGCGAGTTGCGATTTTCGGCATGATTCCAATACTTTCCCTATACATTACCATGTATTGCAGGGAAAGTAAAAAATATATTTTTTCTCTTCTTTCTGATACTGATTGCCATACAAGATAATTTTTGTGTTCAGAAGTGATGCTATTGGGCTGGAACTCTTGATTCCAGGTACTTCCTACTGTGAGAGCAAGCTATTGTACCTTTCTTGAGGTATTAAATTAGGCTTAAATCATGCATTTCTCCTCACATAGTTGAATCAGACGTATCTTTCATTTCATAATTTCTGAAAAAACGTATATACTAAGGTGCAAGCGACCGCTTGAGGTGCCAAAAATTTGAGTTGCGTCAGTAACAGCTGTGGGCGGAATTTTGTAACTCGCAATAATTATGGCAAGTGCTGTTTTTATTTATAAATAAATAAATTTATATAAAATGAATATGTTTAACATATCCTCTTTCCTGATTAACAATGCGAATTCTAGGTCATATAATACCTTTTCTCAATGTTTTCCTCTCGCTAATAAATTTGATAATATTACGATCCCTGTGGTTGCTACTACCATTGGATTCCAGATGGATTGACATTATTCAGGCCATCCAAATAGTTACTTTACACCTAGAGTTGCAACAAACTCGGAATTTTTTGAAAAGCAGGAATTAACCAAGAAATTATGGGAAATAAACCGGTCATTTTGGAAGTATTGGAAATTGATGGGAGAAACTATGGGCAAATACTATCGCAATTACCTCGATTTCTAGAAAATATTCTAGAAATCGAGTTTTCGAATATAACAACACTAGAGGAGATTCGAATACTTCTAATAAATTAAAAGTGGAATTAAAAGTCAGGATACTTCAGAAGAAAAAAAAATTGGAAGTACCTAGAAGGAAGTTTGTTTCCACCAAATAAAAACATCTTCAACTGCTGTAAAAAGAACAGTCTGTATTCTTGTTTACAGGAATTATTTTTGAAGTATTTGACCATGTCACTATCAATAGTTAATTTTTAAGAGGGATTCTTTGCACCTTTGGTTTAATTTGCGACAAAAAGAAAAAAAAAATAAAGCAGACTTGATGCTGAACATGTTCAAATACTTGTTTTCTTGAATAAATATCTGCAGGAAGTGAAAAGCTTTTACAATTATTCAATCATCGTAGTTAAGAGAATTTGAAATAAAAATAGTTACTGCAGTAAAATAATTGATATTTAAAATAAAAAGTTTCATTTCTAAATAAATGTGGTTTTATTGTAACTTTAACTTTTTTATTTTACTTTAAATTCATATACTAATAGTTAATAATATGTAATAAATGTATAAATCGTTTATTAACAACTTGAAAAATAACTAATCGAAGAATTCATATATTCATTATCTAGTTAATATTCGAATTCAAGAAAATTTATTAATTCGCTTCTCTATAGAGTTTACTTGTTTCTTATATGCTATGGCTAATCCGGCACGTTGCACAGTTTAAACTTTAATGCTGATTTGCTATTTACGTAATTTTACTAAATCTCAATATAAATTTAAAAAATCTGATGTGGGCAACACATGACTTTCCTTATATAATGCAATGAATTTACTACTTTTACAGTAAAAAAATAGGTTTTTCTTATAGTAGATACTGATATTCTTTCCAAGATATTGAATTTTCGACAATGAGTCGTCATTTTCATTGATTTAGCGTCATTTTTATCAATTTGGCGAGATTTTCGTTAATTTGGCAACATTTCAAAAAGTCGCCAAGTTGGCGACATTCCTCCAAATTCGTCGCCAAATTCTCGCCAAGCGTTATGGACAAAGAGATAAGTTATTCTTACAGCAGATAAATGACTATTGACGTTCAAATACAAAAGTATTACTTAAAGTATCTTTCTTCATGAATGGAACGAGCTAGATCCACGAGAATGATGTCACCCAAATTATCGCATGGTATTATATATGAAAAGTGAACATGTTTCTCAATAGGAAATATTTTTTTTTATTTTATATGACTTTTTGATAATTTTTTTTTGAAAAATGTACAATATCTCGAGAACGGTTCATGTTAGCGTTTTAAAATTTATGTCAATCGTTTTCTAATGAAAAATTACATAAGAAATGTCTATTTGCGTAACTTTATTAGCGGTTTTGTTTTTTTGACGATTTTCTCAAAATTTCATTCGAAAATTTAGGGGGGTTCTGAACATTCGATTGCGTATAAATACAATAGGCTTCCAGTGTTTATGGATTGTGATTTTTGTACCAAATTTTGTTCGAATCGGTCCATTCTTTCGTCAGTTATCGTCTCCACAGACTCACTGACACACACACACACACACGCAGACATCACTTCAAAAATGTTTTATTCGTGATCAGGGATGCTTGAAACGTGCTCTCCCGTCGAAAACTCAAATTCGAATTTTCGACCCCGTCACAATACTTTCCTTATACATTATGTATATAAGGAAAGTAATAATCTGATTTGGAACTACTAAATTGTTTTAAAAATGTGCAAATTTACTTTTATTCGTAAAATTATTAAAACGCTACTGGTACTAATATGGATTTTATATTTATTATTTCAATATTAAATAACTATGAATAAATTAATTACCCTGTTATTAGTATTTCATAGTTCAGCTTATTTTTTTACTTTCAAAGTAGTTACAAATTAAATTACAGTTTACTTGTGGAATAAATAGTCACACAATTTAAATATTACTTTCCCTGCGATACGCGGTAATGTATAGGGAAAGTACTCGAGTTTTTGATGGATCTACGCGTTTTGGGACCTCTAGAACACGAAAAAACTATTTTTAGTGCGACATCTGTGTGTGTGTCTGTCTGTGCAGATGTTGTATCTACTCTAACTGAAAAACTAATTGACCGAATTTCATAAAATATGGTAGGTCCCTTGTGGATGATCATGGTCCTGATTAGATTTTGGTACGATTCGGGATAAATGAATCTGCAGTTTTTTACAAAATAGCTAGCAAAAATCGCTTTATTCACTCCAGCTAAAAAACTAATAAACCAAATTTCACAAAATTTGGTAGATAAGTCTCTTGAAGGTTAACCTGGTGCTGATTAGATTTTGTTACGATTCGAGAAAAGAACCTGCCTTTTTGACCCGAAAATGGCCCGAAAAAATCGTTAAATCTAAAAATAAAAGACTACTTATGCTCAAATAGATCAATTAAATGCTTATTTCATACGGTATTTTTGATGACGAAAATAATAAAACCAACCCCATTTCTCTAGGACTATCCATTCTTGAGATATTTTAGATTTTTCGCATTTTCGCTACACCACCTTTTGAAAATAAGTCTAATTACCAAATGAAAACGAAAATTGAATTAAAAGTGCAAATTCAGTGCAATTTAAAATAATTATGGGTGTTATTTCGTGCAATTAAACTCAATTCAATGAATTATTGAAGAAATAAAGAGAACGGGAATATGAGTCTGCAGGGAAAGTGATGTGCTGCCTACATCAGATTTTTTTTCCCTTGGATCTAGCAAATTTTCTTACATTTTTTGTTTCAGCTATTTACAATCCTGAATGCAAAAAATAAATATTAGTGTTGTTTATAAATAATACACATTTCTTTCCACAATGCAAAACGCAATGACTGAAAATTCACACTTTCTGGAAACTTTCAAAATTCTCTTCTCCCAAAACCCGGCTTATTCTGCTCAGTCATAATTTATTCCCGGTTTCTTCCGGTGATATTAATTCCTCCGGTTATATTCATTCCGGATTTCTTTCGATCTTTGCAACTCTATTTATACCTACGGGTAGGTAATATGGTTTCAAAACAGTTAGATTATTTTTTTTTTAATTGCATCACATTCCATATAAATGTGCATGTATCATAAAACAATAAAATGTAACTTCATTTTCGTTACCAATGTTATGTAAAATACAAAATATATACACAATGTTTGTAACTATCAAGCCAGATGCAAAGAAAAAAAAATGTTTGCTATTTTTATATTAACAGTAATTAATAAATAGAAATAGGCAGTAAATTCTCTTGTAATATTGTATTCAAAAGTTTATTATTCATGAACTATAATGCTTTACACGTTTCATTTATGATTCACCCCCCCCCCCCCTGCGAACTTAATATATATTACCTAAATGGGGGTTCCTTCAAACGAAAAAGGTTGGGAATCACTGTGTAAAGTATGGTTTCCTTGAATGTCATCGCATAAGTAACGAAAAGGCGATCGCTCCCGATAATTTTTAAGTAATAAAAACGATGTTTTATTTTTAAGTTTGGGGTTTAAATTATTTCATTTGTTAGATAATGGATAATAGATTTGAATTTAGCAGTTTGATTTATAAATCTGTCTTATATTAATTTCCAATATTACCTTTCATGCCTTATGTGGCTATTTTATTTTCAGTGTATATGTTCTCTATTTTCCCGTACATTTCTTTATCTTATTTCCCATCTTTGAAGTACGATGGGAGAAAAAAAAACTTTCATATTTAGCTGTCTTGGAAATTGAGGCATATCTCTTGATTATGATAACGCGATTACAAAAATGTCACTGCTTTCGGAGACTGGCAGCCGGAGTTTATTACGCGAATAGGTGGCAATTATATTTGTTCACTTATGATAAATTGTATGATAAATTATGTCTCGAAAATCACAAAATTAATAAAATTACGTTAGCAATCATTGTTATTTTTTAATTATTCAACTTCTTAAACCCCGTCCCCCTCACGCACAGACGTATTTATTTCCAATAGTGAATTTTCTATTGGAAAAATCTCGTTTAAATTGAATTTTAATTGCAATGTTTTGAATTCAATATCGCCTAAATTGCAGACCCCAACAAAAAACCCATGATTCAGCCCCGGTGCTAAAATTCGCGAACCCCTCGCTCAAGAGCGTAAAATGTTTCCTCAAGTACTTTATATAGGGTATTGAAGAATAGGATGACCAAAAGAGAAGTGCCGTTATGTTTGTGAACACACTTTTTTCTTTCGTTCGGAATATAAAGCATGTTTATCGTTTTCCCTTTTCATCTTCCATATTTTCGATGCTAAATTTGAAAAATCTGATGTGGGCAGCACATGACTTTCCTTATATAATGCAATGGATTTACTCCATTTACAGTAAAAAAATAATGTATAAGATTCACGGTACTGTGTTTTATTGTTGAATTGCACATTTGGCAATTTTCCGGATGACAACATGTAAAACTATTTCAAAGTAACCAATTAACTTATATTTCGCGAAACTCTATATAAACAATTATCAATATTGATAGCAACCTCAATAAGTGATATAGTTCATATATTAAAATATTTTAATAATTAATACATCAATTAGGTGTCGTTTTCATTAATTTAGCGTCATTTTTGCAATTTTGACGGTGTTTTCGTTAATTTGGTAACATTTAAAAAATCAGCAATTTGGAGATATTACGACAAATTCGTCACCAAAATTTTGCCAAATGTTACGGACGGAAAATGAGGGGGCGCGTCAGCCCAGTGGTTAGCGCGCTGGAATTGCTCTCTGTCGGCCCGGGTTCGATTCCCGCCACTGCCAAAACTGCCGCCGTGTTCACACGGAGTGCGATCACGTTAAACATGTGGATCCGTAAGTCCTTCCGAGAGGTTGGTGGTAGGGGAAGGAGGGTACGGCCCCTGTGGATGCCTCCCCCATTAACCCCCTTCCGGTCTAAATTGTGTGGCACTTCCCGGCCGTCCAAACAGATACCTTATACCTTTCTGATAGGTCGGATAGTCTGGGTCGAAGAAGAAGAAGGATGGAAAAATAGGTTTTTTTTATAGTAGATTCTTATATTCTTTTCAAGATATTGAATTTTCGTCAATTAGTCGTCATTTTCATTGATTTACCGTCATTTTTATCAATTTGGCGACATTTTCGTTAATTTGGCAACATTTAGAAAAACCACCAAGTTGTCGACATTCTGCCAACTCTCACAAAAATCCGCCAAAATCTCACAAAGCGTTATGGAAGGAAAAATAAATTATTCTTATAGCAGATAAATGACTATTGGCATTCAAATAAAAAGTATTACCCAAAGTACATTTTCTCATGAATGGAATGTGCTTAGATCCACGAGGATGATGTCACCAAATTTATCACATGATATTACATATGAAAAACGAACATATTTATGTGATTTTTTGATAAATTTATTTGAAAAATGTGCAATATATCAAGAACGGTTCATGCTAACATTCTAAAGTTTATGTCAATCGTTTTCTAATGAAAAATTACATAAGAAATGACTATTTGCGTAACTTTATTAAAGGTTTTGATGATTTTTTTCAAAATTTCTCTCGAAAATTTAGGTGGTTTCTGAACATTTGACTGCGTTTAAAAACAACAGACTTCCAGTATTCACGGATTGTAATTTTGTACCAAATTTCATTCGAATCTCTCCATTCGTTCGTGAGGTATCGTCCCCCCCCCCACACACCACCAGCATCATTATCATCATCTCGAAAACGTTTGATTCGTGTTCAGGTATGCTTGAAACGTGCTCTCCCGTCGAAAACTCGATTTCGAATTTTCGACCCCGTCCTAATACTTTCCTTATACATTATACAATGTATATAGGGAAAGTAAAAATATTTATAAATCGCTGTCAAGTGTTACTGGGTTGGGAGCGAGAAACTCTATCGCCGGTTGTCCCACAATTGACTTAATTATCGTCATCACGCTTTTGTTGGTGGTAAGGAGGGGCGACAAAATTATTCTCCGCTTGTAGCAAAAATGACCCTTCCTCTTTCTTTGCATATACAATTAATTTGCATAAAGGACAGGCTTAAAACTTGGCTTCCCACCATCTCCCGTTTTTCGACTAGCAACCCTGACCTTATACTGCAGTTTTTTTTTTATATGTTAACATAGTACCCCTAAAATCTAATGTACTCAATCCTTCAAGAATTATAGGACACTATGCAATCCTTTCGCTGAATGAAATAAAACACAATGTCTAAGTAACTCAAACTTTTTGAATTGCTTTTACCCATTTCCAGATTATTCAGAACTAAAAATTTGCAACAGCCAAGTCTCACAGAATCTAAATTTGTTACGCTTGATTGGAAACGAAGAGCTAACATAAAACTAAACTCGCAGCAAGACCCTCCAGCTCTTTATTTGCTACCTCTCTAATCTTTCACTGAGTAATAAACAATCATTATTCAAGGACACTAATGGTTTCGGCTCTTGGCGACTCACGTTCATTTATTTCGTAGTCATAAATGTGGGCGATTTCTATATTTCTCCTGGCCACCGCATTTCTAAAAAGGGGAAGCGCTAACTAGTAATGACTCCGTCGTGGACTGGCGCCAAGAGGTTTTTGCAAAATAGTATTTCTTTGTAGAGTTATTTTTAGGTCGCAAGCCGATGGATTTTAGGCAGATAATATTTTATATTTATTGTCTTATAAAAGATATGCGCTTTAAAATGAAATATGTATGTAAATCATTTCAAATTGAAATGTGAATATATTGCGTAACCGCCAACAAACATTTTTTTAAAGGCCATATTGACTGTTGTTATGGATAAATTGATATAAATCGTTCTCTATCTTACGCACATGCACGCGCACACACACCACACGTATACCACACACACATCACACGTGTACCGCACACACATCACACGTGTACCGCACACATACCACACACACATCACACGTGTACCGCACACATACCACACACACATCACACGTGTACCGCACACATACCACACGTGTACCGCACACATACCACACACACATCACACGTGTACCGCACACACACCACACGTATACCACACACACATCACACGTGTACCGCACACATACCACACGTGTACCACACACACATCACACGTGTACCGCACACACACCACACGTGTACCGCACACACACCACACGTATACCACACACACATCACATGTGTACCGCACACATACCACACGTGTACCACACACACATCACACGTGTACCACACATACATCACACGTGTACCGCACACATACCACGCGTGTACCACACACACCATGCACACATACACACCATGCACAAACACACACATACATACACGCGCCACTGATAGACGCACCACTCACACTCATCATTTATCATTTATTCATTCATGTGTGTATATGTCTATAAACTTAAATCGCACTCACCTGTGATAAAAAGTTCAAAACGAATTAGAAAAGAGAACAGAACATGTCTTGACACGGAATTCATCCAAAAATTGGCCAGTTTTTAATTGGATAAATGGATAGACGCATGTATTTTAATATGTATCTGTAGCAGCCCAATCACTTTCAACATATATCAGCGGAGAGAATTCGAATCATACTATTCCCATGAGATAAAAACAAGCTCTTCCCTCTGTCTGTCATACTTAGCGAAAAATTCAACGAACTTGGTGAACAATTTGGTGATCCTGGTGGGAAATTTGAAAAAATATCGCTACAATGGAAAATTAATTTCAATATCTTTGACAATACATTTCGCTTTATGGGAATTACTAATTTAATAATTACTAATTCAAAATATAACGAGTTTTGCTGTTTTGGGGAAAGATATGTTACATTTGGATGGATTTAGGGTTCTGTCTCTTAATTGAATTTTGCAAGGTTGTGGTATAAGAATTATTATTTATCGATAGAAAGCATATACAAATTAATAACATTGACTGGAAGCAGTTCATCATATCACATGGTAAACCCATGATCCAATATTTCGGGGATGCGATCTAGAGTTTACGTATTTATTTTGGGGGTCAGCCTTTTCGTTTGGCCAGCTGCACTCGGAAGAAATAGAAAACAGGATGTGGGGGAGTTTTCTTTGGATATCACATTTTTACCGAAAGATTTAACGTTTGTCCAGTTCGGACGGATCATAGGGCTGGCGGTCTGTTTTGAATTAGTGGCCGAAAGCATATCAGTTTCGCAGGGACTTGAGAAAGGGTTTTTTTTTTTTGGCTTATTGTTTTTGGGGGTCTAAAGCCAATGGTGTTGCTTTGAGGTCAAGGGGTTAAGACCCAGAATCCAATGAGATAGTTGTGTGCGGCTCAAGGGCGTGTTTTAAAATCTTGGAGAGAGAGAGTTTTTCAGAGAGTTTTTTCAGCTCTTACCGGGCGTGTCCTCAAAGAGGAAGTTACCTCAGGGTACATCACACGCATGTGTCACTCCCACCAGACGGCGGGCTTAAAATCTGTTGTCCTTATCAGGTTAGTGTCGAATAATATGAAGCGGACTGAGCCATTCTTAAAAAAAAATTATGAGTTTATTGAAATAATAGCATTGAGAAGGAAAGCAACCACTATCATTTAAATAATGGTTAAGCCCCAAAAATATTCAAGTTATAGACAAAACTGCCTTAAAACGTCCCTGAAACAAACATGTGATAATAGGTTACACCAAAGAATAGAAAATAATTGATCCATTGGAGAGTGTTTCTCAATGTTCTCTGGAAGTTCTACGTCTCGCTCCGGGAAGCACTGCCTTTCGGGAAAGTATTGCCTTTATTCATAAAATATAATAAGTATATTTAGAAAGCACTACCGAATAATTTGCACAAATCCTTTTTATTTTTGCATAAATATTCACGGTTCTTTATAACGTAGAACGTGACACTTTGAGCAACCCTCATGCGTGCAGAATGCCGTTGACAAGTCACGAACATTTAATAGAAACATGTTCTATTCACACTAAATGGGTGTCCAAAAACAGAATTACCACGGCATCATAATTTAACACTGAAATTCACATCATATTCAATTAAGTGCTGAATAACCATCCCAAGGACTTTCTGGTGAAGGTCAAAAGATCAATTTAATTTAGAGTATATATATATATATATTCTAAATTAAATTGATCTTTTGACCTTCATCAGAAAGTCCAAAGAAAGATAATCCACGCACACACACACACACATATATATATAAACATTTTGTGTTCATTTTGTTTAAATACTTGGACTTGAAGAGTTTTTTAAAACTGAACAATTCATATATTTAGGCCTAATGCTTATCCACGTATATAGCTTTAATGCTTGAATTTTATTTGATTTTCAATTATCGATTCCATTCCATTGATTTTTGTTGATTAACTTTAGCCTGATGACTAAAAATTTGCATTTTATTTTCCATTTGATTGATGATTCTCTATTTAATACTTCTTTTTATTATGTAAGCATATTTTAAAGTTACGATTTTTTTGAGTTGCAGCTTCTCTCTATTCTATCATTGGATTTTCAAACTATTATACATATATATATATATATATATATATATATATATATATATATATATAAATAATATATATATATATATATTTCAATTAAAAAGGATATTAAAGAAATTCAAAATGATTTTATCATTACTTATGTCGATAAGGATAGTAGTAACTACTCAATCATTTGTGAATATTACTATATAAGTACCCTCCAGTCACATTTAATAATCAAACCCATAATTTACGTAATACTAATTTTGAAATCTTATCCAATAGAATATCAGCCAGATATAAGCAAATCCATCTAAAAAATAATTGTAATAACATTTCATATCTTGTTTTAGTACCCAAGTTTCATAAATCCCCTGTTGCTTTTCGTACTATTACTAGATTACTAGTGGGCATAATTCTTACATTACTAATATGCTGGTAAATTATTATTAAAAATCTTAAATGAAGTATCCTTGTCAGATGATATTTCAAATAATTGTCATATTGTAAAAAACAGTTTTGAATTAGTTAAGAAATTAAAAAGTCTTACTAATATTCATTGTAATTATACTTTTGATTTCAAAGATTTGTTTAATAATATTGATATAGATGATCTGTATAGAATTATTTTATGAATTTTTGAAAAATATAATATCATCCTAAAATATTCAACTTTTTCTTTTTAAAAAATTACTTAATTTCAATCTCTATGAGAATTATATTCAACATGGTGGTACTTTTTTTAAGCAACAGTTTGGTATCCCATAAGGGTGGGTGGGTGCCTCATCTTTATTAGCTAATCTGTATTTATTCTTCTATGAAAAGAACATTAATCCAGGATTGCAGAATATGCACATATTTAGATATTCAGATGATATATTATGTGTATCCCATAATAATATCCCTATAGTATTTAACTTTTATCCTAATAATTTACAATTAAATGCAAGTAAATGACTTTAATGTTGCAAACTTTTTAGATTTAAATTTAGATTTATAAAATTGTAATCTGGCTATAAACTTATATGATAAAAGACAAGATTTTAGATTTTATACAACAAAAATTCAATACTTTGACTCTTGTTTGCATATACCAGTTTTTAGAAATATTATAATAAACCAAATTCTTAGAATCAATAAAATTTGTGATGAAAATTATAAATTAGCACATTTTATGGAATTATTGAGTACAACGACTAATAATGCATATCCTCTCAAATTCGTTATTAAAATTATCAACTCAGTGTATCAACTTCCACTCGATAACATCCAAGACAACTTTCCCAATTATAGTGGCTAATATTTTTGGAGACACAAAAAAATATATAAAAAATTATTAAAATTATTTATTAATTATATAATTAAATAAAAATGAATAATAATAAAATAAACTAAAAAAATTAGAAAAATAAACAATCGGAAAATAAGATACATTAATACTAATGTTTTGAATTTTATTTTCGCTGAAAAATTGTAACTTTAACCAGTTTGATACTACGATTTGAGAGCCCCTATAATGATCAAAAACCCAGACCACCCGACTCACCCTAGGGCACGAACAGCAATTTGAGTGGCCGGGACCCTTATAATGGTGTATAGTGACCCTTATAATGGTGTATAGTAGCCATTATAATGGTGTATAATGGCATTCTCGTTTATCCATTTTTTCTTTGAATCACTTGTTTAGTAAGAATTTTCATCTATGTTTCATGTTCATATTCTGTTTTACTTATATGGGTAATTGTCCTGTCTCCGACTCTGACTCATTGGACGGGTCTAGGAAGGTCCCCGTGAACGTATGTTCTGCCTCCTAGGTTGTATTTCGTCATGTTCATTCCAGTGCTTCTCGATATTTTTTTTAAATTTATAACTGTTGTAGTTGATCGCACTTACACGTGGTGAAAGAAGAAGGGTTCCTGCCTCATGGTAATAATAAATTTCCTAATTTTACTTATCTTCAATTTTTCATCTTTTGGTGCCTGTAGTCTGAGTTTGGGCATTTATGGTAATGTACTATTGTCGAATCTGAAACAGGCATTTGTTTGGGTTAATTAGAATTAAATACTCAGACCTGAAGATGAATTTAATTCTGGTTAATCTTCGAATTTGGACCGGTGCTGTTTTTTTCTACTATCGGCATTATGGCAGTGGTTTTGCTTCTATGGTGATGTTAATATTTCACAATTACTTGAATTGATTATTTTTATTATTACATTTTTCTAATATATATATATATATATATATATATATGTATATATATATATATATATATGTATATATATATATATATATATATATATATATATATATATATACACAGGGTGTCCCAAAACCATTGACCTCGGCTTTTATTCCTTAAATCTTGATTTTAGACATATATAATAAATAACAAAGTTGCGTAAAAAAGGTACAAAATTTTATAAAATCGAATAACATTTTCAAGGGAATTAAACTTTAAGAAATACAAAATTTAAATTTATATACGGCCCCTCATACAAAAACATTTCCAATGAGTAAAATGTGTCCCATACACTAATAAGGTGATGTACAAAATTTCAGCATTTTATCATAAAAAGTCCCAGAGAAATGAAAGGACAAAAATGCTGACTTATATCACTTTTCGATGCATCGACATGGGTTCTCAGAGGGGAAAAATCATGTCGACAGATCGCGTTTCAGGGGCCATTCACAAATTACGAAAGAAAACTATGATTACATAAATAAATATTAATTTTGCTATTTATTGGTACAAAAGTATCTACACTGTGTAGAAATAATAACTTTACACAAAGATTACAAAGTTTGTTCAAAATGCTTTCCATCCATGCCAATATCAGATCTGCATTCTCCTGATAACACTTCTGTGCACTCGATCAAGTTCTGTTTCGGTGATGTCGCGACAACCACCTTGAATGCGTTGTTGCAACTCTGCTTTATTTAAGGGAGGTGACAGATAAACAGTTGTGCGTAAACGACGCCACAAATAAAAATCCATAGGCGTTAAATCTGGTGATCTAGGAGGAAATTTGACTGACCCATGCACTTGTCTGAAAACTCGTTATTTAATCAATGTTCACAACTGTAGTGTGGTGAGCTGAAGATCCGTCCTGTTGAAATCATACATGTGGAAGTACTGTTAGGGGCAGTTCATCCATAAAATCAGGAATAACCGCATTCAGAATCTCATTAACATATCTGTCACCAGTCAACGTACCATCATACCGTATGGGTCCAAGCAAACGGTTTCTGAAAATACTACACCATACATTCACAGAAAATTGCTTCTGATGATGAATATCATGTACCACGAATGGGTTTGTGTCACATTAGAAGTGCTCATTTTGAGGATTTATGCATCCATTTTGTTTAAAACAGCATTCGTCAGTCCAAATTAACGTTTTTCAGGAAAGCGGAATTTGCATCTTTCTGATTTAGTGCTCAATTACAAAAATCTAAACGACGTTGATAATATGTTGGCTCCTTTTCTTGCACACCATGAATGTTAAACGAATGCGATGTTTTTAGTCTCAGTATTCTCCACACTGTTGCTACGCTCATTTTTGAAGCAGTGGTACGAACACTACTATGTGGATGACTGCAAAAGTAAGCCAAAATATCAATTTCTACATCAATTGAGTGAAGTCTGGGCCTACCTAGTCCACCTACACGATGTACACTTCCTCTTTCACGCACTCGTTGCACCAGTAGGGAAGTAAATCTTCCAGAAGGATGTCGAGAATTGGGAAAAGTACGTTGATATTGCCGTGTAGTTTCGTTAGCATTGCAATTGCATAAACTGTACAGCATAAGCATTTCAAAAAGTTCTTCGTTGCTGTATTGCGACATACTGTCGGTACAGGCTAACTACACTCTCAAAATGTCGCAGAAATGTGAAATACTTAAGGGTCGCTCAGACTGCCGGACTGCGCGCGCTACGCTTGCGCAAGCGAGGCGATTGATCAATGGCAAAGCAAAAATAACTTTCTCATATGATGATGCGTCAATTACGATTGTGTGACGCACCGATTAGAGGCAGATATTTGCATATGCATACATTTCTAAGCTGTTATTGTTCATTTAGATTGTACCATTTCCAAGTTTTATTATGTTAATTAATCATGTAAAATTTTAAGGTATTTTTCAGGAAGCATATTTTAAAAAAAATGTGAATAAGTCTAGAGATAAGAGGTAGATATTCTTTGCCTATGATGCATTTTTGCGTTGCGTCATTTGCACTCTTGCTGTAAACATTTACATTTCAATTTGTGATTAATCCCTCACCAATTTTGTTTAAACATATCTCTGGGACTTTTTATGATAAAATGCTAAATTTTGTATATCACCTTATTAGTGTATAGGGCATATTTTACTCATTGGAAATGTTTTTGTACGGGGCCGTATAAACATTTAAATTTTGTATTTCTTCAAATTTAATCCCTGAAAATTTTTATCGATTTCATAAAATTTTGTACCTTTTTTACACAACTTTGTAATTTATTATATATATCTAAGATCAATATTTTAGGAATAAAAGCCGAGGTCAATGTATATATATATATATATATATATATATATATATATATATATATATATATATATATACATACATAAGTATATATATATATATATACATAAATATATATATATATATATATATATATATATATATATATATATATATATATATATACATAAATATATATATATACATAAGTATATATATATATATATACATAAATATATATATATACATAAGTATATATATATATATATATACATAAATATATATATACATTAATATATATATATATATATATATATATATATATATAAATAAAAATTGAAGGATTTTAATCGAAAATTATCCATAAACTACTGTATGTACAAAAAAACCCATCTCTAGCATATCTGTTACAAATGAGTAACTAAAGGCCAGGACTAAGGATAAATATATATATATATATATATATATATATATATATATATATATATATATATATATACATATATATACATATACATATATATATACATATATATATATATATATACATTATATATATATATATATATATATATATATAAATATAAATTAGTAAATCCAATGTTAGAAAGTATGTAGTAACTCATAATACACTATTCCAAAATTTTCTACAAAATACAAAGAAATAAAAGAAATTAAGACATAATGAGGAAATAATAAAGCGTAATGCAGGTCATAAAGACAAAGACAATCAACAAATTTCAAAAATGAGGAATGAAAATAGGAAAACAAAAAAATCAAGCAAAAAAGCTTGCACATGGAAGAGCTTTAGGCTTAAGTTCATTTCGAAAAAATTCTCTTCAAGTCCATATATTCCTTCGAAATGAACACAAAAATGCTTGTTTCACATATATATATATATATATATATGTATATATATATATACAGTGACCGCCGCTTATAAGAAACACGTTCGTTTCGCTCGTTTTGTTTCTTATAAGCAGTTGTTTCTTAAATCCGGAAATTTTTTAAATATCGTTCTTCCATTGTAAATACTAACTATTGAACACAGTTTTACAGAATTTAAAAGATAAATGTATATAAGTAAAATATTAGTACGTACATAATACATTTGTAAATTAAGTTTTGCATTCAAAAATATTTCTCATTTTACAAATTAAGCCTTACAACTTAAATTATTATCTATATGCATATAGTATGCAGTTAAATAAGAATAAAAAGTAAAACTCATAGGTCGTTCATTTATGTATAAGAGCATAGTACATTTTCATACATACCGTAATCTATTACTGAAGAATAGCAAAAAACTTATCCAGTATTGTTTGTGCTAACGAGTCTGTGATTAGTTTACGTACATCCATTTCTAAATCATAAAACAGTCCATAAACTTTTTCTGATGCCCCTCTGTGTTCAAGAGTTTTTCTAATTATAGTTAGGGCTTCTCGCGACTGTTTGGCTGTAGGAAAATTTTCTTCTTGTGGAACGTCGTCTTCATTTTCTTCTTCATTGCAAACATTCTGAATTTCCGCACTATGTCATCATCATTGTTTTCTTCAGATGTTTGTAAATTTTCGTCGATGTGAATCCATTCTTCGAAAGGTGCTTCAAATTCTTCTTCATCTTCTGCTGGTATGGCAACATTATTTTTCAAAAATCCTGCTTTACGGAAGCAATTAAAAATGCATATGTCAGAAACTTTTTTCCATGCGCCTGCGATCATATGGATAGCATCAAGCAAGGTTGTTTTCTTGCTTATTGACTACACGGAGGTGGAGAATCATACTTTTTAAGTAAACTTTGCTTTTCAAGCAAAGTAAGGTTTTGCGACATGCTTCACTAGCAAAACATAAAATGACTAACTAAAGCTGTACGAATCTTATTTGAGTGCATAAGCAAAGATGCCTTTCCTTATCAGTACGTTTCCTTAACTGCCAAAAGATTAAAGCTCGTTTCTTACTGGTTTGGGGTTGTACTCCCCAAGTCTTTCTGCGGAGAAATCCTCTGTCATCCTTTGTTACATAGCAAACTCCCACCCCCTCCCCGTACGCCCAGAGACAAGAGATAACAACTCGTCCTTCAGTTAACCTTAAACAAATCGATTTTTTTTTTTTACACCAGCGTCGCAAGGAAATCAACAAATTTTCTGTAGAAAACTGTTTCTTATAAGCGGAATCGTGTTTCTTATAAGCGACACAATTTTAATGTTAAAACGAAGTTTGTATTTGTTTCTGTCGTTTTGAGTCTTATAAACGGCTGTTTCTTATAACCACTGAATCTTATAACCGGCGGTCACTGTATATATATATATATATATATATATATATATATATAAAAATATATATATATATATATATATATATATATATAAAATATATATATATATATATATATATATATATATAAAATATATATATATATATATATATATATATATATATATATATATATATATAAAATATATATATATATATATATATATATATATATAAAATATATATATATATATATATATATATATAAAAATATATATATATATATATATATATAAATAAATTATTAAATCCAAAGTTAGAATGTATGTAGTAACTCATAATACACTATTCCAAAATTTTCTACAAATACAAAGAAATTAAGACAAAAAGAGGAAATAATAAAACATAATGCAAGTCATAAGGACAAAGACAATCAACAAATTTCAAAAATGAGGAATGCAAATAAGAAAACAAAAAAATCAAGCAAAAAAGCTTGCACATGGAGGAGATTTAGGCTTACGAGATTAGGCTTACGAAAAGTTCATTTCGAAAAAATTCTCATCGGGTCCATATATCTTTTCGAAATGAACACAAAAATGCTTGTTTCTGAAACACAAGATAGATTTTATCTATAAACTTGTGTTATATGGACGACAAGCATAAAGATTGGAACAATAAAGGAAACATAAATACCTCAAAACGCACCTCTTCAGTGCAACCATGACGAGCAAAATATGACTGGATCATCGTTGCCATATGCCAAAATGAAAAGATGTGATTTGCTGTTGCCAAAGAGAGTAATAAAAACAGTACTGCGCAAAAGCAATAAAATGAGTTATTCAACTGTTAAAGCTTCGAGATAAAAAGATGAAAATATAATTGCAGGAGAATGAAGAAGTACGGCTAAAATAAGATAATAAGGGGAGAATATGAGAATTTTAGGCTAATCGAAACTTATTAACTATACTATTGACTAAATATGCAGGATATTGATACATTTTACTGGTAATTTTGAGGTTATTAATGTGCAAAGCATGAAATTTTTTATCTGATAATCTATAAATTCTAAAAAGTTGATTAAGTATAATATTTCTAAACAATTGAATCGAGTTGCAGGAATTAAAAGGTAATAATTTATTAATATTAAATTTAAAAAAATCTTTTTTATCATATAATTTAGTAACTATCCCATGAGCAGGTTCTATAATTAGATTTAAATCCAAATAATAAACATTATTACTAATAGAAGTTTCATTAGGTATTAATTCCAAATTATCCGGATAGAAATCTATATCTATGACATAGTTATCAGTAAATACAAGACAAATCAGATCATCTACATATCTATAAATTTTATAATCAGTTGAAGTAAAGAATTTTTCATAATGATATAGGTATAAATTAGCTAACATACTGCTACTACAGCCACCTTGTGGAACACCTGAGACTTGTAAGTATAATTTATTACCTTGAAAGATATAATTATTGAAAAGAACAAAATGGAGAAGCTTAGGAAAATTGGTAAATTTTGTAAGATTAGAATGTTTAGTAATATAAGCATTATATAAAGCTAAAATGACATCATATAGATCAGTGATCTTAATATTATTAAATAGATCTTTAAAATCAAAAGTTTGAAATCCTATTATTTTACCATGCGTTTTTAATTTATTTTTTAATTCCTTACTGTTATTTAGAATAATGTAGCTATCACCAGAATCTCGTAAATTGCTATTTAGTACATTTAAATAATTTAGTAATAATTTACTAGCAGTGGTAGAGTATGAATTATGACCACTAGTAACAGTTCTAAATTTAATAGGATTTTTATGAAATTTAGGTATAAGCACAATATATGGAAATGTCAAAAATTTATTATTAATATCTAAATCACTATACATATTGATAATTTTCAATTTGATACTATTAAGAGAGTGTGAATCAATTTTAAATAGACTATTATTTTTTAAATAATCTAGCAGATATTGAATATAGAATTTTTTACAAATAATAGCATAATTATTAGAGGCTTTATCTACATAAGTAATAACAAAAGATCTATGTAAATCATTAACAGAATGCTTTATATTATCCATATTATATATGGATCTAGATAAATTAATACTACAAATGGTATTTTTAATAGATCTTAAAATAGTAAATTTCCACATATTAAATGCCTCTAAAGGCTGAGCATATTTAGAAGCTAATCCATAAATAAATTTATCAAGGTCCAGATTGATTGACTTTAACACTTGTTTAGAATTATTACATGAAGGTAACCTGAATTTAGTGCCAAATGACATTATAGTTCTTAAAGATTTATCTTTTACAATGGCTAAGTCTCCAGTAACTATATGACCCAATTGTGGATTTATAAATTCAGCATAATTATCAGCACTACAAATACATTCACCATCTAAATTTGTTGAGGAATCTATGTCGACTGAGAGAGATTTTGAAATTGCATTGTAATTAAAAATGGTTCTTCCAATAGGCTTGTTATATTTAAAAGTTTTTGTAACATTCAA